>CAWUFW010002071.1:0-604595 GCA_963921515.1 Calotriton arnoldi | reverse complement strand
ACGTGCCTGAAACCTATGATTTTTAAGTGAATTTCAAAGGTTTTTTAAATGCTAGTTTCTAACTATGCCTACAGAGGTAGGACATGTGAAGAAAGAAGAAAAAACGCACAGAAAGAAGCAAAAGATGTGCAGAAAGAACCAACAGAGGAGCAGAAAGAGGCCTTGTTGCAAAATCATCCTGTGCCCACAACTTTTTCAGACGGGTACTGGTGGTAACTGACTCTGACTAACCAGAGCCAGTGCTATGCTAAAAGACACTTAGAATACAGTGAAAACACCTACATACACTAGGGAACACTATGCGTTGGGGTACCCCTGTGATTATCATGACCTCCTCTGCAAGTCCCTAGTACATAATAGGGCAGGGGGATTAAAACTACCTCTTAAAACGCGCTACAGGGCGCGCTTGCACAGTGGTGAAGGGAGGGGGGCCTGAGGTGATATGTGTGCAAACGCACCCCGTGGCGCGTTTTAAGTTGCGGGATTAAGTCCCCTTGAATTCTGAGGGTCCCTAGGGCCCAACTAGCCCCCCAGGTACCTACAGTTAGGACCACAGAGCTGAGTTGCAGAGAGGCGTTCCGAGGCCACGCACCTTTTTTCACCTCTCTGCAACGCAACTCTGTTGTGCTTACTGACGGTACCTGGTGGGCTAGTTGGCCCCCAGGGTCCCTCAGGATTCAAAGGGAATTAATTCCCCAACTTAAAACGCACCACAGGGCGTGTTTGCGCACATGTCACCTGAGGCCCCGCCCCTCCCTTCACCACTGTGCAAACGCGCCCCGTGGTGCGTTTTAAGTTGGGGGATTAGGTCACCTTGAATCCTGAGGGTCCCTGGGGCCCAACTAGCCCACTAGGTACTTCCAGTAAGCACCACAGGCCTGCGTTGCAACGCCTGTAACAAATTGTGCAGTTGTGTTTAGGTAGTGAAGAGGGTTGTGCTGGGGGTAGTGTTTTAGGGTTTAGGGTAGTGCAGTGGTATTTGTGTAGTGTAGGGGGTCATGCTGGGGGTAGATTTAGGGTTTAGGGTAGTGAAGTGGTGTTTGGGTAGTGTAGGGAGTCGTGCTGGGGGAGTGTTTTAGGGTTTAGGGTAGTGCACTGGTGTTTGGGTAGTGTAGGGGGTCGTGCTGGGGGTAGTGTTTTAGGGTTTAGGGTAGTGCAGTGGTGTTTGGGTAGTGTAGGGGGTCGTGCTGGGGGTAGTGATTTAGGGTAGTGCAGTGGTGTTTGGGTAGTGTAGGGGTACTGCTGGGGGTAGTGTTTTAGGGTTTAGGTTAGTGCAGTGGTGTTTGGGTAGTGTAGGGGTACTGGTGGGGGTAGTGTTTTAGGGTTTAGGGTAGTGCAGTGGTGTTCGGGTAGTGTAGGGGGTCGTGCTGGAGGGAGTGTTTTAGGGTTTAGGGCAGTGCAGTGGTGTTCGGGTAGTGTAGGGGGTCGTGCTGGGGGGAGTGTTTGAGGGTTTAGGGCAGTGCAGTCATGTTCGGGTAGTGTAGGGGTTGTGCGGGGGGTAGTATTTTAGGGTTTAGGGTAGTGCAGTGGTGTTCGGGTAGTGTAGGGGGTCGTGCTGGGGTAGTGTTCTAGGGTTTAGGGCAGTGCAGTGGTGTTTGGGCAGTGTAGGGGGTAATGCTGGGGGTGGTGTTTTAGGGTTTAGGGCAGTGCAGTGGTGTTCGGGCAGTGTAGGGGTCGTGCTGGGGGTGGTGTTTCAGGGTTTAGGGCAGTGCAGTGGTGTTCGGGCAGTGTAGGGGGTGGTGTTTCAGGGTTTAGGGCAGTGCAGTGGTGTTCGGGCAGTGTAGGGGGTCGTGCAGGGGGTGGTGTTTCAGGGTTTAGGGCAGTGGTGTTCGGGCAGTGTAGGGGGTCGTGCTGGGGGTGGTGTTTCAGGGTTTGGGGCAGTGCAGTGGTGTTCGAGCAGTAAAGGGGGTCGTGCTGGGGGTGGTGTTTCAGGGTTTAGGGCAGTGCAGTGGTGTTCGGGCAGTGTAGGGGGCGGTGCAGGGGTGGTGTTTCAGGGTTTAGGGCAGTGCAGTGGTGTTCGGGCAGTGTAGGGGTGCTGCAGGGGGTGGTGTTTCAGGGTTTAGGGCAGTGCAGTGGTGTTCGGGCAATGTAGGGGGTCATGCAGGGGGTGGTGTTTCAGGGTTTAGGGCAGTGCAGTGGTGTTCGGGCAGTGTAGGGGGTCGTGCTGGGGCTGGTGTTTCAGGGTTTAGGGCAGTGCAGTGGTGTTCGGGCAGTGTAGGGGGTCGTGCTGGGGCTGGTGTTTCAGGGTTTAGGGCAGTGCAGTGGTGTTCGGGCAGTGTAGGGGGTTGTGCTGGGGCTGGTGTTTCAGGGTTTAGGGCAGTGAAGTGGTGTTCGGGCAGTGTAGGTGGTCGTGCTGGGGCTGGTGTTTCAGGGTTTAGGGCAGTGCAGTCGTGTTCAGGCAGTGTAGGGGGTCATGCTGGGGCTGGTGTTTCAGGGTTTAGGGCAGTGCAGTGGTGTTCGGGCAGTGTAGGGGGTCTTGCTGGGGCTGGTGTTTCAGAGTCTAGGGCAGTGCAGTGGTGTTCGGGCAGTGTAGGGGGTCTTGCTGGGGCTGGTGTTTCAGGGTTTAGGGCAGTGCAGTGGTGTTCGGGCAGTGTAGGGGGTCGTGCTGGGGGTGGTGTTTCAGGATTTAGGGCAGTGCAGTGGTGTTTGGGCAGTGTAGGGGGTCATGCTGGGGCTAGTGTTTCAGGATTTAGGGCAGAGCAATGGTGTTCAGGCAGTGTAGGGGTTTTGCTGGAGGTGGTGTTTCAGGGTTTAGGGCAGTGCAGTGGTGTTCGTGCAGTGTAGGGGGTGTTGTTTCAGGGTTTAGGGCAGTGGTGTTCAGGCAGTGTAGGGGGTCTTGCTGGGGTTGATGTTTCAGGGTTTAGGGCAGTGCAGTGGTGTTCGGGCAGTGTAGGGGTCGTGCTGGGGGTGGTGTTTCAGGGTTTAGGGCAGTGCAGTGGTGTTCCGGCAGTGTAGGAGGTCGTGCAGGGGTGGTGTTTCAGGGTTTAGGGCAGTGCAGTGGTGTTCGGGCAGTGTAGGGGGTCATGCTGGGGGTGGTGTTTCAGGGTTTAGGGCAGTGCAGTGGTGTTCGGGCAGTGTAGGGTGTCGTGCTGAGGGGTGGTGTTTCAGGGTTTAGGGCAGTGCAGTGGTGTTCGGGCAGTGTAGGGGGTCGTGCAGGGGGTGGTGTTTCAGGGTTTAGGGCAGTGCAGTGGTGTTTGGGCAGTGTAGGGGGTCGTGCAGGGGAGGGGTTTCAGGGTTTAGGGCAGTGCAGTGGTGTTCGGCCAGTGTAGGTGGTCTTGCTGGGGGTGGTGTTTCAGGCTTTAGTGCAGTGGTGTTCGGGCAGTGTAGGGGGTCTTGCTGGGGGTGGTGTTTCAGGGTTTAGGGCAGTGCAGTGGTGTTCGGGCAGTGTAGGGGTCTTGCTGGGGCTGGTGTTTCAGGGTTTAGGGCAGTGCAGTGGTGTTCGGGCAGTGTAGGGGGTCGTGCTGGGGCTGGTGTTTGAGGATTTAGGGTAGTGCAGTGGTGTTCGGGCAGTGTAGGGGTCGTGCTGGGGCTGGTGTTTCAGGGTTTAGGGCAGTGCAGTGGTTTTCGGGCAGTGTAGGCGGTCGTGCTGGGTCTGGTGTTTCAGGGTTTAGGGCAGTGCAGTGGTGTTCGGGCAGTGTACGGGGTTGTGCTGGGGCTGGTGTTTCAGGGTTTATGGCAGTGCAGTGGTGTTCGGGCAGTGTAGGGGGTCGTGCTGGGGGTGGTGTTTCAGGGTTTAGGGCAGTGCAGTTGTGTTCGGGCAGTGTAGGGGTCGTGCTGGGGCTGGTGTTTCATGGTTTAGGGCAGTGCAGTGGTGTTCGGGCAGTGTAGGGGGTCGTGCTGGGGGTGGTGTTTCAGGGTTTAGGGCAGTGCAGTGGTGTTCGGGCAGTGTAGGGGGTCATGCTGGGGGTGGTGTTTCAGGGTTTAGGGCAGTGCAGTGGTGTACGGGCAGTGTAGGGGGTCTTGCTGGGGGTGGTGTTTCAGGGTTTAGGGCAGTGGTGTTCGGGCAGTGTAGGGGTCTTGCTGGGGGTAGTGTTTCAGGGTTTAGGGCAGTGCAGTGGTGTTCGTGCAGTGTAGGGGGTCGTGCTGGGGGTGGTGTTTCAGGGTTTAGGGCAGTGCAGTAGTGTTCGGGCAGTGTAGGGGATCGTGCAGGGGGTGGTGTTTCAGGGTTTAGGGCAGTGCAGTGGTGTTCGGGCAGTGTAGGGGGTCGTGCTGGGGGTGGTGTTTCATGGTTTAGGGCAGTGCAGTGGTGTTCGGGCAGTGTAGGGGTCGTGCAGGGGTGGTGTTTCAGGGTTTAGGGCAGTGCAGTGGTGTTCGGGCAGTGTATGGGTCGTGCTGGGGCTGGTGTTTCAGGGTTTAGGGCAGTGCAGTGGTGTTCGCGCAGTGTAGGGGGTCTTGCTGGGGGTGGTGTTTCAGGGTTTAGGGCAGTGGTGTTCGGGCAGTGTAGGGGGTCTTGCTGGGGGTGGTGTTTCAAGGTTTAGGGCAGTGCAGTGGTGTTCGGGCAGTGTAGGGGGTCTTGCTGGGGGTAGTGTTTCAGGGTTTAGGGCAGTGCAGTGGTGTTCGGGCAGTGTAGGGGGTCTTGCTGGGGGTAGTGTTTCAGGGTTTAGGGCAGTGCAGTAGTGTTCGTGCAGTGTAGGGGGTCGTGCTGGGGATGGTGTTTCAGGGTTTAGGGCAGTGCAGTAGTGTTCGGGCAGTGTAGGGGGTCGTGCAGGGGGTGGTGTTTCAGGGTTTAGGGCAGTGCAGTGGTGTTCGGGCAGTGTAGGGGGTCGTGCTGGGGGTGGTGTTTCAGGGTTTAGGGCAGTGCAGTGGTGTTCGGGCAGTGTAGGGGGTCGTGCTGGGGGTGGTGTTTCAGGGTGTAGGGCAGTGGTGTTCGGGCAGTGTAGGGGGTCTTGCTGGGGGTGATGTTTCAGGGTTTAGGGCAGTGCAGTGGTATTCGGGCAGTGTAGGAGGTCTTGCTGGGGGTAGTGTTTCAGGGTTTAGGGCAGTGCAGTGGTGTTCGGGCAGTGTAGGGGTCATGCTGGGGGTGGTGTTTCAGGGTTTAGGGCAGTGCAGTGGTGTTCGGGCAGTGTAGGGGTCGTGAAGGGGGTGGTGTTTCAGGGTTTAGGGCAGTGCAGTGGTGTTCGGGCAGTGTAGGGGGTCGTGCTAGGGTATGTGTTTCAGGGTTTAGGGCAGTGCAGTGGTGTTCGGGCAGTGTAGGGGGTCGTGCAGGGGCTGGTGTTTCAGGGTTTAGGGCAGTGCAGTGGTGTTCGGGCAGTGTAGGTGGTCGTGTTGGGGTTAGTGTTTTAGGGTTTAGGGTAGTGCAGTGGTGCTTGTGTAGTGTAGGGGGTCGTGCTGGGGGTAGTGTTTTAGGGTTTAGGGTAGCGCAGTGGTGTTTGTGTAGTGTAGGGGGTCATGTTTTAGGGTAGTGCAGTGGTGTTTGGGTAGTGTAGGGGGTCGTGCTGGGGGTAGTGTTTTAGGATTTAGGTTAGTGCAGTGGTGTTTGGGTAGTGTAGGGGGTCGTGCTGGTGGTAGTGTTTTAGGGTTTAAGGTAGTGCAGTGGTGTTTGTGTAGTGTAGGGGGTCGTGCTGGGGGTAGTGTTTTAGGTTTTAGGGTAGTGCAGTGGTGCTTGTGTAGTGTAGGGGGTCATGCTGGGGGTAGTGTTTTAGGGTTTAGGGTAGTGCAGTGGTGTTTGTGTAGTGTAGGGGTCATGTTTTAGGGTAGTGCAGTGGTGTTTGGGTAGTGTAGGGGGTCGTGCTGGGGGTAGTGTTTTAGGATTTAGGTTAGTGCAGTGGTGTTGGGGTAGTGTTTTAGGGTTTAGGGTAGTGCAGTGGTGTTTGTGTAGTGTAGGGGGTCATGCTGCGGGTAGTGTTTTAGGGTTTAGGATAGTGCAGTGTTGCTTGTGTAGTGTAGGGGGTCGTGCTGGGGTAGTGTTTTAGGGTTTAGGGTAGTGCAGTGGTGTTTTTGTAGTGTAGGGGGTCATGTTTTAAGATGCAACGCTCCAATACCTGACCAGTCTGCACTACATAAAACTGCAAAAACTAAAAATAATAAGTGTTTTGCACACTTTTGTCATTGGGCTATATGTGGGCTACATCTGGGTAAAATGTGTGCTACATTTGGGCTCTTTTTTCACTGGTGGCCATCTTGGAAGACTTCTTTGTTATGAAGTTTCCTAATTTCCTCATTTACTGCAGTCTCCTCAGTAGGAAATGCTTTCAGTTTTTTACTTTGATTCCATCAAGAAGGCATTCAGATGTGTCACACATTTGCCATAAATTCAGAATGTTATTACTCTAGTTGTTCATTAGATCACTGTAGTAAAGCTACTGCTCACCAAGGAGTTAACTGGAAGTCTACTGCTGGTATTGAAAGTGATTGTTTCAGTCTGCATGTCAGAATTTTCTAATGAAATAGAAGAGGATTTGAGATCTCACTTAAAACATGCACTACATTTTCTTTTTGCAGCACTAACCATAATTTCTATGGCAAAATGAACCCCTCATTTTGTTCCTTTTTAAATTAAATGTTTTAAGTGTTACCAGTTTATTCCAATCAAGATGGCTTCAGGTGTGCCATACTTTTGTCATAAGTAAGGCTGTTAGCACTCTAGTTGTTCTTTAGAACACTCTGGGAAGCTGCAGTAGAATACAAAGGCATCAACTGACAGGCTGCTCCTGTTGAAATATAACAGGAAGATATTTGAGATCTCACTTAAAACATGTCCTAATTTTTCTTTCTACAGCACTAACCATAATTTCTATGGCAAAATGAACCCCATCATTTTGTTCCTTTTTAAATTAAATGTTTTAAGTGTTACCAGTTTATTCCAATCAAGATGGCTTCAGGTGTGCCATACTTTTGTCATAAGTAAGGCTGTTAGCACTCTAGTTGTTCTTTAGAACACTCTGGGAAGCTGCAGTAGAACACAAAGGAATCAACTGACAGTCTCTGCCCTTGTTGGATGTACATGTTTTACTGAGAATGTCAGACTTCATTCTCACATGACTGAGAAAGATAATGTGAATTTACAGAAAATATGCTCTCATTTTAGCTTCTGGGGCACCTTCCAAAACTGTATGGGACAAGCATGTGAAAATAGTTTTCTCTCAAACATGATTCATGATATCCCAGCAGAAGGTTTTTCACAGGGTAAAATCCCCTTAGAACACACCACAATTCCTGAAATTAGTATGGTACCATCAACAAATGAATTCTAATGTAACTAAAGTCTGTTATCACCCTTTATAGTTCTCCTTTTGGTAACCCTCAAAATCTTCGATTCACTACAATGCATTTCAATGGTACTATCATTTATATTGGTCCCAAGATGGCTGCCAGCAATTCCAGGATGAAGTGCTGACAGCCAATCAGATCTCACGATGACATGTGTGGTTAGGCTCCGCCCAGATATATATGTGTTTTTACTTTTGATTTTCTCAGCAACTACTGAACGGATTTACACCATTTAACAAAAGGGTTCTTTTGAACCAAGAACTACCTCTTTGCCAAATTTGGTGTAATTCCGTTCAGCAGTTCGGGCTGTAGCCTTGCATAAAGTTTCCTATGGGAAATTGATTTTTTGACTCTTATTTTTTAATTTCTCCGTAACTACTGAACGGATTTACACCATTTAACAAAAAGGGTTCTTTCTGAACCAAGAACTACCTCTTTGCCAAATTTGGTGTAATTCCGTTCAGCAGTTCGGGCTGTAGCCGTGTCTAAAGTTTCCTATGGGAAAATGAATGGGGAAAACACTTTTTTTCTCGGCCCCCGCTTGACGAATCACCCTGAGACTTTCAGGGTAGGAGCGGACCGGAGCGGGCCATAAAGTTTGAAAATTTTGCGAAGATTCGTAAACCGACGCAAGAGTTATTTCAAATAGAATGTCGCGGATTTCCTATGGAAAATAGGTCCTAACTATAACTATCTACTGGCGACCGCCAGTAGATAATATATATATATATACAATACCCTTTCAGGCATAGAGTGATGCATAAATTATGCAAAAAGAAGCAGAGAACTCTGGGTAGTTCCCAAGTTTAGGTGGAGAGCAGCTCCTGTATAGAGCGCCCTACAACAACTGCAACATTCTAAATTCACCTCAAATGTCTGCTTTTCTATCAAAGTCTTTAAGAATAGGATTAGCACAATGCCATCCACGCCAAGATAGAAAGGTACAAAGTCTTTTGCCATTTCTACAGCAAAGTCTTAAAGCATAAGATTAGCACTGTAAGTGGTAAAAGGCTTTTGTCATTTTACAGCTCGGCGTGGATGGCACTGTACTAATCCTAAGTTTAAAGACTTTGCTGTAGAAATGGCAAAGATTTTGGGGCATATTTACAAGCCCCTATTGCCACAGGAACATCAATTTTTATGACAAGGCAGTGTTAAGCCACTTAACATAGCTTAACGCCGCCTTGTAAATAAGGCATTCTTTCACGCTATACTTAGCTTGAAAGGGGCGGGCAATGGGTGTTACGTGGGCGTTCCACCCCATCACCCATTGATTATGAGGTTGCCCCTTATTTACAAGGGTGGCATAAATAGGAGGCAGCGCTAAAAGTAAGACCAGGGAAAACCTGGTCTTAACATGGTGAAACTAGGAGAAATCCTTTATTTCTCCTTTCGTTTTTGCTGTTTCTAGGTGTGCTGCATTGTTCAGCACACATAGAAACAGCAATTGTTATGAATGATTGTTTATGTGCAGGAAGGTGTCCCTTCATGTACATTAACAATCATTAAAAAAATTACGATTTGCAACTTCTATGTGTGCTGCGCAATGCAGCACACATAAAAGTTTCAAATCGTCATTCTGGATTGTTTATGTGCATGAAGGGACACCTTCCTGCACATAAACAATCATTCCCTCAATGCTGGCACCCTTGCACTATGGTGCAATGGTGCCTGTGTTGGTGCTAGGCAGCTTAATTTAGTGCCAGCGCAGGGAAAAATGCAGGGGTGTAAATACGGTGCATCCCTGCTTTTCTAAAGTGGCGGAGCATGGCATTAGCTATTTTGGAGCTAACCTGCGCTCTGCCACTTTATTGTAAATATGCCCCTTCATCCCTTTCTATCTTGGCGTGGATGGCACTGCGCTATTCCTATGCTTAAAGACTTTGATAGAAAAACAGCCATTTAAGGTGAGCAAATTTAGAGTGTCTCTGGTGTTGTAGGGTCCTCTAAACTTGGGATCTACCCCTACCCAGAGTTCTGTGCTTCTTTTTTGCACACACACACATATATATATATATAAACTAGAAAAACAAAGGTTAGAGTAACGTTATAGTTAGATGAAATGTTCAGTAACAATGCAACATTTACATTTTAAAAACCACAGAAATTCACCAATTATAGTTGCCAAGCATGAGCAAACACAGGTTTCCCTGCCCGCAACAGTGCTGCCATGGAAACCGCTATGTCCTGTGGGGGGCTCCCTGGGGCATAGCTACTGAGGCGGCCCCAGGGGATGGGGTCCCCAGGGCCATTAATGTTTCAGTGAGGGGGGCCGTGTGGCCCCCTTCCCTTTTTCCGAATTTTGAGCCTTTAGAGGCTTGGGCCCCCTCTCCTTAAAAAATACACTAGGCCTTTGGGGATGGGATCCCCGGGGCTAAAAGCGGCCCAAGGAGGCGGAGGGCCACATAACCCTCTACCCCTCAAAAAAGCACCAAGCGTGGGGAAGTGGTTGCGTGCCCCCTCCCCCTGAAAAAGTCACTGGGCCCTAGGGGGTGCGGTCCCTGGGGCCAAAACCGCCCCAGAGACTGGGGCCACGTGCAGCCACCCCTATAAATAAACAACTCTTCCACCAGTGTCCTGGCCCACCCTGTGGGGAGGGACAATTTGTTGTGGATTTGTGGATCCTCTGCAAAATTCTCAGCAAAGTTAAAAAAGATTTTGGGGCCCCAGGCAGAGTCCCTCTAAGAACACACCACCAGACTTAGGGGTCAGGGTATTCAAACCCTCCCCCCTTGTGTCTTTTTTTCATTTGTTTTAGGTCTCAGAACCCGAGACCTAAGATGGCTGCCACCACTTTCTGTTTGACGTGGTGTCTGCCAATCAGATCTTAGCTTGTGATCTGTTCAGATCCATGGAGCCTACGCGTCCCTGGATATTATACGTTTTTGAGCATTAATTGCTCAAAAACTATTGAACGGATTTACACCACAACACAAAAAGTGCTTTTTCTGGACCTAGATCTGGGTTTCTGCCAAATATGATGTCAATCCATTCAGTGGTTTTGACTGTAGCTGTGTATAAATTTCCTTTTGGAAATTAAATAGGGAAAATGCAGGGAAACCTGTGTTTGTTCGCGCTTGGTGGGAGCATTTTTTAATCTTCTGCCAAGCAGGAGCAAACAGTAAGTCAGTTTCCAGTGGGTGGGATATTTAAAAAATGAAAAAATTACTTGAGCACCGTTTGCCAAATTTTCACAAACCTTTCCAAGTGCACTTTTTTGCCTAGTTTGTGCATGGAAAGTATCCTTATTAGTAGGCCTGGGCGGTAAATTCCGTTCCGCTCGCGGAATTTGGGTAATTTCGCGTTCCGCAGAGAACGCGGAATTGCCAAAAATTCCACGATCCGCGGCTTCGCGGAATTTTTTGCTTGTTCGCGCTTTCAAAATGCGTGTTCGCGAGATATTTCCCCCCGAACAACAGCGTTCGCGAACAGGAAAAAAGCATCGCGAACGGGCGGAACAAGCAATTCCGCGTGTTCGCGGAACTCTGCGTGCTCGCGGAGATTTTTTACCGTTTCGCGGAGCTTTGCGTAGCGCGACTACGCAAATTCCGCCCCCCCTACTTATTAGGCTGGCCTACAGTAAAAACTGCTGAATGGAATTACACCAAATTTGGCAGGAAGCTATATGTCAAGTAACTTTAACTTGCACCCTAAAGTAGCTATAATTTGCGCCCTTGCCATGCACTGCTTTTACCCTCACGTATTAAATCACTCATGGCATATTCATTGACTACATTTATAACTTCCCTAAATCACATCTGAAATGCCATCATTGTTTTTATTACTGTGCATGGCGGGGGCGCAAGTTATAGTTACTTTAGGGCCTTAGAGTGATAGTTACTTGAGATAGCTGTAACTGGTGAATTTCAATGGTTTAGTTCATTTCAAATGGTATGTTTTAAGTGACATTTTCACCTAATTATAGCATTTCTTTAACCATTGTTACTTCAGTGAATAAATATATATATATATACTCTGGGGCAGATTTACAAGCCCCTTGCGCCACTTTTGCGCCGCCGTTGCGTCACTTTTGTGACGCAGTGGCGACGTAAACCATGCGCCACGTTGCGCATTATTTACAACGTGACGGATCTAGGGAGATGCGTCACGTTGTAAGCTCCTGCGCCACATGAAACCTGCGTCAGGTTTCATGTGGGCGTTCCTCCGCAGGGTGGGCGTTCCGTCGAAGGAAAGCCTCGCAGAGTGACGCAGTGAAATCTACAAGATTTCACTGAGTCACTTTTCCGACTGCGCTGCGACGAATCCTTACGCCTGCTTCAAGCAGGCGTAAGGAGTGGCGCACCACGTTAGGTATGGGCAGCCCACGAGCATTGCTGGAGCTGCGTCACGCTTGCGACACGACTCCAGCAATGCGCCGCCCTTGCGCCACAGGATGCGACACGCATCGGCCTTTCTTGCGCCACGGTGCACCGCATTGTAAATGCGGCGCATCCGTGGTGGCGCAAGGAGAGAATTGCGTGTCGCAACTATTCTGGCGCATCCCTGCTGATTTGCAGGGATGCGCCAGAAGTTGTAAATCTGCCCCTCTGTAGTTATAGTTGAGAGCCCAAAAGCTAGGAATTCCTGTGATTTTTAACCATTAATAACTTTGCTCCTGATTGACAAATCTGCACAAAACTTTGCAGACCTATAGCTTTTTCTACATTGACAGAGGCTACAAAGTTTCAAGGAGATTGGTCTAGGGGCGCAAAGAAACACATTTTTCCACCAATGCATTTTCCATAGACCTTTGTGTCGCACATAGCACAAAAACAGCTGAACCGATTTTGAGGAAATTTGCCAGGAATATAGATTATGGTGTGTAGATGATCCTTTTGGGTAGTACAGGTAAATAGGGTGAGTATTTTAAACATTGTAAGGTATTTTAACTTAGTGATCTGTGGCCACTGTAGTTTCATGACATTTTGCGGTATTTCAGGAAAGTACTGTGGCACATAGCGATGTCAATGCGTTATGTGATTAGCTAATGGCTGCCCTCACAAAATACTGTTCCCATGAGAAGCAGGGTCAAGACTGATTTGCATATGGCTGAGTCCAAACTGGGGTGGTGTAGTGAGCAAAAGAACAATGGATTTAACCCATATGTCTTGACTCTGGGTGAATGTTCGATTCATTCAGCATTTCGTCCATCATTTGTTGCTGCAGCACTTTACAAACTTTAAAGGCAACCATGTTGTTTTAAGAAAACTTTGGCTGTGTTCTTGGTTAGGCCCTTAGATATAGGTAAGTATTAGGTTTTATACTTTTTCCCCTACCTATTGCCACTTTAAATTTTTCTATATATTTTTAAAAATGACTCAGTACCATAGTACTTCCTAAGAAGTACTGTGGTACTTGAAAAAAATAAATATATGCCAAAAAATGCACTGTACTACATTGTATTTCACAAATATAGTGCACTACAGTGTATTTTTAATTTTTTCACATATTTAATTCTTTACAAAAAAAGTTGACAGAGTACTGCGGTAATACCTACAAATTACAGCAGTACTCAATTTTTTTTTTTAAATTACATTTCTTAAAAAATTATAAATACACAGTACTACACTATATTTCAGTAAAATAGCGTACTACAGTATTATATATATATATTTTTCTGTAACTATCAAAGTGCTGTGTAGGTACTAGTGTGGTTCTCCGTAAACATTTTAAAAGATATATAGAAAATATAAATAAATGTCACTACCTTTAATAAAGTGGTAATAGATATGGAAGAACAATAAAACCATTTACTCACCTACCTTCTACCTTTTGAGGCCCTAGCCCAGAGCACAGAAAAAGGGTGCTGAAAACTACATAGCTGCCTTTTAAGTTTTATAAAGACAGCCATTGGCCAATCATATACTGCCTTTTCATCTGCATGTACTGCGGTGTACCACAAAGTTACAGTGGTATACCACAGCACAATTTATAACTGAGTGTTTTCTGAGTTATAACTTTAAAACGACAAAACTATTTACATCTACTGCCAAAAATTAACATTTGCTCCCTATAATCTATATCATCCTGCCACATTTTATTTACATCAGTTCACCCACTTTCACTCTAAGCCTGTTTAAACTACCAAACTCCACTCTACAGCACTCCAATCTATCCCACTCCATTCTACACCACTCAATGGTACACTAGTCCGGTCTATGCGACTCAACTCTATGTCACTCTAGTATACACCACTCCATTCTAAGCTAATTCATTGTACGCCACTCCACTCTATACCAATCCACTATTCGCCACTCCACTGTACTCCACTACATGCTTTTACACTTCATTCCACTCTTTGCCACTCCACTGTACCTTATTCCACTATACCCCCCTCTACTGTCCCACACTCCACTCTATGCCACTCCACTCTACACCACTCCACTGTACGCTATTCCACTTTTGCCACTCCAGTCTACTCCACTCTAGGCTATGCCACTCCACTCTACTTTATGCTATTCTACTCTTTGCCACTCCACTCTACACTATTCCACTGTACACAACTCCACTCTATGTCACTCCACTCTATGCTATTCCACTCTTTCGCACTCCACTCTACACCACACAAGTCTGCACCACTCCACTGTACGCTATTCCACTGTGCGCTGCTCTACTCTACTCCGCTCCTCTGTACACTATTACACAGTACGCCACTACACTCTACCCCATCCACTCTACCCCACTCCACTCTACAACAATCCACTCCAAGCTATTCCACTGTTTGCCACTGCACTCTATGCTACTCCAGGCTTCTCCAGTCCAGTGTATGCCACTCCACTTTACGCTACTCAACTCTATGCTATTTCAATGTACACCACTCCACTCAACGCCACTCCATTCTACGCTATTGCACTGAATGCCACTTCACTCTATACCACTCCACTGTATGTCACTGCACTCAACTCTATTCCATTCTACACCACTCCACTCTCTGGTACTCAACTGCATACCACTCCAACCTATGGCACTCCTCTCTGCGCCACTAAACTCTATGCTATTCCACTCTGTGCCACTGCACTCTTCACCACACCAGTCTACGCGACTCCACTGTGTGCCATTCCATCCTACCACTCCACTCTATGCTATTCCACTGTACACAACTGTACTGTATGCCACTACACTCCACGTTATTCCACTCTATGTCTCTACAGTCTACTTCACTCCACTATATTCCAATCCACTGTATGCTATTCCACTGTACATCACTCCACAAGTTGCCTCTTCCTTCTATGCCACGCCACTCTACGCTATTTGGCTGTACGCAACTCTGCTGTGCACCACTCCACTCTGTGCTATTCCACTGTATGCCACTCCAGTCTACGCCACTCCAATTTAGCCACTCCACTGTACAATATTCCACTGTATGCCACTCTACTATATACCATTCCTCTCTATGCGACTCCACTCTATACTGCTCCACTCTACACCACTACACTCTACGCTATTCTGCTCTACACCACTCCATTCTACACCACCACAGTCTATGCCACTGCACTGTACACCACTACACTGTACGCTACTCCACTTGACACTATTACACTGTACACTACTCCACTCTACACCACTACACTCTATGCTATTCCACTCTATGCCAGTCCACTCTACGACCCTCCACTCTACGACACTCCACTCTATGACACTCCACTATATGCCATTCCTCTCTACGACACTTCACTGTACACCACTGCACTCTACGCCAGTTAACTCAATGCCACTCTACTGTACACTATTCCACTCTACCCCCACTCCAGTCTATACCACTCCACTCTATGCCACTCCACTGTACGCTAGCCTACTGTACGCCACTCTACTGTACCACACTCCACTCTACGCCACTCCACTATACGCTATTCCACAGTGCACCACTCCACTGTACCTCATTCCACTCTACTCCACTCCACTCCTCTCTAAGACACTACAATGTACAACACACTCCTCCACTTAACAACACTCCACTTGGTGACACTGGACTCAATGAATTGAAACACATCTTTTTTAAAACCTGATTAAAAATCAATAAAAAAATGGTTAAACATTTGTTATAGTTAGAAACACTTTATTTATTCTTTCTGTACAAAATAAAATTAAACTGCAAAAACATTGCACTCTAAAATTATAGTTATACCTTAAATTTATAATTTATGCACCACCTTTAAATTACTATAATTTTAGATATTCTCTACATACAAACCAAACTTAAACTGCACAAAAATTAGAAATTATAATGTTATACCTATATCTTTAATTTATAATTTAGGCAACACCTTAAAATTGTTATAACTCACACACCTTTATACACAGGGGCATATTTATGAGTTTTGTGGTGCAGGGCAGTACAGCAAGGTACCTTGCTGCACTGCTCTGGGTCACAGAATAAGGGCAGAAATGCGCAATATTTATCCAATTCGGCGCATTCCTGTCATGTTCCCTTGCACTGGTGCCGTTTTGTAAGCCTAGCGCCAAAGCAGGCACCCTTGCACCATGGTGCAAAAGTGCCTCTGTTGAAGGCAGGATTGTTTTCGTGCAGGAAGGACACCTTCCTGCACAAACACAATCCTGAGAGGCTTTTTTCTCTTTCTATGTTTGCTGCAGAATTCAGCACACATAGAAAGAGGAAAAATGAGGAGAAATAAACATATTTCTCCTCATTATGCCTTTCCTGGGGAGCTGTATCCTTTTGGTGCATTCCCAGGTTTAATGGGTTTGGTAAATCTGGAAATGTGTCAAAAACCATGGGCGTTGCATAGGAATACCCACGCAATGCCCATGGAATGCCTTCCTTGCGCAGAGTAATGCAACACAGTGATTTGTGCTGCGTTGCAATACTCCAGATTTTTTAACCCATTTAAAGTCCCGCAAAGTGGCTTTGCGTGGCTTCAAAAATATGATATAAGGTTTGCGTTTGTCTTGCTCCACATTGCACGGTGCAAGAGTGATGTAAAATGGGTCACAAATATGGCCCACAGTGAATTGTAGACCCTCTGCACTAACTATGACTCACCACTGGGATCTCCCAAATGATGTGATTTGCGATGCCAGAAGTGTTGATGTAAAAGCTATAATTTTCTTTTTCTTTCTTTTTTTTCTCTTTTATTTGAATACATGAGTAAATTCAGCCAATAATAAATAAATATATTATAGAGGGAAGGATCAAAATTGATATATCTCACTGTAAAAAAAGCTACAATTAGTATCTTTCGATATACAAAAATTGGCAACAATTCATGCAAATCTTGACCAGTCTCGCTATCATTTTTCCAGTTATAGATTGGTGCCCAGATACACGTTCCTAATTTTTTTGCCCTCCATCCCTTCCTTTCATATATCCCCTTTTCAAGATTAAAAATGGATAAGAACCACGCAAGCCATAGCTGAAAGGTGGGTGGGGAACGGATCCAACCAAGCAGAGGAAATACAGATTCTTGCCACCGCCATAGCCAGGAACACAAAGTATTGATGTGCCCCTGACATTCCTTCGCTAGCGACCCCAACATCATTAATTCAGCTATAAGCATTACTTTTATATTCAGGGAGTAAGCTAAAAGTTTCTATATCCTTCTTCAGGGTTTCTAAGATCGGACAAGTAGAAAACATATGTATAATATCAGCTTCTTTACTCCTGCATCGGGGGCAGTGGACCCAAGCTAAGGCCCCCCATTGGGCAATCTTGGCCGGTGTATGGTAAAGAGAGAAAATCATTTTATTATATTGAGCCTTTAACCCAGCCGAGCGCAAAATGGAGAGACCAAGTTTTAATGAGTCTAAGAAGCTGACACTCTTTACACCTAACTTTTGTTTCCATTTACCACAGTGCTTCTTGAGATCATCCTGCATCAAATGGTTCAGCCCTCCATATATTTGACTAATAGTGCATCCCTCGTGATCCCTTATAGCCTCCAATGTAGGGTCCTGACTAAATCCTCTTAACCCCCTTTCTTCTTAACTAAAAAGCTCTGTGCCTGCAGATATTTAAAAAAATCTTTCCGATCAATCCTACAATTCATCTGAACTTCCTCAAATGACATTATTCCATCTGCATCAATAAGATCCTCCAACTTCCCCACTCCAAGGTTCTTCCAGTGTGACATAACTACATCATTGAATATTTCCGTAAGTACTGGGTTCCTGAAAACTGGAGTATAAAAATGCATTCTCCCTAACCCCAATTTATTCCTTACAGCTATCCATACGTGACATGCCGCTGAGAGGGTTTTAAATCTAACCTTCTTGTAATAGGTAGGTTTGTTATATTTCAGAAGCCAATTTTGAGCCTCATTTCCTAATAATTGTTCTTAGATATCAGAGGACCCATCGCTGCTTCATTGATCCATGATCCTCCTCCCGAGTAAGCCCTACATACACTGAAGTGCTGTGGCCCAGTAGTACATTCTTAAGTCTGGGACAGCCCATCCCCCTCTCTCCCTAGGGAGTGTAATAAATCTCAGGGTCCTCCTAGTCTTCCCGTGTGCCCATATACATTTATTAATCATTTTTTCCATCTCCATGAACCAACGTTTTTCGATCTCCAATGGTATTGGTCTAAAATAATTAAGAACTTTAGGGAGAAACATCATTTTAATAATATTGCACTGGCCAACAATTGAAAGATATAAATTGCTCATCCTATCGAAGTCTTTCTTCCCTTTCTGTATGGCTGGGGTAAGATTTAGCTCCACAATTTGTTCCATCTCTGATGTTATATTCACCCCGAGATAAATCGCAGATTGTGTCACCCACGAATCAAGTAGATGGACCATACTATTTATTACATTTTGCGTTTTATCCTGGCTAAGCGAATAACTAGACACTCTCTCAAAGGCCCCGGCTTCTTTCTCAATTTCTGTTAATGCTACATGAGGGTCGGATGTAACAATTGCAAGATCATCGGCATAACCCAAAATTTTGGTGTCATGTCCTTGAAACCGGATGGGTTGAATTCTCATATTGGCCTCAATTTTCTGAATCGGGGGATCTATATAGCATGCAAATAAAAGTGGAGAACAAGGGCAACCCTGTCTTGTCCCCTTGTGATCCAAAGTGGTTCAGTTTGGCCTCCCATTAAGCGAAGCTGAGCCACGGGGGCTCTATACCTTACCCGTATAGCATCGATGAAGCCCTTGCCTATCCCTACCCACTCGAGAGCAGCCCACAAATAATCCCAGGAGATCCTATCAAACGCCTTTTCTACATCAAGCAGGATCAACGCCATAGGGTCTCTGGAGATTGAGGCATCAAACAATGTGACCACTCTGTGGATGTGGTCAGTAGTTCCTCTGCCTGGAATAAAACTGTGCTGCCTAGGGGAAATCACCTTACCTATAATAAGACTTAACCGGCTAGCTAACACCTTTGAAAATATCTTAGCATCGCTATTCATGAGTGTTATGGGTCTATAGGACCCCGCCTCAATTGGAGGCTTCCCCTTCTGTAAGAAAATAATAACACTGGCACAGGCCCAAGACTCTGGGGGAGTTACCCCCTTCTGAGCTTGACAGAGCGTATTAATCAAGTCGGGCCCCAAGGTTGAAAAAAAAAACTTTATAAAATTCTAGCGGGATCTGATCAAATTCCACAGCCTTTCTGAAGGGAAGATCATTAAGTGCTCTATGTATTTCTTCATTTGTAAATGGAACATCAAGGGTTTCCACATCTTCTTGGGAAAACTGTTCAGTTTGAATAGAATCTAAGTAATCCTTTATAAGTCTCCCCTCAGGAAACCCCTCCTCCCCATATAATTTCTCATAGAATTTGCGGAATTCCTCTTGTATATCAGAAGAACCGGTGACTAGGTTTCCCTTGTTGTTTTTGATCTCGAGGATCTTCCCGCTAACAGCCTTTTGTCTTATCCGTATCGCCAGCATGTGTCCGACCCGTTCACTGTACTCATAACAGTCCTGCTGCCAAACCATGTATTTTTCAGCTGCTTTTTTTGCTGAATCTTTGCCTATAGCTGCTTTTGCCAAGGCAAGCTTATGCAGAACTTTCTCTATACATACCCATTTAGCTGTAGCCCTGACAAGTTCCTCCTCGGTGGCCGCCAACGTCCTATATAGTTTACTTAAGTGTTGGGATTGCTTCTTATTGCAGTAGAGGCAGTAACTAAGCGTCTCCCCCCTTACCCCAGTCTTGAAAGCATCCCATACCATACCACTCCAGGTACTACCTACATTATACTGAAAAAGTCTCCCATCCATTTATCCATATATGCAATATAGTCCGGGTCCTGCAGCAAGCCCCTTTCAAATGTCCAAATATGTTCTGTTCTTTCACCCCCTGTACAGGTGATTTCCAAAACTAAAGGGTTATGGTCTGACATAACCCGGGGGTACTTCTCTATGCTACATGTAGCTAATAATTGCTGTCAGACAAAAAAAGAATCCAGATGCACTCCTGATTTACGAGGGGCAAAAAAAAGTGCTACCCCAGTCAAAAGGCTTTAAATGTGGCCAAACATCTATAAGCCCATTATCGTGTGTGAAGTGTGTAAGAGCTCTAAAAACCTTACTTTTCCGACCAACATACTTGCCAGTTTTCCATTCCAGGGCCCACCCATACCGTTAATGTTCAGGTCACCACAAAATATAATCAGGGTAGGCCACCCAACATGTTCTGTTTTGAGGAATTCAAAGATATCAGGATCATCCCCTGTAGATCCGTATACAGAACAAATGGTAAATCTAATTTTGGAATAATAACATTCCACAATCACCCAGCTGCCATATTTATCTGTTAAGCACCTTTTAAATGTCATATCCCCCGCTGAGTAAGAATAGACACCCCTCTTGTTCTTGTTCCCTGTGTAGTATAGGCAATAAGATGATACCCCAGCTGATCCAGTAAATGTTTCTCCGCTCCCTCAATGTGCGTCACGTAAAACTTTTAAATCTTTCCTAACGTATTGTCGTTTAACATGATCATTCAGGCTACATAAGTTCAAGGTTGCAATTTGGATTTTTATCATCTGAGGTTATACACTTTTTACCCCCCCCGACGAAGATGCCTCTCTCATAGCTGCTAAACCCAGCTTCAGCAGACAAATTCTCCCTCTTTTCCATACCCTCTTAAATGTCCTCATGTACCTGTATTTTTCACATTTTATACCATCCCTGGTGACCCTACCCCCGCGTGACCCATCCCCCTTGCCCACTCCAAAACGCCCTCACACCCCACCTCCCCCCACCCACCAAAACCTTGAGGCATGCAGACCAAGGATGGTCTGGATGATGAAATCTGTGCTCGGGACCTCCCCCGCCTCTCAGGCCCATAGACTGCTATAATACCTAGGTTTGAGAGTAACCCCTGTCATTAAAGCTGCTTAGTCAAACCCCAAGAAAACCCCCCAAAAACGGCAAAATACAAGCTGCTTATTCTACACTACATCAATTTATCCATGTATTCTTTCGCTTTTATCTCCGAAGAGAATACTCTTGTTTTATTATTAAATATTATTTTCAGACGGACTGGGTTCATTAGGTAAGCCTCGGCCCACAGTGCCTGACATGGTTGTGTTAATTGCCTTAGCCTCCAGTGTCTCTCCACAGTTGCGTGGCAAAAGTCCAGCCTTGAGAAAAAGGACTGTCTTTCGAAAGTCTGTTTCGCATCCGGGCGGGCTTTCACAAATACCGCTTCGCGGAGCAGATAGTTCCCAAAGTAAATTATTATAGCTTTGGGCTTTGGAGATTTTCCAGGGTATGGCTGGTTAGATTTCTTCATCATAAGAGGATAGCGATGCACACGTTGGATTTCCAGTTCCCAATTCCATTGTTCGAGCTCAGGGAAGACTCCCTTCATCAGGTTCAGCAGCATATAGCTCCAGATGTCATTCCTTTAGGATCCTTTTTCGATGCCTAAAATTCTCAGGTTCCTGCGCTGCCTATTTTCGAAGTCTTCTAATTTCCATTGAAAATCAATGATTTGTACGTCTTGTGCTTTTGTCTTGGTTTGGGACCTAGCGACATCGTTTTCCAGGGTGGCTGTCTGGTCTTCTGTAGCCGTTAATCTTGTGCTTATATCTACGCAGGCTTTCACCACTTTTCTAACTACACCTTGACATTTTTTTGTTGCAAACCGATTGTTTTCCCCATCTGCTCAGGTCTCTTCTTGGTGTTGTTTGATGGACTCGTAGATCAACTTTTGAGAGGGCTATTCGGCTTGCGCCGTCTAAACCTCGCTGCAGGTACATTCCTGCCCCAGGGATTCGGGATAGATTTTCTGCGTGGCTGAATAGTCCCACTTAAGGGTAGCACTTGATCCCTGTTTGTACAATCCTTCTGTAGCTAATCCTAGCTGTAAGGTATCTTTGCTCCTTTTAAGTTGCCTTTTCCTTTTTACCACCTTCCCAGGTCTGCCATGCTGGCTGCCAGGGCTGGAGCTAGATGTCTGGATAATACTCTCGGTCTCCGAGTCTGTACAGCTGATGTCCAAGCCATCTATTAGGGTGAAGAACTTGTCTCCTAACTCCTGGGAGTCTTCCGGCCCCCTAAGACCCGTTGCCCACTCAACCAGAGCACTGGTGTCGGTATCGCTCCAAGCTGATGTTTGCGGCAACTGGGGAGCTGGATCAAATGCTTTTTTGTTGGAAAATTACCCTCTCTTCATGGTCACCTCAAATGTTTTTGTCTTCCTCCTCTTTTTCTGACCTTGTTTTTGTTAGCTTTAGGACTCTGATGAGCATTTTTTACACTGATAACCAGTGCTAAAGTTCATGTGCTCCCTCATCTAAACATGGTATTATTGGCTCATACCGAATTGGCATATTTAATTTACTTATAAGTCTCTAGTAAAGTGCACTACATATGCCCAGGGCCTGTAAATTAAATGCTGATAGTGGGTCTGCAGCACTGATTGTGCCACCCACTTAAGTAGCCCTTTAACCATGTCTGAGGTCTGCCATTACAGACCCTGCATGCGCAGTTTTACACAGCCATTTCGACCTGGCAGGATAAATCTCTTGCCAAGCCTAAACCTTCCATTTTTATACATATAAATCGCCCTTAAAATAGGTACTGTCTAATCCACATGGCAGGATGCAATGTATTTAAAAGACAGGATATATACTTTTAAGTTTTACATGTCTTGGTAGTGAAAAACTCCCACATTCGTTTTTCACTACTGCAAGGCCTATCTCTCCCTTAGGATAACATTGGGGTTACCTATTTACGTAATTTAAGTGTAATTATGAAGAGATAGACTTTTCAAGTTGGGTGTGCCTTGACTCACAATTTAAAATCCCAACCTATAGTGAAGTTGGATTTTAAATTACATTTTAGTAAATGCCACTTTTAGAAAGTTAATCACCTACAATAAGGGATGGGCCCCTATAAGTCAGTAAGGCTAGGCCCCTAGAACTACAAACGCCACATAAGTTGCCAATACTGACTCTACTACTAAAACACATCATTGTTTTCATTTGTGCCCACTGTACTTAATAGCAGTGATCACAATTTATTTTTTCAGTACGGAAGCCATAGCAAAATAATTTCAATATTTACCATTGCAGTACACAGAAAACAAAATATGTACATATCACAAATATACTTTACAAAATATGTCTCCCACCCCACAAAAACAAATCAAATTGCAATCACAAACAATACAAAACTTCACATACATTATGACAAAACAAATGGAACAATTCTTAATTTGTCTGCCCAAGAGGAAATGATATTTGTCACTATCTATCGTATAACATGTGAGTTCCTCCCTAATGGGCTTTCCCAGCACAACAGTGCCAAGCTGCTTGAGACCAGAGGAGTGACTATGTTTTCATTCAATTTCATCTACCGTAGGTCCCAGCACTCAATCATATTATGCACTCATAGGCTGGAGATTTGTCAACGCATTTTGATTGGTGCATCGCACTTGGAACTGCTGCTTCACCTCTGGACTCAACGCGTCACCACTGAACAGAGAAGATCGATGCATTGCCTGTACAGCATGGAGAAACCTGGCACATCGCATTCGGAGCAGCTGCTCCTCTGAACTGTCGCATCACTTATGTAACTGTTGCATCACCACCATTGCGTGGAGAAATCCGGCACATAACACCAACTGCGTGGGGATCACCGACGCATCATTCGGCTGCCCCCCGTATCTTTGTCGATGCAAACCAAGGATCAAGGTACTTTTGTTCAGCTGGCCTAAGTAGGTCCCTGTATCCAGTCCACACTCCATCGTGGTCGGACTGAACTCTTGACTTTGTTCCGGTCCAATGCGAACAATTAACTCTTTAGGCGCTTACAACTTCTAAGCGCTATGTTGGAAATGACCCTTTCTGCAGGGTTACCCCAAACCTTTTGCCTTCTTCCTCCTCTGTTTTTGACTTTGATTTTGCTGGTTTTAGGGCATTGGGCACTTTTTCACTCCTGACCAGTGCTAAAGTGCATGTGCTCTATTTCTAAAATGTAATGGCATCTGGCTTCTCCATGATTAGCGTATTTGATTTACTAATAAGTCCCTAGTACAGTACATGTGCCCAAATGCTACTAGTGGACCTGCAGCACTGATTGTGCCACACATGAGTAGCCCTTCAAACTTGTCTGAGGCCTGCCACTGGAGAGCCTTTGTGGGCAGTTTTAAATTGCCATTTCAACCTGGCAAGTTCACCTACATGCCAGGCTCAAACCTTCCCTTTTAATACATATAAGTCACCCCTAATGTAGGCCCCAGGCAGTCCATGGGCAGGGTGCAGTGTATTTAAAATGTAGGGTATGTACTGTGGAGTTTTACTTGTCCTGGTAGTGAAAAACTGCTACATTTGTTTGTCGCTACAGCAAGGCCTATCTCTCCCATGAGTTATCATTGGAGATGCCTAGGAACACTTTACAAGTATAACTTCCAATTGGAAAAAGATATGAAGAGTACGTTTTGTGTCTTTGGACTAGCAATTTAAAAACACATCTTTCAGTAAAGTTGGTTTTTAAAGTGCAGATCTGAAAATGCCACTTTTAGGAAGTTTCACCATTAGGAGCATCTGCCTGCCCCTAGAATACATGTCTGGGTTCGGTGACAGTTGGGCTTTGTGTATTCTCTCTAGACAGTCACACACAAAGGGAGCTGAGGTGTGTCCTGAATATCTTAATAACCCATCACCACGCTGATGGGTCTTCCTGAGCTAGAGTGAGAGGGAGGAGCTAACACCTGCACCTGAATAGGGCTGAGCATGTCCCCACAAAAAGAGTTGCATGCCCCTCTGTAGTGTGTCTCGAGCCAGGGCCAGGAAGGGCAGGGACTTGTGCACTACAAACACCTTTTTTTTAAGTCTCCCTACTTCAAAGACTAGAATGGGTATAAGTACTGGACCTCTGACACCATATCGGCCCATCTCGCTCCTCCCCTTCACAGCCAAAGTTGCAGAGAAAACAGTCAACAGGAAACTGACACGATTCATTGAAGAGAACGCTGTCCTCGACCCGTCCCAATCCGGATTCCGAAGCAACCACAGCACAGAGACCGCCCTACTCACCGCCACAGACGACATCCGCACCCTCCTGGACCAAGGCCACTCCGCAGCCCTCATCCTACTCGACCTATCAGCGGCCTTCGACACCGTCTCCCACTGCACACTAGTCGCCAGACTACATGACGCAGGCATACAAGGAACAGCCCTGGACTGGATCCGATCATTCCTCACCGGAAGAAGCCAAAGGATCAGACTCCCACCCTTCCTCTCCGACCCCACGAAAATCACCTGCGGAGTCCCACAGGGTTCATCACTGAGCCCCACCCTCTTCAACATCTACATGGCCCCCTCGCAGCCATCGTCCGACAACACGGCCTCAACATCGTATCCCACGCCGACGACACCCAGCTCATCCTCTCCCTCACCAAAGACCCCACCACTGCCAAACTCAACTTCCAGAAAGGAATGCAAGACGTCGCAGTCTGGATGACCAACAGCTGCCTGAAGCTCAACGCCGAGAAGACAGAAGTCCTCGTCCTCGGTACCACCCCTTCTGCATCGGACAGCACCTGGTGGCCGACTGCCATCGGAAGCCCACCTACCCCCTCAGACCACGCCAAGAACCTCGGCATCGTACTCGACTCATCACTCACCATGAACCGACAGGTCAACGCCGTCACCTCCAGCTGCTTCAACACCCTCCGCATCCTCCGCAAGACCTTCAAGTGGATCCCCCCTGAGTCAAGGAAGACAGTCACCCACGCACTCATCACCAGCAGACTGGACTATGGAACGCACTCAACGCCGGCATCAAAAAGTCCCTACTCCGCAAACTCCAGACAATACAGAACACCGCCGCCAGACTCATCCTCGGCATCCCCCGACACAAACACATCAGCCAACACCTACGAAGTCTCCACTGGCTCCCCGTGGAGAAAAGAGTCACTTTCAAAATCCTCACTCACTCCTACAAATGCCTACACAACAACGGACCCAAATACCTCAACGACAGAATCAACTTCCACGTACCCAAAAGAAACCTCCGATCTTCCAACCTCGCACTGGCCAAAACCCCGCGCATCCACAGAGCCAGAGCAGGTGGAAGATCCTTCTCTCACATTGCAGCCAAGACCTGGAACGAGCTACCGGCAGACATCAGACGCGCCCCCTCCCTGAACACCTTCAGGAAGACCCTCAAGACCTGGCTCTTCGGCTAAACAGATCTGCTGATTCCCCCCCCCCCAGCGCCTTGAGACCCTCACGGGTGAGTAGCGCGCTTACAATTCCCTGATTGATTGATTGATATACCCAGAACACTTCTGGACTGAGGACATTCTTCCAGGAAGAGGAGCTGCCAGGAGGGACTGCCACTTTGCTGCTTGCTTTGCTGTGTTGGCCTGCTGCTTTTTGCCTCGGAGTGAGGACTCGACTTTACTCTCTACACCTTGCATCTCTAAAGGTTCTCCAAAGGCTTGTTTGGGCATATTTCCTGTTACTGAAGTCTCGGGGATATCAAAGGCTTCACCTGTATCTGGCTACCAGCACCTGGGCTCCTATGCAGTGAGTCCTGCTCTGCCAGGTAGTGCCAAATTTAATCCCGGGCCCTTGGAAGTGAGTGCTTGGTGCTGCAACCCAAGAAACCAACGCATCAACACCAAAACGTCGTTCGGAACAGGCGCATTCCCTGAGAAATTGACGCATTGCCACCACATGCACCAAAATCGTGGACACCGCTCCTCAAGTGTGCGACGTAACGACCTTGACTTACAACACAGCATCGACTTTGCTGATGCAGTGCCTCTGAATCACCACTGCTGCGTGAGTCTCAGACAACGCATTGCAGACGTCTGCAACACCCCTTCTCCTACTCGAACGCATCCCAGGCCCTGCGCAGCTTCAAACAAACATATCTCCTTCAGTCCAGCAGTTCGACATCGATGCCTCAGAGCCGATGTACAGTGCTGTTGACATTGACGCTTCAGCAACTTTTACTTACTTTGGAACTGACGCATCAACTGGAACGCATCACCTCCATATCTCAATGCATGGTCCCCGAGCAATGACGTATCCAAGGTGCTGTCAGCGGGTCTGCGTGACTCCTGTAGCCAGCCCACACTCCATCGTGGTCAGACTGAACTTTTGGGTTTGCCCAGGTCAAGTGTGACCAGATATCCCCAGTTGGAGTTATTGATTTCTAAGCACTGCATTTTGATTTAATCTTGCAAAATTCATATCTTGACTTGTGTAGGTTGGATTTTCGTTGTTTTGGTCTTGTTTTACTCGGATAAATATTAGCTATTTTTCTAAACTGGTGTGGAGTACTTTCGTGATGTTTTCACTGTGTTACTGTGTGTGTTACAAATTGCCTCTTTAGTTTAGCCTGACTGCTCTGTGCCAGGCTATCAGAGGGTGAGCACAGGCAAACTTTTAGTGTGAACTACATTTACCCTGGCTAGGATTATGGTTCCTGCTTGGACAGGGTCCATAACTCTTTCAACCAGAAATCCATTTTCTAACACACTATTTTTGCATTTAGGGCCTAATTATGAGTTTGGTGGTGTGGGAGCGGGCCGCCACACTCCAAAACATCCAAACTTTACCACTGGCTGCCCGCCCGATTATGAGTTAGCTCCTGGTCTGGCTGGCGGTCCTTTAGTGTTCCCACAGCGGTGCCTATTAAAAAGGCACCGCAATGGGAATGCCAAAGCCCAGTCCTGCACTGCATGGACTGTAAAGTCCATGCCGTGCAGAAAAGGGGTGCATGCAGACAGGAGGGAACACCATGTGCCTTCCCCTGCATGCACTCCATTGACCTGAGGGAACAGGGGGCCCTGTACGTTTTCCTCACCGCTACTCTTTTCATGGCGGGCTCACTGCTATGAAAAGGTGGGATGGGAGGAAACTCGCAATATGCTTGGTGTTGCTGCAGCGGCACTGCCAACATATTGCAGCCCTCAGACTGCCATGCCACAGCCAGGGATCTCGAATCCCTGGAAGTTGCGGCAGTCCTTTTGCTGTTTGTATTCCGAGTGCGGTAGTCAGACCACTGGTGCAGCGGTCCACGACCACCACTGCACCTCCACCGCAGTTTGGCAGTCCTATGGACCGCCAAACGTGTAATCGGGCCCTTAACCTTTAAAAATTCATGTCTCAACTTCTACTGATTGCATTTTTGTCATTTTGGTCTTGTTTTATTTATAAAATTAAGCCCTATTTGTCTAACCTGGTGTGGAGTCTTTTTGTGGTGTTGTCACTGTGTTACTGTTTGAAGTGTTGCACAAATACTTTACACATTACCTCTTAAGTTAAGCCTGACTGGTCTGTGCCAAGCTACCAGAGGGTGAACACAGGATAATTTAGGGTGTGTTGAGACTTACCCAGACTAGGATTGTGGTTCCTCCTTGGACAGAGTTCTTACCTCTGCCAACCAGAAGCCTAATTTCTAATACTTTTAAACATGTGTAAGTATTTTTACACACTCCTTAGACCACATATTGCAGCCACAAAACCAAGCGCAAGAGATTCCTTTCCGAGGGGTGTGCGCATTCCCAAAGCACCATAAAGTCAGATGCCACATGGAGTTAGGAACACGCAGCCAATGAGGACGCAGCACACACAGTACACGGAGTGATAACGCGCCCTTCATGCCGGACATCTGGACACATTACCCACTGGCCCACATTGTGTCCACGCACGGTCGAGGCCCACCTGCATTTGTTATCAGGGACTTTCTATGTACGGCTCCACAGACAAGGCCTGCATTATTTTACTAACCAAGGATAGCCATATGTACTTTTATGACACCCAAAACTGTATAAAAATCATTCGGATTGATTTTACTTTGAGACAGTTCTCAGACCCGTTTCTGTAAGCTGTACTCCTGGCCGAAGTGTTTAATTAAACCAACTGTTCCTGTTTTTCCAAACGCCTCTTGTCATATATTTTTTCAAGGTAAATTCATATTTGAGCAACAAGGTACATTTTTTTTATTATTTGTTGGGGGCTGCTGCACTCTCTGCAGCCCCCACAATTCTGTAAAAACATATTGGTGGTGCCCCAGCCAAGACTGGGGGCACCACCAGCTGTAAAATATATATAAATTAGCCCAGGAAGTACATTATGGGGCGCTCCTCGCTAGGAGCAGTATATAATAAATGAAAAGCTTAGACCACTCATTTATTATTTACTTTTACATTTTCAAAAAATGTTGTGGGTGTCCCAGTTCCACCATGGGCATCCGAAGATTTAATTTTTGTGGGGCCAGTGGGGGAATCCAGGGCCCCCATGACTCCCTAGCTCCCTGCAAAACTCCATTTGACGCGGCTGCACAAGAGCTAGCAAATTTTTCTTTTTTAATCTGGTGTGCCTCTGTGTCCACTTGGGGAATCCCACAACATTTTTAGTGATGGGGCACCGGGGAGAGCCCCAGGATCACCGCAGTACAATTCAGCTCACTGCAAGCAGGCCCATTCCACGGCACTGCACAGGAGTGGGCACTTTTTATTTTTTAAAATTTTGGTGTGACCTGCTGCCCACCTCAATCAATCAATCAATCACAGAATTTGTAGAGCGCACTACTTACCCGCGAGGGTCTCAAGGCGCTGGGGAGAGAGAAGGGGGGGGGGTGCTGCTACTGGTCGAACAGCCAGGTCTTGAGTAGCCTCCTGAAGGTCAGCAGGGCACCCCACATCATTTTTTAAGTTTGGGGGCTGTGGGGGAGCCCCAAGACCCCTGAAGCCCTACCTGCTCCACTGCCAGCACCTAACCTGGGTGCTAGTGGGAGCCGGCATTATTCCCACCCTGTGAGAGCAACTTTTCTTTTGCTCCCACTTGGTTGGAGCAATTCTAAGCTTCCCTGCCTTCAAGAACACAGGCAGATGAGAAACATATATGCTCCCAGCTGTTGGGAGCAGCTTTCCAGTTGGGTGGGAGCGTGTAAATCTTCCCTGCCCATGCTCTTGTGGGGAGGGAAACAATGGTGTCACGGGGGATGGGTCACTGGGACACCGCCATTATGACAGCTCGAGGGGATGGGGTCCTTGGGGGCGTACAATGGCTCATGGAGGGGGCTGTTGGCACCCCCTTTACCTAATTCTCAGCCAAAGGAGATGGGGTCCAGGGGCCTTAAGGAGGCTCAGGGAGGGTGGGCTGCACACACCTTCTCCTTTAATTAACTATCAGCCCCAGGGGATGGAGTCCCCAGGGCCTCAAAGAGGCTACAGCCCCTCTCCCTTATTACATACATTGTGCCACCACCTTGGCCCTAGCCCACCCCTGGGGCTTGTTTTTTAAAATGGCAAAATTAGAAACAAAATTGTGGGGCCCCCCCCAGACCTATGGGGCAGGGTATCCCTATCATGCCCCCTTATGTCTTTTTTCTTAACCTTTTTTGCAGGACTAGGGACTCAGTTCCCAAGTGGCTGCCACCACATTTTGGTTGATGTTGTAGCAGCCAATCAGATCGTATCTCAAGATCTGTCGGCTCTGTGGATCCTGCATGGTGTGAAATATCTATGCTTTTTTACCCTTAATTTCTACAAAAACTACTGAGTGGAATTGCACCAAATCACAAAAAGCACGCTTTCTGGACCAAGATTTTCTTTCTGCCAAATATGGTGTAACTCCATTCAGCCATTTTGCTTTAGTTGTGTCTAAGTTTCCTGTGGAAACATTTATCAGGTATACACGTTTTGGACCCCCCCACTTCCTCAGTCTCAGCTTTACTTGACATTGACGGATCACCTCAAAACGTTCCAGGAAGGAGCTGAGGTAGACAAGACTTTTTCTGGGAAAGTTTCGTGAAGATGCGTCAAATGGTACCAAAATCATTAGCAGACCCAAAAATTATAATTATAACTATCAAATGGTGAACTTGGTTGTTCACTCTAGCCTATTGTTAGTATTCCTTAGGAAGGTTCTCCCTCCCCTCATAGCGCCAAGAGACCTTTGGTATACGTGCGCTTAACAAATTCCCTAAACATAAACATAAACTATGCAGGTCTTCATCACGGCAATTAGTCCTACTTTTGTGTGTGTATATCTATCTATCTATCTGTCTATCTATCTATCTATCTATCTATCTATCTATCTATCTATCTATCTCTCTCTCTCTCTCTCTCTCTATATATATATATATATTTTTTTTTTTTTTTGCTTCCTAACTCTAGGTGGTATTCTGGGAAATTGATTTTTTTAAAAACATTTCTCAATTTGGAGCCTTTGCTCTGTGAATTGCTTCTTTTAGAATTAACAAGGTCTTGGTTCATGCAAATTTATAGGTGCAGGTGAGTGACCATCTTGACGATATTGGTGTTGGCCTAGCAATTGGCACTTATTAGTTCATTAGAAGATTTTCTTTAAATTTTACTCTGCATTGTTACAATTTATTAGATCTCTCTGTGTGCAAAAGACATGCACATGTTATAATACCGATGTTGATGCTTATGAGTTAATGGCAGAGGTTTCTTTTTTTTCACCATGTATTTTTATGTCAGAATTTGTAAGTAGTTGCAATTGACTGCATGCAATTGTCTCCACCAGAGTGATGTGTTGAGGGCCATGTAGTTCATCACTTTGCTTTACCCAGACCAGCTCTAAGTATAAAGATAGGTAGGTAGGTAGATAGGTAGGTAGGTAGATAGATAGATAGATAGATAGTTTGATAGATAGATAGATAGATAGATAGATGAATTTATGGAACATTATGAAGGGGAGTATGGGGGCCATGCTCGCTCCCATAAAAGAATAAGGACACATAAAACTAGGCAAAAAATGATGAAGAGGCAACATTCCTATCCACTGTGGACAATATAAAAACCATTTCACAATAAAACAATATTTTTAAAGAGATATTGGGCCTGACAAGGATGTCGGGCAGACTGCCACCGACAGGCTGTCGGTGGCGGTTGGCCCGACATCCAGACCATTGGTCCAACTGCCGCATTATGATGCAGGTGGTCGGACCGCAGATGTCGGGGGTAAAAACTGCCGCCTCCAACAGTATCCAAGATCAGAATTGGATCCCTACCATGAGGGTGGTGCCTGCGCAGGCACCGCCGAGGGGATTATGATGTCCCTTTATGATTACAATGTCCCTTTTCAACTGCCTTTATATGGCGGTCCGACCGCCATGAAAAGGCAGCTGGAAAGTGACTTTGGAGGCCCCAACAGGGCCCCTGTCCCCACATGTAGTGCCCCCCACACATCCATGCACTGTGTGCCAGGCACCACATGGCGCCTGGCACACGGTGCATGGATGTGCACATAGTGCTTTTTTCCACTGCTGCTTGTACTGCAGCCCTTTTCCTGGGCCGCAGCACAAACCGCAGTGGAAAAAGCACTTTGTCCGACTGCCACCACGACAACCTCATCCTAATTGGGCGGGCAGACCGCCAAATGATTGTCGAGTGGTCTTCTGCCTGCTGTGATGGCGGTCTGTGGTCCGACCGACTGCCATCGTAAGGAGGGCCATTGTTTCAAAGTAAAAGGAAATCCTGGAATCTCAAAATTAATGCTACGCTATAAATATCCAGAGATTAATGACAGAGTAATTAATGGCTATGAAATAATATTGTGGAACTTGGTAAAAGAGCTGGGAAAGTGGTTGTGTTCGTAGTGAATCAACACAACGTTGTGCAACATGTAGTGCACCTCTATTGTTAATGAGATGAAGAGAAGCGGCTCGAGGTTATGTTGATAGTTGTTGGGTTGTCAGGACAGCATAGTCAATTTAAGGGAAGTCCAAAGGAAGGTCAGCAAGATGGAATGGAACTATAATGAGGCAAAAAAGGGAATGAGGCGGTGTCTGAGAATTAGGGTTGGTAATATGGTGCTAGAAGAAGCCTTGTTGTTTACATAAAGGTGAGTCAGAATGGTTTGAACTGTGTGAATTAGTCAAAGTGGTGAAAAACGTGATTCAGTTTGAAAGTGGCGAATGGATTATGTGGTATCGGTGAAGAGCTAAGGTGGGTGTTGTACAATTTTCTATATTATCAGAGTGTTGAAGTGCTGATGGAGTGTGTGTATTATATGTACAATGAGGTATGTGTTGTAGTCTTATAGGTTGTCTCTTTTTTATGTTTTCGGCTTGGAATTTAGAATTTGTATTTTTTCCTGTAATATTTTCTTGTAACATGTTCTGGAGTTAGTTGGAGAATGGAGTTTTAGTAGCCAACACTGACTTGGGTGTGGGTTGTTTATAAAGGGGGTCTTCAATCAAGACTGACTTCTGGCATCCTTGACAGAAAGCAACCTTGGCAGAGAATACCTTCTTTACAGTCATGCTGGCCAGGCAGCCTGCTGTGAAAACTTAAACACTTAAACAATCAAACAGCTAATTATCTGTAGGTCAAGGCTACCAAATAGTGCAGCTGTCTGGTTGATAAAGACCACCTACTGAGTGCTTACCAAGAACTTAGGGGCGGATTACGACTTTGGCAGTGCTGCGCCTGCTCTCCGCCAGCACAGCACTGCCAAAGCCGTGCAAGGACCACCCACCTTATTATTAGTTGAACTTGTGTATGGCGGACGGTCCTTTGCCTTTCCCATGGTGGTGCCTGGAAAACAGGCGCCCCAATGGGAAAGGCAAAAAAAGTTCCAGCACGACATGGACAGTGACGTCCATGCCATGCTGGAAGTTTGAGGGGAATCACTGACAGAATATCGACGACCACAATATCGAGGTCCCAAAATATCGGGACCTAAATATCGATGTCAAAAATATCGACATCCTATCTACATCATGGTTAGTACAAAAATATCGACAAAAAAAATATCGTTGTAAAAAATATCGTTGTTAAAATTATTGTTTATTTAAATGTTTAAAAAATAATATAAAATAAAGGGGCCCATTACGATGTCGGGCGGAAGCACTACCGCCGTGCTGGCGGATGCAAAAACCACCAGTTACCGTCCGCACGCAGCAGTCCACACACCCGCCCGATTACGATGCGAAAAGTCAGCCAAACACCGCCGGCAAGCCAGCGACACCGTCCGCCATCAAAGTGCGCCCGTATACGTAGCGGCGCAGCACAATTGACACACACCGTCCGACGAAATCACGTTCCGCCCGGCGTACAAATTACGATGCCGCAAACAAACGGCTCCCACGGCTAAGAGACACCGTACGTCAAACCGAAGCGGTAACACGAACGCCGAGCACGGACACCGAAGAAGCGGTTCCCCCGAGCATGAATCCAGCACTGCAGGCCTTCCCTATGCTCTATCTGATGCACCACCAAGGACGCAACGTACCGCGAAGACGCAGGTAGGCACACACACAACAAGTGCACGCAAAAGCGCACACAGTGCAAGGGCGGAAAAAGCGGACAACCCCCCACCCCCGCGTGTACACGACACATCTACCATAGCATCCACATATGACACACAGGCCAAATTGTAACATCTCGTAACACATGTGTACACACCACCTGGGACTAGGAACCAACGACCCCGTCACGGCCCCAAAGCGGCGATGACGCTGCCACACATGCGCACAACGCAGAGGCCAACCGCAGCGCCATGCATGCGTTGCACACAGACACAGGGACACAACCAAGCAGCACACACACCAGCCCCACCCCGAACGCACATGACACGTGACAGGCCTGCCACAGACATGTCCCCAACGCCCAATTCACGGTCAACACCCAACGTCACACAACCGACACACACATGTCAGTGAAGTCACGCAACAGCAGGACACACCCCAGTGTAACAAACATGGCGAAGCACACAGCGGCGGCAACACCAACTAGGAGAAGCAGGGCCCCTTCGGGAAGAGGAACACCAGTACCACACTGAAACACCCATACCACCCTGCACACATGAACAAGACATACAAAACGGAACACCAAAGAGCCCGGGGACCGACAACAGGTGGCCCAAGAATAACATTCACACACAAGGCCCAACGCAGAGCGGAAAGGCAGCCTGCCGCCCACACAAGGGAGAGCAGACAGCACTGAATGACCTTCCATTCCAACTCCGAAACCACAGCCCTACGAAAGAAGCCGGTGAATACAGCCATTGTCCAATAAAAGACCAACACAGGCATGCAGAGGAGACCGACCACAGGGCAGATAGCGCATATCACAGAAGAACACTACGGACGGGAAAGAAAAAAGAAAACACTCCCCCATGTCGGCCCCATGCAAGTTATTTGGAAGAAGTCACACATCACTGACCTTGAACTGTCTGAGAAGCATGTGGGATGAGGGCCCGTGTCCTCCGCACAAGCCAACAGAACACAAGTCCTGTCTCCCTACGACTACACAGAGCTCACAGCAACCTCGGAGCGTGCACATTGCAGACTGCACACACAGCCGGAGCACGCCACCACAACGCACCGCTGCAAAATGGCACTCGCAACACACCTACCCAACTACGCCGGACAGGTCAAGCTGTACAAAACCAACCTGATACATATATTGGGATGCGAACTCCTGTCCCTGCTGAACGTAAGTTACCGACTGACTTACCGCATCACATTGTTCAGCTGCGTCATGCCCGTCTTCTACTGTCGGAGGTGTCCCTACCAGCATCCCGTGGAGATGTGTCTCTCCAACCCGGCATGTCTAAAGGCGGACCTGCTACCACTACTCCTCCCTCTGGACGCACACGACAGGGCCTGCTCTGCCTATGGGGGCATGGCGTATGTGGCCAACATCGGACCCGCACTGAAATGGGACCACTGTGCCTCCACACGACGGATCATCGAGCACAGCTACATCGAATGTCACCCAGCATGCCCCATCATGCTCCTCCAAGGGACAACTTACGAACAACACCTTGACAGCCACCATCCGCTACATTGGCTGTCAAACATGAATACCACCAATGACATGGAAGCCCTGCTGGACGGCATCGCATACCTGACAACCTTTAAATTCGTCGGACCCCAACGCAAGTTCCCCAATTGACCTATGATGTCCAACCCCGCACCCATGCTTAGCTTCCGCACGGACTGGCCAGTCTCCACCACAACAGCCATACCAAACGACCGGCAACAATTACCACACCATCAACGACATCGCCATGACATCGGATATGACCGGGACATGCACACTGTTCCCCATCACATCCAGGAACACCGCATGCATCGTGGGAGGCAGTGGCATGGGGTCTGTGTATCGCACCCACATGGACGGAACTGCACGAACAACCAGGACACAACATGGATCCAGCGCCCATGGACACACACACCGCTCAGTGGACATGAATAGGTCGCCTGGAGTCTGTGGGTGCTGCACCCCTCCCACCCCCGCCCCGGGAATCCCATACCAGGACCTTTGCATGGATGACAAGTGCATACAACAACAACACGACCCCAGTGACTGTGACATGTCCAGTAACCACCACATTGCAACAACAAGTGGCACGCCGCTGCATGCACGCAAGCACATGCCCTGATGTCATCTCACATGCACGCGTGCATGAGGAACAACCGCAGCAAACCTGTCACATGGAACTGAGATGGACTGTGCCCATGATGCCAAGCGGTCTGGTAGGCTACTTGTATACCGTCTGTGTCAAAGTCCGCAGCTCCGCAGCTATACGTAAATGTACATTAGCACAGCCTTGGCCAAGCAGATGTAACTCTGAAGCCCACATCCCACATGCAACAGCCAATCACATGTAACCCTACACCCTATCCCATTTGTAATCAAGCTCAGTATATCCTCAACATGTATTCCGCTGCCAGTAGTGTCCACTATACTGCATCACAGAGGACAGAAGACTCAATATAATGTTTGAAACCAAAACTGTCTCCGCTGACTCATTTCACAAGTACGAATGAGAGAGGATGAGAGTATGTGAAGTACACGGCAGTCGTGACATGACCATGTAGTCCACTGGTATTGGATGTCAACGCAAATGAGTAGCACAACTGTGGAAGACACACATGTGTCGTGTGAAGTCGTATGGACGCAGTGCTCAGGTGGGTGGGTGTGACGGGTAGATGCGCACATGCCAAGTTGGAGCACGCCGTGTTGGGAGGGGTCATGAACAGTACACCACCGCTTCCCTGGGCATTGTGAGAGGACACCTGTCGGGGGGAAGTGAACACGTGTGTGCACAGCAGCCGGGCACACGAACAATGCGGTACCAGGCGCACACGTCAGCCCACCCTCCGTGGACAAGCTGGATCCTGTTGTGCGCCCGCCATGCCCCTTGACAAGGCACACACAGCCCCAGTCGACCAGGTGTAACCCCAACATAGTCAATCCGCACAGGCGATACAGGGCACGGGATGGCAGTGGAGCATGGTGTGTGAGAGGTCTCCTCGCGCTCCTCCTGGTCATATCACGCAGGCAATAGAACCTCAACGTGTAGCATGGCACAAGTCAAATGGAAGTGTAGGGGGGACGCACCACAGCACGAGCAGCACTGACGTCACGGGAGGTGGCTCGCACCATCCCATCCATTGCCCATTATACCAACCACGCCACATGCCATTGCGACTAAGTGCAAGCGCGTGCGCCACCACCCCCGAGCCCTCCCCAGAGAGGCCAAAGAGTGAATGTGTGGGCCATCAGCTACAGACGGACGACGGCCTGGCCGCAAGGGCAGCCACAGCCACTGGGTGTCGCAGGTGGCGGATCCGGAAGGCGAAGACTGTGATGCATAGTCCATGCAGGCCGGGTCACCATTTGGGGCACCACGCAGGTGGACGGCGTCCCGCCACACATCATACCCTGAGACAGCCCACTCGTGCAACTGGACCCACACATACACTCCTTGCCCTCTCTGGTGCGAGCTTGGGGCTGCCTGTGCAAGCGCTAGCCTCGCAGGTGCACATGCATATTGGGGGAGCGAGGGGAGGACATGAGGGCTGGGGCGAAGATGACTGTATCACTGTCAGTGAGTACAAGGGATGACCCAGATGTGGAAAGGAAGAGACGTGTCCCGTGTGTACTGCAACTAGTCGCCAATCCAACTACCCCCATGTCCGGAATGTAAGCCCGCACCTAGGCCCGCCCATCCGCCACATCGAATATACCACCAGCACAACAACCTTCCCATTCGAAACACTGACTGGGGGTGGCGACCAGTGAACAATCATGTGTAGCCTACCCACGCGTACATGTGGGCCCTCCATGATCCATGTCACCTGCGGCAAAGTCATGACATGCGCAATGAGGGAAGTGAGGAGAGCTGTCCGCCCCACGCACAGAAGGTGCATCAGCACCACAGACCCAGCAGCGAGTCCAGCAGGGGTCACATGTGCAGGGGCAGCTGTGCCTGGTGTGAAGGCACATGCATATTGACAGCACATCGACCAATGTGTAGTCTGCCCACATCTACAGTCCATCATCATGCGGACATAGGAATTGAACACAGGGCAACACATCTGAGTGGGTGCACCCACCGTGACCAACAATGCGCAATCATCGACGTACCCGCCCTGTGCATGGCCCCCCACCCAACGGAGGCACATCCAGTGCCACCATCCCACACACACAAGCCTTCCACGGAACATGCTGTGTCCAATGGTCAGTACAGAGTCAGCGCCCATCTGGTGGATCCTGAACAGGGGACACATGCACACACATGCCAGCTCCCACTATGTACGTCTGCCACCTGGCACGTGCAATGTAACCTCTCACCTGTGACGTGTGTCTGCAAGCACACAGCCGTCTTGGCATGGGGACGTCAATGTGGACACCTGTCAATGTTTCGGGAGGTGTGATCCGTACAGTGCTGTACATAGGGTGCAGTGCTGACACCTACTACTGTCTCATATCCCCTCGCGCCACAGGTCCCACTTGTTTTGGCCGCTCAGCCTGTGCCCACATCGTCGTCGTCGTGTGCCATACTCATCCAGCCTCGGAAGCAGTGCCATGCTCAGCAGACATTCATGTTGCCGTGGCGTTGCCGCTTGACGAATATGCAGTCAGTCCCCATCAGCACGCCCCGCAAGTCATTGGGGCCTAGATCCCCATGTGCATGATCATGGCAGTGGTTTGCATCACTAGCCATTGCCATTGGTGGGAGACCTGTGTAAGTGTATTGTGGCCGTGCCGTCCCTGCTTGACAGCTGGGCTGTGACTCATGTGCTTGCTCAGTCATGTCAGTGATGTGAATGCGAAATTGCTATGTGTTGTGTTGCTTTGACATGTGTCCACTGCCATCTTCCCTAGGCGGAGACCGAACATTGACCGCCCATACCAATTGCTGGCGGACATGGAGGATACTGAGGTCATAAGGAAGTTTCGGCTGGACAGGCCAACCCTGCATCGACTGTGTGCCATGTTGGAACCCCATCTCCGTCCCCGCAGGGTGTATCCGACAGCATTCACCCCCACGGCTAAGGTGATGGCCGCCATGCATTTCTTCGCCACTGGGTCATTCCAGCACACAGTGGGCAGTGGAGGAGGGATGTCCCAGCCCATGTTCAGCAAGGTGCTGAGGGATGTACTGGCAGCCATGATGCTGTGCCGAAACAGGTACATCAGATTCCCCAGGGCTCGTGAATTGGCGGCAGTGAAGGGTGCATTCTATGCCCTTGGCAGGATCCCACACGTCGTTGGTGCCATTGATTGCACACATGTTGGCCTTGTTCCACCACAGGCCACTGAGCACCTGTACCGCAACAGGAAGCACACGCACTCCCTGAATGTGCAAGTGGTGTGCCTTGCGGACATGGTGATAACCCACGTGTGTGCAAAGTTCCCAGGCTCGGCCCATGACGCACACATAATGCGCAACAGCATCTTGCCACGACTGATGTCCAATCTGCAACAGGATCGTGGCTGTATTGTCGGTGAGTATGTGGAGTGGTGTAGCGTGCTGGCTGTGCGATGCTGTCCCCTGTCCAGTTGGAATAGCAACGGTTCTCTGTGTCCCTCACACCCAGGTGACTCTGCGTACCCGAATGGGGCATGGCTGCTCAGTCCATTGAGGAATCCTCGCACCCCAGCAGACGATCGCTACAATGAGGCACATGGGAGGACCAGACGTGTGGTCGAGCGTACCTTTGGCCTCCTCAAGTCCAGGTTCAGGTGCCTGGACCGCACCGGGGGTGCGCTGGCGTACTCCCCACAGAAGGTGTGCCAGATAGTGGTGGCGTGCTGCATGCTGCACAATCTGGCCATTCGGAAGCAGATCCCCCTCATTGTGGATGACGGAGATCAACCAGGGCCCCAGCCCGCAGACCAGGACAGCTCGAGTGAGGAGGACAGCGGAGAGGAGGAAGCTGGGAATGTGCGCCAGCAGCTCATCGCCCGCTACTTCACTTGACGGTGAGTGTCCATGTACGACGGCTGATGTGTCTGTATTTGTGCAGGTGTGTGTGTGCTGTGTCAGGGTGGCCTTTTGTTCACTGCGTGCTGTGTGTCAACGCTCCATGCCCAGGTTAGTATGCCACTGATGGTGGCTGTGGCATTGTGCCCTATTGCTCTGTGCGATGTGTGTACATTGCTTGTAGTTGTTGACATGTACTGTGTGATGGGTGTGTGACACACTCATTGAATGTGCTCCTGTTCTGTCTCCCACCCCTAGGTCCCTACAGGCCCTCCGGTTCCATTGCCATGCCACGCATCAGGTGCCGTTCCGCTCAAGGTGGCCGTTGTATTCCGTACAATTAAAACACAGGGCACAGACAGCAGTTTGTGGAAGAGGTGCATTTATTTTAAACTGTGACATGTGGTTGTGTGTAAGGTGATGACAAAAGTGGTGCGTGCAGTGACAATGAGCTGTTGGTCATGGCTGCGTGATGCTCAGGGTGTACCCACTGGTTCTATGTCCATAGTCCAACACACACATGCCATCCAGATGGCTGTGTGGAGTGGGATCGTAGTCCAAGTCAATGCAGTGGGTGGTCAAGGAAGGCTGGCTGGCTGCCTCACTTGCGTCTGGAGCGTGCGAAGTCCTCCCGGGAGATCTGTTTCCACTTCGGACGGCCCCTTCCACGTTTGCGAGGGGGTGCCTGCTTGCGACATGCTGGTGGTTGAGGTGTGCTCACTGGCTGTGGACGCAGGGGAACTGGACACTGCTGCTCGACCCTGCGCCCCGGCAGGTGGTGGCGGAGGGGAGCTGCTGTCCCTGGCTGTGACCTCACCGCCACCACCAGCTGGCCCATGAGGTCCACGAGTTGGCCCATACGGGCGTCCATGTACCTCAGCACCCCCAGCACCTCACGCGTGTCTGTAGCTGACCTGGCCCATTGTCCTTGGGCCTCTTCATAGGCCCCAAGGACTCTGGCCATTTGAGGCAGGGCATGGCTCCCAGGGAGGCTGGCGTTTCCCTGACCCTGCTCCTCCTACCAGTCCTGCTGCCACCGGCCTGCCCACTAGCCACATTGCTCACCACGGTCCTCGCCCTGGCTCCCAGGGTGGATCCAGTCGTCCGGGCCACCACCTGCGCTGGGGCTGGAGCCAGTGAAGACGTGGTGACGGTTGCAGCAGTGGTAGTGGCCGCAATGACCGTGGGTGTGGCCGCAATGACCGTGGGTGTGGCCGCAATGCCCGTGGGTGTGGCCGCAATGACCGTGGGTGTGGCCGCAACGACTGTGGGAGTGGCCGCAACGACAGTGGCAGCAGGGGGCTGGGAATGTTCAGCAGCCCTGGATGATGGGTTGGTGGGTAGGAGGGGTCCTGGGGAGCGGCTGGGCCCTGCCACACTAGATGGGCCTGCTTGGTGGTCCGTGTCCGAAGAGGAGGACAGATCCTCCACATCCGTGTGTCCTCGTTGGGGGCTTGTAGGCTGGCTGTGCTGGCTGCTGTCTCCATCCCCAGCATCCAGCAGTTCGTCACCTGTGGAGAGAATGAGATTTGTTATTGTGTTGCACCTGGCGAAGTCTGTATTGGTTGTCTGACATTCTCCGTTCGTGCACTCTCGTGCACGTGTGTCCCGGAGGCGGGTGTGTGGCTGTACAATCTGTTGTTGTGTGTGCTTGGCAATGGGACTGTGTGCTGTGCACATGTGGCATGGGACGGATTGGCTATGCCGATGGGTGTGTTGCTGTGCTCCTACTTATTGTGACTCTGGTGTATGCGGGCTCCAGGCCCATCCTGGGTCTGGTTTGTACTTTGCTTTTGGGGTGCATATGGAACGCTTAGGAACGCATATGGCAACATGGGGGTCATGCCCCAGAAACGCATTTGGGATGGAATATGCTTTTGGGCTACATGCTGTGAGCCATGGGTGCCGAACGTGACATGTGTTGTGGCAGCATGACAGTGCATGGTCTGAGGTGTGTGCATGCCTGACATACCCTGCATATTTGCTGTCTGTTGTGATTACTGGACATGGCATTGGACGCATCGTTATGAGTGTGTGATGGTTGTGTGCCACCCGACGTATTGCAGTTGTCCCATCTCCTTGGTGTGCATGCTGCCCTGTGCCATGTGCATCACTGCAGTGCTCGGGGGGTGTGGCCCATGTTGTGTGTTGTTGCTCACAGTGTGGCGTGCGCTTCATTGACTTCTGGCACATGGTTGGTCATGGGCATGTATCTTAGCGTGACTGCTGTATGTGTGGCAGCTGTTCGGATGACATGCCTTTCATGAGACTGGGGCTGACGGATGGGATGGATGGTATGTTGTATGTGCATGGTGTGTCTGTGTGTTTGATGGGTTCAGTGGTGTTCGTGTGCATTTATGTTGTTCCGCTCTGTTGCGTCTAGTGTTGTTTGTCTTACATAGGCGTAGTTGTGGGGTGTGTAGTTGACAGGCAGTAGGGGCTACATGGACAGGACTTCAATGGTGTTTCGGTTGTGTGTGATGGGTTGCACAGTGGCTGCCGTGTGGTACTATATTCAGTGTGGCTTGTGCATGCAGACGTGGCTCCTTGGGTGTTGCTGTGTCTGTGATGGGTCATGTGGGGTGTGAGTCTGTGGTTCATGTCCGTGTGCACATTGTTCACTTGTTCGTGACGGTGGGCGGTGCTGCGTGTTCGTCTGCTACGTGACATGTCCCATGTGTTGGTCGTGTTACGGTCCTCATGCCTCCAGTAATCCAGCCCTGTCCAGTTTCCCACCTGCAGGTTGTTCGTGCGTGCACTGTACTGGATGCCACATGGTTCTAAGCGGGGGTGCTCCATGTTGCAGGTCTGTGGGGGTGGGGGCGGTGTTGTGGGTCGTGGTGATGGCTGGACACCCACTGACACCGATTGTTGTGGACCGTGATGTCTACCTTTCGGCTGTCGGTGTGCACTGCGGTGGCTGACACGTGGCTGTGGGATGTGGGGGATGCTCCTCCTTGCTGTGCTGTGGGACTAGGGGCCTGGTGTGTGTTGTACTTGAGCTGTCCACCCTCCCACCCACTGCACTTTGTGTTCCTGCCACTTACCTGTTACTTGTCGGTTAGTGCAGCTATGGCGGACACATGGGTGTGGTGGGTGCTCGTTGTGGCGCTTCTGGCATACTTGGGGACCTGTTGGTGGTTACGTGGCTGGCTGAGTGTACACATGCCCCCACGTATCTTACAGTTGTTAGGTTTGGGCTGTGTGTGGTGGTGTCTGTTGCATGTGTGTGTGATGTGTTGTGTATTGTGTGCTGGACATGGGGGTGTTCGTCCCTGGGAGCTGTGGCATGGTGGTAGTGCATGTGAGTACATAGCGGTGTGCTGGTATACATTAGTTTGTACTTACCAGGCTCCACTCCCCCTGGTAATCCGGTGAGGATCTCCAGATGTATGATGACTCGCACCTTCTCCTCCCACGCTTTGAAGGTCTTGAACAGCGCGGGATTCCCTCCGCCAGTGACGGCAGCCAGCTCTCTGTTTTTGCTCTCCTTCTTCTTGACCAGGCTTTTGACGTCATTCCACCGTTTGTTAATTTCTACTCTGTTCCTGGGCAGGGTCCCGACTGCATTGACCTGGTCTACGATCCGGTTCCACATTCTGTTTCTGGTGGCTAGTGGTGTGTGCTGGACCAAGTTCCCATAGATTTGTGGGTGCACCTTGATGATCTCGTCGACCATGACCGTCAGCTCAATGGGCGTGAACTTGGGCATTCTTTGTGGTGCCATGGTGTTTGTGGTGCTGGTGCGGTGTGTGTTGTGTAATGTGCAGGGGGTTTGTGGTGCCGGTGTTTGGTGGTGGTGGTGGTGGTTGTGATGTGTGCGTTTCTGTGGTGTGCTGCTGTCCTTGCTGTGTCACTGTGTCCTCTCCTCTCTCTGGTTTGCAATGTTGCAAGTGGTTGTGGTCTGTGGGAGTGCTGCTTTTGTACTTACCTATGTGGGTGTGTCCTCATGGTCTGTTGTTTTCAGGTGTGTTGTGTCTGGTGTGCTGGCCTTTGTAGTTTTTGTTTGTCCAGGGGGGGGTATTTTCGGGATGTGTACTGTGCTTGTGTATTTGTGCGTGCCTTGCTGTGTGGACTTGTTGGCCATGTTGTGTGCGATTGTTTTTGTCAGCGGATGGTTTCTGTGCAGGGACGTGGCCGCCATGGCTTCTGCCGTGTCAATTTTCATCGGCGTTGTTTGCGCTGGCGGGCGGTATATTTGTAGGTTTGCCGCGCTCATGGCGGTGCGATCGTAATTTCACGTGCGGTGTGTCGGCCGTGAGGGCGGGCGGTTTTGTGTTGTCGTGCGTGTTTCCGTCCGTGGCGGGCGGTTTGACTCCGACTCGGACGAGGGCGGGCGGTATCTTGTGTGATTTTTCCGCCGATGGCGGTTTTCGGTTTGTGTCATCGTAATGGCGTGGTCGGTGTTCAGACGGTGTGTGCGGGCGGATTTATTGCCGCTTTCATGCCTGGCGGATTTTTTTACGCCGGGTATCGTAATGGGCCTTAAAGTAAATAATACATATAATTAAAAAAAAGATAGTTATAATTATTATAAATGTTTAAAATTAGAAATAATAAATATAATGTAATAAAAAATTAAACGTACATATATATAAAATATATATATATATATATTTACTTAATAATATTAATAAATAATTATTATAATAAATTATAAAATGTTAGAAAAATATTAGAAATTATAAATACATATATATATATATATATACAGATACCAGTAAAAAAATGAAAATAAAATATATATATAATAAATTAAAATATCAAAATATTTTTATTCTTTTACAATCACATTTTACACTACATTACCAGCAATAGTAGGGAAAATATTGGATAGCGGAGGGGATAAAATTACTATTCCCACTCCAGGGAGTGCAACAGTAGGGAAAGTTTTGAATAGCGGAAAGGTAAAAATTACTATTCCCACTCCAGCGAGTGCAACAGTAGGGTAAGTTTTGGATAGCGGAGCGGAATAATTTACTATTCCCACTCCAGAGAGTGCTTTAGTAGAGAAAGTGTTGGATAGCGGAGGGGAATAATTTACTATTCCCACTCCAGCAAGTACAACAGTAGGGAAAGTGTTGGATAGCGGAGGGGTAACAATTACTATTCCCACTCCAGCGAGTGCAACAGTAGGGAAAGTGTAGGATAGCAGAGGGGAATAATTTACTATTCCCACTCCAGGGAGTGCAACAGTAGATACAGGGGCCAATTCCGATTCGGGCCGGAAATCACTCCGACCGAGCCGGACCCGGAGAGATTTCCGACCGAATCGGATCCTAGCAGTCCGACCGAACGAGTACGATGCGTTCGTATGCTATCGGACTCGATTCGGTCGGACTCCCATTGAAGTCAATGGGAGCCGGTCGTACAACGCGTACACGGGCTCCCATTGACTCAATGGGTGCGAGGCAAACAAGGGCGCCCCTACAGCGGGTACGCGTCGAAGCGGGTCGCACCGTACATGCACAGGTAGGGGGACCCATGGGTCCCCCTGTGTGCGACTCGCGCGGCTAGGCGTACAGGGGGTCGGACACGGACCCCAAAGTGCGGCTCCGACTGCTCTTTCGAGCCGGACGGCGCGAGTCGGTCGGACTGCTCGCGGCGCGCATCGTACTTACCCGGCCGGGGAACGTCTCCATTGCGCGGTGCGAGTCGTGTCCGTGCGAGTCGGTCGGAGCGGTTGGGTCCCGCGAACGAGTCGGTCGGCGATTTCGCGTACGTTCGCATCGTACTCGCTCGCCCGGACGCACGTCCGACTCGGTCGGGAAACAGGGCTCCGAATCGGATCCGGTAATGCCGAGTCCGATTCGGAGCCCTACCGGCCGAGATCGGAATCGGCCCCAAAGTGTTGGATAGGGGATGGGTAACAATTACTATTCCCAGTCCAGCGAGTGCAACAGTAGGGAATGTGTTGGATAGCGGAGGGGTAACAATTACTATTCCCACTACAGCAAGTGCAACAGTAGGGAAAGTGTTGGATAGCGGAGGGGAATAATTTAGTATTCCTACTCCACGGAGTGCAACAGTAGACAAAGTGTTGGATAACGGAGGGGTAACAATTACTATTTCCACTCCAGCGAGTGTAACAGTAGGGAAAGTTTGGATAGCGGAGGGGTAACAATTACTATTCCCACTACAGCAAGTGCAACAGTAGGGAAAGTGTTGGATAGCTGAGGGGAATAATTTACTATTCCTACTCCAGGGAGTGCAACAGTAGAGAGGGGTAACAATTACTATTCCCACTCCAGCGACTGCAACAGTAGGGAAAGTGTTGGATAGTGGAGGGGAATAATTTACTATTCCCACTCCAGTGAGTGCAACAGTAGGGAAAGTGGTGGATAGCATAGGGGTAAAAATTACTATTCCCACTCCAGCAAGTGCAACAGTAGAGAAAGTGTTGGATAGCGGAGGGGAATAATTTACTATTCCTACTCCAGGGAGTGCAACAGTAGAGAAAGTGTTGGATAGCGGAGGGGTAACAATTACTATTCCCCCTCCAGCGAGTGCAACAGTAGGGAAAGTGTTGGATAGCGGAGGGGTAACAATTACTATTCCCACTCCAGCGAGTGCAACAGTAGGGAAAGTGTTGGATAGCAGAGGGGAATAATTTACTATTCTCACTCCAGTGAGTTCAACAGTAGGGAAAGTGTTGGATAGCGTAGGGGTAAAAATCACTATTCCCACTCCAGCAAGTGCAACAGTAAGGAAAGTGTTGGATAGTGGAGAGGAATAATTTGCTATTCCCACTCTAGCAACTGCAACAGTGGGGAAAGTGTTGGATTGCATAGGGGAATAATTTACTATTCCCACTCAAGCAAAATAATTAAAATTTAATTAACAAACAATTAAGTAATTATAAAATTTTTGCCTCCCACCATATTCCCTATAAATGACACCACCAATGTTCTAAAACATAACACTATTAACATAATTAATTATTAATTAATTAATTAATTAAAATTAACAAGCAATTTAAAAACAATAAATAATAATTTAATTCACACAATTAACAGTATAAAACAACTTTTTATAATAAAAAATTTAAAAAATATATTGAAATTAAATTACTTCCCAGCCTACTCCCCTATCAACACACAACCCGCTCTTTAAAAAATGACACAAATAACATAATTAATAATTAATTAATAATTATTAATAACTAATTAATAAATAATTAACAATATATTATTTACCACAATTTACAATATAACATTTTAAATACATAAATATTAAATAATTAAAAATATTAATAAATTAATTATTATTAAATTACTTCCCACCCTACTCCTCTATAAACCCACAACCCGCTCCTAAAAAAATAACACAATTTACATATTTACCAATTAATTATTAATAATTAACAACCATTCAATAACTAATCATTAATAAATTAATTACCACAATTAACAATATAAAATATTAAATATATAAATATTAATTAATAAAAAGATATTAATTAATTAATTATAATTAAATTACTTCCCACCCTATTCCCCTATAAACCCACAAACCGCTACGAAATAAAAACGCAAAATTTAATTTAAAATAATTAATAACTTCTAAAAATTATTATTAAATTTATTATAATTAAATTACTTCCACCCTATTCCCCTATAAACCCACAACCCGCTACAGAACTAAAACGAAAAATTTACTTAAAAAAATTAATAACTTCTAAAAATGTAATACATATATTAAAAAATAAATACAATACTTAAACAAAAATATAGAACACATACATTTAAAATACATACTAAAATACACTAATATAAACATCAATATTATTAACAACGATATTTTTACAAACGATATTACTGTCTGCGATATTAAAAAAAATGATATTTCTTACCTTACTGTCGATATTCTGGTCCACGATATTCTTGCAGTCGATATTCTTGTACCTCGATATTTAAAACTCGATATTATGGTACTCTGAAAAAAAACCTCGATATTCTGTCTGTTCACCCTTTGAGGGAATACAGACAGGGGGACACATCTTGTGCACCCCTGAATGTATTCCCATGGCACCCTTTGTTCCTGCACTGCCATTCTTTTCATGGCGGGGCTCCCGCCATGAAATGGCTGGCAGTGCAGGAACTCGTAATGTGCTCAGTCCCGCTGAGCATTTTACATTGTGGCACAGCTCCGCCACCGTCAGGGAACAGCTGTTCCCTGGTGCAGCCGGTGGTCCACCGCCGGTACAATAGTGAGTGTCGTAATTTGGCAGACGGAGGACTGCCACTGCTGCGCTACTGGGAGTGCAGTGGTCAGAAGACTGCTGCACTCGTAATCAGGCCCTTACAGTGGGCTTAAAGTCTACCTATTGCTTACCATTAGTTGGCTTTAATTTCACTTTAATTTGCTTGCTTATTATTTGATGGCTTGCATATTCATCTTGTGTTTGTCTCCCCCGTAGAGCATAGCCTCTTAACATAGGCCCTTTCATTGCTCACTTTTAGATAACTTATTTTTTCCATTTACTTAAGCACACCGTAAGTATTTTCCAGTTGCCTCCCACACTAGCTTCTCTCCTCCCTGCGCTCTGTGTTGTTCTCTCTCATCTGTGCACTTCATGCAAGTAATAAGGCTTCTGCAGAACCATCTGATTATGATATCTTTAGGACAGACTACTCAAATGATCCAGGTGGGGGTGTTACTGCCAAGGCAAATAAAGTTTTGAAAGGGACTGCAAATACTGTTCTGTTCATATTGTAAGGCTTTTAAAAATAAATCTATGTAAATTTTAATGTGCTGGTTTTCATATTCACTTATATTCCCCCAAAAGAACAACTGTATTTGTGGATATAATAACAGAGGGCTAAAAAACCAGAGAGTTTACATATGAAGTTCCCCTGAAATTGATTGTATCTCCCCTGTTATTTATTAGCTACATGCGCTCTCTGCCTGCAGCCGTACACTTAATGGGAGTGTCCTTCTACATGTATGGTGACAATACGCAGTTCCTTTTCAGATTATAGAAAGCGTGTGATATAGATTGTCCTCCATACTGGGAAATACAGAAGCGTCTTCATTTTCCCAGATGGGGGATGGCCCAAAAATTGATTAAGATAAATCCTTACAAAACTGATATTTGCTGACAGCTAATGGCCACAAAGCCTACTTGAGTGGCCAACAGTGTAGGGTCCATAACCAGCTTGTTAGAAATGGGGGTCTCTAGTTGGCAGAGGTGGGTACCTTTGTCAAAATAGGGACCCTTGCTTCTAGTCAGGGTAAGGTGGATACACACTTTAGATAACCCCTGCTCACCGCCTGGGTAGCGTGGCACGAGCAGACAGACATCCCAAAGGCAATGTGTAAAGTATTTGTACTCAAAACACACAGTAATACAGTGACAACACCACAAATGGACACCACACCAGTTTAGAAAAATAAAGTATCTTTATTTAAACTCAACAAGTCCAAAACGACAAAAATCCAAAATACATGTAATAAGAATATGACTTTTCAAAGGTTTAAAACAACTGGGTTCATTGAAAACTATGGATGCGTGATTTCTTACAAAGTACCTGTACATGCGTCAAACTTCACAAGGCCAAACAGCTGCAGAGAGGGAAAGTGGCGAGAAACAAAGAGATGTGTCAGTTCCTGAGACCTTAGGGAGGCAATGCAACAGTTCTGCTGCACTCAGGAGAAGTGACGCATTGAATACGGACTGTAGGGGGAAGTGATGTGTCGACTCCAAGACCATTCTGGTCCGCGGGTGATGCGTTCGGAAGACTTGACGCACAGGTGCGATGCGTGGAAATCCGGGATGCATCGGCGACCGATGCAGCAGTGTCGAGCAGCGCTGCGTCGGTTACTTCAGCTACAATCGTTCAATGCGTCGGTTCTTGCAGCCGCGACAGGCGCTGCGTCGGTTCTGCAGCAGCGCAGGGTTGTGTGTAGATCCTTCTCGCACAGCGGTGCTGCATCGGAAAAACAGCTGCAAGAAGAGTGATGCATCAATTTCTTCAGTTCTTCTTTTCTTCCAGCTCCCAGCAGCAGGGACAACCTCCAGAGGGCCACAACTGGAATGGGCACCACCTGGCAGGTCAGAACTCTCAGCAACAGAGTTCAGGGGAGCTGGGGGTGAAGTCTTTGTGTCCCTGAGATTTCAGAACAGGAGGCCAGACACACAGGCCCTTGAAGATCTTCTTCAAGCAGGTTCACAGCAAAGTTCCAGTCTTTGTTCTTTCCGTGGCAGAAACAGCAACTGCAGGCCAACCCCACACAGCACACAGCAAAGGGGCAGTACTCCTCTCACAGCTCTTCTCCTTGGCAAAGGTTCCTCTTGAGTTCAGAAATAATCTAAAGTTCTGGGGTTTAAGGTCTGCTACTTATACCCCATTTTGTCTTTGTTCTCTTTGTGTAAGGGTCTCTAAGCCCAGTCCAACCCAGTTTTGTCTTCACTGGTGCAGTATGACCACAGGGGGTGGAGACAGCACCGTGCAAGGGAGACAGGCCCTATTCAGCTGCAAGGAAAACTCCTCCCACTACTCTAAATTCAGCCAAAGTCTATTCAGCCCAGCTCTGAGTCGTCCAGGAAGGGCCAGGCACAACTCAACCTCCCCCCCCCCCAGTGGCTGTCTACAGTGAATGCACATCCCCAACCCGTCACTCCACAAACAGGCAGAGGCACACAGAATGGTTAAAGAAGAAAATGCCTACTCTTTAAAAGTGGCATTTTCAAACACACAATTTAAAAACCATCTTTACTAAAAGATGTGTTATTAAATTCTGAGTTCAGGGAGCCTAAACTTTATTTCTCTATCTTGTCCCAATGGGAAGTTATACTTGTAAGATGTTACAAAGTACCTCCCATTCTAGCCTATGTGGCAGATAGCCTTTCAATAGTGAAAAATGAAATTGGCAGTATTTCACTATCAGGACATGTCACACACACCAGTACATGTCATACCTTTCACATACACTGCACCCTGCCCAGGAGAGTACCTTGGGCCTACCATAGGGTTGCCTTACATGTAAGAAAAGGGAAGGTTAGGGCCTGACAAGTGGGTGCACTTGCCAGGTCAACATGGCAGTTTAAAACTGCCATGGCAGTTTAAAACTGCGTACAGACACTACAGTGGCAGGTCTGATATACCTTTTCAGGGCTACTCATGTTGGGGGCACAATTAGTGCTGCAGGCCCACTAGTAGCATTTGATTTACAGGCCCTGGGCACACACAGTGCACTGTACTAGGGACTTATCAGTAAATCAAATTAGCCAATCATGGAAACACCAATCCATAAACACAATTTATACAGAGAGGATATGCACTTTAGCACTGATCAGCAGTGGTAAAGTGCCCAGAGTCCTATAGCCAACAAACAGAGGTCAGGAAAAATAGGAGGAAGAAGCAAAAAGTTTGGGGATAACCCTGCAAAAAGGGCCAAGTCCAACACAGCTCCTACAAATACAGTGCATAATGTAGGTATTGTCATTGATTCAAGCTGCTCACTTAAAAAGAAACTAAACAGTGTGGCCAAAATATGCTACTGACAGTTAAAATATTACAGATATTACCTTACTTGAAGGATAGCTTGCATTTGCTGGTGGTGAATACACTGTGGGGGATATGTACAAGGACTGGCGATAACTATCGCTAACGCCAGTTAGCTGCAGTTTTCTTACCGCTGTGTACCGCTGAAAACTATCGCCTTGTTAGCGACGTATGTACAAGACGTCGCTACATGGCGATAGCTTCAGGCTTGTGAAATCCCACCTGGCTGAGGCTCCTGCTGGCTGATTCACAGATTTGGAGAGAGTGCAGCAGATTGTGCCATGCTGTCAATGTCCAGGTAAGGAGAAGGTGGGAGGCCCGGGGGTCGAGTCGCACAGGCCTAGCACCTGTAGATGACACACCCCCAGTGGCGGCTCATCCGCTATGGCGGAAGAGCGTCGCCCCACTGCTTTCAAGCAGAGCAAGAAGTGGAAAAATCATCACATGATGATAACTTCCTGATATAATCGTGCTATGTTTCCTTTGCGGGTGGGAGGGTGAGTAGGGCTGCTCGACTCACGGAGCAGGGCAGGGGCGGAGCGGCATGCCCACTTAAGTGCGCAATGACTGTTTGGTCGGCCCACTCAGGCCGCCCAAAGCAGTCATGCGCACTGTCCTGTTCGCAATGCAGGCTGCATTACAGCCTGCATGAAGAACATGCCCACCCCTCCAGCCCCTGGCTGAACGCCTTGTCCCGGCGCCAATGACCAATCCTAACGCCGCATTGCAGCGTTGTGAATGGCTTAGGGGAGGGAGCCTGGCTGCCTAGTTTCTGTTCCTGGAAGCAGACTCAGGAGGGCAGGAGCAATGAAGACACGGGACCCAGCCTCGAGGTAAGATTTCTCTCATTTAAATATTTACAACACCCGCTCACACACACACCCCTGCGTTCACGCCCCATCCAGTGTCCTTTCCGGCGTTTCCCAACTCCCAGCTGTCCAGTCCCCCCGCAGCACTTCTCAATGGCGGCCGCTTTGCGGCCATGCGCAGCGGGCGTACCACTGGTCTGCCAAAGGTATATATGAAGTTACGACGCATACCATTACATCGCATTCCATTACAATGCATACTAATACTAGGCATATTGCAACAGTAGGGAAGGTGTTGGATAGCGGAGATGTAAATATTACTATTCCCACTGCAGTGAGTGCAACCTTAAACCTAACCCTTGCACCCCAAAGCAAACCCTGAACCCTAAAATTAATCTTTGAGCCCCCAAAACACACACTAAAAATCATATTTGACCCAAATGCACACCCCAATTGTCATAATTGACCCCAAAACACACCCCAAATTTTGAATTTTACCCCATAATACACCCCAAATTTCATCTCCGACACCCGAAACCCATACCAGCCCTAAAACTTAAAAATATCCCATTACTGACCTTACAATGCGTTGGAATGCAATGTAAAGGCACCTGCGTTGTTGTAGTTGTATTGTAAAGGCATTACGATGTAATGCCTGCATTGTAATGGACGTCTTCCATGCCAAAGGCAAGCCTGTCTGCGTCCGTCTGCCCCTGGAAGGCACTCAGTACCAAGCACCCTTCCTCTCGGGCACTCCACCGCTACGACGCCAGCACCCTCCTCGCCATCAACCCTGGACACCATATCGCCTGCCAGGACCAACCTCTGCTCCGGACCGGACATCGCCATCGCCATCACTGACGGCTACTAAATCACCCGCAAGGACCACCCCGGCCATCCAGGAGGAGGCATTGCCATTACCTACAGAAGCATACTCTGACTGACCACGCACTCTAATGACCCAACGGTGACCATGGAACACCTCAACTTCCAGATCCGGACCGAGCCCAACCCCATCCTCTGCGGCACCCTCATCTGCAGGTCCCCCGGGCCATGGACCCCCATTCTCCGATACCATTGTAGACCTCATTGCACCCCAGGCTCTCCCATCCACCAACGACATCCTACTCGGTGAACTCAAGTTCCACCTGGACAACCCTAGTGACCAGAACACCACCTCCTCCTGGGGAAGCTCCCCAACATCAGACTCAAGCAGCTAGTCACCGCAGCAAGCCACATAGCAGGACACACAGTCGAGCACGTCTCCTCCACCAGCGGGAACTTCAACTACAGCCACACCACCGGACTATCCTGGAAGGCCATCATTGTATACATCACGTCTTCACCATGCCCACCATACACCATCATCGCCCCCCCTCGCAGCTGGATCAAGGCCACCGAAGAACATTTCGTCAACTCCCTCAGCACCACCACTCCGCCAATGCTTACAAATGATGACACGCCAGCGCGCAACCGCCACCGATGGATCTCCAACTGCACCGACACCCTGGCACCCCTCAAGAATGGGCCAGGCAAAACTAGCACCACGTTGCGCCTTATTTGCAAAGTGACGCATGTAGACATATGCGTTACCTTGTGAAGCCCTGTGCCACATCATACCTGCATCAGGTATGATGTACGCAGGGTGTGCGTTTCCACGTGACAAGGCCTCATAGGAGTGGCACAGTGAAATCCCTCAGATTTCACTGCGATAATTGTAGGACAGCACTGCTTCAGTACCTTACGCCTGCCTGATGGCAGGCGTAAGGGTGACTCAGTGCCACAGGGATAGGCTGGCCCCATGCATTGCTGGAGTTGCGTCATGCTTGTGACACGACTGCAGCAATGCGTGACTTTGGTGCAGACAGATACGTCAGGATTCCAGACGTATCTGTCATTACTTGGATAATGGAGTGCTGTCCAGTGAATACAGCGCATCCGTGGTGTCGCAAGAAGGGCGTAGTGAAAAGTGTTGCAACGCTGTCTTGTCGCAGCAATGCAACACTTTTCATGACTGAGGCCCTGGAATGCTCACTATCTTATTGATGGTGCGCATTCCTGCCCTGTAGTTTTGTCGCAGGGCAGCGCAGCAACATTGCTTGCAGCGCTGTCCAGCACCAAAACCTGCTGAAATGAGGTCCCAAGTGTTATCTCCATTTTTAAGACCAGCTATTTTCTCATTTTAACTGCAGTTAGAGGCAGTTTTTTGGGTCCTCCTACCTTCAAGGATTCCCTTGTACATATCGCAAAGTGGGCTTAGCGGCCGTTTTTGCACGGGAACACCTCCCTTGCATGTCATTATCGCTAACAGAAGTGGCGATCTTTTCTATGGACGTTTTCGCCAGAAAACTGCCACTAATAGAGGTTAGCGACAGCTTGTACATATGGCGATGTAAATATCGCCGCAAAACCGTCGGAAAAGTGCCGCCAAGGCGGCGTTAACTCCTTGTACATATGTCCCCGTGTGTCGTGGAAGCAAATCAAGTTTTCTCCCCAAGTACTATAGTCCTTGGAATGTTAAGTGTTATTCCACTTGGAAACGTAACCATAGCTCACGAAACGACTAGTCCGAGGCCCCTTGCAAAGAGGGTCATAGTCCTGTTAGCATCTAAACCCAGCAAAAGGTCACAAATTTTATTGATATGCAAGGTGGTTAGGCCATGCAAAGGAGGCAGAGCACTTGGAAGTAGTACAGTGGTCCTTTTAACACAAGAATTAAAAAAAAAAACTAATGACCTCTAGTTAACAAATAACTTGGGTTATGGATTAGCGCCATAAACTGCTTCAATTCTGCTTTCAATTGATTACATTAACCCAAATGTGAAGGGATCGCGTATGTATGTGTCCTCGCTGCAGTTTAACCTTAACCACATACAGCTCAGTGCTAACTAGACTGTCCAGTCAATGCTACATCCAGTTGTGTTGTGTACTTACATGACATAACGCCATGAGAAATTTTTTTAAAGTCCTTTACAGAACCCTATGCTTAAGAATGTATCGAGGAAGGTAAACGTCTTTAGATACAATTAAGTAATCATGAACAAGTTTGAATCATTATACTTTATTTCCTGACATCATAAAGTATGCTGTTCAATTGATGAATAATTTGTCATTTGTTAACTGAATCTGAGATACAATATCTGTACTGCACTAGTTTACTGCTGAAGTGCCTTGGGTTTTTACTTGAGAAATGACCTGGGCAACCCTTGCACATCTTCATTTTAGACACATGTTACCAATCTCAGCATGCAGACACGGTTACCACAAAGGCAGTAGACTCCAGAAAACAAAACCATTCCAAAAAGTCATGAACAAATCAATTGTAAACTTTTTACAATTTGCACATTTCAACATCACATTTACATTAGAAAAATAAACATCCAAAGTACAATAAAACGCCCCCCAAAAAGAATTCTTTGAAAAGCACTAGTGACATTTTGTGCAACAGCATCCAGTTATGCTGTACATCTATTGTACTCCCATGCATTCATTGAACACACACACCAGTATTTATGTACTTTATGACGTGCCTCTTGTAACAAAGGTGTTGTACAGAATCACCTGACGGACAATTGACTGGTTGTAACTAATGGGAGTGGATCCAATCAACTTTGGTGATGTCACTCAAAGTCCCAGACACCTTGAAGGGTCGAATTTAAGTCGAGTCATGATACAAAAACAAGTTTACGATCATGGTGCCTGTTAAGTTAGTGTGTCCTCTTGCAGACTACATGCTCCTCTCATTCTCATTGGGTAACAAAAAGTTCGATTGACCCTCCAAACGGCAGGCGAGGATTGACGGTGTTTGGCACACAGTTCTAGAATATTCTTTCTCAGAGAAACCTGAGGCATCAGCATTTCCGTTGTGTCAATTTGAATATTGGCAAACAGGCACTTTATGAAACAAAATTAATTTGTAACTTTCCTTCTAGCTTTGAACACCAGCTTAAGTAGGAGCTTAGTTGATAGCATTCACAGCTTTTTGTCTAAATGTGAGGCTAATCACAATGGGCCAAACCATGAAGCCCTTGGTTTCTACCTCATCTTTAGTGCTATTCAAAGGCAGAGCCGATGTGCTGACACGGCCATTTCAGAAGATGCTGTCATGCAATAGGCTAGGCATTCAGAAATAATTTTCTTTAGTCAATGCAACTTCAACTCTTGCCTAATAGTTCCAGAAAGTGTTTCCTGCTCTGAAAATTGAACACCTCAATCCTAGTCAGAAAAGTCTAATACTTTCTTGCATTTTACTAACTCTCAATATTAATTCATTTATTTTGGAAATTTGTAGTGTCTAACATTATGTGAAAGCCTGTACTTTTTTGGCTGTGTCTTAGTGGATAATTGCGTAACAATACCTGATGCCGTGTTGCTTGAATATGCAATAAACAACTATATGTATGAATGTGTATGGTATTTCTGATTCTGTTGATTATTACAGATTCAAGCAAACAAAGCATCAGGTATTATATGGTAAATGTTATGTCCCCGCTTTAGTACATATCATGAGAGAATATTAAATTCAGCAGTACCGCCGAAAGTATAAACAAGGAAAATATTTTTTCTCCTCTCCAAATTTTGCTCAGTGCTGATTTCAATTCCGTACTATGCATGTATAAAGTATGCCTCTTCACTGCTCTTATAAATCCAGACTAAAAACACCTCCTTTCTATAGCCTTTCTTCCAATGTTTATGATATAGAAATATGGACATGTTGGTACGGACACCGGTTCTCTCAAGAGCACTAGTGTGCCCCATTATACAGGGGACCTGAATTGAGAACAGTGAGGAGAGCAACTCTGATAGGACTCATAATGATGGGCAGGAAGAAAGTATAAATGTACGAACATGGATGTGTTAAGTTTCTGTTTCTGTGTCACTTTCACATCAAGATAAATAAATATGTGTTTGTATTGTGCAAGTATTAAAAAAAACCTCCATTCCCGCTAATCGTAGATATTTGGTTGCTTTGTTGTCTTTGCTTTTTAGTAAGACATCTAGCTAAATAGCTTAAAAATCCATGCTGTCTTTATCTACCCCACAAATCTCACAGCTGCCTATTGGACTTATCTTTTTTTCTCAACATGAATTTATTTTCAGTCATTCTACACTTGCAAACATTCTTGTGTGGTCTTCTCAGAAGCTATCATATGTTTATCTCATTTAAAATGAACATCGCGCAGAATAAAAAAAATCTTCTATGTCTCAGGATATTTCCTATCGTGATGCTCGCCATCTGTTTTAAAAGGTGACTGTGAATTTAAACCCTTGGAATGAGCTTTTCAGTTGATGTGAAATACAAAATTTGTGAATCAAAAATAAAACACCTGATAACTATATGTCTGTAACATTCATTCAGTCGGAAATATAGGAAATTATTTTGCACATTTCAATTTAATCTGTTAAATGGACCAGCCACTGAAGAAAAAGCATTTCTGTTTACTCAGTACTGCATCAATAACAATTACCAACAATAGGCATTCGAGAATGTTCGTTGGTTTGATGATGTCAGCTGCGGTTTTGAGATCTATTGTGGCATCATTTACCGGATGGCCCCTTCATCAATTTTTCTTCAGGGCATTGCTGTGTCCTGTCAGGGTCTAACTCTGCATGCCATTGTTTTTGCAGCCCTTTCAGGAGACTTTACTCTGTCACTTTTTATGTCTTCTCGACCTGCTTCCGTTCTTCAGTCATTGCAAGCCTGAATAAAATCCAGCGTATTCCACTGAGATTGTAACCCACTTCAGTGAAAAGCCTGTGCAAATAAATTATAGCCAGTTTCTAAGGATCCATTTAAAATTCCAGCCATCTTTTATGTCAAACAGGGTTCTCTGGATGGATGATGCTTGCATCAAGGAACCGAGACAGATAATGATATGTAGTTGTCTATGTTGTGAGCATACATCATGCTGAGGGATGTTTCTTGTGTGGGCCCCGAACATATCCTGACAGAGGGGCTTATTTCGCTGGTGACGTGCCTCTCGCCCCGTCTCACCTGCTGGCCAGGGCAGACCGCCTTCAGCAGATGTCTTTTAAAGGTGTCACTTAACACGATGTAGATGAATGGATTGATGCAACTGTTCGCATAGCCCAAGCTGATCGCTACATTGTATGCGTAGAGGAATATAAGAGAAGGCTCAGCAATTTTCAGGTGGACCAGCTGTAAGATATGATATGGTGCCCAACAAATAAAGAAAGCAGAGCAGATTGTAACAGCTGTCCTGGTTATCTTCTTTGTTCTGACCCTGAAATTCCTCTGGGGCAAGGGTACCACCACACAGGATATGTGCTTCTGTATCTTCAGGTAAACAATACAGATTACAAGCAGAGGGATGACAAATGCAAGAAAGAACTGGTAGAGTGTGTACCAGTAGATGTCAATCGAAAGGTTGGGCAAAATGATTCCACATCCGGCATTGCCGTCGGACAGCTCAATAAGCTGAGTGTACATGAACACTGGGATGATGGTGATAAGAGAGAGAAGGCACAACACCACAATCACTGCCGCAGCCGCGAATGGAGTTCTCACGTATGATGAGCGGATAGGATGGACTGTGGCCAAGTACCGGTCGACAGACATGGCTGTGAGGATATATGTGCTAGCAAACTGACTGTTGGCGTCGAGAGCTGTGATGATAGTGCACATGGCCGCTCCAAAGTGCCAGACCCCATGACCTAGGAGCTGGTGAATAAGAAAGGGCATTCCAAGCAGGAATAGGAGGTCAGTCACTGAGAGGCTCACAATGAAGATGTCGGCGATGTTGTGGCTGCCCTTGGGTTTCTTGTTGATGGTGTAGATAACAATGCAGTTCCCAATGGTACCCATTAGACAAATGATTCCAAAGATGACAGGAAGGACAATGCTGCTCTGGTCTTTCCGCTTGGGCACATCTGGAAGTAAGAAAAAAGCAGGATTATTTGAAGAATTGTAATAAAAACACACATTCTTTGCATGCTACGACCACCTCTGTCACAATCTTACATGAACAAAATGTGAATTGGTTTTTAGACACTGGTGTACACCGAGACACTTTGGGATATTTTATTTTATTTGTTTATGGTTGAACAATACTATGCTTCTCAGTTCAGGCTGAGAATTGTCAAAGTACATCCTCTTTTCTGTACTTATCAGTTGCAAGTGTAACAAACATGAATATAGTTTTAGATATTAGATCAAAAAGAATATCTTTCACAACTTACAGCCTCTGCCAACTCTCTGTATCCAAAATTATATGTAAGAAGACCCACAAAAGTCGCCAATGCTGGTGTGACGTGTAAGCAATGACATCAAATATTTTCATTGTAAGGCAAACTATTAAAACTTAAAAACGTACATCCAAACTTTGGGAAACTTGGCATTAGCTCAGTCTAAGTATACAATTTTATGTTCTAAAAAACGGCACTCAATTTAGTTCAAGTTGCATTTTATTTATTTATTTATTTAAGCGACTTGTAAAGCGCACAAATACCCTTAGGTGTCTCGGCGCTACGGACTGGGCAGAGGAACCGACCAGGGGCAGGTGGCTTATTGGTTAGAGAGCCATGTCTTTAATTGTTTGCGAAAGGTGAGCAGGGTGGGACTGGTCTTAATGTAAAGGGGGAGTGTGTGCCATAGTCTGGTTGTGGCCACAATGAATCTTCTATCGCCCCAAGAGGCTTTCTTGGTACGGGGAAAAATCAGCAGGTTAGCTGTTGAGGAGCGCAAGGGTCTGCTGGGCGTATAAGAACAAAGAGTTTTTTTCAGAAATTCAGGTCCCGTGTTATGGGTTGCCTTATATGCAATGCTTGGTTCTACTCCTGATGCGCAACCAATGGAGCTGTCGGATTACCTTGGAGATTGATTTAAACTTGGGTGTGGCTGACAGTATCCTGGTGGCTGCGTTCTGCACCAGTTGTAACTTGTTTAGGACTTTTTCCTTAGCGTTGATAAGAAGACCGTTACAGTAGTCCACCTTTGACATTACTAATGTACTGATGAGAGTACTGCCGGCGCTGACTGGAAGGAAAGGTAGAAGTTTTTTTATCATCCTCATGACATTGAAGGAAGAGGAGACAACTGCATTGGCGTGGTGTATAAATGACAGTTTATCGTCGAACATAACACCCAGGTTTCTGACCTTTGTGACGAGGGACGGAGGTGAACCTAATTTACCTGGCCACCAGGTGGGGGACCAGCTAGGGGAAAGATTACCAAAGATCATCACCTCCGTCTTGTCTGAGTTTAATTTGAGGCAGTTGTTTGCCATCCATGCACTAATGGCTAGCATTCCCTCTTGGAAATTAGCCGCAACTGCCCCTCCGTCGTTATGTACTGCTAACACTAGTTGTGTATCGTCAGCGTACGACGTTAGGCCCATATCGTGGGATTTGATGACCCTCGCCAAGTCCGACACGTAGATATTAAACAAGGTCGGACTCAGTGATGAGCCTTGTGGCACCCCACAAGGCAGTGCAAATGGTGGAGAAGTGAAGTCGCCGAGAGTCACTAGCTGAGTCCGGTTAGAAAGAAAGGAGGCCAGGAGAGCCTTGGCCATATCTGTGATGCCGATGGCTGAGACACGGTCGATTAGGGTTGCGTGGTCGACCGTGTCGAATGCTGCTGAGAGATCCAGCAGCACCAGGACCGCGGCACCCCCACGATCAAGTATCGTCCTGATTTCATCGGAAGCCTTGATGAGGGCTGTTTCAGTGCCATGGCCCTTTCTGAAGCCAAATTGGGTGTCGTCTAATAGGTTATTTTGATCTATAAAATGGGCCAGCTGAGTGTTCATGACCTTTTCAAAAACTTTTGCAGGGAATGGGAGACATGCAATTGGTCTGTAGTTTTTAGTCTCTGTAGGGTCAAGGTTATTTTTCTTTAGTAACGGCTTGATGACGGCCTTCTTCCAGATGGAGGGGTAGGTGCCTGTCCTGAACATTGAGTTACAGATATTAGCTAGGTTGGGGCCTATGATGTCAGGAATTAACTTTAGAGTAGAAGGGGGGCAGGGGTCATTGGGGGATCCGGATTTGACAGTGGAGATTAGGTCAATGATCTGTTCCGGAGAGACATGGCTAAATTCCGAGAAATTATCAATGGGGCTATCATCGGGGGGGTCGGGAAAGATTTTATCGTCGTTAGGGATGTCAGGCAGATTGTCAGGGTTGGTGTGGGCTGAAAAGTTGGCGTAGATAAGGCTGACCTTTTCTTGGAAAGAATTGGCTAGGGAATTGCAGAGAGTTTGGGTGGCAATTGTGGGGGAGTTGGTGCCTGGTCCTGATAGCTTGGTTACTACTTGGAAAAGCTGTTTGACCGAGTCTTGCACTGATTCAATTTGTTTGAGGTAGTAGTTACTTTTCTCAGTGATTAGGAGAAGTTTGTATTTGGTCATTGCCTCCCTGTAGCGGGTTTTTTCTGCAAGGTCGTAGTCTCGACGCCAGCGTATTTCTAGATTCCTGCACCATTGTTTCTCAAGTCTTAGAGCCTCAGAGAACCAAGGGGCGGAAGGGGTATTTCTATTTTTGGAAGCCTTTTTCATTGGAACCAAGGTGTTGAAGGCATTGTGGAGCCATTGTGTGTAGTTAATGGCCGCCAGCTCAGGATCTTGTAGCAAGTCTGGCTGTCTTGAAAGCAGGTGAAATTTAAGAACATGTGGGGCAATACTACCCCACGCCTTGAACTGCTTGGGGGGAAGAGAGCTGGAATGATGGGGGGTGTTCTTCTCTGTCTGAATATCAAAGAGGACTGCACAGTGGTCCGTCCAGGGAAGGGGGAGTACGTTCACTAGGGAGATTTGCTGGTTGTTGGAGAACAGCCCGTCCAGCGTGTGGCCGGCAGAGTGGGTGGGGCTGGTGACTAATTGGGAGAGGCCGACCGCCTCTAATTCTGCTAAGAGGGCTGATGTGTCCTGATCATCGTGAGCTTCAAGATGGAAATTGAAGTCACCCATGATGGTGAAATTGGATTGTCCTGCTAATGGTTCTAATAGGTAGCCCATGGCCGAGAGGAATTCGGTGCGTGAGCCCGGTGGGCGATAAAGAAGGATGCCCCTGAAGGAATGGGAATGAGTGAGCATTATTGTGAAGGTAAAGGCTTCACAGATCTTGGAGGGGATTAATTCTGTCCTGACTGAGTATTTGTCTCGGTGAATGAGGGCCAGGCCTCCTCCTTTTTTGACAGTTCTGTCAAATCTGGAGGCACAGAAGCCGTCAGGGGTAACCGTGCAGAAGTCTGGCCCGGAGGAGGCGTCACCCCAAGTTTCTGTAATAAATAGGAGGTCTAGTTCATAGTCTTCTAAGAGGTTGAGTATTTCGTATTTGTGTTTGGGGAGGGAGCGTGCGTTTATGAGTGCTGCGCGGATTTTTGCGTGGTTTATAGGCTCGGAGTGGGTGCAAATGGGCAGTGATCTGTCTGTGGGATATAGAGTGAATGGGCAATTTGGGCAGCAGGTGGTAGATTGAGTGGCTAAAGTATCCAAGCTAAAGCGAGGGCAGATCTGTTTGTCATAAGTGGCGCTGAGTATATCTTTAAGTTGCTTACTGGTATAGGTTGTGGCTTTGCTGTGTGAGGCTGGTTTGGTAGGGCCAGGGGGTACGGCCCAAGGCCCGGTCCAGGCGCCGACGGGCGCAGACGGGCTTGCCTTTGGCACGCCTTCAGCGCGCCGGCGCGCGTCCGCTGCACGTTTCGAAAGGCATCCCAGTTTTATGGGGGAGAGCTCGGTTGCTAGTCAGCTGCTTTGCGTAGGTGAACCGGAAGTTGTTAATCACTACCGGTTTGCACATGTGATTCCCTCCACACAATCTGAATAGTCAGTGGTGGACTGGGGAAATGCGCCGAAGAAGAAAGTAAGTGCAAGCAATTTAGAAGAGTGTGTACAATTTCAAAGTTTAAAACAGTTTAGTTAAAAACAATTAGATTCTTTCGTTTTACAATGACCAAAGTGCAAAATGCAAAGGCACAGAGCCCTTTACCAGGCACTCCAGGTTAAATACCAATAGAATGGGAGTTTATCCTTAAGCGCGTCCGCTGCGCGTTTCGAAAGGCATCCCAGTTTTATGGGGGAGAGCTCGGCTGCTAGTCAGCTGCCTTGCGTAGGTGAACCGGAAGTTGTTAATCACTACCGGTTTGCACATGTGATTCCCTCCACACAATCTGAATAGTCAGTGGTGGACTGGGGAAATGCGCCGAAGAAGAAAGTAAGTGCAAGCAAATTTAGAAGAGTGTGTACAATTTCAAAGTTTAAAACAGTTTAGTTAAAAACAATTAGATTCTTTCATTTTAAAATGACCAAAGTGCAAAATGCAAAGACACGGAGCCCTTTACCAGGCACTCCAGGTTAAATACCAATAGAATGGGAGTTTGTCCATAAGCGCGTCATTAAAATATAGAATCAGGATTTTTACATCATAATTTGAAACTTGTATCAAATTTCCCCATGGGATTTCCACCAAATATCTTCCAAGTATACCCCACGCAAGATATAGGATTACTAGTACTGTCTTGTGGTTTGTGGCCTCCTGGTCTGCCTTGCTACGTTGGCTTAGGCCTGGCTGCCATGATGCCTTTTTGCGCACGTTACTTTGTGCCATTGTTTTTCCAGCCTCTGCTTCTGCCCGGCTATTTTAGAACTGTCTGCATTTCTGTCTTTCACCTTTTCTCCTGTTCCCTTTGGGCTACGTCTGCACAACATGTACAAGGTCGAAAAACAACGTCCCTTGTTCCTGCTGATCTGGCCAGTCCCTCGCACTTAGATACAACACTATGTACAGCTGCCATGGAGAAATTCGGGTGCTTTTAATATTGTGATTTTCACGTTTAGAGGCACTTGAAGAAAAACCTTTCCAGAGAGAAGAGCTGTTTGTGTCTGATGATGTAAACCTTGCATCTAGATATTGAGGTATGGGGGTTCGCTAGTCAAAGCCCAGAGGTCTTCTATTTTTATAATAAACTAGCTACTAGCACGGGGAGGGTGGTAAGGTCATTTTGCCCTATATCCACTGCTTTCTGAAATGCTTTCCCCGTTTGTATTCTATGGAGTTGTAACTATGCTGATTATATTATCCTTATGCATTATGCTGATAGTACTGGCACGTGTACTGTATCTTAGAGCACGTTAGTTGAAATAAACATTTTAAACTATACAGTGTCTCTTCTTACGCGCGTTGTGGACAGGTATGAGTGAGTTATGAAAGGGTGTTCTTGCTACTGCGAGTCCTGAGAGAGAGATACCGTGTTCTGGGTTATCTAATCATTGGTAGCATTGTTGCTAATGAGACGCTACAGCTAGTCGGGTTGGGGTTTTAGGTGCTAAGGTTTATGGTTGGCTCACCATCATATTCCGAGGTCCTAATATCCTGTGCATAGCTCTGTGTATGTGCAGAATCCCTACAACATGGCGCAACCAACGAGTGGGGCTGCTTATCTGCGAGACGCTTGAGAAGTACTTGTGCTTGTCCACAACTCCCTTCGCAGACGCTTCAGGAAGCGTGTGTGACGGTGATACCTCCTATATTGATGTTTTTATAGGTTCTTTCAAGCTTGAAGTTGTTAAAAGGTTCTTAACTAAAACCCTATATTGTGCTGCCTCATGTTAGGTTGTCGAACAATTTTAGCCTGAAATGGCTGTTCAAATTGCGGCACATAGCCGCACAGCGCTCCGGGCTCACTTAACAGTGTATGGAGTGCCTGACGCGGGTGTCGATTTGATCTTTGTGGTACAAGCAGATCCAGCTTACCACTTTGAGGTGTTTTACTCTTGGGTCACCTTTCCGGCGGTGGATGGGACTGATAATATGTTCCATGAATATGAAGCCACCGTTGTTCCTAATCACTATAGACGTATAGGAATCTTGAAGTACCGCTCACGGCTTGGCAACACCGTGTTTGGTTTGATGGCGCCCTCCCCCAACAGGTTACCGCGGTCCGTTTAGGCCCCTTATCAATTGATGGGGCCACTTGGCCTGTCTTGGGCGGGTATACCCCACATCCGCGTTATATGACGGTGGCAGTCGCTGAACTGCGTAATATGCATTCGTCTTTGATACGAGTACATAGAGCTTTAGTACAATATGTTACAGGCAACATCCAGGGAGCCCCGCCTGGAGTTGCGGCCCATCCAGCTGGTGCAGGCGGTGTGACCATAAGTCCTGTCATGGTGAATTCGGTGATGGGCAAGCGCCCACAAAATAAGGATGATTTTCCTTATTGGCTTGCAGAAAAATTTGACCAGCTGGAGGCAGTTTTTCCAAATACCTCTCCCGTGGAAAAACACAGAATTCTGACGATTAGTTTACCAAAAGACTTAATCCCCGAGTTGGCAGAATGCAACAACTGGGGTAGGGTATTCGCAGCAGTATATGCGAAGTGTTTCGGCACTCCTTCCATGACGGTTCTCCCCTCTGTAATTAAACGTGTGCAGGATGAGCATGGCCCTGAAGCGGCTGTGGAATTAGGGATGAGACTGGTGGGAGTGTTCGACGTAGTGGCTGATTTGATCCTTGCAAATGTCAATGGCGATGCAGTTAACTTCCAAGTAGCTAATGCTTTGGCTTTGGTCCCAGATCCGGACAAGCCGCGCGAATTACCGAACATTATTGCTCAGGCTTACAAAACCATTGGTCGCAATAGCCTGGGAGTTAAGCCTTTTGCAAAATCGCAAACACAATCGCAACAACAACCAAAAACTCAATCTGAGAAAGATGAGAAACCAGTTTTTACTAAAAAAGAGCTGGAGGTTGAAAACACAGGGTAAGCAACAGAAGAAGCCGGGGTCGCGAGGCGTATCCCCGGTTTCTGTCTCTTCTGAACGCACATATGATTTGCGCGATAGGGCGAGAATTAAATCTCCAGAGAGATTTCAAGTCCCTGATTCGCGTTCTCCTTGTTCTTCACAGGCACCAACAACTTCGCAGGCTGGTGGAGGAGATCGCCAGGATAGAGGAAGGGGTCGAGAGGCTCCACAGGGACGAGACCAACCTCGACAACAGGTCAGAGGGAAAGCAGAAGAATTCCAACGTTCTCGCCCACAGTTTCAGAAGAAGAAGGTTGCCGCTATAACAGCGAGATATGCCACAGACGGTGAGAACGAGGCTCCTGAATTGGACGTGGGCAGTGACCCTCCTAGACAGCGCCGCGGAAGTTACCATAGTGCGGGAGGCGCTACGTCCTCATGTGGAGGTGACAGCAACTGAAACATTCATTACTGTCGAGACGGCAGACACCAGAGTGGCACCCCCTGACAGACTATATAATATTGTCATTCAAATTGAAGGTGACATACAGCGTGTTATTAAAGGGATTTTTGGGGAAAATCTGACCTCTTCATACGACATTTTGTTAGCGGAGGCGGATTGGCCGCCCCCATTCGTACTTGCTGCGCATAAAGGGGAGGAGGTAATCCTTCCGAGCTTTTCTCGTCATGTCCCAAAGGACAAAGCGGAGGCTCTTGCAGCTGAGTGGGCTGTGTCCCTGGCTCCAGCGTTATACCGCAACCACGTGGGCTGGGATGAAGACTCTCCCCCCCATGAAATACCTCTGCGGTCCCTACCACAGCCACAACCCCAATATCCCATCAAACGGGAAGCTAAACGTCACCGTTTCTGAAATTCTAACCCAGTTAGAATATCAGGGAGTGATTGAAACATGCGTGTCACCGATGAATAATCCCCTTTTCGCGGTTTCTAAACCCGATGGATCGTACCGCTTAGTTTTGGATTACCGACATTTGAACTCTCATTGTCGGACCTGTGCGGTACAAAACACCCACAGTTCTGCGCTTGTAGACAGTCTTGTTCGTAAGAAATATAAAACTACACTTGACCTATCCAATGGATTCTACACGCACAACTTAGCCCCGGAGAGTAGCCAATGGAGCGCTTTTACCTCCTGTGGCAAATTATTCAAATTCCGGCGTTTACCTATGGGCTACAAGAACAGTCCAGGCGTATTTGCTGCCTGTGTTGTCTCTTTGTTAGACGGCATAGACCCAGATGCATGTTCGTACATCGATGATATCTATCTGACAGACGACAAATTATTACTGCATCTTTCCCGAGTGGACCGCATTATTCTAGAATTTGCTGTTCTAGGTTACAAGTTTAACTTTGCCAAATCTCACATTGCTGAATTTACCATTTTGTTTTTGGGCTATGAGCTCAACAATGAAGGTAAGGGCTTAGCCCCCCATTTCCTAGAGAAATGTGCACTTCTGTGCCCTCCTACTACTCTGAAGAAACTTCAGTCTTTACTGGGTTTTCTGAACTTCGGGCGTACTTATATTCCCGAATATGCCCAGCGTATCAAGCCACTGTATGCCTTGATACAACCTAACTTTTCGAAGTCATGCTGGCTTCCGGAGCATTCCTCCATTCTGCAGTCTTTGCAGACAGACCTTCTTGAGTCTAAATTCTTGTTGACTCGTGACAACCACACAAACCTGGTGATTAGAATAATTCCAGGGGCAGTTGGCTTCACGTACTTAACCTTTAACGAAGGTGACACAGTACCCATCGCATACAAGTCACATCTTTACACTTCCGCAGAAATGCGTTTTTCATCTGTGGAGAAAGTTTTGACTGCAGTGCAAATGGCGATTCTAAAGGAACGCGCACTGGCACAGGGAAAACGAATTCTGGTGGTAACTCCATATCCTGCCCTAGAGGCAGTGACTAAAGCAAGTGTTCCGAACTCTAAAGCTTTGCCCCCCCGTTGGATACAATGGGCAACATCTTTGACGTCTCCAGATGTCACTTTTATCTTTGATTCTTCTCTTCAGACTCAGGAGTTTTTACAGTATGAATTCGTTCATCCTCCTCCTCTGTCCTTGCTATCGCTTGAGGAATACGAATGTGTTATTTATACCGATGGTTCGGCACAACCGGCCACGGGTTCCAAGCATGCTTATTCAGCCGCGTGTGCTATTGTTGCAAATACCTTTGTGAACGGAAAGTTCAAATCAACTGTAGTGCATACTCAGGCACTAGGAGACAGTACTGCACAATTGGCCGAGCTGCGCGCATTGGTGCTCGCACTTGAGTTCGCTAATCCGGATGTGACCATTCTAATTGTATGCGATTCTTACTACTGTGTTCAGTCTTACAATGACAATCTGTTCTTTTGGTCGCAAAACGACTACAGAGACGCCAAAGGTAGCACAATTAAGCATAAAATGCTTTGGGTTCGAGTGGCAGATTTGCAACAGCGTCTGCCCCTCACACAGGTGGTTCACACCCTTGGCCACCAGCGTGTGGGCGCACACGCTGTCGGTAACGGTTTGGCAGACGAAGCTGCCAAATCAGCAGTAGTCACGTGCTCCGTCGCAGCAGTTACCAGATCCATGTCTAAAATAGATACTGATATTTTAGCAGCTATTGCTGCAACAAGGAAGGTGCTAATTACCCTAGGGGTTTTCCTTCCAAATATTCTTATCAGTTAGGTCCCGAACAGGCTCCTTATGTAAAAATACCCGACGTTGGTGATCGGCTGATTCCCAACGCGGACCGCAGAATTTCCTTGATATCGGCAGCACACGAAGGCATGGCTTCGGCTCATGCTGGAGTGTCTGCGACTGTTTCCATATTGCAGCAGCGATACTGGTGGCGTGGGTTATGCAAAGAAACCCGTACTTATGTGCTTTCTTGTGACGTTTGTCAACAGATCAAGCCTTCCACGGTTACACAGCCACCACCGACACAGCTCTGCATTTCTAACAGACCCTTCGGGTGTGTTTACCTGAATCACTGCGGTCCATTTTCCTCAGACACTGCGTATAAATGTATCTTTGTTGCAGTGGATTCGTGCACACGTTTCATCTGGGTTTGGCCACAACGAAGTGCTGACGCTCGAAATGTCATAAGGGATTTGCGTGTCTTTGTGGGAATATTCGCCTGTGGCACCTTCCATTCTGACCAAGGTCCAGCGTTTGCCTCTAAGGCTTACAAGGACGCAATGGGTTCACTGGGGGTGCGGGTGAAATTTTCGTCTCCGTATCGGCCTGAGGGCAACTCGATTGTTGAATGAATGAACCGTGACTTAAAGCAATCCTTGACAGCTAGAGTCTTTGGTACTGGCAGGAACTGGCTGGCCCACTTGTACACCGTACAACGTGCACTTAATAATCTCCCTAGAAGACCTCTGGGTGGGCGGACCCCATACGAAATGCTCTTTGGTGTACGAATGTTTGTGCCAGATTTTGATGGTCTAGACATGGCGGCGCAATCCGCTATCTTTGATGTAGATAACCATTCTACTATGTTACAGGACTTACAAGAAGCCCGAGACAAACTTGCAATCACACATTTACCTTCAGACACTGCACTGCAGATTGCGGTTGCCGGCTGGCTTCCGAAGATTGGAGATCTGGTTCGAGAGAAGGTGGAGAACAAAAAAGAATTCGGCCCCTCTTATCGTGCACCAGTTCCAGTACTGGGCTTGAAGGGAACTCGTACAGTCATCTTACCACCGCTTCCTGGTCACAAAGAAAACAGATACATCTCAGTGGAAAATGTCAAGCTACAACATCTGGCCGATCCTGAATATTGTTACACCAGCGGTCTCTTGTCCTGTCATTTCCTGGACAAATGTTCGTGGCTCTCCTGCCCGAACGGTCACTGATGGTGCAATCGAGATGGTGGATTTGCCTGATCGCTTACTCGACTACCCGGACTCCCTCTGCAACGACGAGTCTGAGTATACCTATCCCGCTAACGAGTCGGTGCACACCTACCAACAATGCCACTGAGCCCAACAAGTTATTCCTTTGACTCGGATTCCACCTCGTCACTTGTCCCGTCCAAATTCAGCATTCTTGTATCCTGGTTCAGAGACAATTTTTTAATTCCCCCCTGGACATACATCTGGTTGGTGCTATTCCTGATTTTTTTGTTCATGTCCATTGGCTTTGTCACAGTGTTTTTTCTACTCATCAATGGTCACTATTTACCAGAACGCTCTGCAGTAAACTGTGTCGCTGGAACTTTGGCTCCCCATTCTTCATCTCACATCATGAAGCGGGACCACACATTTGTGAACATTTCAGCTTATCCAGTCGCTGATGGCATCGTTTGGGATGCGGTGAACTTCCAAATTCATGGACCAACCAAATTATTAATGTACCAAATGTCCTTCGTGTTTCAATGGGTGATGTCGTAAGAAGTAATATTTATTCTGACGATTGGGATGTGCATGCAGTTGAAGCATTATTTACTGATTTAAAATATTATGCCGCTTTTAATGCTGAAGATTTGTACATGAATTCGGCAAGTTATGCTGATTTGTATTGTTACCAGCATTGGGGCAACCACTTTGTCCATAAACCAAGTGCACTGCGTGGTCCTTTTAACTACACTCAATGGGAGCATTGTCCAACCCCTTTGCCAGGTAGCTCCCAAACTCTTAGAAGCAAATTTACTTACTTCACAGATTTTGATAGATCGAACCCTGGGTCCTATTATTTTAAATTGAACACTCCATCCACTCATAAAATCATGTTGACCCACACCAAATTGCTATATTCGGGTTCCTTTTTGAGCGCCTTAGCTGTGGGTGGTTATGAGTACTGGAAGGACACTGTTGACTTAAAATCAATTTGGGGCTCCAAACCATGGCAGGTGCAGGGCACCGAAGCCTTGCACCGTGCTTGCCTTATCCCGGCACAGATTTTATTTCTCAATAATACCATCTATCAAACTACGTGTTGGGGTTTGGCTACTTCCAAACAATTGAATGCCCCTTCCATTCCTGCTTTGTCTTCCACTCCCAACGGGAGCTTGCATTTCAATGTGTCCCTTACAATTTTGCAAGCTCTGTTTCAGAACAATTAGTTTAATGTCTCTACGCTTGTTCAGTCACCCTGGTTGGCTTGGCCGATAGCATCTAATGCCTGCCAACTGCGTTTTCATGACTCAGTTCCTGGTTACAAACAGGATAGGCCGGATCCAAGGTTTTCTGACTCTCGTTCTGTGACAACATATTCTGTTGGTAAATTATGTAAACAGTAGTTGCAGCACTCTTCCCTAGATTCTGTTAAACAACATTTATCCCTCCTATCAGGCAACATTGATCTGTCCGACTTTGTTTTGGGGCCTCGTGGTCCACGACCTAAGAGATTCATTTATGAAATTTATAATGAACTCTGGAAGCTTTCGCAAATTGAAGCTGCTTCCCGTCTACGGGAAATAGATCAAGCAAATTTGGAAAAGGTGCTTGCTGTTGTTGACAATAGTATTAATACCCTGTCTTCCCACATTTACACATTAGAGAATATTGTGTCCTCTGTTGTTGATATTGTACAGGATGATGTTTCTGTGTTGTATCATGGTCAGAATCAATTGCGTTCAGTTATGCAGTTTGCATGGACTTTGCAAACACTTAAGTTGGGTAAAGTTCCTTGGCATTTTTTGAACACCTCTGCCTTATTCATGCCCTTTAATTTAACTGACAAACAGCAGTTCATGTCCATGAAGGATGCAGCATACACTCTGTTACATATCGAGAAAATAGAGCCCTTACCATTCTCTGTGGCGGAATTGGATTCTGCCGTGTGGCTAGTTCATGGGGTTATCGCCTTGCCTTTTTCTTTGTTTGAATTTAGTTCGTGCATGAAACATTATCCTGTGGGCCGTTTCCAGCCCTTGGGCAGTGCCTTCCTGCATGAACTGTGGTCCCTGCCTTTCATGTTTAAATGCCTTAGAGATGGGACGGAAGTTTTTCTCACGGGGGAGTCATGCGATTCAACTGTGGGTCATTCCCTTATTTGCAAACACATTAAATTGCACGGAGCTTGTAACGTTTCGGCTCCGAATCTTGCTTGTGTGTTAAAGGGTATTCCAGCTCCTGCTATTTCTCCTACTTTCACTGTGCTTGCTAATGGTAGCTATTTGCTTTTGAATAACCAAGACTGCTGTGGCATGCTGGCCGGCATACCCTATATTGTTAACGTTTCCCACAGGGTTGTCTGCTGCAAAAATGTGCTTTTTCCTCCCCCGCACGACATCATAGATAGTTCTGTTTGGCCTTCCATTCCTACTCTGAAGGCGGATTTCAATAAATTGAGCAGAATAAAGGCACTATTATTGAACCAGGAGGTTATGCTCACATCTGCCCGGGAGACGTTCATTCTCCAGGTGGCAAGTACCCACAGTGAAATACAGGCCCTTTTGAACACTAACCTCCCACAACATTTCGGTGAACTGATTCACCGTGTTTTTAATGCCTCACGCACTGAAGGTCTGGTGCACTTTTTTAAAGTTGTGGGCTCTGGCCTTGTGACCTCTTTTCAAACTATTTTTGGTGTAATACCGGCTTTTATTCATTCCATCTTTTCTAGCGTCTTTGGTGGCTTTCCATTGGTCCTCGCCTTAGCGGCTGGTGTCCTGCTGTTGGTCTGTTTACTACGCAATGGCTGCACCACCATGGGCCCTTCTCGACCCAGGTCGGCTCCAGATGCTCCGTGAACGCATCCTCGCTGGCTTCGGCGTCCTGCCGTTGGCGACACTGAGTGTGTCCTATACACTTTCTTTTCGCTTTGCGTATTTCACTTGCGTGCAACCAGTGATGTCTTGCATCAGATGTCCATTCTCGTAGACCATGGATTATTGCCTCTCCAATACGTCTGTGTCTGTTCCGGATTTTGTTCAGTTGGTGGGTCCCTTAGAGGCCCATGAACGAGACTGTTCCGCTGCAGGCTACATGGCGCGTGCGGCTGCACTGGGGATTTTGGCACAATAGGATATCTGGGCGGCTGCTCAGAATCTCCTACAACGAAGTTATATTGAGTACCACGCAAGTTGTCCCGCATTGCTATTCGCTGCTCCCTACTGCGAAGAACACGCCTGCAGCTTTGATTTATTGGACTGGATGGCGTCGCTGTTCTCCGACGATTCCAATGAAGTCCTCTTGGAGGGTGTGGTGTTTTTCTGCACTTACACTCTGCTGGACTGACAGGGCCTTCGCTCTCTGCATGCCTGCCGAGCTGGATTTTTTTTCTTCTTCCTTCCTCTCCCATTCGTTATCCTTCATGGGGACTGCTCCGCAACAGAAGTGTCTGTTCTGCTCGGTCGTTTTGAACTCTGTCTTCGTCCAGTGTCTTGGCCGATGGACTGCCCAGGGGAGGGTGTCTTGTAGTTTGTGGCCTCCTGGTCTGCCTTGCTACGTTGGCTTAGGCCTGGCTGCCATGATGCCTTTTTGCACACGTTACTTTGTGCCATTGTTTTTCCAGCCTCTGCTTCTGCCCGGCTATTTTAGAACTGTCTGCATTTCTGTCTTTCACCTTTTCTCCTGTTCCCTTTGGGCTACGTCTGCACAACATGTACAAGGTCGAAAAACAACGTCCCTTGTTCCTGATGATCTGGCCAGTCCCTCGCACTTAGACACAACACTATGTACAGCTGCCATGGAGAAATTCGGGTACTTTTAATATTGTGATTTTCACGTTTAGAGGCACTTGGAGAAAAACCTTTCCAGAGAGAAGAGCTGTTTGTGTCTGATGATGTAAACCTTGCATCTAGATATTGAGGTATGGGGGTTCGCTAGTCAAAGCCCAGAGGTCTTCTATTTTTATAATAAACTAGCTACTAGCACGGGGAGGGTGGTAAGGTCATTTAGCCCTATATCCACTGCTTTATGAAATGCTTTCCCCGTTTGTATTCTATGGAGTTGTAACTATGCTGATTATATTATCCTTATGCATTATGCTGATAGTACTGGCACGTGTACTGTATCTTAGAGTACGTTAGTTGAAATAAACATTTTAAACTATACAGTGTCTCTTCTTACGCGCGTTGTGGACAGGTAGGAGTGAGTTATGAAAGGGTGTTCTTGCTACTGCGAGTCCTGAGAGAGAGATACCGTGTTCTGGGTTGTCTAATCATTGGTAGCATTGTTGCTAATGAGACGCTACAGCTAGTCGGGTTGGGGTTTTAGGTGCTAAGGTTTATGGTTGGCTCACCATCATATTCCGAGGTCCTAATATCCTGTGCATAGCTCTGTGTATGTGCAGAATCCCTACAACAGTACTAGAGAACATAGCTGACTCACTTTACTGCAGTAGAAGTGTTTTGGGAAAAGCTTCTTGAGTAATGATGACCACAGAAAGCTACAGTGTAGTCCTTGTTCCCTTAGTGGCAGATTTATCGAGTCTTTTGCCACTACAAAGTCTGTAAAGCGGTCTGAGAAGAGTATTTACTTTTCAGTGCAAATCTTTATTTCCACTAGAAAATTGTCTTTTTTTTCAGTGCAAGTATTGCTTTGTGCTGCTTAGTGTTACTTTGCGTCAAGGTGGTGTTATATGGGTGGCACTTGGACATTCCATACACCCATGTTTTTTTACACAAAACCCTATCTATGGAAATTGTTAGACTGGGCTTTGCATCAAAATATAATGTCTCCTTGAGGCAGGCGCAAAATTGGAGAAATATATTTAGCCCACATGGTTCACACATTGCATGTGTACTCCACTATACAGCATACATCCAACATGTGAAAAGTTTTAAAACGAGCCTAGGCCAAGTATTTTGTACTGGAAGGTTGCTTACAGTACAAAACCTATGCTAGAAATCATGCACACTTCTCTGCACCATGCTGCAAAGGTGTGTGACTGGTGACAAGCAGCCTGTTTGTGCACTAGTGCGGGGGAAGAGAGCACCAGCAGGCTATACTTAGTTATAAAAATGGCTCTGCTCTGCTCTCCCCCTCTTACTATGGTTGCTCCGTTGCATTGAGCTACATTTTAGTAAATGTGCCCTTAGAGACAACTGATAACTGCTTGTCCATTTGTTAAAATGTTACTGCTCCTAGGCGAGGTTCTCCCATATGGTGCAACAGTGCTCCAGTGACCTACATGGTGTAGGACACCATGAAGTAATTATCAAAATGACCAATCAGCTTGAGCGATTCCAGCTAGAGTTCCAACTTGAACAAGACAGTGCTTGTCATTGACCCCAAAAATGATATCTACAGAAGAGATATACATTTCAGAATGTACCTACTTTGGAAAAATGTCTTGCTTCAACACTGGGGCTGGCCAACTGACAGTGAGACCCCTCAGGATGAGTAGAAAAGAAGTGATATATGCACATTTCCTATGAACATAAGGCATGTGGTGGACAGGATAGGGAGGTATTTCATTTAGTGTGCCTTCCTTCTACAAGGATGCAAATGCAGGCTTCTAGTAGCATGTGACTAGTGTGGGCCAGTTATATGTAGAAGGTAGTCCCTGTGCGGATGGGCCTCTGTTTTGCATATCCCATACCTCCCAACTCACATGGTGCCACCGTGTGACACACGATATTAGCTGCCCTCACACGGTCTCCCAGTGAGGAGCCAATATTACACCGTGGCAGGGAAAACAAGCTGAAAACCACTGTGAATAGTGGTTTTCCAGCTCGTTTTCTGAGGCTTTAAACTGCCAGTGTCCATTAAGGGGTGTGAAAACACCCTAGGACATCAGCACCGGCCTCAGCAAGCTTTTGTTTTGGGAGGAGGGGGCTTGGGGCCATGGGTGGGGTTCAAAAGTGCCTCGTAGGTACTTCTCGGCACGAGGCCCGGACCCTTCAAGGCACCGACCCTCCATCCTCAAATGGTGAGATTGTTCTTCAAGTTGGCAGGTATATCCCATATTGAACTTTTGGGCTGGTATTTTAATTGTCCAGCAGACCTGTTCACTATACCTGTGTTTGGAGAGATAACTGTAGATGATAAATTGTTTGGAATCAAGGCTCCATCTAACGACTACTACCTCGAAGAAATAAGAATCAAACATTTGAAAAATCTGAAAACTGTAAAGTTAGCACAAGCTTTGGAGTCTAGAAAAATCAGTTGACCAAAACCAGGGGGATTATTTAGAACTTTTCAGAGCTGGAGGGCCCCCATAAATCAGCTGCTCATTTGCCCCACCAAACTCATAGTTCCCTGCTCAATCTGAGGTGATTGAAGCACATTTTGTGCTGGTGGAGCCCCAACTGCTTCAACTGGTAGAAATCTCTCATCTGGTGGACTGTCTGCCGTTGTTCTGTTAGGGCATAGTGATGGTCTCACTACTGTATGGAGGATGGGGCACCCCCTCCACTAGATGTCTTTACCTGTGAATTGCATAGGAGGTATGGTCGTCACAGGCAAGGAAATAACTCAATTGCTCCAATGCACAAAAAGAAAACTCCCTGTACATTAGTGACATTGATTTTTTGGGGTTTTCAAGTACTAACCCCTGATTGGGAAGATTATTCTTGAAATACAAAAGTGTTTGCAAAGCGGGCTAAATATATTGATAACTCTTTAGCTGACAGAGCAAATGCCCCAGTGGTGGTTGCAAGAAAAGGATATAGACAATAGAATTCGCTGATTGGGCGGGCAACCTGCCACCCTCTAAATAAGGGCCCTGAAGTATTGTAAGGAGTCAACACTGTTATGTTGCCTGATCTGCATGTTTTGGTTCCTAAACCTTGCCCCCATCTAAAAAATTTTAAGTAGGGGAGCATTTCAATAAATACAAGGATGTTTACCCAACACCAGAGACATTCCTGGGTAGTGTACCTGCCATTGTATAACCAGATTGAAAATATTATCATAAAAGCACACAGTTCCTATGAAGATTGAAACTACTAAGAGTATCAAGATGTTTGCACCAAATCTGTGACACTTATTCTAGGGCCCATTTCAAATCAATGGAAAATGGTGTAAACATCATTAGAAAACATAGATATTTTATTGCCCAAGTGCTTGAACTATGTTGACAACCCTGAGTAGCTTACCAGTGTGGTTGGCCATGACATAAGCATGATAAATTAAAGTTTCATCAACACATGACAGGAACTTGACACAGGGGGCCCAAACTGAAACCACATCTTCTAGAGTTTTTAACAATGCACTGACACAGGGTTGCAACTGTATCACAACGATATATAGGTGATCCCCGAACTTACCTACATCCAGGCATTTTGATCATCTTCCTCAGAAGTGTTATGCCCACCGAGTGATTGCCTGCTTCCTGCATTCATGCATAGGGCAAGGTCTATTACTGGTTGCCCTACAACTGGCATGAGCCCCCTTTTGACTTTGAGAGGGGACGGGCAGTGCATGCACGTCTTTGTGTGTGGTGGTACACTTCTCTTTGATGTAGTGGGGAAAGGCAGGCATCGTTGCATCACAACCCCAATCTGAGAAAAAGCATGCCCCTAAGAAAAATCAATGCCCATCAATCATTGTATTATGCCTTGGCAGAGAAAGGGGCTTGATCTAGATGAAGGCGAAATACTAACCATATATGTCATTCATAAAAGAGGCTGGGGCAAGGCCAGCAGACAAAAATCAACCAAAGTGCCAAGAACTCATCTATAACCACTCTTTGACTGCTCCTATAGATACATCTACATTTTTGCATATGAAAATGCACTAATCCAACTTTTCTGAGGGTTATTTATAACGCACATAGCAAATAAGGATTGCGTTGCATGCACCAAAGTATGTGCCCCAAGATCTCTCTGTGACTTTTGTCGGTTGTTGTATTTCAGAGAAATGTTGCCTCCTCAAACTTGCACTGACTGCCATACTTGCAAACTAATTAACATTCCCAAAGACGTTTCAGCGCTATTCAAAGGCATAGGATGCTTTGAAGACAAGATGATTTGCTTCCATGGTGATATCATGGTGCAGTCTATAGCAATGAGACATGCAACACAACATTCGATTTGCAACCAAAAGTGGAGCTAGCCTTTAATAGAACTGAACAGGTTGGTATCTTCGTAAAGGTTGAGTGACTAGCTCCGTGAATCTTCCATATCTCTTCGGCTAGGAAACCGATAGCACCAGATGAGGGTACCTCTATGTGCTTCTTCCTAACACTGCTATCAAGGGTGAAAGCCACATCACAATCAATCAATCAGGATATGTAAAATGCGGCAAATCATCCAGTAGGGTATACAGGCGCTTGCAGGCCCCGGAGGCTTATTCAAACAGCTAGGTCTTGAGTTGAGGTCCATTCAGGTTCGTGGGGAGGCTTTTCCAGGTCTTTCCTGCAATGTGGGAGAAGGAGTGTCCTCCATGTCTGCTTCGGTAGATGCGGGGAGTTTGGTCATGTGAAAGGGAGGCGGAGCTTAGTCTTCTCAATAGTTGATGGAAGTCCAGGTGGTTGTTAATGTAGGTGGGTCCTTGGTTGTGTAGAGCCTTGTGTGCATGGGTTAGCAGCTTGAATTCACAGGTCTTCTGTACAAGGAGCAGTGGAGTTTCCTGAGGTGGGGTGTGATGTGGGTTCGTTGGGGAAGGCCGAAGATGAGTCTGGCTGCAGCGTTCTGTATGGTCTGAAGTCTCTGTAGAAGGTGTGCGGCTATTCCTACGTAGAGGGCATTGCCGTAGTCCAGTCGGCTTGTGATGAGGGCTTGTGTTACAGTGCATCTCGTGTGTAGGGGTAGTAACTTGAAGATCTTACGTAGCATGCGCAGAGTGAGGAACAAGGTGGAGGAGACGGTGTTGATCTGTGATTTCATGGTGAGCTTGTTGTCAATGATGATTCTGAGGTTTCTGGCATGGTTGGAGGGAGTGTGTGCAGGCCCTAGACCTGATGGCCACCAGTAGTCGTTCGATGTGTTGCTGCTGTTGCCAAAGATAAGTACTTCCATCTTGTCTGTGTTCAGCTGCAGACAGTTGTTCTTCATCCAGTCGGTGACGTTTGTCATGCATCTGTGGAAGCTGGTTCTGGTGGTGGTGGGGCCGTCGGTGAGTGAGAGGATGAGCTGGGTGTCTTCTGTCTAAGAAATTATGTTGAGCCCGTGGGACTCAACGATGTTGGCCAGCTGGGTCATATATGGGTTGAAGAGCATGGGGCTGAGGGATGAGCCTTTGGGGGACACGGCAGGTAATTTCCTTGCGTTCAGAGGTGAAAGGTGGGAGGTGGATACTTTGGGCTCTTCTGGTGAGGAAGGAGGTGATCCATCTGAGTGGTTGTGTGAGTAGCTGTATGGATGAGTGAGTCTCAGATTTCACTCATACTAAACCATAGAAATTCAGCAGTTACATTTACCTGAGCTAACTATAACTTACGCCCCGCAATGCACTGCTTATGACCTCACATATTAGTAGGTTGGTCATATATGTTTAACACTCAGAAACTCTTAGAAAACACACTCACATGATGATGTCATCAGTGATGCAATTTAAGCTGTCATCAGTAATGTCATCAGTGATGTCACTGACCATGTCATGAGTGATGTAATATGTAAGGTCACAAGCAGTGCATTGCGAGGACGTAAGTTTAACTGCTGAATTTAACTCATTTTGTATGAGTGAAATCTGTGTCTAACTATAATGTCCCTGTAACCATTGGTTTTGCAGTAAATTTCTAAGGTTTAAAAAAAAATCTATTTCCTAACTATAAAGTCCCTGTAACCTTTGGAATTTTCAGTGAATATATATGTGTGTGTGTATATATATATATCTATATATACACACACACACACGCACACACACACAAACACCCACACACACACACACACTCTGTTATACGGTTCCTACAAATATAGCAGGACTGGGTATTAGACCAACACAAATTTCATAGTATAGAGACTGAGGGGTCGATTCCGATGTCGGCCGGAAGCGCACCTAACAGTATTCGTCCGGAAAAAATACCAGCCGAACGCGTGTTTTCCGACCGACTCGAACACTCTACCGAACGAACAAGTACGATGCGCATAACAGCCCAGATTCCGAGCGAGCCGTACTTACCCATTCCAGCTCCTGTTCCCCGCCCGAGCCGGATCCGTAAACGCCGAATCGAGTCGCACAGAAGCAAATACACAGCACCTTCCGCCCGGACTAGTACGATGCGTCTTCCGTACGCGCCGAACTCGTCGCTACGTCCGGCACGTTTGAGCATCCGGGAGAGCTGCACATAAGCTCCGATTCGCGCCACAAGACGATCCACGGCGACGAGACGGACAAGCCAGCGACGAGTACGAGTCGAAGCCACGAGAAACCCGAACGAGACGACCCAACCATGAATCCCATCGCGCAGGTCCTACCAATACTCTACATCTATTACCGGGACCGGTACGGACACGTACGGCGCAGACGGTAAGTCAAACACCCACAACAGAAACAAACGACACGTACCCGAAATATGTCACACACACATAGGGATGCACAAATGACGTACACTAGCAACAGCAGAACCATAGGGGCGGGATGGCCATCACCAATGTCATACACACCCATAGGGGGATGGATGCCTGCCACTACTACCATCCCGACCCATAGGGGGATGGATGCCTACCACTACTACCATCCCCTCTCATGGGGGGCTGGATGCCTGCCACTACTGCCATCCCCACCCATGGGGGCTGGATCGCTGTCACTACTACCATCCCCACTCATGGGGGGCTGGATGCCTGCCACTACTGCCATCCCCACCCATAGGGGGATGGATGCCTACCACTAACACCACCCCCACTCAGGGTGGGCTGGATGCCTACCACTACTACCATCCCCATTCAGGGTGGGCTGAATACCTGTCACTACTACCATCCCCACTCATGGGGGGCTGGATGCCTACCACTACTACCATCCCCACTCATGGGGGGCTGGATGCCTACCACTACTACCATCCCCACTCATGGGGGGCTGCAATGCCTGTCACTACTGCCATCCCCACCCATAGGGGGCTGGATGGCTGTCACTACTACCATCCCCACTCATGGGGGGCTGGATGCCTACCACTACTACCATCCCCACTCATGGGGGCTGGATGCCTACCACTACTACCATCTCCACTCATGGGGGGCTGGATGCCTGCCACTACTGCCATCCCCACCCATAGGGGGCTGGATGCCTACCACTAACACCACCCCCACTCAGGGTGGGCTGGATGCCTACCACTACTACCATTCCCACTCAGGGTGGGCTGGATGCCTGTCACTACTACCATCCCCACTCATGGGGGGCTGGATGCCTACCACTACTGCCATCCCCACCCATAGGGGGCTGGATGCCTACCACTAACACCACCCCCACTCAGGGTGGGCTGGATGCCTACCACTACTACCATCCCCACTCAGGGTGGGCTGGATGGCTGTCACTACTACCATCCCCACTCATGGGGGTCTGGATGCCTAACACTACTACCATCCCCACTCATGGGGGCTGGATGCCTACCACTACTACCATCCCCACTCATGGGGGGCTGGATGCCTGTCACTACTGCCATCCCCACTCATGGGGGCTGGATGCCTGCCACTACTGCCATCCCCACCCATAGGGGGCTGGATGGCTGTCACTACTACCATCCCCACTCAGGGTGGGCTGGATGCCTGTCACTACTGCCATCCCCACCCATAGGGGGCAGGATGGCTGTCACTACTACCAACCCCACTCATGGGGGTCTGGATGCCTACCACTACTACCATCCCCACTCATGGGGGGCTGGATGCCTACCACTACTACCATCCCCACTCATGGGGGGCTGGATGCCTGCCACTACTGCCATCCCCACCCATAGGGGGATGGATGCCTACCACTAACACCACCCCTACTCAGGGTGGGCTGGATGTCTGTCACTACTGCCATCCCCACCCATAGGGGGCTGGATGGCTGTCACTACTACCATCCCCACTCATGGGGGTCTGGATGCCTACCACTACTACCATCCCCACTCATGGGGGCTGGATGCCTACCACTACTACCATCCCCACTCATGGGGGTTGGATGCCTGTCACTACAACCACCCCTACTCATAGGACGGGTAATGCATGACACAACTAGCATACTCCCACATAAGGACTGTCTGTAAATTACATCCCACCCCCAACACCATGACAAGCATGTGTGGTCTGTGTCAAATGCATACAACACTGAACATGACATTGAACATACAATGTGACCCCCTAACACATGTGTCACACATAATTGTGTGTGTGGCCTACACAATGCAAGCAGACCATGACCACTGTGGCAATGTGGCCCAAAGCCCCATCACCACAGTGCCCAAAAGGTAAGTGTGTGCTCCATAGCTGAAGCACATTTTGAACAGTGTGGCAATGGGGCCCAAAGCCCCATCACCACAGTGCCCAAAAGGTAAGTGTGTGCTCCATAGCTGAAGCACATTTTGAACAGTGTGGCAATGGGGCCCAAAGCCCAATCACCACAGTGCCCAAAAGGTAAGTGTGTGCTCCATAGCTGAAGCACATATTGAACAGTGTGGCAATGGGGCCCAAAGCCCCATCGCCACAGTGCCCAAAAGGTAAGTGTGTGCTCCAAAGCTGAAGCACATATTGAACAGTGTGGCAATGGGGCCCAAAGCCCCATCACCACAGTGCCCAAAAGGTAAGTGTGTGCTCCATAGCTGAAGCACATTTTGAACAGAGTGGCAATGGGGCCCAAAGCCCCATCACCACAGTGCCCAAAAGGTAAGTGTAGTCCTGGTAAAAGCTGCAAAAACAAAACTGCAGGGATTATTCCTGGCCACACAACACCAAACACTACAGTGGCATTGTAGTGCTTGTGTCCCATAGCAACATAGATTGTGTGAGGCAAGCAGTGCAGTGCCAATGCACATCGTTCTGGCCATGTGCACACAAACATCAGCCATGGGGGCCCACATTGTCTACATTCACAAATAACACAATGACAGAAGTGAGCATCATAATGCAGACCCACATATCTGCACCAATGGACACACAAATGTAGATATCCTGTGGAGACTGTAGATGTCAGGTGAACAAATACCATACCATGGCAGCAATGGGACATACTAACCATGATCAATGTGCTGACTGATTACCTAGCAGTCCCAGGGCCAGCAGGGGAAAGCCAACAAACAACATACAGCCAATGGCAAACTAAAGATATGCCAATGCAGTGGTGCAAATGCACAAACACAAACAGGCAGACTCACACTGCATATCATACACAACAGGTGAGGGGGGTTGTGTGCCAGTGTCCCCAGGCAAACACACAACACATGAGGAGGACAGATTCACTAATACACAGATGTCAACACAGTCACATACAAAAGTAACTCATGGATTGGATTCCCCTATGTGGGCAAACAGGCATTGTGAGATGAGAGGGAGCCCAAATTACATGTCACACATGCTTGTAGGAACAGCAACAAACACAGCAAGAGACAGAACCACCACAGCACTCCCCCCAGGGACCCCACATTGTGGTGACACTAGCCTGCATGACAATCACACTGTGATGACAAAACGTAGATGTCATCCACACTGTGAACCACAGCCATGTGTCCTGAGCAACAAACTACCATCACACCTATACAAGCACAAAGCACTCAGCATCGTCTGCCAGCCAAGGACAATATGGAGGTAGTGCCCCAGCCGTGCAACTCACATTTGCACACACTCAACGCCACACACCTTGAACTCCACCAATGTGCAGCAGTGAAGCTCACATGGACTGCTGACATTGCACATGCACCCATGACAATCCCAGGGGTGGTGGGGGAAATAAGGTGCAGAAACCCATCACACATGGCCAGTCAACAATACTTGTGAATGTCTGACACACTGCACAGTATGCCGTACATGGGCATGACGTGAAATCCACCCCAAACAATGGGATCCTGGCCATAGTCACACACCAATGAAGAAGCCAAGCTGACCCACAAAGGACACACATAGACAACTTCCAACATTGCAGCTCTGACCCTGAGGAGTGGCAGCAGTCACACACACAACGTGTCACAATCACTGAAAGCATACACAAACAGAAAATCACATTACTCGTGTAACCAACAAGTGCCAAGAGGAATCCTGACTGTGTCCCATCTGCGTTTGCCCACATCCCCAGCCCTGACAACAAAGACAACTAGGGATGACAACCTCATGAACATTAGTTTGCCATGCACCCACATCCCGGAGAAACCAGGTCCAAGATGCTGGATGAACACAGAACAACTCAGCAAGCATCACAAACAGGAACATCCGTAGGGACACAGCCTGTGTAGGAAAAGGAGAAGGGAACACGCACAGACATGCCTACACAACACGGGCACAGCCTATATCACAGAATCACGCACTGCCATGAGGGCACTCCACTCCTGTGGAAGGTCAGCTGTGCCAAACCTTGTCTGTGCACGACTCAAACATGTCAGCAGAACACTCGGTCAGTGAGTCAACAACTACAACACACTGAAGGCTCTGCTCATATCAGCCTGGGCACGGGAGTGTAACGTCAGTCATCTGCATACACCCAAGACACGTGTCAAGCAACTTGCACTGTGTACACAGATGAGTCCTCCAAATTTGATGTGCTAAACTGCATGTCCATTGGAGACGGGCACACAGTCAGGGTACTAGGAACATTGGACAGTGGTAAGCCCACCAGATGTGCATCAGTGTAGGACAAAGATGGTAATCTACAAATGCTAAACGTACATCCCTGTGTCAAATGCTGAACATTACACCCTCAGACTGCAGCAAAGGATGCTATAGATCCAGACTAGATTAGGACACATATCCCATGGACCACATGGAGCCCATCACAGCAAAACTTCATTTACCTGATCTGAACACTATTACAACAGCAAATGCATGATTCTACACATCTACATCATGTACCTCCAAAGATTAACCACAAGTAAACAAAAAGAGGCTTTATTCAGCAAGTGTGCAACTCAAATCAAAAGTCCAAAATAAACTAAGGCCAATGGCCAGTCCAAATATACAGTCCCAACAGGGTGATGTGTGACAACTTGTCAACAATTGCTTGCCTGCACAGGTACGGACAGGGGACATCCCCCTTGGAGGGGCATACGAGGGGCTGGCCAGGCACCGCAGGGGCAGGATCAGGGGATGCCAGAAGGAGGCAGTGAAGGGGAGGTGGGTGCAGGAGTATCACCGGCAACTGCAGTGGAGGTGTCTGACTCAGGGGGGCTGGCACCACCGCAGGGCTCAAGTCAGATGGTGTTGGTGCTGCAACCACTGCAGTGGGCTGGTCAGATGGAGTGGACTGGGTCCCCAATGCAGTGTCCGAGTCAGACGGGATGGTTGTGGACTCCACCGCAGTGCATGACTCCAAGGTAGTGGAAGGGGGGCAGAAGAGCTGGGCAGGACAGAGGGGGGGGGACATGGTCTCCACACCAGTGGCACAAACAGGCAGAGCGTCTGGTTTTGGGGTGGAAGAGCAAGTGGCAGGGGGAGGGCCTAAGCAGTTTGGGGATGCGGTATCGGTGTGTGGGGGAACCTGGGGCAGGGTGTGGCGGTGGAACCTGTGGAGTGGTGGCCTGGGGATGGAGGTGAGAGACTGGGTGGTTGACTTGCAGGGCGGTGGTGGGGTCTTGCTCTTCCGGGACCGGGGGACTTGCGGGTGGGGGGCTCACTCTGCCTGTGCCTGGGGGAGGGTGTCCGGGGTGAGGGGCACTCCCTCTGTGTGGGTGGACTTCCTCTTCCCCCGGTATGCTGGATCAGCGGGATTGGAGGGGAAGAGGCCGAGGTCACAGAGGAAGAGCTGCTTATCAGGTGGGGTTGCAGGTGAGGCAAGGGAAGGGGTCTTGGAGGGAGAGGATCTTGAGGATTGCGGAGTGACTGTGGTTGCCTGTGTGTGTGTGTGTGTGTTCCCCATCCCCTGTGTCTGTGGTATCAGTCCCCTGAGGGACGTCTTGCCTTTCTCTTGGGTGTGTCTGTGCTGCTCGTGTCTGTGTGTTTGGGTGACTGTGCAGGTGTGCATGTGCTTTGGACAGGTAGGGGGGCAGGAAGTGGGGGCAGGAAGTGTGGATGGGGCAGAGGTGGGAGGGGTGAGGGACTGTTGGAGGAGGGACACTGCTGCCGTCAGGGAGGAGTCCATGGACTTATTGCTCCTCTGTAGGGCAGACATACCCGTCGAGATGCCCTCCATGAACGAAACCAGCTGTGTCAACAGAGTGGTGTGTGTATGGAGGACACTCAGGATTGCTGTCTGCCCTACATGGAGCTGCCGAAGGAGGTACACAGACTCCTCACTCAGGGCAGCAGGGGACACAGGGGCAGGGGCAGGGGGTGCGGTGCCTGGCACGAAGGGAGACATGCTCCCGAGTACGGGAGCCTCCACGGACCTCAGGAATGGGAGCCAATGGGAGGGCGGTGGTGGTGGTGGTGGTGGCGGGGCCAGACAGACTAGCTGGCCTTTGGTGGCTGCTTAGACCCGCCTCCACAAGGGAGTCATCCTCCGAGCTGCTGTGGTCCTCAGCTGAGGTGGATGGTGCTGAGGACTCCTCGGTGTGGCTCCCCTCGCCCTCCGTGCCACTGGGTCCCTCTGACCACTCGTCCGATGCTGACCCATTCTGGCTCCGCTGCTCCTCCTGGTCCGTGGAGCTGTCCCCTCCTGTGGCCGTGGATGTATCTGCAAACAATTAGGGAAACAGACAAACATCAGTCACCTGCACTGACCGCACACACCACAGTAAGTACAGCACATTACAGAGCAAGCCCTGGCATCCTTAGTTGAACATTGCCTAAAGTCCTCACACAGATTCGGGGAAGCCAATTGTCAGTCTGATGGTCAACCATGGGACTCACACCCCTCCTACCCTTGCACCCATCTGTCTGGTGCCTGTCTGATGGTAAGACCCCAGTGTGGACACATGCACCACTTACACAGTTGTTGGACATTGCAGGGAACACAGTGAAGTATGTGAACATGCACACATCACATCTCTTGCCACTGAGTCAGTGCAGGTGTCCGGATAAAGGGATGGCCAGAGTCTAAATAGAAATGCATGTGATGCATACCAGCACCAGACACCATGATGCACCCATGTCCGGATAGTCAATGCCACAATGGGGTGCATGCTGCACATGTCACTCCCCTGCAGGATCAGTCTCAGGAAGTTTAATGCCATGACACAGGAATGCGTGCATTACTGTCTCAAGTCACATGGCCATGGCAGCCAGCCAACAACAGTCTGCACTGTGTCACAATCCGAGGGCATGGGGAATGCAAGTTATGTGACTGACAAGTGCACATGTCCATCCCCCAAATACCACATCATCTGTACTACTATTTGTCCACGTCATACCAACTGGACATATGGGGGACATGAAACACAACTCTCTGAACATGAGCACCTCACAGTGTGCTGTGAATGACAATACAGCTGCCTGAAAGTCACAGTCGCGAACACCTGTGTGCACAGTCAAGTGATCAGACACCTATAAGTCACAGAAGTATCGTCTATCATGGTCACATCTCAGATGGCATGCTGAGCCCTAACCGATAAACATACCAGTAGTCCTGACAACGAAGACACAGCACAATGAGACAGAGGCAGACACCTGAGGGTACATTTCACTGATCACAACATGCCAGATGATACACGGGAGTGGGAGTACAGAGTGTATTGCATGCCCTGGAGTAGGCATGACTGTCCAGCTCCACCTGTAAGAGGGATGAGTCCTGGACAGTAGGCAGGTGGCTAAGCATGTGTGACACACTGGATACACATACTCCTGAGGCCCAAACATTGTTCCCACCAGCAGCATGGGTGTGTGCCAAATTCCCCAGGGACATGTGGTGAGTCAGAGCAGCAAGCGGACCACATATCAAAGTTACACCCAGATTACATGTCAGAACTTAGGCATTGTGTAAGCAATTGACCCACCCATGAATCGCACAACATAGTCACAGGAACAAATGCTGTCCCCCACCTTGAGCAAAGCTAAATGCAATGACACAGTCCCCAAATGACACAATTTCCTGACTATAAGGGCCACACATATGCATATCAGAGGAGAAGTGGGCATGTCACAAATGAGGGACATGGGTCCTGGACCACATGACTGATGTACTGTGGAAGTTTAACCCGGCCAGAGGAGGGCACATAGCATGTCAGACAAAGTGCACAGTGCAGTCATGGACTCACCCCCTCCTTGCTTCTGTCTGGCCTTCAGCTGCCCATCCAGGTCAGGGAAGACCACCGCCAGGATCCGGAGCATGTGGGGGGTCAGGGTCCGGTGTCCGCCCCTCCTGCGAGGAGGTGACAGCTTCAGCTGGACCCTTGCGATCCTCCGGGTCCAGCCACGAAGGTCCTGCCACCTCTTCTGGCAGTTGCGGATCCTGCGCCTGTAGACCCCCACGGATCTTACTTTCCGGTGCGATGGTCAGCCAGATTTCCTGCTTCTGGTGGGCATCAACCTGTGAGGATGACAAAGTGAAAAGGCCATTACTACACATGCAACATATACGTGCATCACACAGTTGGATATACATGTCTCAATCACAGGGGCATAAGATGTACACAGGCAGTGCAACAATGGCTATGAACAGTTTGCCAGCAGTCACTACATGGTATCATTGCATGGGAAGTAAACCTAGTTGGAATGCACTGTTACTGCACTGTACCAGTTCAGTGCATGTAACTACACACTTTGGGGTGTGACAACTACTCAGTGGGCATGCTAGCCAGTGGTGTGCACACTGAAAGTCCTGCTAGTCAGACAACATGCACAATTAGTGAGGCAGTGGACAGCACACTCACCTGCTCCCCTGGTTTCCCATACAGCTTGCTGTACTGTAGAAGGAGGCTGTCCAGCAGGGCCTGGTTCTCCTCAAGGCTGAAGGCTGGGGCTCTCTCCACAGTACGTGCCATTGCAGGAGCCAGAGGATGCATAAACACCAGCAGTGTTGGTGGCAGATGTCGTCCTGAGCATGTAGTGCAGGCAAGTGAGCTCTCAGGGGAACAGCCAGCATTATATGTGTGCTGCAGAGGCAGATACTGTCCCATGTGTCCAAAGTGATAGGTCCAAGTCGTTTGCATCTTCTGAATCTGACCAATCCATGGAATAGCAGCACTAATACACGCCCACAGCATCCTTCAAATCTTCAACTTCATGACACCCATGATTTTGCAACATTGTTGTGGCTGGCCAACTGAATTCACTGCATCAGACTCGTTGGAGCTTCGAAAACGCGTCCGTTGCCATGCCAGGCCCCAGCCAATGTGTGCGCACCGTTCGGTCCACTGCTGTACAACGCATATTTCGGGATACAACGCGTACCCGCACACATCATATGCAATGGGCCGGCCGGGCACACCGATCGGTCCATTGCTGTTCAACGCGTACCCGCCACATCATATGCAATGGGCCGTGCTGGCACACCGATCGGTCCATTGCTCTACAACGCGTACTCGGGATACAACGCGTACCCGCTCACATCCAATGCAATGGTCCGTGCGGGCACACCGATCGGTCCATTGCTGTACAACGCGATACAACGCGCCGCTCACATCCAATGCAATGGTCCGTGAGGGCACACCGATCGGTCCATTGCTGTACAACGCGTACTCGGGATACAACGCGTACCCGCTCACATCCAATGCAATGGTCCGTGCGGGCACACCGATCGGTCCATTGCTCTACAACGCGTACCGGGATACAACACGTACCCGCTCACATCCAATGCAATGGGCCGTGCGGGCACACCGATCGGTCCATTGCTCTACAACGCGTACCCGGGATACAACGCGTACCTGCTCACATCCAATGCAATGGGCCGTGCGGGCACACCGATCGGTCCATTGCTGTACAACGCGTACCCGCTCACATCCAATGCAATGGGCCGTGCGGGCACACCGATCGGTCCATTGCTCTACAACACGTACCCGGGGTACAACGCGTACCCGCTCACATCCAATGCAATGGGCCGTGCGGGCACACCGATCGGTCCATTGCTGTACAACGCGTACCCGCTCACATCCAATGCAATGGTCCGTGCGGGCACACCGATCGGTCCATAGCTGTACAACGCGTACCCGGGATACAACGCATACCCGCTCACATCCAATGCAATGGGCCGTGCGGGCACACCGATCGGTCCATTGCTGTACAACGCGTACCCGCTCACATCCAATGCAATGGGCCGTGCGGGCACACCGATCAGTCCATTGCTCTACAACGCGTCCCTGGACAGGTCACATGCATATGTCACCATGCTGGTCACTGGTGAACCTATGCCAGCCACATATACTTTCCAGGGACTCAGGGGCACACCTACAACACCACACCCAGTCCACACTGTATCTAAGGCATGTGTGGCAGCATAACCTTATCTGTGTATGTGGGTGAACATGTGGTTTTTGGGGTGGCACTTGGGGGCAGACACACCCAGGCTGTGCACGTGTTCATGGGGACAGGGTCCTTTGTGTGTTGTGCACCTGACCACTGTGGTGTGCAACTTTTCATTTTGGAGCATGTGTCATGGTCACATTTCCAGGTTGTGTATGTGTATGACATGTCACATACCCCCAGGCTCACATGTGGGAAGGCATGTACGTCACAGGGTGGCCCATTGCCACAATAGTGATGTCCCTCTGCAGTCTGTGTGCATGTTGTGTTTCACATGTCTCTGACTCCATGTGCACAATGGGAGACAGTCTCCACATCCACGTGGTTTGTGCATGAACTTTGATGTTGTGTGTGTGTGTGTCACAGACGTCCATGTCTGTCCTGCAGAGGCTACAGGGGCCACTACCTGTGGGTGTCATGTTTGTTTTTCTGACGTGTACATGATACGCGATGTCATGCCAGTGTCCATGTGGCAAGACAGGGTCCCTGGGAATCTACCTGTCAATGAGCTGTGATGCCTGTGGAGCATCTGTCCAGACATGTCACTGTGGTATGTGTGTGGAACGTGAGAGCAGTAAATGGGTACTGTGACACAGCCTAATGGTTTCCCATAGCACACCCTGGAACCTGTTGTCAACACTTGTTGAACAGAGATGTTAGATGATGTCCATGTAGGTGCCATATATGTCCAAACAGAACGACACACACATCAAGTACTTGTGTTTGTTAATGATGTATCATGTGAAATTGAGTATGGTGAACGGCACATAGGTGGGGTGACTGACAATCTTGCTTTCTTCACCTATGCACTGCAGGGCTCCTGCTGTCCATCGACCATTCCCAGACCTGGCAACGATGGTGGAAAGTGACAGCATCCGATGGTACCGCTTCACCAGGCAGCTGATTGAGGATTTGGCAGTGCGGTTGGACCCACATTTGCAGCCTGGCCGTCCGTATCCTACAGCGCTGACCCCCAAGGTGAAGGTGATGGCAGCCCTACACTTCTTTGCCACCGGTACCTTTCAACACACTGTGGCGACTGCCGGTGGGATGTCACAGACTATGTTCAGCCGTGTGCTACGCGATGTTTTGGGGGCAATGTTGAGATACCTGAACCAGTACATCTATTTCCCAACACGTCAACGACTCACTGACGTCAAGAGTGACTTCTATGCCCTGGGGAGGATGCCACATGTAATTGGCTCCATTGATGGGACACATGTGGCTTTGATACCACCGCAGGCACATGAGCAGGCATACCGGAACCGTAAACATTACCATTCGATCAATGCTCTGGTGGTATGTCTTGCAGATATGACCATCACACATGTGTGTGCCCGTTTCCCGGTTCGGCACACAATGCCTACGTGATGAGGAGTAGTCGCATCCCGAGGATGATGTCACAGATGCCGAACCAGCGTGCCTGGCTTGTTGGTGTGTACTGACTTTGTACCATTGTGTGTGTTCTGCTATGTTGTTTTCCGCACACATTTTCAAATCGGCTAATGTGCAATTGTCTGTCTGTAGGTGACTCGGGATACCCCAACATGCCGTGGTTGCTGACACCCCTCAGGAACCCTGTGACACCAGCCCAGATGCGCTACAATGAGGCACATGGTCGGATGAGGAGGGTGATTGAGCGGACCTTTGGTCTCCTGAAGAGCCGCTTCCGCTGCCTGGACAAGACAGGAGGGGCCCTCCCATATGCCCCAGCAAAGGTGTGCAAGATTGTCATCGTCTGCTGCATGCTACACAACCTGGCAGTGCGGAAGGAGTTGCCTCTCATCCTGGATGACGATGACCAACGTCCGCCACCTGTGGAAGATCCTGGCCTGGGTCACAATGCCAGTGAAGATGATGATGATGGTGATGTCCGCACACAGGTCATCACCAACTTCTTCAGCTGAATGTGAGTCTCCAGAGGGTTGTACTGTCAATGATTTGAGTTTGCATGATATGTGTGTGTGGTGCTCTGGTGCTGTTTGAGTGTGGCCATGTGCTACTTGACTGGATGCGTGCAGCGATGTGTCCTTGCAGGTGGTCTGTACTGCCCAACAGTGTTGACATGCTAACTTGGTTTTGTGTAGTTATCTCGTGACATGTATTAGACATGAGTATTGCCGTTCTGTGCTGTTCTTCAGTGGTTTTGACTGTGTGTCATGTCTGTCCTTCACAGGGTGCTGCCGGAGTTGTTTGATCAACTTGGATTCCACGAATCCATGATTCAACTTCCAAGGTGGAAGCAGTCGTTTCCCTACAGGTGATGTGCCACACACCCCTGGACTTTCTATCTTCTGCACTTTTTGACTTTGTGGCCACAGCCAGGTTGGATTAGCTAGCATTTGTAGTGGAAACAACATGTTGCAAATGTGTAATAAACCTGTGCTTCACTTTGGGATGTGCGTTGTCTGTAGTCACACATCTGACTGACATTTGCTTACTGCACCTGTAGTCTAGTTGACACAGACTGTGAATAGGTGGCGTGTCTGTGCATTCCACTGTATTTAGTTGCAACATCAGTATAGGTGATGAGTCTGATGGCCCTGGTGTGTATGTGTTGTGTGGCCCTAGTGGTGTGTCTCCCTCATATGTGTCACGTCGCCATGACTGACATGACGGTGTTGGACTTGCTGTAGCAGTTAGCACGCACAGTGTCATTTTTCTGATCTCCATCTCCATGACAGAGAGCACGTTGGAATCACAACAGAGGCAGATATGGTGTATTGGTGAGTTTATTTACATACAGGTGTGAGGAGGGTACACAGGATGGTGGGTGCTGTACATAGAAATTGGAATCCAAAGTTCCCATGTGATTCGGAAGTCTTGGTAGCTGAAATGTCCAGAGTAAAGTCCACAGTCATCTGATAAATTTGGCCAACTATAGCTCCCCATGTCATGTGGGAGAGTTGGGTTGGCTTCGACAGGGCGTGCAGTTTGCACACAGAGGAAAGGTTCCAGAACAGGTGTTGGCTTCCTGGGGGATGAGTTTGGCCATCGGCCTCTCAGTTTGGCCTCCTCGGACGGCCCCTCTTCTTGGGGGGGGCCCTCAGGTGCAGGCTGCGGCGGTGCAGGAGACTCTCTGCCAGAGTCCTCCTCCCTCCCTGTGGCATTTGCAGTTGTTTCAGCAGCAGATGTTGTGGGCACACAGGGAGGTGAGGCCATGTTGGTGCTGATCTGGCGGAGGCATGTCAGTATGTCCCTATGCACCGCTGTCAGTTGTTCCAATGTGTCCCACTTGGACTCCATGCCAGACATGTGTGTCTCGACATGTGACATGTGTGTCTCGACATGTGACATGTGTGTCTCGACACGGGACATGTGGGAGTCCAAGCGGGCATGATGGGCAGCCTGCTGCTGTTGTATGTCCTTGAGGATCCCCACTACCTGGCTGACCTCTCCGGTGCTAGTCTGGTACACATCCGTGATGCGTGCCAGTTGTGGGTCATCATGCAGTCCAGACCCCTCTGCAAAGAGCGACCTATGTCTACCACCCCTCCCACCATCCCTGGCGACACGTGCAGGACCTGCGGTGGCACGCACAGGTGACCGTGGGCCCACTTGGGTGTTGTTCCTGGGCTCGTTGTCACCAGCTCCAGTTTGGGTCTGGGTCCCGGCGCTGTTGTCATCTGTGGTCCTTGGTCTGTCCGTGTTGGCAGGGGTGGCCTGTGTGTTGGCAGTTGTTGGAGGGGTGGGTGCAGGGGGTACAGATGTTGGTCCTGCTGGTGCTGCATGATGACTCACACCGGAGGGTCCAGCTGGTTCTTCGCCATCCGAGGAGTGCAGAGGCAGATACACACCAGTGAGCTCAGTGTTCACCGGAGCCTAGGACAGGGACTCCTCCTCGTCTGCTGCTGTGTCCCCATCATCACCTGTTTTGGGGAGAGACAAAGATTGCATGTTATGTTTCTACTGGCATCAATTGTTCAAACACCTGACAGTTGTGACTGTACCTCTGGATGTGGGCCTGGACATTGCATTCTCCTAAATTGTGACAGTCAGAGAGTGATATTGGTGTAGCACATTGTCCTGCCAACCTGTGGCATGTCAATGTGAATGTTGAGGTGTGTGCATGACCAGCATTGGTGGTATTTGCTTGTCATCCGGGCCTCCTTCTCCCCCAGCCCAGTTATCCCACCATGAAGCGTGCTTCCATTGCAGGGAGTGCAAGTTGTCTTTCAGGATGTCAGTCAGTGGTGTCCTGCTGTTGGTTGTTGCACAGTTCCCAGCAGGGCCTTGTGCTCCCCCAGCAGTACCCAGTGTCAGCCATCTTGTGAGTCCTTTTCCACTCCCTGTGATGTGAGCATGGTTCAGGGTGGTGTTGATGGGCCATTGTGAGGCTGACCAATATCTGTGACTACCACTCCCATCATGCTATTGCCTCCACCCCCTTCCCAGCATGCCCATCCTTCCTTCCTTTTGACTCTGCTTCCCTGTGGGGTGGGGTGCCTGTGCTGACAGGATGGCTGGGAGTGTTGTCCTGGCAGTTGTTTGGCTACAAGTCCCAAGAGTGTCCCTGTGCTTCACACAGCATAACCCAGGGTGGTGGTTCTTTGTGGGATCTTCAGTTAGGATGTGAGGCATTGCATTCTCCCAGGTGGGTTATGTGGAGTTAGTGTTGAGGGGTGTGTGAGGGAGGTGCTTGTAACTATGGTCAGTGCTGTGTGTCCTCCTTCCCACCCAGCCAGATATCCCACCATGGAACGTGCTTCCATTGCAGGGAGTGCAAGTTGTCTTTCAGGATGTCAGTCAGTGGTGTCCTGCTGTTGGTTGTTGCACAGTTCCCAGCAGGGCCTTGTGCTCCCCCAGCAGTACCCAGTGTCAGCCATCTTGTGAGTCCTTTTCCACTCCCTGTGATGTGAGCATGGTTCAGGGTGGTGTTGATGGGCCAATTGTGAGGCTGACCAATATCTGTGACTACCACTCCCATCATGCTATTGCCTCCACCCCCTTCCCAGCATGCCCATCCTTCCTTCCTTTTGACTCTGCTTCCCTGTGGGGTGGGGTGCCTGTGCTGACAGGATGGCTGGGAGTGTTGTCCTGGCAGTTGTTTGGCTACAAGTCCCAAGAGTGTCCCTGTGCTTCACACAGCATAACCCAGGGTGGTGGTTCTTTGTGGGATCTTCAGTTAGGATGTGAGGCATTGCATTCTCCCAGGTGGGTTATGTGGAGTTAGTGTTGAGGGGTGTGTGAGGGGAGGTGCTTGTAACTATGGTCAGTGCTGTGTGTCCTCCTTCCCACCCAGCCAGATATCCCACCATGGAGCGTGCTTCCATTGCAGGGAGTGCAAGTTGTCTTTCAGGATGTCAGTCAGTGGTGTCCTGCTGTTGGTTGTTGCACAGTTCCCAGCAGGGCCTTGTGCTCCCCCAGCAGTACCCAGTGTCAGCCATCTTGTCAGTTGTTTTCCACTCCCTGTGATGTGAGCATGGTTCAGAGTGGTGTTGATGGGCCAATTGTGGGTGTGACCAATATCTGTGACTACCACTCCCATCATGTTATTGGCTACACTGACTTCACCAGCATACACAGAATTCCTTCCTTTCAGTGAGCTTCCCTGTGAGGTGGTGTTCTAGTGGTGGGTAAATATCTGGGAGTGTTTGTTGGTTCTATTTGTGCCACTGCCTTGCTGTATTTGTTGTTAGGTTTGTACATGTCATGACACAGTTACATATCACTATGAGATGGCAGGTATTGTGTTTGTCTGACTAGCATTCACATCTTGGGATGAATATCTTTTGGTTGCTGTGTATTTGCTAAGGGTGCATGGTTTGCCTATCCCCTTGACTGTGATGTGTGTGTGTTGTCACACCATATTGTGTATATTAGTTGTGTACTCACCAGGCTCTGGGATGTCTGTTAGTCCGTATACGCTCACTGGTGGTAGGATGGCCCGCACCTTCTCCTCCCAGGGCCTGAGGTATACTGGTTTTGCAGGAGGGCCACTGCCGGTGTGCTGGCTGAGGAGGTAGTCCTTTTGAGTAGGTCCCGGACCCTCCTGCGCACATCATACCACCTGTTCTGGATGTCTTCCTTTGTGCGCAAACATGGTGATTGTGCGTTCACCCTGTCGACAATCCTCGCCCACATCTTGGTTTTCTGCGACATGGGGGTCTGTTGTACCAATGTACCAAACAACTGTGGCTCTACCCTGAGGATCTCATCTACCATGACTTCCAATTCACTGTCTAGGAACTTATGATTCTTCTTTGGGGGCATGGTGATGGGTGGTGGTGGTGATTGATGTGTGTGTGTGTGCAAGTGGGGGTGTGAGTGTAGGTTTAGCTGGGTGTGTGTGAGGGTGCTATTTGTAGGTGTGGTAATGGTGTGTGGCTTGTGTGATGTATGAGCTGTGAGTGTGTCTGTGGTTGCTGTGTGATGGTGTTCTGTGCTGGCAGGTCAGTGGAATTTGCAAAGGATCATGGTAGGGATTTGTGGCCTTTATGTAGGTGGAGTTGGAGGTGTGTCCTTGTTCCATTTTTTTTCCTCCCTGTATTTATTGGCTTTGTGGTTGCTTGTTTGGCCCTTTTTAAAAAAAAAAATTCCTTGCTGTTTTTGGTGCATGTAGGAGTCGTTCTTGTGTCCGAGTAGGACGCTGCAGTTGTCTGGTGCAATCTTGTCCGACTCGTTCCCGCTGTGTGTCAGCTAGGTTTCATATGCGGCGTACGAGTCGGTCGCGGAGTATTGGGTTGCTTCGGCTGGGTTTTGTATACGTGTCGGTCGTACGGCTTGTGCTCCGGGCGAGTCGGTCGTGTTTTGCACGCACAGCATCGTACTACGCGGGTCGGAGTTCGCGGGTACGTTTCGTTCGGGTTCAATCCGGGTGCGTGTTGGTCGGTTCGTTTCGCGTGATTTCCCGGCCGGATGGCTTGTTTACGTCCGGCTCGGTCGGTCGTTTGTATTCCGTCCGAGTCAGTCGGATTTCACATGCATTTCATCGTTCTACCCGGGTCGTACAGCGCCGGTCCGAGTCGGTCGGACTAAATTCCCGTACCGAGTCGGTCGGTATTTTTTCCGGCCCGAATCGGAATCGGCCCCAGAGTCCAAATATACCATTTGGTGAATTTCAGGTAGCTCATAGTGCCACATCCAACTCCTATACCAACCAGGGCAACACATGTTATTGGCAACCTTGAACATGGCACTCTAATTCCAAAAGAATCAGTGGAAATAGATCTGACTCTTTTGTTCGGTCACTCCTGCATGCCCAAGGTAAACACCAGAAAGATATACCGTGCATTTTCAAACATTTATTAAAATAATTGTATTCTTGCAAAGAAAGCATGAGCTGTGATTATTAGAAAGATGAGATATGTTACTGTAATCAGCATTATTAGAATGGTAAACAATATGAGCTATTCAACCATGTTAATTGTTACTAATATTTGCTTACTCCTATCTGTATCTAATACTATACTAAGGAGAGCATAGCACGAGTACCATTATGCCAGATGTTTGGGATAGCCTTACCCCTATATCATGGTCTTAGGTGTCAGGAAGTCAGTCACAGTGTACAGGTTATCTTCCTTAGCAGGATGGAGGTCAGAGTAAGCAGGGCTGCATCTCAGTAATAGTGGTTCCATGATAATCCCAGCACGGAAATCCTACTCTCCAAGAGATGAAATAAAGTACTGCTCATATCAACTTTGGCAGAGGTGCAGAGCAGCTCATTTGGGTTCGTCTAGCTAAAATGAAGTGTCTCCTAATGAGCACAGAAAGAAAGGAAAACAATGGCATTGTGTTCTTCATGTTCGACCCTAGAACTAACTGTACAGACTACAAGGCATCAGTGCCTATCAGAGATGTACATACAGCACATTCACACGTTAGCAGAAAGTGTGGCAAAAGGCACCACGAGAAGGAGATGTCAGCCTAAGGAGCTGAATGTAAAAATGGAGAGCACACTTGAGCCACGCAAAAACAACAACAACACACACACACACACATTCACAAACACACACACCCCTCCGCCCATAGCATACCTATAATTATGAGGACGGTCCATTGACCATAATGAAGTGTGTAATTACTATTCTAACTCCATGCGCGCTTTGATAGTAGGGTAGGTTATAAAGCGGACCAAAGCAAATCTAACTGCGCTTTTACCTTTTTGATACACTCACGCAAAAGTACCTAAACACACTATGGGTACTCACAACACACTTGTCCTCACAAAGATTGTGTTTGTCTGATTCTGGCAAGGTTAACCCATGCTATGAGGACCGAGCCGGTCCCCACACAGTGGGTTAAATACACACACACCCACACACACACATGCGCACACACACTTTTACACATACACACTGGAGTCTATGATCATACGCAAATAAATATTTTACTGAGTTATTGTGGCTTCTGTTGGGACAAATCTCTGGATTCATATAGTTGTATCTGGGTGTTTTTCCATTCTCCACTAGTTAGGACCTCTATTTTTGGGAAGTGAAATTTAAGGTCGATCTTCAGCATCTATTGTCTAACAGCTCACGGTTGTGGTCTACTCATGAGGCACCTAGGTCTGTAGGATTTTCCAGCTTTTGTATGGTCTGAGTGTTTTTGACAAATTTCTACCAGGTTAGATTAAGGGGCTTGATGATATCTGGTAGTAGGCTGGAGTAGGAGATAATGTACACAGGGAAGCAAGATGACACAAGAGGTCTGATTTATTAAGAGTTCATGTAATGAAGCGCAGCACAAAGGATTGCTGCGCTAAGTTGCATGAAAGAGAAAGATTGCAGAAGTGCACCATATTTACTAAGAAATAGGGTCCCATGGCCCACCCTGCGGGGATTTTATTTAAAAAGGGCAGGGGCCAGCCATTTTAAAAATAATTTTTTTACTGCGATACGGCTAAAATAATTACATTTCTGGCACTGGGACCTTAAACCAAGGCCCTATAAATTAATTCTATATTAAACCTATAATACCGGGCCAAAGGTCTAAAGCAGCAGTATGATGTTTCTTTAAAAGGGGTACCAGCCGATTTTTGCAAATGGATATTGTTTTCGAGTAGAAAATCATAAAATGCTCTATGGTATTCTTGCCCTCAAAAGTACAATCACATAGGCCATTCAAGTAAACTGCTTGGTAACATTTAAAAAATAATCTAGAGTAGGTAAGATGCCGAACAGACTTTTAAGGGAGAGAGGACAGCAAATGTTTTGGGTAAATTCTGTTAAAATATTGCTCGCAGCCCAATTTCTTTTTAAAGTAAGTTAGCGAGCCGTCATAGGCCCATGCTGTACTTTGTTAAGAAGCTTTCTATACTTAATATGCCAATATTTCTCTTTCAGCAGCTTGATAGAGTATGATTTGCTGTAGGGGTGTTCAGCGGCATAGCGTGGGTTGTCATCATCCCGGGCAAGGCAAGTATTGCGCCCCCTAACCCGTGGACCATAAGCACTTCCTCAATGATCAGAGAAAGCTACTAGTAGAATTTTTTTCTTTTAAAATTGTGCACCCACGCTACGCCACTAGGAGTGTCTCACCAGAGATCCTTCAAGCTCATTTCCCTTAGGCTGGATTCCACGCGCCAAACTACAGTTTTCGATTAGTGCTTCGGAGCAGGCGATCTCAAACTTGGTCTTACTAAAAACTTCAGTATGTGGGTTCTTAGGCAGACTAAGTCAGTAAAGAATGGGGCACAATGCAATTTCGTCAGTAAATGAGTTAAAATACTCAAGGGGAAGTGAAGTTAGGGGAGTAATTCTTAGATCCGGTGACTTCGACCGAGCGCGGAGATCTCAGATCCGGTGACTTCGACCGAGAGCGGAGATTGTTTCAGGATTTATTCAGTTCTGGAGCTTTTGAGTAATTCTGCCTCTTTATCTTCGTCCATGATCAAAAATATATACCGACACGTATCAACCCACCACTCCAATGCAAGCGATCGCCTCTACGACATAGGAGCCCACAGGCCCACATTCTCGAGTGTTCCCACCAGATTTTTCTAGGTGGCACTAAGGGTAACATACATTGCCTTTCTTTGACCAATTAATTACAATTATGGTTTCCATCACCTGAAATAATAAGGCCAATATATTTTTAAACCATCCCTAGGTGTCTCCGCATGTCCTGATGAAGACCCTACTCTAAGGATCAAAATTCCCTGCATACATTATTGGGGTCGAAAAGTCGACTGTCTCATTTGTTATCACGTACAGACAACAGCAATTGATTTACTGTGTCATCAGAATACTATGTTCTTTCATGCATATTTAGCTTTCAAAGTGGCTGGATAGGTCACTATCAGTCGTTGATGTAAATACTGCACGTTGCTTTTCCTTTTCTGACAACCCTCACTAGCGCACATCTTTGAGCACTCCTTTCTTCCCCTTTGGAGCACCTTATCATAACTACGTAGATATTTGTGCAAAAACTGAATATGAATGTAAACATGTTGTAATATAAATAAATTGGACAAATTAAATTACTTAAGGTGATGTTGGGTTTAATGTTAAATATATTTCCACTGTGACCACCTCATTTTGTACTGCAGCTGAATCTGTGGTCACATTCCTCCATCACTAAAGGTAAATAATGCTCCTAAGTATAAGGCATGACACCTTCCTTTCCGCAGCCCATTCCCAGCTGTTTTGAAGGATGCTTCCCACCCGCTAGCACCTCCTCACACCTCATTATAGTCACAGAGCAGCAGAGCTGTGCTTGGGCCTTTCGTCTATTGTCACCCACTGGCATTTCTCTGCACTAAGCAGAAAGTGAAACCATTCACAAAAACAAATGTGTTTTTCCATTTTAATTGTATAGAGAAAGCTCCTCTTTCCCACCAGTATGAGAGCAACATGCAAAGGACTGAGAGTGCACGCATGTTCTTCTTGGTAAAATGTGCATACCCAAAACACTATAGATTGGTTGCCTTACTGGATATTGAAGCAAAAGTCTATGCTCGAATTTTACTAGAACATTTAGAATCCTGGGTGGCAGAGGAGGGAATATTGCCATTTTTTCAAACAGGGTTCAGGGCTGTAGCATCTACGGTAGACAATATTCAAGCTCTCTCTGTCCTTAGGCATTATGCCATTCAGAAGAACAAACCACCTCTCCTGTGCTGTTTTATAGATTACAGTGCAGCTTTTGACAGAGTAGATAGGGCCATTCTCTGGAGGAAGCTTGCAGGGTGGGGCATACGACCGAACTTGCAAAGAGCCATCATGTCACTATATACAGAGACAGGGGTTTGAGTGAAAATTAGCGCAACAACAGTAACACAGAAAGTAAAAACTAATTGAGGGCTAAAGCAGGGTTGTATTTTGGCACCCATGTTATTTAATCTGTACACAGCGGATTTAGGGAGTGCACTGGACGGCTATAGTTTGGTTCCCCTAATCTAAGCTCAGTACGATCACAAATAATCCAATATGCTGATGGTATTGTGGTCATGGATCACACCAAGTCAGGTTTGCAAAGGGCTTTAAATTCTTTGGGTAGATATAATAAGGCGAACCATTTATTGGTAAATCAGTCCAAAACTAAAGTCCTGATATTCGGGAGTTACCGTAGGAAGAAGTTGGCAACCTGGCAGTTGGGAGGTCAGACCATTACCACAGCAAGGCACTATAAATATCTTGGCGTGTGGTTTAGTGAAACCGGTCCTGCAGTAGCCCAAGTTAAAGATCTTAATAAGAAAGCGGCAGCTATTACTTATGGAATTGGCCAACTGAATCACTTATTAAGTAGCGCTTCTGCTTCACCCATTTTAAGAGTTATAAAGGCAACCTTACTCCCAGCATTGCAGTATGGGCATCTTGCCTATCCTGGCGCGATGGACTATGCGTTAGTGCTATGTCACATTAGAGCATATAAAAAAATATTCCATCAACCGCAACACGTCCGACGCTCCAGGTTAAGACTTGAGCTAGGGTTAATAATTCAATCAATTGACTGTAAAGCTTCCTTGTTAAAATATTTTATCAGGTGTAGGGGGGCCCCCAAGCATTCCTTAAAAAATTATTTGAATCATGGCCTGCCAGAAGATCTCAATTCGCAAGGGGTAAGCAACTGGAGTCACAAACTCCGGTTGAAATTTCTGCAGCTTCAGAATTGGATTAGAGGACAAGGAAGAGCTCAACATCGGGGAGCTTTGCCATGACTCCGAACGGTCCCTGAAAGAGGACAGTTTTTCAAGGACAAGGAAGTTAGGGATTTCTACCTCCTATGGTGCTCTATGTGTTTTTCGTGAGAAGACCGTCCCTTATCTAAAGATTTACCTCTAGGGGAAGGCGTACACTTTGGCGTGTAATTGAAGTCCTTACCCAAAAATAACTTGGCCTCTTGCTATCTGATGGCTTTCAGGTAAATCAGGAAACACAAGCTGCATGCCAAGGTGACATGTTAGGATCCAAGATGATGCAGATGTTGTATGGATCGGTTAGAGACATTAGCACTTAAGACAGGTCTTGAACCTTGAAACCTTCTGGGAGACATCTGACTTAGTACACTTGAAGCTGAGAAATTTTCATTGGTGAAGCATGGAGAGAAAGAGAGCGAGCGAGCACAGGACATCTATGAGGCACAGAAAATCAGGCATGCAGACCATTATATGCAGGTGTAGTCATCTCATGCGTGTGGAGTTGTGACTGAAGCCTCATAGTGCCACCTAGTGGTTCTTGAAAAACTACTGCTTGGAAAACGTTTACCAGACCAGTCTGGTACCTCTGAAAAGATTTTTAAGTTAAGAAATTTGCTGGCAGATGTATCTACCAAAATACTACCAGAGACGTGTGGGTGCCAACACATGATGGGCTGACATTTGAAGAGGCAGCTTGCATGAGGTGATGGTCCAGACTATGAATACTCTATATAGGTCCATATATACTTACCTGTCTCAGCCAATTCCCTCACAGCCTGTCAGAACTTTAATAGCTCCCTTTTCAAGCTCAGTTTAGAAAGAAAGCCTATAGGAACACACCACCATTTTTCTAAATTAAGCACGCTGTGGAGAAACTGGAGAAAAGAGAAGGGGTACTGCGTTCATGTGCCTTCTGGGAAAAGTACTGCGTCACAACTGACATATTAAGCTAGCCAAGTCCTATTTATAGTAGCATTTTCATAATATATTTATGTTAAGAAGCTGAAAGGAAGGAAAACGAAATCTTGGCTGCCCAGTGGTAAGCACAGGTTTCTTTAGATAAAACCTTAGTAGCATGATTTTTCATCTAACAAACTACTTGCTGTTTAGAGAAGTGTACAGTACTTTTCACTTCATCATCATTTGGACGCAACAGAATTATCAATTACTGTTTAACTACTTATAACAAAAGTCCTGTGCCAGGAACTTAAATTATGTGTACTGAGATGGATAATACAGATGGGAACACGTTTTCAACAAGGCCTTTTTTATTTATTTATCTTTTAAGGAAGGACTTTTACATAGAATGATGTCATATACTGCATTGAACGTAAAGGGACAGCAGTGCAGTGTACAAGACTGATCAATCCCAAATAGGTTTACTAAAAGTCTATGGTACCAACAGCTGGTGGGCGACTGAACCTCTGCCCTCCAAGGCCACAAAGTATGTCGCAGATCACTCCAAAATCCTATTTTGATAAACGTACATGTTTTTTTTTTTTAAGTCGCCGCAACATGGCCATTTTCCAGGTACAAATCTAGGTCCCAGAACTAGAGGAAAGGCGCTTGCTAGAAGAAACAGTCCTCATGGTGCAGACAAATCATTAGATTTACAATTCTAGAAGCAAAAAGGGATAACCTTCATCTTTTAGATATGATGCATTGCAGCAATTCTCCTGATATCTTGACCTTAGCTCAGAAGAGCCACAGTATTTACACGGCACTGCTGCTCCCTTCAAAGGCATTCTTCAGAGCCCTGCCTGTCCTACCCAAATATGTCAGAAAGCTCAGATATGTATGACATCAACTTGGCTAACTGAAAAGCACTGAATAGTGCAGGATTTTTTAAGTGCTTCATAGTTGGCATTGATGGTTGCATTATAATGGAATTCAAAACATGTCGAAAGCGAAGAAGGAAGCAGATGTGTTAAGGCTACTTGTGACCTCATGGACGAAAACAAATGATTTTCTCTCTCCCCTGACTCTGCAGCCCTCGCGCAATATGTGCTGCCTTTTCCAGGACTGTCGCTGCTCAGTCAGTCATAATTTAAGAGCAAACCAATATTCCAGATGGGGTGTACTAATACCTTGCGCAGTGAGACTAGTCTTTCGAATTTTCTACTTCGAATTGTTTTGTTTAAGCATAAGAGCAGACCCCTTAACCCGTTCCATGCGTCGGACGGCCCCTGGCCGTCCGACGTCACGGTGGGCGTGTGCGGAGGACAGCCTGGGGCCGTCCGAACCATGCCCACTCATTATTTTACACGCACCGCGGCGGAATTCGCGCCGCGGTAAACGGGTTAAAGCACTGCTCCTATGTAGCTTGAGTCCTTATTATTGACCTATTGTAGTACTGATTACAAAAAAACAACGAAGTGACCTCAAGACTTAACTCCTAATGGGGCTTTTCTGACACCTTCTTTTAATGTAGTCATTATAGAGCATACTTTGGTGCCGGTCACCTTAAGACGTTTGCACTGCGTTATAAGCAGGTGACCAGATTATTTACTAGCCGGTTGTAGGACAATGGCAAAGTCCGACAAGAAACCTCAAATGAATATATCCATCACTCTGACTTAGTCTAATTCCCTACACAACCAGTGATCGAAAGTACCTCTAATGTTACTTTATCATTTACAGAATTTGATTATTTACATGTGGACATCTGTGTAATCCCGATACTAATATGACGTCAGTCTTGTATGCATGCCAGTGATTGTTTTCCCATCACTCCTTTCATGAAAAAGGCTCTGTTTGAGTGGCCGCAAAGCCCCGCAGAGTGCCTATATAGATAATTACGAAAACTACAACCCTTTGCTCCATTGATGTCTCTGAAGTAAACCTGAAGCCTAGTACAAATGGGCTAGTCTTTTAGAACAATCAACAAAATGCTCAGATAAGAGATGACTGTGTAGGAAAACTACATTGCATAAAAAATTATTACACTTCTATTATTTCGCAACACATTCACAATGTTGATATGGCACGCCATATCAAATGGCAAACATTTGAGTAGACTAGATAGAAATAGAAAATGTCCCTCCTCGGAAGAAGCATAGATTCCTTGATGAAGACAGAGCCAGAAAGAAGGATATACCAACAGGTGCCGAAATCATCAGGGTAGTAAAGCACCTCATATCAATTGTCTGGAGCTCATGGCGGGCTCATTTGCGGTCCAATGCTGGACCAAGGACAAGGTAACTTGTGTTGTTCTCAAGATGGACAACCACTTGGCGGTTCACTACATCAATCATGTGGGGGGCTCCAGATGGAAACTCCTGGTGGATCCGGCCAAGGATTTCTGGGACTTTTGTCCTGCCAACATTGTGTCAGTGACGGCAAAGTATCTCCCAGGTGCATCCAACAAGGTAGCGGACGGGTGCTCGAGAGAATGGTCAGACTCGAGTCTCTGGCAACTAGATCCGAAGGTCTTCAGGAGACTGGGGGAGCGCTGGGGGCCTTTCACAGTTGACCCTTTTGTGTCCAGGTTGGATCACCAAGTCGCAAGGTACTTCAGTTGGAAGCCAGACCCGTTAGCAGCGGAGACAGATGCCTTCCTCCAAGATTGGTCTGCAGAGCAGGGGTACACATTTCCCTCCTTTGCGATGATCATGCGCCTTTCGGCTCAGTTACGACGTCAACATGCGACTATAGTGCTGATCACTCTGTTTTGGAGGTCTCAAGTGTGGTTTTCAGTTCTTCTGGAACTTTCTTGGGATTTTCCAATCCTTCTACCCCATGCTCCAGATCTCCTTTGGGATCCTCTGGGCAAATGTCACCTGCTCATGCTGCAACAGAGAATGCCGCTCATGGCCTGGTGGATTACAGGGAACGTTGGAGAGTCCCAGGCCTTTCACGAGAAGCTGAAACTGTGTTGGGCACCACTAGGGCAGCTGGAACCACGAAAATATATAATTCAGCGTGGTCCAAGTGGGTCCGTTGGTGTCTTCAAATCAGTGAAGATCCCTTGGGGTGCGATGTTGTCGCCATATGGAAAATCTTTTACTCTTTAAGCTCTCGGGCCTGGCATACCAAACGATCAACTCGTATCATTCAGTTATCTCAGCGGGCCATATGCTGATCCAGGGAGTGAATGTTGGAAAACATCCTCTAGTGTGCAAATTGATGAGGGGGATTCGGATGGTTCTTCCGCTGGAGCCGCATTACTCATCATTGTGGGATGTTAACAAGGTGCTCCACCTCTAAGTCTTGGCAGTGTAATGATTTTGTGTCATGAAAGGAATTGTTTGCATAATTAACAATGTTGTTATGCTTAATCTCCTGCCGCAGGGTTTCCGACATCAAGGCGCTCGACAATACCGGAAGGGCTTTTACCTCACAAGATGTTGCCTTTAACATTTCACGGAGAACAAAATCTAATTCCAGAGTGATATCCTATCCAGCTTTCAATAAGTCTCCTAAGTTGTGTGTTGTACGATGTTTGAAGGCATACGAAAATATGCGGAGTAAATTCTCCCTTCCAGAGAGCAGCAGTTATTAATAGCACTGAAGAAACCTTTCAAAACAGTCGCTTCCCACACCACTGCCCAATGGATCCGTTGAGTCCTGCCTGCCTTTCTAATTTGTCACAACAGACTCGATTTTAAGTCAGGTTAGGAAGTATAATTATCCGCTGCAGACATCCATGTACAACTAGCACATCTCAAAGTATAATATTGGTAAGACAGTTCAGGTGTTTAATGCACTTTCTGGAAATTAGTGTGTGTGTGTGTGGTTGTGTGTGTGCGTGTATGTATAATCGACACTGTGGGGACCGGCTCGGTCCTCATAGCGTGGGTTAACCTTGACAGAACCAGACAAACACTATCTTTGTGAGAACCGGTGCGTTATGAGGACCAGTCCCAGTAGTGTGTTTAGGTACTTTCGAGAGAGTTTTATGCATCTGCTTCAAACATCTTTATATAAACTGCAGGTCACAAACGAGGGAAAAGTAGTCCTGTGAGTTGTGTGCTTGCTGCAAACAACTGCATGTAGTCTGCCAGGCAACTGAATCTGTTGTCATTCTAACTTTGGTAAAATGTGTTTTGTTAATAGAATTAAACACTTATTATTATGTGCCAAAAAGGAGTTCCATATCTAATCTGGTACACCGCTTAACAGTTGGTATCTTGGCAAGGCTGACTTAGTCATCCATCATTGAAGGTAGGCAAGATGAGAATCATTAAATTGGGTGATTGGAAAAACGGTTATTTACAAGCGTTTAAAACTGTCCTATGTTCAGTTTAAAGACAAATGTGGAATTGTTTTGTTCTAACGCTCCTGGAAGACGTACCTGACATTTCTACAGAACAAACATAGATGCAGGCGCCTTACCTAAGTAGAGAGCTTCAAATAATCATAAAAACACTTTCCTCTCTGTGTGTTTCTCTTGACATCTTTTGAAGTGACAAGCTGTGTCTTTGTGGCCCTGATGGTCTCCTTGTTTTAGATCTGGACAGGAAGTGCAAGGTTGCAGCTCTGCTCCATTTCACATGTTTGATCTCCTAGTCCAGCTTTTACCCCAGGAATAACTCCAACAAGAGGAATTATTGATTGTCAATTAAGTGAATCATTTCTTCTCATAGGGTGCTGAAGAGAGTATAATAGCAGTCAGGTGTATACCCTCTTCAGGCTGCTGTAGACCTCAAGTACCTCACTGAATATGGATTGTATTGTTGTTAAAAGAAGCAGAAAACTTGCTTCCCTTTCTCTGGCAGCTTGTTGTTAATCTTCTTGACTAGCCCACTTCAGCCTTCGTACTCTGACACCCATCCACCTATCTCCGCCAAGAGCGCCGCTCATATGTGGCAGATTGCTCCCCACAATCACTTATTTAGGGGTTTACTGCTACTCTTGATTTCGCACACAGTCGAGAAGTGTGCACGTCAACATACTGTTGCCATAGAAAGAGAAAAAAACCTGAGAGGACTCATTTTGAGTCCCACCACATACCTCCCAGGAAAAAAAAATATTTGTATATGAAAGTTGGTGGATGCAGGCAATTGCGTCACGCAGAGGCAAAGCCCAGGTTCTGCGAAGATAATCCAAGCACAGTGGCCTGGCCTGGCATGTGTCCCTCAATTTCAGAAAAAATCCTAATTGCAGCCTAGTTTACCAATTAGTGTCAACCACTGTAGGGTGTAGTATGTACCCGCTGCTTAGTACTACTCAATAGTGATAAATGGACTGGAGGCCAGCACCACCCACTCTTTTGAAAGCAGATGATCGCTACATTTTGTCAAACAAACCCCTGTATCACTCTGAAAGTGTGGCTTCGGGAGGCAGAAGGGTTGTCCCCTAAGAAACGTTTTAAAAATGGTGCAAACCCATGTTTATACTGCACAACTTTTCCTTTGCAAGAATGGCAAATTACCTTCCCCCAAGTTGACTCACTCTTCCCCAACCCTGCCGGCCATAGGAACCGACCTTTCCACCACCCTAGGATTTAGTCAGTGACCTGAAAAGTGACTCACCTGCCCCTGCCCTAATCCCACTGAATCATTGACCTACGTTTTAATCGACAGATTTTAGAGTGACTGTCTTGAACTGTGACTTAGCAGTGCAGTCTTTTCATAGTGACTCACTGCCTCTGACTCACTCAGCCCCAGCACTCCAGATCATCCAACAGCACTGACCAGACTAATCCTGCCTGAAGGGCTAACACTGCCAACCTACCTTTCAGCGCCTCCTGCCTATACACAGATATCCTAATAACCTTTCACAGCAAGCCATTTCATATTCTTTTGAAAGCTGCCTCCCAAAATGTACGCTTATTTCTCAAACGATGTTTTTCATTTTTTAACATTTAATGATTTTCCATAATTCTTTTCAAATCCATCATTTTATACACGATTTTTTAAAAACTTGTTTCCTAAGCAACAATTTTAATATTTAAGATTTTCCTACAATTGCAAATTCAAAGCCATATGCCTGACATGTATGGCATTAAAAACTCCTTTTAGACGATGCCAAGTAGACTTATAATAATAATATAAATAATAATAATAAGTGAGCTTATAAAGCGCCTGGTTACACTCACTAGTGTGTCCCCGCGCTGCAGCAAAGCGCCCTGTCCGTGGCAAATAACTGTAAGCCAGCTAGTGTAACTTATTTAGTCTGCCCAGGAATTGTAGTCGATAGAACTTTAAGTTATGGATCTTGTATTTCTGCTTTTCACGTAATAAGTTTGGACCTAAAATTGTCTACATGCGTGGCTATCAAGTCAGTACTGGCTGATGATGGCACACATGCCATCCTCTTTACTCCAGTGCACTCAGACATTTGACTGGGGTTGGAGGAGATGAACGGCGGGCAAACCCTGTAAACTCCAGGCACACTTTCATCCCTGCCTAGCATGGAACACCAAACCGTTATCACTTTAAAGATTACTTAAGCATTTCATAAAGATTACTTAAGCATTCCATAATTTCTTATTGTCATTGAAATGTTCAAGTACTAAGGGCCAGATGTGTCAAACAATTTGGGGTCGCAAACGGCCTGATTCACTATATCGGGCCGTTTGAAACCCGAAAAAGGCATTATTGTATCTATTATTTCCAAATTGCAATTCTGTAACATGCTACCGAATCGCAGTTTGGAATTGCGAATACATACCGATTTTGTATTAGGAAGGGGTGTGTTTAGGGCGTCCCTTCCTAATACCGAATCGCAGTGGTATGTAAGAATGTTTAACTACTAAAATGCTTTTTGCTAAACATTTGCATTTTACCACCTACTTAAAGTAGGTGGTAGCCCATTCGCAAACGGGCCTCCCCTCTCTGAATGTTCGTAAAAAGGTGCTACTCCTAAAAAAAGAAAAGATAAAGTTTCATTATTTTTTTAAACGCTACCCGTTTTCCTTTAAGGAGAACGGGCTGCATTAAAAAAATATTGCTTTATTTTAAAGTAATCACAGACATGATGGTGTACTAACCCCAGCAGGCCACCATACCTGTGATTTTAGCGATTCCTAATGGGTCGTAGATTGCGACCTACCTTATTATTATTCATGGGGTAGGTCGATTTGCGGGCCACTATAAAATGTTAAATGAAACTCTATGAGTTTCATACATTAGGAATAGCGATTTCCTAATTGCGATTCGCAGATAATTGCAATTAGATAATAGCTATTCTCAATATTGATACATCTGGCCCTAAATGTGCTAATCTTGGTAACTTTTCATTTATTTCTTAATCACTTTTTTAGATCTGTTATCCTTTTATGGGTGGTAAGTTAAGGTGGAGATATCGATTGCGGACGGTGTCTCCATTCCAAATACTGGCCTTTCCGACTTTCTGGGCTCTGAATTAAGGGAAGCATGCAGGACCCATATTTCTAATTTAGCATGCTCTTGTGATCAGGCGGGGCAGTATGCTGCCAGAGAATACTGCATGGTCTGACCACGATAATGCCCTAGGTGGGGAAAAAGATCCATGCAAGTTACAATAAATTGAATTGACATCTGAATGATTTTCTGTATTAATGTGAAACTGTCATATTTGTTCAAGCAGTTAAGGGGCTGCTTCAGAGGACTACTAAAAACACAGCATGATCACAAATATCATTAGCACATCACAAATGTTTTTTTTACCAGTGTGGTAGCAGAACATCATTGTCAGAATATTATCTAACATAAATATTGGGCCAGATTCATAAACTACATTTTGTAGTGCGTAAAGTAGTACTACAGTATGACTACTTACTTACTGCTAAATGCAATTCACAAACCTACGAGTGTAAATCTCCAGACCCATCTCTCCTATCTTTTCTATGTGGATATCCTTACACATGTAAGTTTACTACTAAGGGGCCGATTACTATGTCGTTAGGAAAGGCTCCGGATGGGATTCGGTATTGCAGAATCTGATTTGGAACCCTTTTTTCCTACAGAATCGTACAGATTTCCCAACAACCGATTACGATGCCCGGAAACCATTCGAATGGACCGAATCTATTCCGAAAGGCATCCGGACAGCCCGTGTCTTTCGGAGCCGATTCGTACAGCTCTATGGACACGGTTTCTGGACGTGCGATTACGATGACCGATTTGGACAGCCGTTCCGATTGGGTTTGCCCGAGACGAAATCTGTCTTTGGGGGCACGTTGCGGGCACTCTTCATATTGAGACTTACGAATGTAGCCCGTGGGGGTACCCAAGGGACCCCTCTTCCCAACCATGCACAGTGTGGCAGGTACCATGGGGTGCCCACCACAGGGTGCAAGGTTTTCCCCAACCACCCCTTTTTTCAATGGGAGCCTGTGTTCTCGTTTGGAAGACAGGGTCCCATTGAAGTCAATGCGAATCCGACCGAACGAAGTTGGGAAGCATCGTAATCGGTCGTCTGGACTCACAGGACCCGATTCATTTGGAAACTATTCCGGAACTGATTAGTTCAGAACAGTTTCCTAATGACATTGTAATTAGCCCATAATAGTGAATTTGGGAGGGATGGGTTGTGTTAGACCTGGCATCATTGGCGTGGTTTTCCCCTGTATTTTTGCCTTTACCTCCTGCTATGTTGCTGTGTTTTGGACTTCGTTTTTGCTGGTCTAGATGCTTTGGGCCCTTTGCCACTGCTGATTAGTGCCAAAGTGCAAGTGCTCCCTGTAAATTGTTGTTATGGATTAGTAATTTCATGATTGGCATTTTTGATTTACTAGTAAGTCCCTAGTACAGTGCACCATGGGTGCCCAGGGCCTGTAAATCAAATGCTGCTAGTGGGCCCGCAGCACTGATTGTGCCACCCACATAAGCAGCCTGTAAATGTAACTCAGGCCTGCCATTGCAGTGCCTGTGTGCAGTCTGGTACTGCCATGTCGACCTGGCCAGTGCACCCACTTGCCAGGCCCTAAACCTTCCCTTTTCCTATATGTTAGTCACCCCTAAGGTAGGCCCAAGGTACCCCTGTGGGTAGGGTGCAGTGTATGTGAAAGGTGGGACATGCCCTGATGTGTGTGGCATGTCCTGATAGTGAAATACTGTCAATTTCGTTTTTCTCTATTGTAAGGCTAGCTGTCCCCATCGGATCGAATGGGAAGTTTGCTCATAACATCGTATGAGCATTACTGCCCATGGGAACAAGATAGGAAAATAAACTTTGATATGCCTGAACTCAGATTGTTAAGATGCATCTTTTAGTGAGGGTGATTTTTACATTCTGGGTTTGAAAATACCACTTTTAGAAAGTAGGTATTTTCTTGCCTAACCATCCAGTGTGCCTCTGCTAGGTTGTGTATTGACTGTTTGGCTTTGGAGTGACAGGGGCTGGGGATGTGCATCATGCTCAGACAGCCACTTGGGGGGCTGAGGTGTGTTCTGCCTTTCCAGGGTGAGTCAGGGTTGGGCTGAATAGACCTGGGCTGCATTCAGAGTAGGGGGAGGAGATTTCTTTCACATCTGAATGGGCCTGGTCTGCCAAGAACAATGCTGTTTCCACCTCCTGCCAGGAAGCTGCACCAGAGAACTGGTTTTAGCTGGGAAAAGAGCTTCCCTGCACCAGAGAACAAAGAGATTTACTGTATAAAAAGTGGGGCTCAGACCCCATACTTTTAGATCATTCTGGGAATCAAGAGGAACGTTTGCCAAGGAGAAGAGCTGGAGAAATTTGAGTAGAAGTACTGCCCCTTTGCTGTGTGCTGTCTGGGGTTGGCCTGCAGTGGCTATTTCTGCCAAGGAAAGGAGAAAGGACTTTGCTGTGTGCTGTGTCCCCTGCTTGAAGAAGATCTCCAAGGGCTTGCAAGAAGAGCTTGCCTCCTGTTCTGAAGTCTCAGGGACACAAAGACTTCACCACCAGCTCCCCTGAACTCCCTTCCTGGGAGTTCTGACCTGCTAAGAGGTGCCTGCTGCTGTTTGGACCTCTGGAGGCTGTTTGCCGCAGGGAGCTGAAAAAGTAATGCAACTTCGAGAAGCGCAACGCATCCACACCTGTTTCTGACGCATCGCCGAAGAAACCGTTGCAGCGCTTGCAGAGGCTCGAGAAATTGCTGCACGCCAAGATCACCAAACCGATCCCGACGCAGGACCTGCTGTGCGGCTGCAAGAACCAACGTATCGTGGGACCATAGCTGGAGTGAGCCACACAGTGTTGTCGCGACTGCATCGAGAACTGATGTATCCCCGTTCCTCACGCATCGCGTCTGGGCACCACGCCAGCAAGAACACTGGGGTCGCAGTAAGAAACCGACACATCACCTCCCCGCATAGTAAGAAACCGACACATCACCTCCCCTTTAGTAAGGAACTGATGCATCACCACCCCTGCATGGCAGTAAGTCACCGACGCATCACCTTCGCTGGGCGTAAGGAACCGACACATTACCTTCCCTGCAACAATTTTTGTTTGTGTGAGCGACGCATCCAAGGTACTTTGTGTTTAAAGTGTCACATCTGCAATTTGCTTTGAACAGAACAATTTTTTTCATTTAAAAGTCAAATCTTTATTACTGTATTGTGGATTTTTGTCGTTTTGCTCTTGTTTGATTTAGATAAAGATTACTTATTTTTTTCTAAACTGGTGTGGTGTCCATTGGTAGTGTTTTCACTGTATTACTGTATGTGTTCACAAATGCTTTACACACTGCCTCTGAGATAAGCCTGTCTGCTCGTGCCAAGCTACCAAGGGGGTGAGCAGGGGTTATTTTAGAAGCGTATCCCCCTTACCCTGACTAGGAAGAAGGGTCCCTACTTGGACAACGGTACAAACCATTGCCAACTAGAGACCCCCATTTCTAACAGGCTGTAAAAAGGGGCCTACTTTCTACTAGATGGGAGGGGTTTAGGGCAGAGTAAGGAGGGGTTTACAGTGACTAAGGTAGAGGTTTAGGGAGGGACAGGCACACATCCTCAAAATAGTAAGCCCATTGCTACTAACAAACTGTACTTCTAAAGTTAAAGTTACAACTGCCAAAAGGACCCAGAACAGTAGTAAATTTAACCCAGTTCAGAGCTGGAGTACGTACAGCTCAACACATGGCCAATAACTTGTGGTGTAACACCCTGCCATAAACAATAATGGAAGTAGAGGCTTAAATAAAACTACAAAGGAATTGATAATAAATTAAACAAAGTATTTGAATGACTTAAAAATATAAATACATTTAATTTATTATATATATAATATATATTCGGTTTACATATTTTTCATAAATTTTAAAACTGTTTTAATTACGCTTCCCTTCCTAGTCCTCCTTTTAATCTATATATTAATTAAATTGAAATAAAAAATACATTAATTATATTTAACATATATTTTATTTATAATTTACTTTTTTTAGACCGAACATAATCTAAAATACTGTAATAAAAAAACAAATATAATGTTTTGCAATGGTGGGTAAATCTCCCCAAATCTCATCTTTCTTTTATATATATTTAATTAATGAACAATACAGTTTTTGAATCTAAGTTTAACCTCTGAGACTCAACTCTAAATCCTAAAAGCCCATTAGTACCCATACACTACACATCCCTGAACCCTAAAAAGCCCTTCCTGAATCCTTATATCCTTAAAACTCCCTACTACCCTTTTACCCCACACACCCCTGAAACCTAAAAAACCCTTACTACCACCATAACTAACCCATCGCTGAAATCTAAAGAAACAATATTACTCCTATACACTACCCACCCATCCTTACATCCTTAAATGTGATGTTGATGCAATGTATTGTAACTTTCCTCTTTGTTACTTACCTTGCTTTAGTGGTACATGTGGTGTTGTAAATGTGTTGTAGTGGTCCATCATGGTAGTAAAAGTAGTGTAATGTTGTAAAACAGTCCAAGCGCTTAAGAAGACATCAAAAATATGTAATGTAAAAGTCTCATGTCTGGGTGCGGCCTGCAATTATAGATATTAAATAGAATGATTACAAATCCTGTAGGACGCATGATGACAAGGTATTGTACATCTGATAATCTGACTGCAAAATTTCTCTCTTACAGTGAAGCTCTATTTTAATACAGACCGCTAGTCCTTTTTTAAGTTGCCCCATAGGTGGTTGGGTACTCTCTATACTGTATGCTATTCACAGGTAAATTTGAATCAAAATAAATTCCTTTTACTTTAACATTGCACTGATATTGGTCTACTTCAGCATTTTCTGGCAGGTGAAATACCGCTTGGGTATCTTCAGCATAATTATGAAACCTGGAATTCAGGTTCAATATCAGATCATGTAGAGGTTGTATGTATATACTTTATTATAGTGGAGAACAACTAGACCATTCTGGTTCTTCAAACTGAACACTTTTTGAAGTGGATCTGGCATACATTTTCACATTCTGACACTTGAGAAAGGACTCAAACCATTTCAGTATTGTAACAGACACTCTGATCCACTCCTGTAATCTGTGCAACTAAATAGTGTTGTCAAGAATGCCAAAAGCTGCGGAAATATCTAGCAGCATAAGAAGTTCTGGGTCTCCTTTGCCAGGTATTTCGAGAACAGAGGACTGGATATCTAACTATGCTATTTTATTACTGCTTATATGATTAAGCCATTTTGCAAAATCCCAAACACGTCCATACTTTCAAGATGATGTTGCAATTGAATGACAGGCTTTTTAACATTAGTTTCAATAACAAAATTAAACATCTGAATTCTCCCGGTAGCTGTTTAGTACCATGCCATCTAAGTTAGACCTTTTAATACAGGCATATCAATGCTACTTTAAAATCTTCAGGAATATCTCCTGTTGAAGGGAAAGATTTTTGAATGTATTACAAAAGGTACTTGCTCAGTTAAACAACCTTTTGTTAACGTGGACCAGCGTACACGCTCAGCACATGTTGTAGAATGCACTTTCTAGATTAGGATAATGTTTTTTTTAACCAACAGATCAATGTTAAGATTCCTCTAGATTCCTTTTCCCTTACTTCCCATTTCAACATTTGCATCTTCATTAACTATCATATGTGACCTGTCATAATTTATTAATTCTCTCAGTTTATTGATTTTATAGCTTGATGTTTTTTTGCATATTTTGAAAACATTTAGGGGCCGATTCCGATCTCGGCCGGTAGGGCTCCGAATCGGATTCGGCTTAACCGGATCCGATTCGGAGCCCTATTTCCCGACCGATTCGTACGCGCGTCCGGGCGAGCGAGTACGATGCGAAATCGCCGAACGACTCGTCCGGGCGTCCCGACCGGTCCGACCGACTCGTTCCCGGGTCTAACCGCACCGTCCGACTCGCTCGGACTCGCCTCGCACCGCGCAATGGAGACGTTCCCCGGCCGGGTAAGTACGATGCGCGCCGCGAGCAGTCCGACCGAGCCGCGCACTCCGGCTCCAGAGAGCTGTCGGAGCCGTACTTTGGGGGTCCGTGTCGGACCCCCCTGTACGCGTAGCCGCGCGAGTCGCACCCAGGGGGGACCCCTACCTGTGCGTGTACGGCGTGAGTCGCTTCACCACATACACGCTGTAGGGGGCGCCCTTGTCCGCCTCGCACCCATTGAGTCAATGGGAGCCCGCGTACGCGTTGTACGACAGGCTCCCATTGACTTCAATGGGAGTCCGACCGAATCGAGTCCGATGGCATACGTGCGCATCGTACTCGTTCGGTCGGGCTGCACGGGTCCGATTCGGTCGGAAATCTCTCCGGGTCCGGATCGGTCGGAGAGATTTCCGAATCGGAATCGGCCCCTTAATGTTTTATTACTATAAACAGGTGTGTGAATTGTGTTAGCCATTTTAAACATTTTTAATAGTTCTTTGGTAGATTTTTAGGGATTCTTAGTTCTGTCATTGAAAAAAAAACTCTTTTCTTTGCCATGTATTGCTATATATATCCCTTAATTGCTGAATTTGAGCTTCTAAAAGGTGTTTTTTCCTGTTTCCTAAATTCAGTTTTCATAGCATTTAGCATATCTTCCAAAATACACCGTTTTTATTTTTTACTTTTGTTTACCATTTTCTGTTGATACAAAAACATCTACAAATGCCCTAATGGTGCCATTGTATTTAAAGAAGGTGTTTTCCAATTACTCTTCTGCATGTAAGGTAATATGATTATGTTGTTTAAAAAATACCTTCTTATGGCATTATATAGAGAAAAATAAGTTACTTTAAGATCTGCCCTGTCTAGATCTTGCATTTGAACTCCCTTTATGCCTGAACGGAATGATAAAATAAAATCTAGAATTTTGTCTTTAGTGTGAATACAGAGCAAAATTTCTGTTAAAAATAAAGTTCTTCCATGATATACAAAAGTTTATCTTCTTACAAAATGCAATTTATCTCTGAATGCAAGATGAAATATGGGGATTTGGAAGATAATAAATCAATGCTGCAATTATAATTGCAAGAGGATTGACTTTACATTTACAATCATCATCATCAAATATTTTTTATACGATCAAAAGGACCATAAAAGCACAGAGTAAAAACAGATTACAAACAGATCACTCACAATAAAATCAATATAAAATACTAAGATACACTTCATTATTGCCTTTCCATAACGTCATAACTGAGTCACATTGCTTAATTTTTCCTTAAACTCCTCACCTGAGTCGTAAAATTTAATACTGCGTAACAAAATGTTGGGGACTCATGGCGTTGTAAAAACAGTAAACCTTCATGGTATGATTTAAAACATTTCCCAGCTAAAACTGGATGTAAAAACCGAATTCTAAAAGCAGAATATAAAGTGCAAGATAACATAAAGTTTTTAGTCGACTTCAGGGACAATGTATCACATGGGAAGAGGGGTAATGAAGTGAACCACGTCCCAGTAAAGGGAAAATCCACCAGGAAACGAATCATCTTTATTCAAAGGCGAGTTAAATAAAATCTATGTTCTGGTGCCTTAATCTATTATAGATAAGGCTCCATACCTTCGCAAGTTGGCAAAGAGATATACGCGTGGATGGTTGCCATGCCCAGGGCTTTCTTGATTCTCATTTTGTCTGTACGGGCATGGTATGTGTCCTTTACCAGAGCCATCGTGTGTGAGCCAATCTCACTAGTATTCTCAAAAACACTAGTTAATGCCAAGTCATAATGTTTATTTTTTACATACTTAATCCATGGGATGTCTAGGACATTAGTCTGTTTCAGACAATCCTCTACTATTTCCCGAGTGAAGCTTAGCTCCGGAGTGGACCAAATTTTAACCCACAACAATAAAGGTGCTAAGCCCAGCTTGTCTTGTATGAAATCGAGGCCTATTTCTTTGTGAGTGATAAAACTTGATGTGGATCTGGGAATTCCTAAGAGTCTTGCTAAAAACTTGTTTTCTACTACCTGGAGGGTCTTTACAGGTGTATGTCCCTAGACTCACGCACCATATTTACCCACCGACAGACATTTACTTCTGTATAACATTATCAGTCTTTCGGGGGGTTGTGTCCCAATTTTGTGTGTGAATCTAAACAGAGATTCACAGGCCACCTCCATGGACTGGTATTTTTGAAGAACCAAACGGTCCCATTTCAGGTTTGAACTAAATAGGATGCCCAGGTAACTAAAATCCGTTGTTTTCTTTATTGGTATATGGCACTAAAATACGACTTTGAGCGGGTGGTCTTTGGCCTACATGTTAATATATAGGATTGATAATTATTTACCTTGAGGTTCAACCCGTGCATAAAACTGTAAAACCCATCTCAAAGAGCTTGCAGACAGTTTGCAGCGTGGGCCAGAAGGACGGCATCATTCGCGTATAAAAAAAAACGGGCCTTGGCGCGAAGCGATTTTTGTCACAGGCATAAATATAAAAAAGGAATAAAGAAAGGAGCTAAGATACAGCCTTGTATCACCCCACACGTAACTTGGATAGGGGGTGTCTGGTCACCTAGTGATCTGGTCACCTAACAGGGAGTAACATACTCTCATATTAGTTTCTTGGTGAAGACTTTTTAATGCATGCAGTATAGATGAATCTACTCTCGCAAGTCCGATGATGTCCCACAATTTATTTCTATCCACTAAGTCAAAGGCACAGGAGAGGTCCATAAAGGCCTATGGCCCCCCTCCTGGCCTTGACATATTTACCCATGATTAGGGAAAGATTTAGAGCTTGCTCTGTGGTGCCCATTCCTGGGCAAAAACCAAATTGTACTTTGGTAAAGAAAGAGTTTTTACTCGCCCTAGCTTACAGCTTCCCTAAAATGACCCTAATAAAGATTTTTCCAGAGAAGAGTCAAGCAGTGCGATCAGGCGGTAGTTAGATGGAACGTTCTTTTTTTTGTTTAAATTTGTTTATTGGTTTTGCATTTTGTGGTACGCATCAGTTTAATAATTTCATAACAAAACAATTTTTTATCAACAGTAATGAAACTGGGCGATCATGCATCACAGTATGCTTCTATAAAAAGGAAAAAAAGAAATTTTAGACTGTTTACAACATAACATTTGTGTAACAGGGTGGTTAACACATTCCTCTCTCCTCGCAAAAACCAAAGTAATGATTGTGAACATCTCTTTCTAAACTTTGTGTAACATATTACCGTGGTGCTGATCTATGCGCATGTGCACGTCACTCGTAGCTCTATTTTACTTTAAGTGTATGCTTCCGCCAGAGCCTTCGCTGCATAACAGGTATTTGTCGTGGGCTGTATTGCCTGGCCTGTGTGAATGTTAGTGAGAAGTGGCACAGTTTCGCCACTCAGAGCATAGTGATGAGCCTATGTCTCGTGTATTAGCGCACCTTGTGTTCTTCGCCTGGCACTCCAGATGCTAGTTGCTGCCTATTCAGACGCACTATCTACTTCTTCGGGGTAATTTTGCCATATAGCGTGAAAGTGCATCAGGATTGCAACCCATTCCGTCGCTATCGGCTGTTTTTGGATACCTATCGCGTCTTCCCGATGCAGCGCTATGCTCTCCGCCTGCGCCCAGCAAAGGAGCAATTGGAACCAGGACTGTGCCGGGGGAGGCTCCGGAGATTTCCATCACCTCGTAAGTAGGCGCTTAGCTACTATTAGCCCTAAGTCAATGTAGCGGGATGTCACTATGTTTACTAGACCTTTTGTATAACCCCAAGATACATATTTCCCATGACCAGGCAAGTGTGCACTCTCTGCACTGTGCTAGACTTCTAGTAACTGCTCCCAGTATGATTGTGTGGATATACAGGACCACAGGATATGTAGTAAGTCCCCACCTGATTCATCACATCGTGGGCAGATGGCATCAGTACGATTAAAGTATTTATTTATTTTGGCTGGGGTCAAGTAAGCCCTATGGACTATATAGTACTGTATGAGCCGGAACCTGGCGTTGTGGGGGACACGAGTGGGGCTCTTAAGGATGTCCTTCCATTCACGTTTGGTACTAGTACGCCGCAAATCCGCTTCCCAGTGGGCACGGAGGGATTCCAGCCGCGGCGCTGTGTGTATCCTCAAAGATTCCGCAAACCATCTGACTAAGTGGTGACCCGCGCCTATTTCATGCAGGTATTGCACAGTCAGGTGTGCGGCCGGCTCCTGCGCGACATCGCCCCATGCCGTTTGCAGCGTGCGTGCCACTGCCGCATGCAATAAGAACTGACCCCGAGGTAGGCCCGTGTCTTCTGCAAGGGTGTCGAACGGCAGGAGTTGTCTGTCACTATATAAGTCCCCTAATGTTAGGATACCCGCTTTTTCCCATTGGGGTAATTCCGCACTAGTGACCGCTTGGCGCCCTCTGGGTGTGCCGAGTATGGTGAGAGACGGCGCATACGGGGTCACATGGCGTGTGACTTGCAGGCCGCGACGGAAGCAGTAGTGAGCCACCTCTATCAGTAATTGGGCAGGCGGTCTGCCCTTTCTGTTAGGGTGAAACAGTGCCACCATCTGAGGGTGGGTGAGATCTGGGGCACAAGTCGCTGAGTCTTCCAGATGGCGCGCGTCCAGCCATCCCGCCACCCACTGGAGCTACGCTGCAAGATAGTATTGTTCCATATTGGGTCGCAAGAGACCCCCCGCTGGTTACCGAAGAGTACATTTTGATTAGCGCCACCCTGCTGCGTGACCCGCCCCACATGAACTTCCGCACATCCAGTTCTAAGCTTTTAAACAGTGTTGGTTTGAGACATAGGGGCACGTTTACGAAATGGTACAACAGTCGCGGGAGCACTACCATCTTGAGTAGTGCAATTCGCCCCATGACCGTCAGAGGAAGAGTGCCCCAAAAAGTCATCTGCGCTCTTATCGCAGTGATGGCTCACACCAGATTACCCTCAAGAAGGTCCGCAGGCTATCTATAGATGAGTATCCCAAGGTATCGGAATGCCAACGTTTGCCAGTGGATTGATCTGCCGCTGAGGGATAGGTGCGGATCTGGGGCAGTTTCCGAAAAGGGATGTAGACACGATTTGTCCCAGTTTACGCGGAGCCCTGAAACGCTAGCAAATTCAAGTAATATTCTTTCTATTGATGCATTTGATGACCTGACATCTTTGAGGTAAATAAGTTGGTCGTCCGCGTATAATGAAACACCATGAATGCCATCCCCCAAGGGGATCCCCCATTCATGCTGCGTTTTGCGCAATGACTCGGCCAGTGGCTCAATGGCCAGCGCAAACAGTAGTGGCGAGAGCGGGCACCCCTGCTGTGTACCCCATTCAATCAGGATCCTATCTGATAGGTGTGGGCCAGTCTTAACTCTAGCTACCAGCTGGGTATAGAGAAGCTGAACAAGACTTAAGAACTCTTCCCCCACGTCGTATTTACGGAGCGCTGCAAACAAGAATCCCCATTCCAAGGTGTTGAATGCCTTTTCCAGATCTAAGACAAGGCATCCAGAATGGTCCCAGTCTATTTTAGCATAGTGAGCCACTCTAAAGAAGCGGCGGAGATTCAGTGACGTGCTGCGAGCCGGTACGAAACCATTTTGGTCTGTGTGAACCAACTTCGGTACTAACGGAGCCAGCCTACATGCTGGTAACTTAGCTGGAACCTTATAATCAGTATTTAGGAGTGCTAGCGGGCGGTATGAGCCCAGCAGCTCCGCGTTCCTATTTGGTTTGGGCAGCGACACGAGTAAAGATTCACGCAGTGTGTCTGGCAGTATCCCCTTCTCCAGCGTGTAGCAATACATGGAGAGCAGCTGTGGTGCCAGTGTTTGCTGATAGGCTTTATAGAATTCGGCCGGGAAGCCATCGGGCCCCGGAGCTTTACCAGTGGCCAGCGAGCGTATCGCCTCCTGTAGTTCCGATAATTTTATCGGCTCATTCAATTCCTCTCACTGGTCAGCAGTGATTTGTGACAGGGGGAGTGGGGAGAGGAAGGAGTCCAGCTCCTCTGTGGTCGCACGGTGTACAGATTTGTATACCCTGGTGTAGTGTGATATGAATTCTTTATGTATATCATGCTGCTTGGTGAGTATTTGTCCGGTGGCGGATTGTAAATGCAGTATAGGTGTCTGCGCATGCTCCTGACGTATCATGCACGCAAGCAGCCTGCCTGCCCTGTCAGCTGCGGCCTGTGTGCGTGCTGCATGTTATGTGTAATTTAAGCAACGTAGTCTCTCTAGCACTTCCGTGTGCCTCTGTCTTTGCGTGTCTATTGCCTGTTGCGTGGCCCCACCACGGATCAAGTCGGCCTCCAGCCTAGTTGGGGTATGTTCAATGCAGCTTATTTTGTCATCAAGTTGTTTTCTAACAGCCCAGCTAAGGCCCAGGCACTGCCCCCTGATTACTGTCTTTCCCGCATCCCACAGCACCCCTGTATCTGATACGGAACCAGTGTTTCCTTCAAAATATCCACCTATCGCCTCTTCTACTGCCTGCCTGAACGGGGGATCTTCCAGGGCCAGAGGTTGCAGTCTCCAGAGGAGGGCAGTGGGTCCCTCTGAATCTCCCTGCAGCTGCAATATATGGGGGTTGTGGTCTGAATGTGTTTTACCCAAGTAATCTACTCTGGCACATTGCGTCAATACTTGCTGGGTTGCAACGAAGCAGTCGATGTGGACATATAGCCCATGTGGGTGAGAGTAGTAAGAGTATAGGCGCAACTGCGGATTAAGAGCCCTCCAGACATCTGACAGCCCCCAGCGGTGCAACCACTCGCCCAGCCCTCGCGCGTTAGATGCTGCAGCTGTTTGTGCCAACGGAGGGAAGGATCTGTCAATGGTAGTGTCAAGGACCGAATTAAAATCCCCGCCTAGTAGCCATGGCACATCGCACCAGCGCAAGAGTATGTCAGAAAGTGTATGCCAGAATGTGCTCTGCTTTGTGTTTGGGGCATAAATAGAGCCTATCACCATGTGCTTCCCGTTCAACTGCCCCTTAGATAGGACATATCTGCCATAAGTGTCAACCTCGGTCTCTTCTGGTGTAAAAAGCGACCCAGGCCTGATCCAGATTAGGGCCCCCCTGGCATAAGATGAATAGCCTGTGGCCAGTATTTGCCCTCTCCACCGCTGTTGCAGTTTCTGGATCTCAGGCTGTGCTATGTACGTCTCTTGCAAGAGCGCTATGTGTGCTCAATGCCGCTTAAGGTTTGCGTAGATGTTATATCTGCGTGACGGTGTGTGTAAACCCCAGATAATTCAGGTGTCTACGTTGGTGGGCAACATGTCTCAAGAAAAGAGTACAGCACTATGCGTGTCCCCTTTAGCACCTCTAGGGTTGGGTAGCTGTGTCTAGAACAATCAGTGAGTGCGCGGCGCAACCATAGGTATTGAATGTTTATATGAACGACATCACATGTAGTTGGCGAGAGAGGGAGCTGCGTGGGATTGAACTTGGGTAGGGCAGAGGGACAACAGGTATCTGCCCAAACATTTAACAATGCCTTGTGGCAACTAATGGCTACATACACCGATTCGAACGTGTGGAGGGGGTTGTGCGGGCAGTTAGTCAAGAGCGTCGTGGCATCGTGGGCCCGCATGGCTTAAGTGTTTGCGCATGGTGTGGTTAACTTGTGTAGTGTGGCCGGCGCCCATTGATCAGTGCGCGCACAGGGGATCCGGTTTGGCCCAACGTTTCCCGGGAGTGCATCATTGGGGTGTCCTGTAAAGTGTCTGACTAACCTGGTATGTCAGGAGTACCGACTTGATGTAACTGCATACATACATGATCGTCCAGTATGCCATATCACTACATTAAATCATCTGCAGTCTGCGGCGTCACTACAGGGAGTGACTGCGAGTCTTCTCTGCTGGGCCACATGGCCAGTGAGCTGCCTCCACTCAGCGAGTGCTCCGATGAGGCATCAGTGTTTCTGCTAGTCCGTCTGCTTCTCATACTTTCCACCGCTCTCAGGACGCCCTGTCTTTCCTGTAGCGCTTGTTCTGGATTGGGAGCAGTTCTCAGCTGTCTTGGTGAACCTGCCGCTTGTGACTTGTACCTTCTGCGCCGACTTCTGCGGCTTCTCGCATTTGATTCCCCTACGCTTCCTCTCTGGCTTGGCGGGGTGTGGTGGCCAGCAGATTCAAGCCAGTCCCACGCATCCACTGCCTTGCTGAAAAAGTGAGTGGATCCCTCTGCAATCACTCGCAGCCGGGCCGGGAATATGAGGGAGTATTTTATGCCCAGCTCGCGCATTCGTCTTTTGACCGGGAGGAACGTGCTGCACTGCTTCTGCATAATCCGTGAAGAAAAGGACCTGAGAGTTGTTGACTGTGATTGACTCCATTCTTCTAGTTTCGCGGAATATAGCGTCTCTGTCCATAAAATTTAGCAGGCGAAACAGGAAAGGGTGAGGTCGTGCACCAGGCGGCGGTCGGCTGACGGCACCCTGTGTGCTTGTTCTACTGCAAAGTAGGGAGAGAGCGACTCATCGGGCAGCATAGACTTTATCCAGGATTCCACGTACGAGGGGGCATCTCTTCCCTCCGCACCTTCCGGCAGCCCCACGACACAGACATTATTCCGACGGGAGCGGCCCTCAGCATTGTCCACCCTATTCACCAGCGACCGCAGCCATGCAGTGAGTTCGCGCACATCCACAGTCAGCACCTTGGTGACCGGGGCGATCTCTTCAGTTTCCGCCACCAGTTCCCCAACCCTCGCCGCCAACTTCTTGTGATCCGCATGCAGGAGAGTAAAGTCCGACATGACCTTATCTATGCGGCTCTCGAGTGATGCTCTGGTCTGCGCCAGGGTTTCCCTGATTGCCGCCACCGCCTGAAGCACCGAATCTATTTTAGTCTCCAGTGTGGATGTTCCAGGGGTAGATGCCACATCAGACTAGACCGGCTGTGTGAGATCCGGGGCCGGCTTGATTTGTGTGCCTCCTGCCCCGTCCAGTTCCTGCCCATTATGCAGTGCGGGTTGCATGCACACGCTCGGCGACAGTGCAGCTGGCCGCTTTTTGATTGATTTTTTCTCATGACTTGTGGGAGGGGGGCCTCCCCTCACACGTGTGTCAATTAGGCCTTCAGGTGCAGGTTGGTGTCCATCACCCGAGGCCTGGATTTTCCTGACCTCACCCGCTTCCACTCAAAGGCCGCAGGCCAATCTCTCTGATCTCAGGGTGTCAGTCAGGTCTCAGATCCACAGACCAACCCAGTTCGTGATTGCTTCCAGACAGTAGCGCGTTCCAGACTCACAGTGCACACTCAGGGAGACTTGCAAGCAATCGCAGCCCCCGTCCAGTCGATTCCAGCACCTCTCCTCTACAGGGCGCACTCAACGGAACACATCAAATGTCTCACATCATGTTACATATGGAGGCCAGGGCCACTGGTCAGTTCAGGCGTGCACCCTCCCCAGTCTTAGCGCCAATTCGCCATTTACCTGGGTTAATAGGGCCGGCTCATCCTGAGCCTGGTGAGTCCCTTCAGTTATGTGGCGTTGAGGGGGGGAGGGGTGCATTCCCAGTCTCAGGGAGGGTTCACCTCTGTTGGGCGGGCCGGGGCCACCACTCAGTCGCGGCTCGTGTCCTCTGTGGTGCTCTGACTCTCAGCTCACTTGGGTCCACCAGGCCACTTCATCCAGGCCCCAGAGAGTTACCTCAGCCCCGTAGTGCAAGGAGGGGGGCCACACATGTTCACAGTCTCAGGGGGGAGGGAGGGGTTTTTACCTCCGTCAGCCGGGTTCGGGTCGCCGCTCGATCACGGCTTGCCTTCCTACCAAGTCTCATTTGCGGGCGGCCGGCTCCCAGGCACGTACTCAGGCTAGGGCCTCTCTTCAATTTAGGCCACCCCTCCTCTGCAGGCCCCGGCGTCACCCCAAGGCTCACCAGGATCACTCAGGCAGGCTCCAGCAGGTCTCGGCGGGCAGCTGCAGTCCCGCAGTGCAGAGGGAGGGGGAAAGTTGCAGACCCAGCCCCAGGGGAAGGGGGGGTTTCACCTCCGTCAGCCAGTCTAGGGTCGCCAGGTGACCTCAGCTCACTTCCACTTTGGCGTCCCGGGATGGGCACGCGGCTCCCCGGCAAACAGGTACCTCGCCTCACTGGGTCGTTGCGCCGCGTATCTCCGCCGGTGGTGGGCTTCCAGAGACCCAGGCAGTTCGGATCGACACAGTCTCTGCCTGGACCGAGGCAGCGCACCCTCGGGTGTGACGGCGGCCTCCGCTAATTAACTCCAGGCACCGGCTCTGTCTCGGCCTCAGCCTTGCTTTGCTTGGGCACTGCAGGTCAGTCGGTTGTTTCGCAATAAGTAAGGCATCCTGCAGCCTCACATTTTTGCTGCCAGTCCTTGCTGGTGCTAGGCGCTCATCGGTTCTGGTTAGGCGCCTCGATGTCCACTACCAGTGCAGGAGAACTGAAGGATTCTCGGGCCATGATGCGGAGCTCCCTAGAACGCGTCCGCCATCATGGCTGGTTAGCCACGCCCCCCGTTAGATGGAACATTCTTATCACCTTTTTTATATATAAGAACTGTGACTGACTGCCTCCATGATTCAATTGACCCCCCAACTACTATAGACCTAAACATATTTGTAAGGAGCGGTGCCCAGAGATCTAAATTGCATTTAAAAAACTCCACTGGTGCCCTGTCTGGACCGGCTGCCTTTCCTGATGCTGAGTGCAGTATGGCTGTGCGTACTTCCCCCACAGAGATGGATTTACTAAAATCAACTAGTGCTGCGCTGGTTGAATTTACAATCAAGTGTTCAACGTTTTTTATTTGACATTTTTCATATAGATCCCGTTGTTATGTAAATATAGTGCAGTACCCTCTCCTATGTCTTTTGATCTGTAGTTTTTAAGTATCCAGGATTCTTCAGCTATTGACAGGACATGGGGTGGGTGGAACTCGCAGAGTTTCACTCCGTGGAATTCTGCGTAGTAACATGAAAACTATGCGAGAATCCATGGAGTTCCACAAACGGGCGGAATTATGCACGTCCCGCTGCCCATAATGATTTTTTGCTCTGGGAGCTCGTTCCACGCAGAAAAATCAGCGCAAATGGCACCACACGTCATGCCAGAGGTCGCTGCTTCCCGAGTTGATTTTGTGGCAGCTCAGGTAGATTTTGTACTCCAGTGGCAGCTTTCTGACCGCAAATGGTCACAACTGCCTTGACCACCCGCCGACCGCCCACGCTGGGGGAAATCTCGCTGGATGCGCGAGGGTACACCAAATCTCACTCGCGCTTGCCAACTCACTGTTGGCCAACTGCGCATGAGAAACAACTCTGCCATGCCAGAACTCCACGTTACATGCGTAACACAGAGTGGCCAAAACTCTGCCAACTCCACCGGTGGATGGAATTAGGTATACATTCTCTACAGTTAGTTTAAGATTATGCATAATGGAAACATCTTTGGTAGAAACTTTAGTTATCTGTCTATACGTGATGTCCTAGTCAAGCTGCACACCTTATTTGTTTTGAAAAGCCTATAGCTCAATAAGTAATTCGGAATATATGATTCTAGTGATATGGGGAGTGGATCCTTAATATTGATGGTAGAATACCAATTGTACTTAACAATCATCAAAGTCATAAATTGTGGGTACCCTTAATATCGATGGCAAGTATATTGTTTTTCTTTTTGTAACAATGATATCAAAGTTTTAAATATCTACTATTGTAATATGATGTTTAAAAAATCCTTTTTGGTTATGCTAATAATGTTCTAATTATTTATTATTGCTTTTTTTCTCTGAATGCTCTTTAATTTGTTTTTTTTCCTGTTGTGAGATGTTATTCCCTGCTGTTTTAATTGAATGTTTGCTTCATAGTTAAAATATATACACCTGTTTCGCTATTTAAGAAATAACATTGCTAAAGTGTCAGTCATTATTTTGCATACAGCATCAAAGTTATCAAAACAATATTTCAAGTAGTAACGATAATCCGTCCCTTCCTACTCCTAACTAGGAGAAAGAAATAAAAGAGAAGAATTGACAAATGATTACAATAAAATGTTACACAACACTAGGTTATTTTGCCCACTGATCACCTTCATAACAATAGGAAATACAGTCCTGTTCCCAAATTCTAAGGCCTGTGATAAGATTATAGAACCTTCCTTTACACTGCATACTCTGGTCTTCAGTAATTAAACAAATTCAGGGCTTGTATGCGGATTGTGATTTGACAGCCCATCAGAGAGCAATTGTACCAAAGGACTCCACACTGATTCAAATGTTGTAAGACTTGCTGCAGAACTGCTTGCAAGCTTCTCAATCTCTAGAATGTTCCAGAGTCTAAAGTACCATAAAGGTAGCGGAGGGATTCTTTTTTCCACTATGCTACCAGGGTAGTCTTCACTGCCCCACGGCAACCCAGACTAATATCCTAAGGAGAACGAATCAAGGCTTCACTGTTAGAAAGTAGGTAAACATCAGTTTCATTGCTGGCAAGACTTTGGTACAGTAGGGCCAAATGGTTGGGCAGCCCGACTAAATATGTCTTAAGTCCCTTGACTAGAAGGGTATTCTTTAATTTTTTTGTTTAAATTTATTGTAAACTTTATTTTTTTTAAATAAAATGTGTAAGTGTAATTTTTTTGGGTTGTTGGATTTTACAAGGGTATTTTGTGGGTAACATTTTAAATTGACTTTTTATTTGTTTACATTTATTACAAATGTGTCATTATTTGTATATTTTTAGTGGTTAGTGGTATGCTTTCAGGTTTTTATTTAATAAAAATATTGTAGTAGTTTTATATTTTTTATTGCAATTTTTTTCAAGTTTAATGTAATTATGTTTCAAGAAGTTGAGTTTTTTAGGGGTATTTGGTAGGGAGTATTTTGAAGTAATGCTTCTGAATTGGTTTAAAATTAATTACATTTGTTATATTAGTGTTACATTTTTTAATTACTAATACAGGATTTTGGGTGGCTAACATTATATATTTCATATTTTTTTTCTCGAATAGTTGTGTATTTTCTTTTTGTTAAAAAAATATTAACTATTTCTATTTAATTTTTTTAAAAAGAAGAATGCCTTTTGTTTAGGAAGCAACTTTTAGATTTTTTTTTAAAGGTTTCTTTTTTAAAGCCCACCTATTTTTCCCATTCATCTACCTGCTTTAACCTCATAACCTCTAATAAATCTCTCTCTTTGCCCTGACAAATCCATTACATATTATAAACAGAGAGTGGGATATGAGGTGTGATTGTATGTGTGTATTTGTGTGTGTGGAGAGACTGATGGGATCCATCTAGACACTCCATTTTTCTTCATCACCAGCTCTGCCCTTTCTCTTGCACTATGATAACATTATAGATATAGATATAAATATCTAAACAGATAACCAAGATCATGCATAGATATTGATGATACACAAAGACCACCAGACCTGCCTGATAAATTAAAACACCTGCATACTAATACCTTGTAGATCATGCTTAGGGAGACATTTAGAACCTGGTGGACAGCCAGCAGATCTGGCAGGAGGGATAAGCACATGTCGTCTGCCACTCAGGCAGACAACTGTCCATCCTATTTAGAGATGCCCACCTGCCTGGCTTGGGTTTCTGTGCTGTGAGAGCAGCTGCAGCACCGCCTTCAGAGCACTGCACTCTTGCTAAGCAGGCACCATTTATAAAGCAGTCACTCTGCAAATTTCTTTGTATTGAGAAAATAAACTCTCAAAGCAAGGTTTGTTTTCTCAATACAAAACACAGATGGCTTGATGTGCAAGGAGCTTTCTTCTTGCTAACCAAACCATTCTACATGTCCCCTGCCAATATCCACCATGCCTTGGGCATGAAAAATAAGCTTTTGTGTCCCGCCCTCAACGACCTTGTGATTTGGAGTGCACTTTGGCAGATGGCCTACCAATTCAGTGGTATATACAACCAGCGGCTCCACCAGCAGTAGCGTAGCAAGGGGGGGTGGTCTGACCCCGGCGGCACAAGTTTTGGAGGCGGTGGCCTAACCACTCTTACCTGCCATCTCAAGGCGGCAATCGCCAGCACCCCCCCACTCTTCAATGCGGCTGCCGCAGGGGGGAAAATGCAGGGACCACCACGGGCAGCCAAAGGGCTAGCTACACCACTGTTCACCAGTATAAACGTGGCCATTCCACCAACTCTAGCTAGAGAAGATGAGCAGTGAGCTTGGCAGGGCAGAAGGACAGTAGAGTTATGGTGCAGTTTCCAGTCAACCAAACTAGAAATGAGGCCCTCAGTTTCACCTCTGTCTTTGCTCCTGGTGCTTTGAACTTGCCAGCATGTTTTATATAGCGCTAAGAAAACATCATGAATGTTCTGATAAACAGCAAAGCATAATTCTTTAAGGAGTAGGACAGGTTGAAAGTAGTTTATGCATATCTGGTTGAGTTAAGGAGGAAGAGAAAAAGGGCTGCAACCCCTTCACCTTTGTATGAAAAAATATACAATTTTGCATTTAGCAAAACACAAACTTGTATGTACACACACACAACTTTTAAAGCACCACATAAATGTCACTAACTCATGCAATCACAGTTATCTCTTATTGCTACTTAGACCTTTTTTATTTAAATTCTATTTCTCAGGCCTCAAATTCTTCAAGTGCTCTTTTTCAAGCAGTCTCTAATCTAACCAATCTGCCCTGTGTGAAAATTACTATTACCTCACACAAGTTGGTTGTGTCAATTTGGTCTCTTATTTCTGTGAGCAGGACAAGGTGAGTCATGATTTTGCCCAACTTCCAGCTTCATTCTGTCTCATACAACATTGATTGCAAGCTTTCTCCCTTTTTTGACACTCCTCTTTCAGCCCTCCCACTGATCTAATTAAGTAGGCGATAAAGGCTTCCTCCTTGCTTACTTCCCAAATATTGGGCTCCCCAGGTAATGTACGTCCAGTCATAACTCTAAAATATTTATCTGAAGTTGTTTATCCTGCTTTTACCTTCATCCTTAACACCTGTTCCTAGTGGATGGAAGAAAGAGGTTGTTAAACCTCTTTTAAAGTGTCAAGCTTGGATCTGAAGGCAATAGCTAACTATAGCTTCATCTTTCTTTTACCAGTAGTCATTAAAATACTAGCCAGATGAGTTTAAAGCCTGTTTTAGGCACAGAAACTGCTTCTTTGGCTGTATTAAATTATGTCAGACAAGATTACAATGATGGCATTTCCACCTGCCTCAACCTTCTGTTGCATGCAGTTGTGTCATGCTCTTACCTCCAAATGAGGATCTTGAAGAAAAAACATTTTTATCCCATGTCACTTAAATGCTTGTATTTTTTATGCTACCAGCGATCCTAGACTAACCCATACCAATGCTTGCTATGTTGGTCTTCTCCGGTCAGCTAATTTAAATTTCAGGAAACTTAATAGGCTTTCCGAGTCTCACCATAAGTTGCACTAGTTGCTAGTTTGAAGACGGATGCATGATAAGGTGCTCTGTTTTGCCCACAGAGTCTATTATTAAACAGGCCACATGCGTCTCATGTGTTTACTTTCAAGTATAAGCGATCCCTTCATTTTGACTCTTCTCTCCTGCTATCCATTCCCTGATTTAGAAAGGCTTGATAGGTGGATGTGTAGAGGGGGATGTTGCTTCTCTTTTGTTGCTTGCTCTGTTTGGAACTCACTCTGTCTTTGTCTTCTAGAGGCTAGAGAGTAATTCTATTTTCAGGAAGGCTAGTCAAATGCAACTATTTTATTGATAATTGTGATATTGTTTTTGATGTTGTTAGTCATTTACGCCTCAGGGTGTACATTGCACTTTATAAGTAACAACTCAGCTCAGCTCATATCTTTTATGTCTAGGTTTTCAATACATTAGTGGGGGTCCTCAAGCACTATACGCAGGGCAATTTTAGAAGAAATCAAACAAAAATGATGGTGATAGAGCATTGTTACCTAAGGAGTAACTTAAGTGTCTGATGTCTACCTATGGGTAGACTGAGAGATAGCTCATGTATGTGAAGCCTCAACATATAATTTATGTCTGACCAGAGGCATACCTCAGCTGCCTAAAGCAAACACCTCTATGATCTGTTATTCAGAGTGTTCTCTAAGACAGATGTAGAATTTGCTTTAACGTATGCCTTGTGTGGATTTTCCCTGGGATGGCAGTACACCAGCACTCCCCTTGTGTAGACATTGCATCGCTATGTCCTGCCTGTTGAAAGAGGTATAGGCTGGCAACAACATCCTTGTGAGGGCTTATTCTGCTGTCAAACTAAGTCTGGGTCTCTCAAAAGCAGAAAAACTCTGATATTGTATTAATAGGTTACCAATGCAAAAGCGTTAACCAATGAAACCACTACTTTGTGCGCTACTTGTTCCAGCACTACAATGACAAAATGGTCCCTTGTTGTCTGCCTGGTGTCTCTCTTATGCCCCATTCAAGGTTGTCCTTTTCTGTACCCAGGCCAGGCTAATTGCTATAATTAGTATAAACATTTAGGTTACTTTGGTCATGCTTCTCAAAGGTATTTTGGAGAAATCTGTAACAAATGTTGCATATTATAATGCACATTGCTCTTGCAGGACTGACAAACAACATTGATCTTTAGTGGGATTGAAACTTTCTATGCTGCAGCATTCAGAAGCGAATTGAAAGCATAATTGTTGTTGTTATAACTTATGCAATTAGGATGTACTGTTTCTGTTGGTGTGACCTTTTTGCCAGACATTGCACATCAGCTATAAATTCTAAGTGTTCTGGAGCTTGAAGAAACACTTGTATTCTTTGCATGCTAGTTTCAAGGCAACTTCCTTTTTTTCCGCTTTTTTATTAGGACTGTTGGATGTAGCTCCATCATCTCATATGAAAACTGCTTAATGTGGGGTGCTGACAACAAGTATATAATTTTGATTTAGAACAGTGCAGATTCCTGACACAGTATTAACAGGTGGTAATGTTGCCATCTGATTGGACCTCACTTATTCAATCTCTGGAGGATGGAAGATACATTTGGAATCAACCTTGAGCCTTACTAGTCACAAATGCCTAAATCAGGTACGTTAACACACTAAGCTAAATTTTCTGATACAATACAGTTGTGTGACCTCAAATATGCATACATTACATTGTTTCAATAAGCAGGCTGAAAAAGTTCCTTTGTTCAGCAATCAGACAGAAGTGTCTTTCTGAAGGTAGAATTAAAAATATTTAATGAGCTCACTGTCATTTCACAGAAGGAATGTTCTGAGAATTTGCAAAAAGGGCCATTGTCTCTTAATACCCTGGATAAACTGGCTCCAATGTGCTTTATATTGATATCTGAAGAAGTTGCTTTTTAGTGGTCAAGTCTTTCATTGCCCTATATTTAAGATCCCTGTTAGTAGCCTGTAAACATTGTCAAATCCAATGAAATATGTCTGTTGTATGCTTTCAGGTTTGACCAATGAGTTTTAAATGCACAATTTATCACTTTATTTTCTTGTATTAACTCTAATGATAGCTCTGCCTTTTTATTTGAAATGTTAACCCCCTTCCATATCTTATCCCACCCCCTGACCCAACCCAAAGTTTGGGCCTAGTTGTGCCCCTTCATAGATACCCCAAGAAAACAAAGTTTTCCACAATCTTGTTCAGTTTGGAGTGAGAATAGTCACCTGACCCTCTAAACATATGCATTTTCAATGTTTTAGTTGGATTGGAGATTGAACAGTACATGTACTCAAGTAAATATATGCATTTTCTCAAGTGTTAGTTGGATGGTTGTTAGAATGGTAAATCTAAACCCTTAATAGGTGTTCATAATTTTACATTTCCATAGACTTAGTAGAAATTGTTGAATATTTTCAACATTTGTAAAATACATTTATTTGTGAAGATATGCGTTTATATTTTAGAAATCTAGCTACTTACAAAATATACTGTTTACTATCCTAGTCTCTACATATAGTTCATTTTCTCACCAACACTAATCTCTGCATTCCTTGTGTTACTATATAATATCATTGCTTGTTTTGTTTTAGCTAAAATTATATTTTGTGTAGCAGTTGTTTTTTATTTAGCTTTATACAGTGATGTGTTATAGGCCACTCTTTTTTTATTCAAGCACACGGATGCCCTTACAAAATATATGTATTCATAAAGCTGTCAGTAGGGCCTAGTGGCCGTTCTATCTGAGTCCTGTTTTTTAGCCTCCAGCAAAAGCTAGACTGTGCCTTGTAATTTTACTTTTCACCATAATATTTAGGGGGTTTTAAGTCCCAACATGCTTAGTAATATTGACTGTAAATCTCGGCTGAAAGTCCCAATCCTAACATGGCAGGTAAATGGAGGAGAGGAGCAAGGCTCCTACCAGGATTTATAAGTAAGGGCCTAGTCAGAGTGAAGGAGGGACAGCACTATATGAGGACAGATTAAATTGACACTTTATAAAAACTACTCATTGCTCTGCCATTTGTCACAGTGACTTGACTCCAGGTGGAATGTGGGGACATCATGGGTGGCAAGTTGGAACAGACTGACTGCTGCTACATGCTACTTCATCAACTCATCTTCAGACTGTTGGGCTGTCAGACTGTTGGGCTGAGTGTGCTTATAAAGGCCCCTGGGCAGCAACAACTAGCAGCTCTAGTACCCCTTCACCGCCCTATGACAATACCTAATTTTACAAAGGAGTCTCTGAGATGGTCATTGTATCTGTGCTTTAAGATTGTGCACCCCATGATGGATGTTAGTGAACACTATGGCACGAGCATCCAATGCTCTATTAAAATACATCATTGTAAAAACGAACATTACATATTTTCACAAATTGTTAGCATCTGGCAAGGCTGTGTGTGGGCTTGTGGTTTATCTATTCTAAAAGCTTTGCTGAAAATACTCAGGAACATCATAGATTTACTTAAGCAAATGGAGAGTAATTTGCAAATTGACACAATTCTACCAATGCCCAGTTAATTTTCAAAATTACAGTCAAAATAGTGAGGCCCTCATTAACAGCGGACTTGCAAATGGGCAGTATTTCCCTATCACCTCAGTTAACTGATCCTGTGGATACTGGTAACAACGGGGAGGGGCCGGGTTTGCAAAAATTCGACCCAATATGGGATGGACACTAAGGGGCCGATTCCGATCTCGGCCGGTAGGGCTCCGAATCGGACTCGGCATTACCGGATCCGATTCGGAGCCCTGTTTCCCAACCGAGTCGGGCGTGCTTCCGGGCGAGCGAGTACGATGCGAGCGTACGTGAAATCGCCGACCGACTCGTTCGCGGGACCCAACCGCTCCGACCGACTCGCACGGACACGACTCGCACCGCGCAATGGAGACGTTCCCTGGCCGGGTAAGTACGATGCGCGCCTCGAGCAGTCCGACCGACTCGCGCCGTCCGGCTCGAAAGAGCAGTCGGAGCCGCACTTTGGGGTTCCGTGTCGGACCCCCCTGTACGCCTAGCCGCGTGAGTCGCACACAGGGGGGACCCATGGGTCCCCCTACCTGTGCATGTACGGCGCGACCCGCTTCGATGCGTACCCGCTGTAGGGGCGCCCTTGTTCGCCTCGCACCCATTGAGTCAATGGGAGCCCGCGTACGCGTTGTACGACCGGCTCCCATTGACTTCAATGGGAGTCCGACCGAATCGAGTCCGATAGCATGCAAACACATCGTACTCGTTCGGTCGGACTGCTAGGGTCCGATTCGGTCGGAAATCTCTCCGGGTCCGGCTCGGTCGGAGAGATTTCCGGCCTGAATCGGAATCGGCCCCTTAGGGTCCACTAAGAAGTGACGAATTATCAGTGAAGTCAATCATTCTGGATCCATTTCCCTGGTAAATCCTCATTTTGCCCCAGACTTTCACCCAAACTCTCCAGGTGAAGATAAACAGAGTAGTGATATTCCAGCACATCTCATAGTCCTGATGTGACTTATCTGTATACAGAGGCTAGTCTTAATGGGGGCTTTGGATAGGGAAAAATAATTCTGTCTCAGCCCATTCAGAATACTCTAAGAAACCTTGGTGTCAGGTGGCCCCAGGTGATGGTATGTGACACATTCTGTGAATCCAAAACAGGTTCCACCAATGGGTGCACTCTGTGCATGTGGCTAGTGGAAAATACATCACTGCAACCATTACCCATTTCTGCCTCTACCATTACTCCTGCTGTCAGTGCATTGTGCCCAGACGGAAGACGTGGTTATCAATTTTTCTGGTTTGGAGTCTTCCCCTTCCACAGAAGAGAAACTTTAAAATATTCTTAAGCTAAATCTGCTTCTGAAACTGACAATGATTATGGCGCCATGCCAGGGATTAATTAGCGTTACTTAAAATATTCAAGCATGAACCACAGTCATCATCGCGAGTGTTAAATAAGCTAAGCAACAAAAGTATTGGCTCATGCAGTTCCCCCACACTTCTTACAAAGAACATCCATTATTCACTGCTAGCGAGAGCCCTTGCTGAGTCACTGACTGATTCTTGCATGGCGGGAGCAAAGGGTGCCATGATTGCCTGTTATTCAGCATTATTAGGACATGAGGTGCAGTGCCATTTCTTTCTTCTCTACAGAGAGATCACGGTCCAAGGACAAGATACCTGGTCATTAGCCAGAGGAGTTTTATGTCCTTACACAGAGCTCTGGAGAAGTAATTATTCTAACACAGAATGCTGTGTCTTCCAAATTAAGCGCTGCTCATTAGGAAGGCTTCCATTTTAAGCACACTTTCCAGTAGAGAGGCTCTTGTGATGTGCTCTATCAAAGATCAGCAGAATTAACATGAAAGATGTTCTGCGCCCAAGTGTCATATGGATTTATTCTACTGCAAAAAATAATCAAATTAGGCCTGATAATTAACGTGACCCGGGCTCATAAGGTATAAATAATTGTGCCATGAATGGTACGAAATGCAGTTATAGATCTGTTATTGTTAACTCCTAACATATAAATCTGATATTCTCTGTGGGATGAGTGGTTTGGATTGGTCACGACTTGCAAAAGAGGAAGTTTTTTTAACTTCATCAAGTACATTACTAAGGATGTTAATAACAATTCATGAAATGCTCATTGGGTAAGTGATGGATGTAAGGCTTATATCTTTACTGATACTACAAATCCAGGTGCACAGTAAATAGCAAACAATAGAGAACTGGACACCATTACAAAATTCAAGCCTGTCACAAAAATAATTTAGTTTGGGGAGTTGCGCTGCAAGGGATATTCAGACAACAAACTCAAATTAATTCACAGCTTTCTACAGTATGCCAATTCTACCACCCTGCTTTGAAAGCAGTGTTGGACAAAATATTGAGATTTTAATATTGTGACCCAAAAATATTGTATCAAAAATATTGTTAGTGTACAAATGTTTCACAGAATATCGTATCAAAAATATTTTTTTGGGTATAAAATACTGCTTTAAGAAATATTTTTTTTATTTAACTTTGTTTACTTAAATATAGCTGTAAAAATATCGTTTTTGTACAACTTTATATATATTAGTTACAATACAAGTTTAGGTGTATTTTTAGTACAATTGTTATTATTTTCTGTAATATAGTTTGACATTTAAAATGTTTTATTTATTTATTTTAATTTAGTTAGTAATTTATAAAGTAGTAATAGGTTGTTGAGTCTGTTGAGGAATAGAATGGAAAGTAAATTAAATTATAAATAATTTAATTTTATTGAATTGTTGTATTGTAAATTAAATGTCTAAATTGATTTATAATTAAACAAATTGTTTAATGGTTATTTTATGTTTTTAAGTTTAATTTGTTATTTTTAATGGATATTTACATTTGTATATTTTGATTAATAATTTTTATTTAGTAGTGGGTTGTTGGTTTTTGTTGGGGAATAGGAAGGGATGTTTATTAAATTACTAATAGTTATATATTGATGCTAATTAAATTGTAATTGTTTATTAATTATGTAATTGGTTACTAACTATTAAAATGGTTGTATTTTTTAATTGTTATAATATTTTTTAAATATATTCAAATGTTTTTATTTCTGTTTTGTAGTATGTATTTGTGTGTTGTTGGATTTAAAGGGAAATAGGGTGGGAAGTTAAAGTATTTTAATGCTAATTAATCGTAATTGTGAATTAAATATGTAATTGGTGTTTAAACAGAATATAGGTGCACCACAAATAATGACAGTATAAAGGGATTCAAGAATAGATTTCAGAGTATATTCAATTCTTCTCTTTTATTAACTTATTCTTCCATAAACCGTTGCCAAATTTACTGCAGAAACAGCCAACGAGTTTCGTCCATAGCAATGGACTTCTTCAGGGCTTAAAGGCAAGGTCCTTTTCCTGTGGCCGCAGATTTATGCAATAGAATATACGGTCTGGTTTAATTTTCATTATTTTAATCAAGACTACATATTTGTTCTTACCTGATTTTGTTTTCTGCATAATTGTATTGAGGTATGTGTATTAGGGGAGGGCTTGTTACCTCCGATTCGGTACTGGCTCTTTGGCAAGGCGTGATGGCACCTCTTTCTATCAATAGGTGCCACAAAGGGGTGGATGAACCCCTTGCATTGACATACAACAACATAATATATGTTGGCTGTCCGGAAATCTTACTGAGTATCATTATATGAATGCCTGTGGAAGATTCCATTTCCACATAATAATTTTTTGGGTGTGAGATATACTGTTTCTTGGAATTACTGAGTACTCTTAGGGGAGTGACATTTATGTGGTTGTACACTTCAATCCACTTGTGTGGACTTGTTTATGATGAGTAGTGACTGTTGTATGATATACATTTTTTGTTGCCATCAGGGGTCAATGATTTGCTGACTTGTATCTACATGTGCTTGGGACTATGAATGATGTTGCGATTCCGAACTATAACTGATGACATTACTTTTGAACATATTCTGGTAGGCTTCACTTTATGGGTTAACATTTTTAACTTATCAATATTTAACACTGACAGAGATACTGATTTTTTTGCAGTTTCTCCATCCCTCTGCTTTTGTACAAGATGCACAACTCGTATGTAATATAGTGACATATTGTTAGTAAACAGACTATCGGTACCACTCAAATGAAGATGATATGAGATGTGCTTTGTTACCCACAAATGTAGACCACAGACCTTTTCTGTGCGTTTTGTATTTTGAACAAGTAATGTTGTTGATATGTTTGTATTGCTTGTTATTTGTCCTTTATGGGAAGAAAAAGGGTTTCTTGTTTTGAATTATATTAAGGTTTAGGAGTATCAATGTGTGGTATCTGTTTGACCTGTCCATCCTATTCTTGTTGTAAATGTGTTTTTAATGTGTTATGAAACAAGTAAAAAATATGGTTTATGTTGGGTCTTTGGACATATGTGTCATGGTTATATGTATTTATGTTTGTTAATATATATATATATATATATATATATATATATATATATATATATATTCACTGAAAAAACCATAGGTTTCAGACACGTTATAGTTAGAAATTAGCATTTAAAAAACCTTAGAAATTCACTGAAAAAAACATAGGTTTCAGGGACGTTATAGTTAGTTGGACATTTCACTCGTACAAAACAATAGAAATTCCGCCGTTATAGTTAGTTCAGATAACTATAACTCGCGACCCCGCAATGCACTGCTGATGATGTCACATATTACATCATTCATGACATGGTCAGTGACATCACTGATGACATCACTGATGACATCTCAAATGACATCATTGATGACATCACTGATGACATCATCCACGTGAAAATCTGATGCACCTCTTCACACTCTAATATAACCTTTGATACACCCACTGTAAAATACAGACTACCATTTTCGTAACCATCGACACACCAATACCAGTTACTACATATGCACTCACTGATTACTAGGTCTACACACACATCCACTCATTCACCCATACAATCACTCATACATGCAGTCACTCATCAATACAACACTATCATAAGCACTCATACACCTATACAGACACTCACACACCACCACTAATCCAGAGTTACTCACATACCTCAGTCATGCAAAGAATCAATCACACTTCCATTTACTGACCTATACAGTTATACACACACCACATCACTTATTCAAACAGAAACAAATGCATACTTACTCTCTTATACAATCACTGATACAAGTACACACTTATCCATACAGCCACTCTCACAATCACTGACTCTCACGTATAGTCATTTATATACTCCAACTCTCACATGCACTGCCTTTTACATATGTAGTTACTTGGACATGTACCATGAGACATCCATTCACTCGCCAACACACCCATACACACACTCACCCACTCATACAGCTGTTTCTACATGCACTCTTGAACCCATACACCCAGTGAATCAACCACTCAAACATCTATGCACAGAGTCACACACCTACCCACCCACATACACACTCAGGCACCCATACAAATACTCAGGCAACCAATCGATAACCCATATAGACACTCATGTAGCTACTGACCAACCCATGCAGCAGCTTATACAACAACAGACAGACTGATACAGACATTCACACAGTTTAGTCACTAACCCATGCATTCAGTAAGACACATGTAATCACTCACTTAAACAGTCAGTCACGCACCTACTAAATCCTCCATCCAAAACCTATACACCCACTCATTCTTCAATACACCTTGGCATATATATAATACATATTTAAACTTTAAAGAAACACACAGTCACTGGATGATGTCATCAGTGATGTCATCAGTGATGTCATTTGAGATGTCATCAGTGATGTCATCAGTGATGTCACTGACCATGTCATGAATGATGTAATATGTGACATCATCAGCAGTGCATTTCGGATGCACGAGTTATAGTTAGCTGAACTAACTATAACGGCCGAATTTCACTGGTTTTGTACGAGTGAAATGTCCAACTAACTATAACGTCCCTGAAACCTATGGTTTTTTCAGTGAATTTCAAAGGTTTTGTAAATGCTAATTTCTAACTATGCCTACAGAGGTAGGACATGTGCAGAAAGAGGAAGAAAGGCGCAGAAAGAAGCAAGAGAATTGCAGAAAGAGGCAACAGAAGTCCAGAAAGACGAAGAAAGTGCAGAAAGAAGCAAGAGATGTGCACAAAGAACCAACGGAGGAGCAGAAAGAGCCCTTGTTGCAAAGTCATCCTGTGCCCCCAACGTTTTGCTGACGGATACTGGTGGTAACTGACTCTGACTAACCAGGCCCGGAGCCAGTGCTATGCTGAAAGACACTTAGAATACAGTGAAAACACCTACATACACTAGGGTACACTATGGGTTGGGGTACCCCTGTGATTGGCATGACCTCCCCTGTAAGGCCCTAGTACATAATAGGGCAGGGGGATTAAAACCACCTCTAACTAAGAGGTGGAGAAGGAGGCAAGAGAAGTGCAGAAAGAAGCAACAGAGGTGCCGAAAGAGGTAAGAGAGGTGCAAAAAAAAGCAAGTGAAGTGCAGAAAGAGGCAAACGAGGTACATAAAGAGACAACAGGGGTGCAGAAAGAAGCAAGACAGGTGCAGAAAGAAGCATGGAAATTACAGAATGAAGCAACAGGGGTGCAGAAAGAGGCAAGAGAAGTGTAGAAAGGAGCAAGTGAGGTGCAGAAAGAGTCAACAGAGGTGCAAAAAGAGACAAGAGAGGTGCAGAAACAGGCAAGAAAAGTGCACAAAGAGGCAAGAGAATTGCTGAAAGAAGCAACAGAGGTGTAGAAAGAAGCAAGAAAAGTGCAGAAAGAGGCAAGTGAGATGCAAAAATAGGCAGGAAAGGTACAGAAAGAGGGAAGACAAGTGCAGAAAGAGACAACAGGGGTGCAGAAAGAAGCATTGAGGTGCAGAAAGAGGCAACAGACGTGCAGAAAGAGGGAAGAGAGGTGCAGAAAAAGGCAAGAAAAGTGCAGAAAGAGGCAAAAGAGGTACATAAAGAGACAACAGGGGTGCAGAAAGAAGCAAGACAGGTGCAGAAAGAAGCATGGAAAGTGCAGAATGAAGCAACAGGGATGCAGAAAGAGGCAAGAGAGGTGCACAAAGAGGCGAGAGAGTTACAGAAAGAGGCAAGTGAAGTGCAGAAGGAGACAAGAGAGGTGCAGAAAGAGGCAAGTGAGATGCAAAAACAGTCAGGAAAGGTACAGAAAGAGGGAAGACGAGTACAGAAAGAGACAACAGGGTTGCAGAAAGAAGCAAATGAGGTGCAGAAAGAGGCAACAGACGTGCAGAAAGAGGGAAGAGAGGTGCAGAAAAAGGCAAGAAAAGTGCAGCAAGAGGCAAAAGAGGTACATAAAGAGACAACAGGGGTGTAGAAAGAAGCAAGCAGGTGCAGAAAGAAGCATGGAAAGTGCAGAATGAAGCAACAGGGGTGCAGAAAGAGGCAAGAGAAGTATAGAAAGGAGCAAGTGAGGTGCAGAAAGAGCCAACAGAGGTGCAAAAAGAGGCAAGAGAGGTGCAGAAACAGCGAAGAGAAGTGCACAAAGAGGCAAGAGAATTGCTGAAAGAAGCAACAGAGGTGTAGAAAGAAGCAAGAAAAGTGCAGAAAGAGGCAAGTGAGATGCAAAAACAGGCAGGAAAGATACAGAAAGAGGGAAGACGAGTGCAGAAAGAGACAACAGGGGTGCAGAAAGAAGCAAATGAGGTGCAGAAAGAGGCAACAGATGTGCAGAAAGAGACAACAGGGGTGCAGAAAGAAGCAAGACAGGTGCAGAAAAAAGCATGGAAAGTGCAGAATGAAGCAACAGGGGTGCAGAAAGAGGCAAGAGAGGTGCAGAAAGAGGTGAGAGAGTTACAGAAAGAGGCAAGTGAAGTGCAGAAGGAGGCAAGAGAACTGCAGAAAGAGGCAATAGAGGTGCAAAAAGAGGCAAGTGAGATATAAAAACAGGCAGGAAAGGTACAGAAAGAGGGGAGACGAGAGCAGAAAGAGACAACAAGGGTGCAGAAAGAAGCAAATGAGGTGCAGAAAGAGGCAACAGACATGCAGAAAGAGGGAAGAGAACTGCAGAAAAAGGCAAGAAAAGTGAAGAAAGAGGCAAAAGAGGTACATAAAGAGACAACAGGGGTGCAGAAAGAAGCAAGACAGGTGCAGAAAGAAGCATGGAAAGTGCAGAATGAAGCAACAGGGGTGCAGAAAGAGGCAAGAGAAGTGTAGAAAGAAGCAAGTGAGGTGCAGAAAGAGCCAACAGTGGTGCAAAAAGAGGCAAGAGAGGTGCAGAAACAGGCAAGACAAGTGCACAAAGAGGCAAGAGAATTGCTGAAAGAAGCAACAGAGATGTAGAAAGAAGCAAGAAAAGTGCAGAAAGAGGCAAGTGAGATGCAAAAACAGGCAGGAAAGGTACAGAAAGGGGGAAGGCGAGTGCAGAAAGGGACAACAGGGGTGCAGAATGAAGCAATGAGGTGCAGAAAGAGGCAACAGACGTGCACAAAGAGGGAAGAGAGGTGCAGAAAAAGGCAAGAAAAGTGCAGAAAGAGGCAAAAGAGGTACATAACGAGACAACAGGGGTGCAGAAAGAAGTAAGACAGGTGCCGAAAGAAGCATGGAAAGTGCAGAATGAAGCAACAGGGATGCACAAAGAGGCAAGAGAGGTGCACAAAGTGGCGAGAGAGTTACAGAAAGAGGCAAGTGAAGTGCAGAAGGAGGCAAGAGAACTGCAGAAAGAGTCAATAGAGGTGCAGAAAGAGGCAAGTGAGATGCAAAAACAGGCAGGAGAGGTACAGAAAGAGGGAAGACAAGTGCAGAAAGAGGCAACAGGGGTGTAGAAAGAAGCAAATGAGGTGCAGAAAGAGGCAACAGACGTGCAGAAAGAGGGAAGAGAGATGCATAAAAAGGCAAGAAAAGTGCAGAAACAGGCAAAAGAGGTACATAAAGAGACACCAGGGGTGCAGAAAGAAGCAAGACAGGTGCAGAAAGAAGCATGGAAAGTACAGAATGAAGCAACAGGGGTGCAGAAAGAGGCAAGAGAAGTGTAGAAAGGAGCAAGTGAGGTGCAGAAAGAGCCAACAGAGGTGCAAAAAGAGGCAAGAGAGGTGCAGAAACAGGCAAGAGAAGTGCACAAAGAGGCAAGAGAATTGCGTTTCGGCTCATCCGAACCTTGATAACGATACAAGACATCATTGTAGCTTCCTTATTTAAATGTACAAATGCCTCCAGTTGCCAACATTAACAAAGGACTAGATATTACTTTAATCCAAAAAGTTAGCGGCCATATTGGCCTGGTCACGATGTGAAAATTCAGGAATTGATACAATAAAGAAAAGAAAACAAGTGTTAATATGCACACAATGTCATTTCAGCATATCTTGCCCCGTGACCGCCGTACCTGTATGTTCGTCAACGTGACTTGTTCATAATAAACATACTTAGGATTGCAAACATCAACATAAACAATGGACTACACATTACTTTAAAGTGAAAGGCTATCGGCCATATTGATCTGGGCACGTTGCGTATTATAATGGTTCTTACACGAAAGAAAAGAAAAAAAGGGGTGTTAATATACACACACTATTCATAAATAAAGTTCTAGCGATTATAGTTCCATTCCATTCACAGCTCATTTGAGATGTCATGAGTGATGTCATGAGTGATGTCATGAGTGATGTCACTGACCATGTCATGAATGATGTAATGTCTGAGGTCATAAGCAGTGCATTGCGGGGGTGTAAGTTATAGTTAGCTCAGGCAACTATAACTGCTGAATTTCACTGGTTTTGTACGAGTGAAATCTGAGTCTACCTATAACGTCCCTGTAAGCTTTGTTTTTTTCAGTGAATTTCTAGTTTTTTTTAACGTTAATTAAGATGCCTATCACAATGGATGGTGGGGGGTTGGAAGCAGGGCCTGGCCTGGCATTGTGCTGCCCCCACCCAAGCTTGCTGCTTCTGCCTCCCCTAATCCTTGCCATCCATAGTCCAAGTCCATGCCCCTGCTCCCTCATTACAGCCCTGTGTGGCCGTTGTTCTGCCACTGGCCTTCCTGCCTTCTCTGAACAGTTAGCTTGCTGCCCCATCCACCTCCTCCCTATCCTCTGTTGTCTGAATCCATGCACTAGCCTTCTCCCTCCTGCCATGCATGGTCTGATGTGCTTCCACTGCCCTCCATTTAGCATGATGTCCCAGTCCACTCCTCCTGCCCTCCATTGCCCAATTCTATGCCCCATCATTGACCTCCTGCTTAGCCTCTGTGCTTAGCTTGCTGCCCCTACTCTTCATCCCCCTGCCCTCCAATGTCTGTGTGCATGTCCCTGCTCTATCCTTTTTGCCCACCATGTTCCATGTACCTGCCCCTCCTATCTACTCTGAGTGTTCTGTTGAGCTGCCACTCCCCTCCCACCTGCCTAGCATTGTCAGATGACTGTAACCTGTCCCTGCCACCTCCACCCTGCCTGTCCACGTTCCATGCCCCTATCCCCTTCCTCCTGTCCTCCATGGTCCATTTTACTGCCACACCCTTCTGCCCTCCCTGGTCTGTTGTGCTGCAACTGCTCCTCCTGCCTGCCCTGCGTGGTCTGTTGTGAGGCCCCTTCCCCTGAACTCTCTTGTCTGTGCCCAGCTCCTACCCCTCCCTTCTATCCTCCATGGTCCTTTCTGCATGCACCTGCCCCCTCCTTCTTGCCCATCATGGCCGTTGTGCTGCCACTAACCCTCCCGCTTGCCATGCATGGTCTTCTGTGCTGCCACGGCCCCTCCAACCTTCCCTGTGTGGTCAGCTAGCTGCCACTGACCCCCTCCCACCTTCCCTCCATGGTCTGTGTGTATTCCATTATAGTCTCACTGTTGCTCTCCATGGTGTGTCTTGCTTCTAGTGCCCATCATGCCTGACCTCCATTGTCAGCTTTCTGCTCCTGCCCTGCCCCCTTGCCCCCTGCCCTCTGTTTTCCATGTGCAGACCCTTATTCCCTCCCTCCTGGCTTGTCTGTTCCATTGTAATGCCCCTGATCCCTACCTCCTGCCCTTTATGGTCCGTTATGCTGCAGCTTTCTCCCCTGTCTGTCCATTATGGTCAGCTAGCTGCCATTGCCTCTTTCCCCTCTGTTCTCTGTTGTCCATGTACATGGTCCTGTCCCCTCCCTATTGTTTTCCATGGATTGTTGTGCTGCACTCCCGTCCGGCATGCCCTGTGTGGTGTATTGTGCTGCTGCAAACCCTGATGCCTGCCCTGTAAGGTCAGTTTGGTGCACCTGTCCATGTCCCTCCTGTCCTCTGTTATCCGAGTCCATCTCCCTACCCCAATTCCTCCTGCCTTCCATGATCCAATGTACCATACTTGCTAACATTTTGAACTTGGTAAGAGGGAGATTTTGAAAAAAAAAACTGGGGTATTGATTTTCCCCATTAACTTACATTGAAAAAGAGGAGATTGTAGACAGGAGACAGATTAAATAAAGCCCATTTGGGCTTAAAAGCATTGGGCGTTTCCTGGCTGAATCGGGTCTGTTGGCATGTATGGTTGTACTACCACTGCCTCTTCCTTCTGCCCACAATGGTCTATTATATTGCCACAGCCTCTCTTGCCTGTCCTGCATTGTTGGTTTGTTGCCCCTGCCCCCCTTTCCACTGCTCTCCATAGTCTGTTGTGCTGCCACTGCCCTTCCTGCCTGCCCAGTGTGGTCAAATTGTTGCCTCTGCACCCTCCTACCTGCCTTCAATTTTCTGAGTCCGTGCCCCTGGCCTCTGCCTCTCAACAGTATCCTAATGAACAACTAGATTGCTAACATTCTATATTTATTACAAAAGTGTGGCACGCCTGACATCATCTTGATGTAATCAAAACTGTAATACCAAGAGCATTTCCTTTAGAAATTACAGAAATGAGAGGGTCTTATTTGCATCGAAATTATGGTTAGTGCTCTAAAAAACTAAAATGAGGACATATTTTCTGAGCTTTCAAATAGCGACAAAGCACTTTTAAATTATTTGTTATCTTTATGTTTTTTTATCCAGTTGACCACTTGATTAAATGTTGCACTTAGGGGAGAGGATGTGGTATTACTTCCAGAGCTGCAGACTTTGCAACTGAGGAACCAGGTTGGAGTTTCTGCTTCAGCTCGACATTCTGTGATTCTGGTCAAATCACTTAATCTCCCCATGTCTACAACCAACATGAATTTGTCTTTGTGTGATGTAACTAATGCTCATGTAAAGCACTCCAATACCTGACCAGTCTGCACTATATAAAACTGCAAAAAACCAAAAAATAAAAAGTGTATTGTACACTTCTGTCATTGGGCTATTCGTGGGCTACATCTGGGTGATATTTGTGCTACATTTGGGCTCTTTTGTCTCTGGTGAGAATCTTGGGAGACTTATTTGTTATAAAGTTTCCTAATTTCCTCATTTACTAGTCTCCTCAGTAGGAAATACTTTCAGTTTTTTACTTTGATTCCATCAAGAAGGCATTCAGATGTGTCACACATTTGCCATAAATTCAGAATGTTAGCACACTAGTTGCTCATTAGATCACTGCAGTAAAGCTACTGCTCACCAGGGAAGTCTGCTGCTGGTAATGAAAGTGCATGTTTCAGTCTGCATGTCAGAATTTATTGATGAAATAGAAGAGGATTTGAGAAGTCACTCAAAATGTGCCCTAATTTTTCTTTCTGCAGCACTAATCATAATTTCTATGGCAAAATGAACCCCCTCATTTTGTTCCTTTTTAAATTAAATGTTTTAAGTGTTACCACTTTATTCCAATCAAGATGGCTTCAGGTGTGCCATACTTTTGTCATAAGTAAGACTGTTAGCGCTCTAGTTGTTCTTTAGAACACTCTGGGAAGCTTCAGTAGAACACAAAGGAATCAACTGACAGTCTCTGCCCTTGTTGGATGTACATGTTTTACTGAGAATGTCACACTTCATTCTCACATGACTGAGAAAGATAATGTGAATTTACAGAAAATATGCTCTCATTTTAGCTTCTAGATCACCTTCCAAACCTCTATGGGAAAAGTATGAGAAAATAGTTTTCTCTCAAACATGATTCATGATATCCCAGCAGAAGGCTTTTTCACAGGGTAAAATCAGCTTAGAACACCTTAGAACACACCACAATTCCTAAAATTAGTATGGTACCATCAACAAATGATTTATAATGTAACTAAAGTCTTATCACCCTTTATACGTTCTCCTTTTGGTGACCCTCAAAACCTTCCATTCAGTACAATGCATTTTAATGGGGTGCTATCATGTATATTGGTCCCAAGATGGCTGCCAACACTTCTTGGATGAAGTGCTGACAGCCAATCAGATCTTACGATGAGATGTGTGGTTAGGCTCTGCCTAGATATATAAATTTGTTTTTCCTTTAATATTTAAAAACTACTGAACGGATTTACAGCATTTAAAAAATGGGCGCTTTCTGAACCAAGAGCTACCTTTTTGCCAAATTTGGTGTAATTCCGTTCAGCAGTTCGGGCTGTAGCCTTGTCTAAAGTTTCCTATGGAAATTAAAATGTGGAAAATGTGCTTTGAGACCCCCCTTTTTTCTCAGCCCCCGCTTGACGAATCACCCCGAAACGTTCAAGACAGGAGCTGACCGGAGCGCCCCATTACTTTTGAACATTTCGCGAAGATTCGTTAAACAGCACCAAAGATTTGGGCAAAAGAAAAAACGCTTTTTGAATAGAAACAAGGTCCTAACTATAACTACCTACTGGCGACCGCCAGTAGGTAATATATATATATATATATATATATATATATATATATATATATATATATATATATATATATTCACTGAAAAAAACATAGGTTTCAGGGACGTTATAGTTAGTAGGACATTTCACTCGTACAAAACCATAGAAATTCCGCCGTTATAGTTAGTTCAGCTAACTATAAGTCGCGCCCCCGCAATGCACTGCTGATGACGTCACATATTACATCATTCATGACATGGTCAGTGACATCACTGATGACATCACTGATGACATCTCAAATGACATCACTGATTACATCACTGATGACATCATCCACATGAAAATCTGATGCACCTCTTCACACTCTAATATAACCTTTGATACACCCACTGTAAAATACAGACTACCATTTTCGAAACCATCGACACACCAATACCAGTTACTACATACGCACTCACTGAATCCTAGGTCTACACACATCCACTCATTCACCCATACAATCACTCATACATGCAGTCACTCATCAATACAACACTATCATATGCACTCATACACCTATACAGACACTCACACACCGCCACTCATCCTTGGAGTTACTCACACACCTAGTCAGTCATGCAAAGAATCTATCACACTCCTATTTACACACCTATACAGTTATACACACACCACCTCACTTATTCATACAGATACTAAGACATACTTACTCTCTTATACAATCACTGATACAAGCACACACTCTCACATATAGTCATCTATATACTTCAACACTCACATATACTGCCTTTAACATATGTAGTTACTCACACATGTACCACTGAGACATCCATTCACTAATCAACACACCCATGCACACACTCACCCATACAGCCCTTCACAGATGCACTCTTGAACCCATCCACCCAGTGAATCACCCATTCACACATCTATGCACAGAGTCACACCCCCCCCACCCACCCACACAGACACTCAGGCACCCATACAGATACTCAGACAACCAATCAATAACCAATTACACACCAACTGACAGACTGATACAGACTTTCACACAGTATTGTCACTAGCCCATGCATTCAGTAAGTCACGTTTAATCACTCATACAGTCAGTCACGCACCTACAAAATCATCCATTCAGACAGTTATACACCCACCCATTCTTCAATACACCTTGGCATATATATATAAAAAACATAATTAAACTTTACAGAAACATGCAGTCACTGGATGATGTCATCAGTGATGTCATCAGTGATGTCATTTGAGATGTCATCAGTGATGTCATCAGCAGTGCATTGCGGGGGCACGAGTTATAGTTGAACTAACTATAAGGCGGAATTTCTATGGATTTGTACGAGTGAAATGTCCAACTAACTATAATGTCCCTGAAACCTATGGTTTTTTCAGTGAATTTCTAGGGTTTTTTAAATGCTAATTTCTAACTATAAGGTCCCTGAAACATATAGTTTTTTCAGTGAATTTCAATGGTTTTTTAAACGAAAATTTCTAATTATAATGTGCCTCAATCCTATGTTTTTTTTAGTAAATTTCTAAGGTTTTATAAATGCTAATTTCTAACTATAACATCCCTATTAAGTCCCCTTGAATCCTGAAGGTCCCTGGTGGCCAAGTAGCCCACCAGGTACCTCCAGTAGCGCCACAGAGCTGCGTTGCGGAGAGGTGTTCCTAGGCCACGCCCCTTTTTACACCACGCTGCAAACATGGCTTCTGGCGCACTGCTGCTCTGACGATGAAGTCCACTTGTGTCCTGAGGTCCTCAGGACACAAGAGGACCTCATTGCCCCACCAGCAGTGCACCACAAGCCGCGTTTGCAGAATGGTGTAAAAAGGGGCATGGCCTCGGACCACCTCTCTGCAACGCAGCTCTGTGGCACTTACTGGAGGTACCTGGTGGGCTAGTTGGCCCCCAGGGACCCTCAGGATTCACGGGGACTTAATCCCCCAATTTACAATGCGCCAGGAGGTGTGTTTGCACACTTGTTATATCAGGACCCGCCCCCTCCCTGCACCACTGTGCAAATGCGCCCTCTGGTGCGTTGCAAGTTGGGGATTAAGTCCCCTGAATCCTGAGGGTCCCTGGGGGCCAACTAGCCCACCAGGTACCTCCAGTAAGCGCCACAGAGCTGCGTTGCAGAGAGGTGTAAAAAGGGGCGTGGCTTCGGACCACCTCTCTGCAACACAGCTCTGTGGCACTTACTGGAGGTACCTGGTGGGCTAGTTGGCCCCCAGGGACCCTCAGGATTCAAGGGGACTTAATCCCCCAATTTACAACGCGCCAGGGGGTGTGTTTGCACACTTGTAATATCAGGCCCTGCCCCCTCCCTGCACCACTGTGCAAACGCGCCCCCTGGTACATTGTAAATTGGGGGATTAAGTCCCCTTGAGTCCTGAGGGTCCCTGGGGGCCAAGTAGCCCACCATGTACCTCAGGTAAGCGCCACAGAGCTGCGTTGCAGAGTGGTGTAAAAAGGGGCGTGGCCTTGGACCACCTCTCTGCAACACAGCTCCCTGGCACATACTGGAGGTTTCTGGTGGGCTAGTTGGTCCCCAGGGACCCTCAGTATTCAAGGGGAATTAATTCCCCAACTTACAACGCACCAGGGGGCGCGTTTGCAGAGTGCTGCAGGGAGGGGGCGGGGCCTCAGACGCGATGCCGGCTTTTTTTTTTTCTTTTTTCAGAAGGGGGGCTGTGTGGCCCCCCTTATTTTCCCATTTTTTGGGCCCTGGGGACCCCATCCCCCAGGGCCTGACCCGTTTAAAAAAAAAAAAAAAAAACGGGAAGTGGGCCGCGTGGCCCCCCCTCCCGAGGCCAATTTCAGCCTCGGGGACCCCATCCCCCAGGGCATGGACAGACTTTATTTTATTTTTTTTAATGAAATTATTTGAAGGGGGGCCACGTGGCCCCCCTCCTTTGGCCACTTATGGCCCCGGAGTTCCCATCCCCCGGGGCCTGGCTGCTCCGTTGGGGACCGTGGGGGGAGCCCCAATGCCCCCAGGGTCCCTGCCGGCTCCCCGCCTCCTGTGGGAGCCGTCATTGCTTTTCCACAAGGGGAGCTGCTGACATGTAGCTCCCCTTGTGGAAAAGCAATTCTGCTTTGCTTCATTGAAGCGAGAGCAGGTTTCCCTGCTCTCGCTTCAATGAAGCAAAGCATAGTTTGCTATGGCAGGGCAGGAGCTGCGCGGCTCCCGCCCTGCCATGGCAAACAGAAGTGTCCCGGGGCTGGGCATGCCGGGACACCGCAAGAGGCGACCCTGGGGGGTGGCGGTCCCCAGGGCCATCAAGGGCTCCTGGAGGGGGCCGCGCGGCCGTCTTCCCTTTGTCAAAATAGCCCCGGGGAGGTGGTGGTCCCCGGGGCTGGGGATCCGCTACGTTCCCCCGAATTTAAATAAGTATGTGCCCCGGGGAGGTGGTGGTCCCCAGGGCATGTGGGGGGCTCTTGCCCCCTCACACATGTATTTTTTTTTTAAAACAAGAGTCCCGGGGAGGTGGCGGTCCCCGGGGCAGCGTGGAGGGGGTGGGACCCCCTATGCATTATTTGTTAAAAAGGGTGGGACCCCCCACGCATTATTTGTTAAAAAAGCCCCAGGGAGGTGGCGGTCCCCGGGGCTGCGGGGGGGCCACATGCCCCCCGCACATAATGAGCATAGCCCCAGGGAGGTAGCAGTCCCTGGGGCTGCGGGGGCCCCTGCGGGCCCCGCTATTATTTTTTCACAATGCCCCCGGGACCTGACCCACCCGGGGGGCTCATTAAAATGAAGCGCGGGAGTTCGTGCTTTATTTTTTTAAATAATTTTGGTGGGATTCGCGACCCCAACGCGAATTTCGCCAACATTATTATTAAAAAAAACTTTTTGGGGCTCTGGGGGTCCTTGTGGGACCCCCTGAGCAGGCCTAGGGGGTCAGGGTGTTTCAACCCTGCCCCCTTTTCTTGTTTTTCATCTTTTTTTCACTGTTTTCTTGTGACTCGGCACAAGATGGCTGCCAACACTTCCTGGTTTGGAGTGTTGGCAGCCAATGAGAAAGAAGCTCGTGCTCGGAAGTTTCGCGAACCCACCGCGCCCACAGATATCGATATTATTTATTTTTCTAATTTCTCAGGAACTACTGAACGGATTTACACCATTTAACAAAAAGGGATCTATCTGAACAAAAACCTACCTTTTTGCCAAATGTGGTGTAATTCCGATCCGCAGTTCGGGCTGTAGCTTTGTCTAAAGTTTCCTATGGAAAATTACATGGGGAAAACATGTTTTGGGACACCCCTTTTTTCTCAGCCCCCGCTTGACGAAACACCCCAAAACTTTCAAGACAGCAGCTGACCGGAGCGCCCCACTAGTTTTGAAAATTTCGCGAAGATTCGTCAACCGGCGCCAAAGTTATTGGGAAAAGAATAAACGCTTTTTGAATAGAAACGAGGTCCTAACTATAACTACCTACTGACGACCGCCAGTAGGAAGTTATAGTTAGGACCTTGTTTCTATTCAAAAAGCGTTTTTTCTTTTTCCAATAACTTTTGCGTCGTTTGACGAATCTTCGTGCATTTTCAAAACTGGTGGGGCGCTCCTGTCAGCTTCCGTCTTGATAGTTTCAGGGTGATTCGTCAAGCGGGGGCCGAGAAAAAAGGGGGGTCCCAAAACGCGTTTTCCCCATGTTAATTTCCATAGGAAACTTTAGACAAAGCTACAACCCGAACTGCTGAACGGAATTACACCAAATTTGGCAAAAAGGTAGGTCTTGGTTCAGAAAGAGCCCTTTTTGTTAAATGGTGTTAATCCGTTCCGTAGTTCCTGAGAAATTAGAAAAAGAAAAAATATCGATATCTGAGCACCGAGGAGGAGTCGCGAACCCTCCCGGGCACGAGCTTCACTCTGATTGGCTGCCAACATTCCAAACCAGGAAGTGTTGGCAACCATCTTGTGACTCGGTAGAACCGAGTCACAAGAAAAGAGTGGAAAAAAGGTTGAAAAACAAGAAAAAGGGGCAGGGTTGAAACACCCTGACCCCCTAGGCCTGCTCAGGGGGTCCCACAAGGACCCCCAGGGCCAAAAAAAGCATTTTTAAAAAAAAGAAAAAGCAGCAGAATTCGCGTTGGGGTCGCGAATCCTGCCGAAAATAAAAAAAAATTAGGCCCCCAGGTGGGCCAGGCCCCGGGGACAATGCCAAAATGAAATAGCGGGGGCCCACAGGGCCCCCGGAGACCGCCACCTCCCCGGGGCTATGCTAATGATGTGCGGGGGGCATGCGACCCCCCACAGCCCCGGGGACCGCCACCTCCCTGGGGCTTCTTTCAAAATGAATGCATGAGGGGTTCCCAACCTCCCCCATGCTGCTCCGGGGACTGCCACCTCCCCGGGGCTTTTTTAATTGTATGCGGGGGGCACGCGGCCCCCCGCAGCCCCGGGGACCACCACCTCCCCGGGGCTCTGTTTTATTTTTTAAAGAAGTGTGGGGGCAAGAGTCCCCCCACATGCCCCGGGGACCACCACCTCCACGGGGCATTCTTTATTCAAATTTGGGGGTCTGTTACGGACCCCCAGCCCCGGGGACCACCACCTCCCGGGGCTTTGCAAACATGGGGAGGGGGGAGGGGAGACGCGCGGCTCCCCTCCTGGAGCGCTCCATCAAGCGCTCCCCTCCTGGAGCGCTTGATGGCCCTGGGGACCGCCACCCCCCAGGGCCAGCTCCTGCAATGTCCTGGGGTGCCCACCCCAGGGACATTGCTGTTTGCGATGGCAGGGCGGGAGCCCTGCAGCTCCCGGCCTGTCATAGCAAACTCTGCTTTGCTTCATTGAAGCGAGAGCAGGAAAACCTGCTCTTGCTTCAATGAAGCAAAGCAGGATTGCTTTTGAGCAAGGGGAGCTGCATGTCAGCAGCTCCCCTTGCTCAAAAGCAATGCCGGCTTTTACAGGAGGTGGGGGGCTGGCATGACCATGGGGGCATTGGGGCTCCCCCCACAGTCCCCAACGAAGAGGCCAGGCCCCGGGGGTTGGAGTCCCCGGGGCCAGAAGTGGCCTGGGAGGGGGGCCAAGTGGCCCCCCTCCCCAATAAGATTTTTTTTTTTTTTTTAAACACGCAAAGGCTGGCCCTGGGGGATGGGGTCCCCGGGGCCATAATTGGCCTGAGAAGGGGGGCCACGCGGCCCCCCTCCAAATAATTTAAAAACATAAGTCTGGCCATGCTCCGGGGGATGGGGTTGAAATTGGCCTCGGGAGGGGGGCCACGCAGCCCCCTCCCGTTTTTATTAAAAAAATTATAGAAAGGTGTCAGGCCCTGGGGGATGGGGTCCCCAGGGCCCCAAAAATGTAAAAGAAGGGGGGCCACACAGCCCCCCTTGTTAAAAAAAGTAAAAATAAAAAAGCCGGCGAGATAGCCGGAGGCCACGCCTCTTTCCACCACTCTGCAAACGCGCCCCTGGGGCGTTCTAGTTGTGGGATTAAGTCCCCTTGAACACTGAGGGTCTCTGGGGCCAACTAGCTCACCAGGTACCTCCAGTAAGTGCCACACAGCTGGATTGCAGAGAGTGGTCCGAGGACACGCCCTTTTACACCACTCTGCAAACGTGCCTCTTGGCACACTGCTGCTCGGGGATGAAGTCCACTTGTGTCCTGAGGTCCTCAGGACACAAGAGGACCTCATCGCCCACCACCAGTGCGCCAAGAGGCGTGTTTGCAGAGTGGTATAAAAGGGGCATGGCCTCGGACCACCTCTCTGCAATCCAGCTGTGTGGCGCTTACTGGAGGTACCTGGTGGGCTAGTTGGCCCCCAGGGACCCTCAGTATTCAAGGGGACTTAATCCCCCAACTTAGAACATGCCAGGGGGCTCGTTTGCAGAGTGGTGGAGAAAGGGGGCGTGGCCTGTGTCCACCTCTCTGCAATTGAGCTCTGTGGCGCTTACTGGAGGTACCTGGTGGGCAAGTTGGCCCCCAGGGACCCTCAGTATTCAAGGGGAATTAATCCCCCAACTTAGAACGCGCCAGTGGGTGCGTTTGCAGAGTGGTGGAGAAAGGGGGAGTGGCCTAGTATGTGAAGTTAGCATTCCTGCTGTGTGGGACTTAATAGAGGTAATAGGAGGGGTAGTTGGCCCCCAAGGTTGACATTGGGGGTTAACTACCCCTCCTGTTACCTCCAGTAAATCTCACACAGTGGGATTGCTAAGATATGTTCGGAGGCCACACTCACCTTTCTCCACCACTCTACAAACACGAGTGCTATGTTATAGTTAGAAGTTAGCATTTAAAAAACATCAGTGATGTCATTTGAGATGTTATCAGTGATGTCATCAGTGATGTCACTGACCATGTCATGAGTGATGTAATATGTGACGTCATCAGCAGTGCATTGCGGGGGCGAGAGTTATAGTTAGCTCTACGAACTATAACGGCTGAATTTCTCTGGTTTTGTACGAGTGAAATGTCCAACTAACTATAACGTCCCTGAAACCTATGGTTTTTTCAGTGAATTTCAAAGGATTTTTAAATGCTAATTTCTAACTATAACGTCCCTGAAACCTATGGTTTTTTCAGTGAATTTCAAAGGTTTTTTAAATGCTAATTTCTAACTATAACGTCCCTCAAACCTATGGTTTTTTCAGTGAATATATATATATATATTGCCTTTACAACTCCGAAGAAGTCCATTGCTGTTGACGAAACACGTTGCCTATTTCTGCTGTAAATTTGGCGACGGTTTTTAGAAGAAAAATAAAATAAAAGAGAATAATTGAATATACTCTGGCATCTCTTCTTGAATTTCTTTATACTGCCATTATTTGTGGCGCACCTATATTCTGTTTAAACTTGAAATGTCCTGGTCTCAGGGTTGAATCTTGGCAGCAGGTGCTGATATTGTATTGGTAATCACTTAGGGACACTAACCTTTGGTCCGCTGCCTTTTTCTTGGATTATGTAATTGGTGTTTATTTATGTACTTTTTGTCTTGCAATTGTTCTGTTAGTTTATTCTTTTAAATAGTTTACAGAGCATTTACATTTTGTTGGTAATGTATATTTTAGTAGAGTGTTAATGGTTTTGGAGGGGAATAGTGTGGAAGGTATTGGAATTATAGTATAAATTAAATTAATTGTTAGTAACATTTAATTGATTAATTGATAAATATTTATATTTTATTGTTGGAAATGGAATGCACATTGTTTGCTCATTTAGTAATTTCATGGTAAGTGTTTTAATAATATGGTTTATGCAATGTGTTTTTTTAGTTTAATTTTTGAGAAAATGTTTTATTTATTTTATAAGGTATTGTTTTTTTTCCCATTTCTTTTTTGTGATATGGATGCACACTTTTTAATTTTAATATGTATGTATTAATTTCTTTGTAGTTTGTAATAAGCATTTTTATTTATATTATGAATTCATTTTTATTTAATTTTAGCTATTTACATATTTTTTTTAAAAATGTTTAGGAGGTGGATTGTTTTTGTAGTCCCTCCAAAGTTCTTCATTTTCTGTACTGTTGGTTAAATTAGAGTGTGAATAGTAAACATAACTCCTCCGAAGTACAACACTTACCTTATGATGGAGATGGAATATGCTAATAATTTTTTTTAAATTAAATATTTATTTTATGTTTGTTAACCCTAATTTATAGTATTTTTATTTGTAGTTTATAATGTATGATTATATTTTTCAATTATTTCTATTACTTAGGGTTTTTATGACTTTTATAAGCCTGCTCTTTAAACTTAATGTTTTTCATATTTATTATATTAGGTCAATAATGGCATGAGACAACATCTTGCATGTCAATCAACATGCATTATTTGCGAGATTCAGGCCCAACTCCAAAGCTGTAAAAAGTAATGTGTAGGCCAAACTGTGAATGACCTGCGTACACAATGAAGGAATCACAAACCAGCAATAAATAATAAGAAACTTAACCAGCCTGTAGCCAATCATTTCAACCTTGTGGACCCTTTTCTATCAGATTTCCCTCTGGATGTTGTAGTAGAAATATACTTTTGTCACATCATCTGTTTGGGGTACTTCTTTCTTGAATAGTTCATTTCTTTTTGACTCATAGTATTCTTTGGATTTCAGCTGGATGTTAGTTGGTGGTGATCACATATATATATTTTTTAATTGGGTTCAAGGGAATTAACCCAACCATCCACCTATGCAAATATTTTTGATTCCTAATTTATAAAAAAAAATACTTGGATAAATTTACACCAAATCACAAAAAGCACATTTCCTGGGCCAAAATCTAGCTTCCTGGTCCAAATTTGCTGAAATTCTATTCAGTGTTTTTTTGCTATATCGCTGTCTAAAAAATGCAATGGAAAATCTGGTATTTGGACCCCTTTTTTTTTTCAGCCCTTGCTTGACCGATCACTCCAAGACTTTCCAGGAAGAAGCTGGGGTGGACAATCTTTTTTTTTTGGAATGTTTTGTGAAGATTTGTCTAACGGCACCAAAGTTACACAGCTGGTCCTTCAATACTGGCTCCCACAGCACCCAGGATGGGTGCATGCGGGGAGCCGACTGGGGCCGTGGGGGACCTTGGACTCTCCTACCAACCCCCAACTTGCAGTTTGGTGAGTGCCCTTGGTAGACGCTAGGGCACCCACCTACAACAATACAGGTCACAGGGGATGGGGTGACAGGACCACTATAGGCTTGGATAGGGAGGCCATGTACCCCCTCCCCATCAAATTAAGCACAGACCTTAGGCATGGGGTCTCCAAGGCCTATTAAAGTTTTGGGAGGGAGGTTGCTTGGTGCTCTCCCCTTTCAAATGAAATTTAGCCCCAGGGGGTAAGGTCCCCGGGCCTATTAAGACTGACGACTCTGTCCCCTTAAAAACAAAAAGGCCCTGGGGTTGGTGTCCCTGGGACTGAAAGTAGCTTGGGGATGGGGACTTTGGCAATATGTTGTGCATGACATGGGGTTGGATGTCAGTTGGGGATTCAATGCTGTTCCTGGCCACAAGCCAGATTCTGTGGCCAACCCGTGCTGCGCATTGCCATTGAGTTGGTTGTCATGTGGAAGGTTGCCTAACAGGGTCCGGCTGTATGCAGCAGAGGCTGGCTTAATGCATTTTAATTATAAAATATTACTTTACATTGAAAACAAACCCTAGTAATCTACAGAAAAAAACAAAGGCTAAAGTAATATTATAGTTAGGTGAAACGTTATGTGACAATGTAAGATTTTAAATGTAAAAATCCACTGAAATTCACCAGTTATATTCATTTCAAGTAACTATAATTCGTTCGCTAACATAACTAACCCACATATTACATCACTTATTACATCACTTATGACATAATTGATCATTTCTCAGCAAAATTTGCAATGACATTATTGATGAGAAAACTGTGCATAGCTGGATCATGAGGTATAGTTACCTAAGGGCACAAGTTATAGTTACTTGAGCTAACCATAACTATAACTGGTGAACTTCTGTGGTTTTTGGAGTTTGAAACATTACGTTGTTACTGAACATCTCACCGAACTATAACGTTATTTTAACTTTTGCTTTTTTTTTTGTAAAAAATACATTTTTATATATTACCTACTGGCGGTCGCCAGTAGGTAGTTATAATTAGGACCTCGTTTCTATTCAAAAAGCGTTTTTTCTTTTCCCAATAACTTTGGCGCCGGTTGACGAATCTTCGCGAAATTTTCAAAACTAGTGGGGCGCTCTGGTCAGCTCCTGTCTTGAAAGTTTCGGGGTGATTTGTCAAGTGGGGGCCGAGAAAAAAGGGGGGTCCCAAAACACGTTTTCCCCATGTTAATTTCCATAGGAAACTTTAGACAAAGCTACAGCCCAAACTGCTGAACGGAATTACACCAAATTTGGCAAAAAGGTAGCCCTTGGTTCAGAAAGAGCCCTTCTTAGGTCTCGCCTGAGCCAGCGCGCATGTGCTGCTCTGCAAGACATTAAGTAAGGGCTTTTGAGAGCTGAACACACGCTCGTGCGTGTGCTTTTTTAAAATTAACCCGCGATTGGCCTTTGCGTGCGTCTTTCTAAGAAAGACAGCACACAATTGGCTGAAGGCGGGTGCATGTCCCGCCTTCTCTGGTCCTTGGCCTAGAGTCCTCGGGGGCGCGCATGACCACCATCTGTTTCCAATTATCTTAATTGGAAACAGATGGTGGTCGCGCTGGCCCTGGTACGAATTCCTTTTAGCGCACGCACCACTCCAGGCCGGGCTTGTCCTTTCTTGCGGCTGTCTTCTACTTTCTCTTTCCCTCTGTATCTCCCAGTCTCTCTTTCCATATATTTCTTTCCTCCAAGTGTTCACACTTTTTCTCTCCCCCTCTTCCAATCCTTTCCTCTCTCTCCGCACGCTCGCTCTATTTCTCTCCCTTCAGTTTCTCGTGTCGCTCTCTCACCCCTCGCGCATACTCCCCCCACCCCTTAATCAGTACTCAGTCGGCACCTAATCTACTTGGACACAAGACACAGCACTCTTGTTCCATAAACTAAAGACCCAGCACTCTCTCAGGACTGACTGAATACTGCACAATGCCATTGCTACGCCGATTACTTTGTCCTCGCTATACCTCAGCTGGGTACGAGCCAGACCCCCGCACCCACCTCCCGTTGAAAACTGATTACCTTTCCTCCTAAGAACGAATATTCACCCAACTTTTAGTCAGTACTGAACGTTTTCTGTGCGCTTCCTGCCTCAACAGAATACTTAGCGCTCCTTCGACCTGCCCTGGGGTGACGGGGCTGTGCCTGCCTTTGACAAATACTAGAATGCGCAGCATTTTTACCTCTTGGTTATTACACAGGGGAACAAAAGGGGTTTGCTGAAGTGCCACGTATTGGCTAGATTTTACACTTGGGCAAAATGGTGCAAAACGAACGAGCGCTTTGCTCCCTGCTTACATAATTATATTGAGGAAAACCGGTATTTTCTCAGACACAATGTTTGTTGCACATGGGGAAAAAAGAGAGCGAGTCCGTATCCTGTACCTCTCTCCCTCCTGTTCTCACCTCTCCCTGCATCTCTCGCATCCCGCATTTCCTACCATCTCATCGCTGCCCCCCTCCCCGTTTCTGTGCCAGGGCGTCCTTCTCCCACCACCTCTCTCCCCACAAATCTCCTTCATACCCTCCTGCATCTCTGCGCTCCCCCCACCCCCACACCAGCCTCTGGTCAGGCCTCCTGCCGTCTCTCGTTCTCTCCAGGCTCTCTTCTGTGTGACCCTCTACCCCCTAACACACCCTTCCCCACCCCACACCCTTCCCCACCCTCCTTCTCCTTCCCTCGACCACTACTGCCCCCCCGTTTTCATTCTCACACCCCGTCCCTGATCTCGTCTCATCCTGAGTTCTCCTTTCCACTTCCTCATGTGTCTCTCTCTCTAAATCTCTCTCTCTATATCTCTCTCTCTCTCTAAATCTCTCTCTCTCTCTTTCTCTCTCTCTCTCTCTGTATCTCTCTCTCTCTCTCTCTTTCTCTCTAAATCTCTCTCTAAATCTCTCTAAATCTCTCTCCCTAAATTTCTCTCTCTCTCTAAATTTCTCTCTCTCTAAATCTCTCTCTCTCTAAATTTCTCTCACTCTCTAAATCTCTCTCTCTCTCTAAATCTCTCTAAATATCTCTCTCTAAATCTCTCTCTCTCTCTCTAAATCTCTCTCTCTCTCTCTCTCTCTAAATCTCTCTCTAAATCTCTCTCTCTAAATCTCTCTCTCTCCTCTCTAAATCTCTCTCTCTCTCTCTAAATCTCTCTCTCTCTAAATCTCTCTCTCTCTCTAAATCTCTCTCTCTCTAAATCTCTCAATCTCTCGCTCTCTAAATCTCTCTCTCTCTCTCTCTCTAAATCTCTCTCTCTAAATCTCTCTCTCTAAATCTCTCTCTCTCTCTAAATCTCTCTCTCTAAATCTCTCTCTCTAAATCTCTCTCTCTAAATCTCTCTTTCTCTAAATCTCTCTCTCTAAATCTCTCTCTCTCTTTCTAAACCTCTCTCTCGCTCTAAATCTCTCTCTCTCTAAATCTCTCTCTCTCTCTTTAAATCTCTCTCTCTAACTCTCTCTCTCTCTCTCTCTCTCTCTAAATCTCTCTCTCTCTAAATCCCTCTCTCTCTCTCTAAATCTCTCTCTCTCTCTCTTTCTCTCTCTCTCGATCTAAATCTCTCTCTCTAAATCTCTCTCTCTAAATCTCTCTCTCTAAATCTCTCTCTCTCTCTCTAAATCTCTCTCTCTAAATCTCTCTCTCAAATCTCTCTCTCTCTCTAAATCTCTCTTTCTCTAAATCTCTCTCTCTCTCTCTAAATCTCTCTCTCTCTCGCTCTAAATCTCTCTCTCTCTAAATCTCTCTCTCTCTTTAAATCTCTCTCTCTAATCTCTCTCTCTCTCTCTCTCTCTAAATCTCTCTCTCTAAATCTCTCTCTCTCTCTAAATCTCTCTCTCTCTCTCTTTCTCTCTCTCGATCTAAATCTCTCTATCTAAATCTCTCTCTCTCTCTCTCTAAATCTCTCTTTCTCTCTAAATCTCTCTCTCTCTAAATCTCTCTCTCTCTCTCTAAATCTCTCTAAATCTTCTCACTAAATCTCTCTTTCTCTAAATCTCTCTCTCTAAATCTCTCTCTCTCTTTAAATCTCTCAAATATCTCTCTCTCTCTCTCTCTAAATCTCTCTCTCTCTAAATCTCTCTCTCTCTCTCTCTCTCTAAATCTCTCTCTAAATCTCTCTCTCTAAATCTCTCTCTCTCTAAATCTCTCTCTCTTTAAATCTCTCTCTCTAAATCTCTCTCTAAATCTCTCTCTCTCTCTCTAAATCTCTCTCTCTCTAATTCTCTAAATCTCTCTCTAAATCTCTCTCTAAATCTCTCTCTCTAAATCTCTCTCTCTCTCTCTCTCTCCCCCCCCAGCCCCTCTCTTCTCAATTTTTCCTCCCCCTTTCGGCATTGTCTCACTTTCAAACTCATGCAGAATCTTTCATTATTTTCCATCTAGCGCTTTGAAACCCGCCGGGTGGAGTTCGCGCTCACCCGCAAGTCCTCTCCCCCTACCCCGTTTCCCTCATTCGTTCTCTGTGGTAAGCGTTCGGAAGAACTCGCAGAGCTACAAGACGTTATATAAATGCAATTAAGATCCAGTCAATGAAAGATGGTTCACTCGGGGTGAGCGTTACTCAGCAGCAAAGCAGGCTGTAGCTCTCTTTCTCTGGCTGTCTCTCCAAATTCTCAGTCGCAGGAACTACAATCTCAGAAGTGCAGAGTAAGACCCCATAGACACAGACAAGTAAGCACTGGAGAATGCGTCATCGCCTTAAGGTGACGACAGCCTGACAGGAGCCAGACACAAGGGTCGCTCCTTCGCAGCCACTTTGGGACTCTACTGATGCATAGGTACGTAGGTCTGAGGAGTGCGCACCAGTAATGAAAGAAGGAACAAGCATCTGCAATGCAATAGGTCTAAATACACTCCACATAATACCACACAGTGCCACATAATTATATGCTACATAATTACATTGCACTCAATGCAACATACACTCCTACTACCACTCAGTGCCACATAATTACACGCCACATAATTACACTCTACTGATTGCAACATACACTCCACATAATACCACTCAGTGCCACATAATTATTTGCAACATAATTACACTGCACTCAATGCAACATACACTCCAAATAATACCACTCAGTGCCACATAATTACACGCCACATAATTACACTCTAATGAATACAACATACACTCCCCATAATACCACTCAGTGCCACATAATTACACGCCACATAATTACAATCTACTCAATGCAACATAAATACACTCCACATAATACAACTCAGTGCCATATAATTACATGCCACATACTTACACTCTACTCAATGCAACATAAATACACTCCACATAATACCACACAGTGCCACATAATTATATGCTACATAATTACATTGCACTCAATGCAACATACACTCCAAATACCACGCAGTGCCACATAATTACACACCACATAATTACACTCTACTGAATACAACATACACTCCCCATAATACCACTCAGTGCCACATAATTACACGCCACATAATTACACTCTACTCAATGCAACATAAATACACTCCACATAATACCACTCAGTGCCATATAATTACACGCCTCATACTTACACTCTACTCAATGCAACATAAATACACTCCACATAAATACCACACAGTGCCACATAATTATATGCTACATAATTATATTGCACTCAATGCAACATACACTCCAAATACCACTCAGTGCCACATAATTACACGCCACATAATTACACTCTACTGAATGCAACATACACTCCACACAATACCACTCAGTGCCACATAATTATTTGCTACATAATTACACTGCACTCAATGCAACATACACTCCAAATAATACCACTCAGTGCCACATAATTACACGCCACATAATTACACTCTACTGAATACAACATACACTCCCCATAATACCACTCAGTGCCACATAATTACACGCCACATAATTACACTCTACTCAATGCAACATAAATACACTCCACATAATACCACTCAGTGCCATATAATTACACGCCTCATACTTACACTCTACTCAATGCAACATAAATACACTCCACATAATACCACTCAGTGCCACATAATTATATGCTGCATAATTACACTGCACTCAATGCAACATACACTCCAAATAATACCACTCAGTGCCACATAATTACACGCCACATAATTACACTCTACTGAATGCAACATACACTCCACACAATACCACTCAGTGCCACATAATTATTTGCTACATAATTACACTGCACTCAATGCAACATACACTCCAAATAATACCACTCAGTGCCACATAATTACATGCCACATAATTACACTCTACTGAATACAACATACACTCCCCATAATACCACTCAGTGCCACATAATTACACGCCACATAATTACACTCTACTCAATGCAACATAAATTCACTCCACATAATACCACTCAGTGCCATATAATTACACACCTCATACTTACACTCTACTCAATGCAACATAAATACACTCCACATAATACCACTCAGTGCCACATAATTATATGCTGCATATTTACATTGCACTCAATGCAACATACACTCCAAATAATACCACTCAGTGCCACATAATTACACGCCATATAATTACACTCTACTGAATGCAACATACACTCCACACAATACCACTCAGTGCAGGAAAAAGTTGCCAGCAGTGCAAGTACAAAAATAGTAGAAGACATTTTTTGTTAAAATCTTTTTAATCAGGTTTTTCAGTTGTATATAATGTCGTCTTCGTTTGTATAAAGGTAACAAAAATGCTTCACACTTTTTAATATAACTTTTCAACATAATGCACAGCAGCCACAATGCTCTACAACATAGCCAAAAGTTCTGGCTAAACACATACGGTCCCAAAGGCGAGACCTATTGGATATGCCAATGCTTGTTGTTAAATGGTGTAAATCCGTTCAGTAGTTGCTGAGAAATTAGAAAAAGAAAACGTTTCGATATCTGTGGCCGAGGACGGTTCACGAACCCTCCCGAGCATGAGCTTCACTCTGATTGGCTGACAACACTCCAATGCAAAAACAACAGTTGATCGACAGAATGCAGAACAATGTCATACATTCACCCCAGTACAGAGATCTGGGCCTAAATCCATCGTTTTTTTGCTCACCATGCCATTCCAGTTTGAACCCAGCCATATGCAAATCAGTCTTGACCCTGTGCCTCATGGGAACAGTCCAGCCCGAACTGCCAGGCCTGGTCCTTCCTGGACAGGAAACAAGCATCCTAGGACCGGTTTCGGGGTTTCACCCCTCTTCAGCCAGGATAGCTTGATTCCAGTGGCATGGAGAGCACGGGACCCACGTCTGGGCATACCCGTCCCACTCGGGGTGACAAATGCAAAAACAACAATTGATGGACAGAATGCAGAACAATGTCATACATTCACCCCAGTACAGAGATCTGGGCCTAAATCCATCGTTTTTTTGCTCACCATGCCGTTCCAGTTTGAACCCAGCCATATGCAAATCAGTCTTGACCCTGTGCCCAATGGGAACAGTCCAGCCCGAACTGCCAGGCCAGGTCCTCCCTGGACAGGAAACAGTGCCACATAATTATTTGCTACATAATTACACTGCACTCAATACAACATACACTCCCCATAATACCACTCAGTGCCACATAATTACACGCCACATAATTACAATCTACTCAATGCAACATAAATACACTCCACATAATACCACTCAGTGCCATATAATTACACGCCTCATACTTACACTCTACTCAATGCAACATAAATACACTCCACATAAATACCACACAGTGCCACATAATTATATGCTACATAATTATATTGCACTCAATGCAACATACACTCCAAATAATACCACTCAGTGCCACATAATTACACGCCACATAATTACACTCTACTGAATGCAACATACACTCCACACAATACCACTCAGTGCCACATAATTATTTGCTACATAATTACACTGCACTCAATGCAACATACACTCCAAATAATACCACTCAGTGCCACATAATTACATGCCACATAATTACACTCTACTGAATACAACATACACTCCCCATAATACCACTCAGTGCCACATAATTACATGCCACATAATTACACTCTACTCAATGAAACATAAATACACTCCACATAATACCACTCAGTGCCATATAATTACACACCTCATACTTACACTCTACTCAATGCAACATAAATACACTCCACATAATACCACTCAGTGCCACATAATTATATGCTGCATATTTACATTGCACTCAATGCAACATACACTCCAAATAATACCACTCAGTGCCACATAATTACACGCCATATAATTACACTCTACTGAATGCAACATACACTCCACACAATACCACTCAGTGCAGGAAAAAGTTGCCAGCAGTGCAAGTACAAAAATAGTAGAAGACATTTTTTGTTAAAATCTTTTTTTAATCAGGTTTTTCAGTTGTATATAATGTCGTCTTCGTTTGTATAAAGGTAACAAAAATGCTTCACACTTTTTAATATAACTTTTCAACATAATGCACAGCAGCCACAATGCTCTACAACATAGCCAAAAGTTCTGGCTAAACACATACGGTCCCAAAGGCGAGACCTATTGGCTATGCCAATGCTTGTTGTTAAATGGTGTAAATCCGTTCAGTAGTTGCTGAGAAATTAGAAAAAGAAAACGTTTTGATATCTGTGGCCGAGGACGGTTCACGAACCCTCCCGAGCATGAGCTTCACTCTGATTGGCTGACAACACTCCAATGCAAAAACAACAGTTGATCGACAGAATGCAGAACAATGTCATACATTCACCCCAGTACAGAGATCTGGGCCTAAATCCATCGTTTTTTTGCTCACCATGCCATTCCAGTTTGAACCCAGCCATATGCAAATCAGTCTTGACCCTGTGCCTCATGGGAACAGTCCAGCCCGAACTGCCAGGCCAGGTCCTTCCTGGACAGGAGCAAGCATCCTAGGACCGGTTTTGGGGTTTCACCCCTCTTCAGCCAGGATAGCTTGATTCCAGTGGCATGTAGAACACGGGACCCACGTCTGGGCATACCCGTCCCACTCGGGGTGACAAATGCAAAAACAACAATTGATGGACAGAATGCAGAACAATGTCATACATTCACCCCAGTACAGAGATCTGGGCCTAAATCCATCGCTTTTTTGCTCACCATGCCGTTCCAGTTTGAACCCAGCCATATGCAAATCAGTCTTGACCCTGTGCCCAATGGGAACAGTCCAGCCCGAACTGCCAGGCCAGGTCCTCCCTGGACAGGAAACAAGCATCCTAGGACCGGTTTCGGGGTTTCACCCCTCTTCAGCCAGGATAGCTTGATTCCAGTGGCATGGAGAGCACGGGACCCACATCTGGGCATACCCGTCCCACTCGGGGTGACAAATGCAAAAACAACAATTGATGGACAGAATGCAGAACAATGACATACATTCACCCCAGTACAGAGATCTGGGCCTAAACCCATCATTTTTTTGCTCACCATGCCGTCCCAGGATGCTTGTTTCCGGTCCAGGGAAGACATGGCTTGGCAGTTTGGGCTGGACTGTTCCCATGAGGCACAGGGTCAGACTGATTTGCATATGGCCATGTCTGAACTGGGGTGGTGGAGTGAGCTAAAGAATGATGATGGATTAAACCCAGATCAGTTGACTGGGGGTGAGTGTTTGATTAGCTCAAGCGCTCCGTCCATCATTCCCTTTGGTATCGCTTTGTTTGCCCTAAGTTGGCAGGGTATGCCCAGACGTGGGTCCCTTGCTCACTTTGCCACTGGATTCAAGCTAGCCTGGCTGATGACGGCTGAATAGCCAGAAACCGGTCCCAGGATGATTGTTTCCGGTCCAGGGAAGACATGGCTTGGCAGTTCGGGCTGGACTGTTCCCATGAGGCACAGGGTCAGACTGATTTGCATATGGCCATGTCTGAACTGGGATGGTGGAGTGAGCTAAAGAATGATGATGGATTAAACCCAGATCAGTTGACTGGGGGTGAGTGTTTGATTAGCTCAAGCGCTCCATCCATCATTCCCTTTGGTATCGCTTTGTTCGCCCTAAGTTGGCAGGGTATGCCCAGACGTGGGTCAGTTGCTCACTTTGCCACTGGAATCAAGCTAGCCTGGCTGATGATGGCTGAATAGCCAGAAACCGGTCCCAGGATGCTTGTTTCCGGTCCAGGGAAGACATGGCTTGGCAGTTCGGGCTGGACTGTTCCCATGAGGCACAGGGTCAGACTGATTTGCATATGGCCATGTCTGAACTGGGGTGGTGGAGTGAGCTAAAGAATGATGATGGATTAAACCCAGATCAGTTGACTGGGGGTGAGTGTTTGATTAGCTCAAGCGCTCCGTCCATCATTCCCTTTGGTATCGCTTTGTTCGCCCTAAGTTGGCAGGGTATGCCCAGACGTGGGTCCCTTGCTCACTTTGCCACTGGATTCAAGCTAGCCTGGCTGATTGCGGCTGAATAGCCAGAAACCGGTCCCAGGATGCTTGTTTCCGGTCCAGGGAAGACATGGCTTGGCAGTTCGGGCTGGACTGTTCCCATGAGGCACAGGGTCAGACTGATTTGCATATGGCCATGTCTGAACTGGGGTGGTGGAGTGAGCTAAAGAATGATGATGGATTAAACCCAGATCAGTTGACTGGGGGTGAGTGTTTGATTAGCTCAAGCGCTCCGTCCATCATTCCTTTTGGCATCGCTTTGTTCGCCCTAAGTTGGCAGGGTATGCCCAGACGTGGGTCCCTTGCTCACTTTGCCACTGTATTCAAGGTAGCCTGGCTGATGACGGCTGAATAGCCAGAAACCGGTCCCAGGATGCTTGTTTCCGGTCCAGGGAAGACATGGCTTGGCAGTTCGGGCTGGACTGTTCCCATGAGGCACAGGGTCAGACTGATTTGCATATGGCCATGTCTGAACTGGGGTGGTGGAGTGAGCTAAAGAATGATGATGGATTAAACCAGATCAGTTGACTGGGGGTGAGTGTTTGATTAGCTCAAGCGCTCCGTCCATCATTCCCTTTGGTATCACTTTGTTCGCCCTAAGTTGGCAGGGTATGCCCAGACGTGGGTCCCTTGCTCACTTTGCCACTGGATTCAAGCTAGCCTGGCTGATGACGGATGAATAGCCAGAAACCGGTCCCAGGATGCTTGTTTCCGGTCCAGGGAAGACATGGCTTGGCAGTTCGGGCTGGACTGTTCCCATGAGGCACAGGGTCAGACTGATTTGCATATGGCCATGTCTGAACTGGGGTGGTGGAGTGAGCTAAAGAATGATGATGGATTAAACCCAGATCAGTTGACTGGGGGTGAGTGTTTGATTAGCTCAAGCGCTCCGTCCATCATTCCCTTTGGTATCGCTTTGTTCGCCCTAAGTTGGCAGCGTATGCCCAGACGTGGGTCCCTTGCTCACTTTGCCACTGGATTCAAGCTAGCCTGGCTGATGACGGCTGAATAGCCAGAAACCGGTCCCAGGATGCTTGTTTCCGGTCCAGGGAAGACATGGCTTGGCAGTTCGGGCTGGACTGTTCCCATGAGGCACAGGGTCAGACTGATTTGCATATGGCCATTTCTGAACTGGGGTGGTGGAGTGAGCTAAAGAATGATGATGGATTAAACCCAGATCAGTTGACTGGGGGTGAGTGTTTGATTAGCTCAAGCGCTCCGTCCATCATTCCCTTTGGTATCGCTTTGTTCGCCCTAAGTTGGCAGGGTATGCCCAGACGTGGGTCCCTTGCTCACTTTGCCACTGGATTCAAGCTAGCCTGGCTGATGACGGCTGAATAGCCAGAAACCGGTCCCAGGATGCTTGTTTCCGGTCCAGGGAAGACATGGCTTGGCAGTTCGGGCTGGACTGTTCCCATGAGGCACAGGGTCAGACTGATTTGCATATGGCCATGTCTGAACTGGGGTGTTGGAGTGAGCTAAAGAATGATGATGGATTAAACCCAGATCAGTTGACTGGGGGTGAGTGTTTGATTAGCTCAAGCGCTCCGTCCATCATTCCCTTTGGTATCGACAACACTCCAAACCAGGAAGTGTTGGCAGCCATCTTGTGACTCGGTAGAACCGAGTCACAAGAAAACAGTGAAACAAAGTGTAAAATGAAGAAAAGGGGGCAGGGTAGAAACACCCTGACCCCCTAGGCCTGCTCAGGGGGTCCAACAAGGATCCCCAGGGCCAAAAAAAGCATTTTTTTTTGTAATTTTGGCGGAAGTTGCGTTGGGGTCGCGAATCTCGCCAAAACTTTTTAAAAATGAAGCGCGGGCTCCCGCGCTTCATTTTAATGAGGCCCCTGGGTGGGCCAGGTCCTTGGGGCATTGCCCAAAAAATAATACCTGGGGCCCGCGGGGGCCCCCGCAGCCCCGGGCACCGCCACCTCCCCTGGGGCTATGCTGATTCTTTGCGGGGGGCACGCGGCCCCCCGCAGCCCCGGGGACCGCCTCCTGCCCTGGGCTTATTTATAAAATAATGCTTGGGGGTGTCCCAACCCCCCCATGCTGCCCTGGGGACCGCCACCTCCCCGGGGCATTGTTAATTGGATGCTAGCTGGCCCCCAGGGACCCTCAGTATTCAAGGGGAATTAATTCCCCAACTAACAACGCACCAGGGGGCGCGTTTGCAGAGTGGTGGAGAAAGGGGGCGTGGCCTTTGTCTACCTCTCAGCAATACCACTGCGTGGGGCTTACTGGAGGTAAGAGGTAGGCTAGTTGGCCCCTAAAGGACCCCCAGCAGTGAAGGGGACTTCAATCCCCACCCAAGAGCACACCAGGGAGCGCTTTTGTAGAGTGGTGGGCAAAGGGGGCGTGGCCTGCTCTTCGAACTTAGCAATGCTGCTATGTGGGACTTACTGGAGGTAATAGGAGGGGTAGAAGGCCCCCAAGGATGTCCTTGGGGGCCAACTACCCCTCTTGTTACCTCCAGTAAGTCCCGCACAGTGGGAGTGCTAAGACGTCTTCGGAGGCCATACCCCCCTTTCTCCACCATTCTGCAAACGCACCTCCTGGCAGACTACGGGATGGGGGATGAAGTCCAATTTACTCCTGAGGGACTTTGGGGGCCAAGAAGCCCTACTGGTACCTCCTGTAAGCCCTACGCACCAGAAATCCTGAGCGCTGGTCGGAGGCCCAGCACCCTTTCTTCACCACTCTGCAAACACGACTACTAGTTAAAGAAGTGTTTGCAATGTAATAGGTTTCGCATTTGCGAGAATTAGAGCTATTGGTGTTGTAAATGCAAAAGTTTTTTACTAATGTTTTTTGGAGTAGAGTGGATGAACGTTGTGTGTAGTGGAATTATGTGGTATGTTGTGCAGTGAAATTATGTGAATAGAAGGTATGTGGTATTTAGTATATAGGAATTATGTAGAGTGGGATTATGTGTTATGGAGATTAATTATGTGGTATGGTAGTCTGTGTTGTGGAGTGGTAACCTCAGGTTTAGTCTTCCTCGTTTCCATAGAAGCTCAACTATGAACTCAGAGAGACAAAAAAAGATGGAATCACTGAGGAGCACTTGTGGACCTAGTCAGAGGTATGAGCAGGGCCACTGGAATTATGTGACTGTTTGGCTGCACCGACTTTCGCACAATTATACATTTTCTGCATTAGCCACATAATTCATCATCTGCACCCTAATCTGCAGATTTGAACAAAAAAAAGCCTTGTTTCTAGCTGAAACGGGTCAAACGTTACCAAAAATGCAGCGACAAGTGTTACAGCGTGGTGGAAGGCCCTTTGCAAACCTAGAATGGTCACGTGTTACTTACTGCTAAATGTAGGTGTTAAATTGGTACTAATGGTGTGCAAGCCACTCTTGCTTCCCTCTGCGCCTCTCTTGCCTCTTTCTGCATTTCTGTTGCTTCTTTCTGCGCGTTTCTTTCTTTTTCTGCACTTCTCTTGACCTCATTCTGCAAATCTCATGTACTTTCTGCACCTCTCTTCCCTCTTTCTGCACGTCTGTTGCCTCTTACTACATCATTTGCTTTTTTCTGCACCCTTTTTGTTTCTTTCTGCACTTATCTGCCCTCTTTCTGTTGCTTTCCTGCCTGTTTTTGCATCTCACTTGCCTCTTTCTGCACTTTTCTTGCTTCTTTCTACACATCTGTTGCTTCTTTCAGCAATTCTCTTGCCTCTTTCTGCACTTTTCTTGCCTTTTTCTGCACCTCTCTTCCCTCTTTCTGCACGTCTGTTGCCTCTTTCTGCACCTCATTTGCTTCTTTCTGCACCCCTGTTGTCTCTTTCTGCACTCATCTTCCCTCTTTCTGTACCTTTCCTGCCTGTTTTTGCATCTCACTTGCCTCTTTCTGCACTTTTCTTGCTTCTTTCTACACCGCTGTTGCTTCTTTCAGGAATTCTCTTGCCTCTTTGTGCACTTCTCTTGCCTGTTTCTGTACTTCTCTTGCCTCTTTCTGCACCCCTGTTGCTTCATTCTGCACTTTCCATGCTTCTTTCTGCACTTGTCTTGCTTCTTTCTGCACCCCTGTTGTCTATTTATGTACCTCTTTTGCCTCTTTCTGCACTTTTCTTGCCTTTTTCTGCATCTCTATTCCCTCTTTCTGCACGTCTGTTGCATCTTTCTGCACCTCATTTGCTTCTTTGTGCACCCCTGTTGTCTCTTTCAGCACTCGTCTTCCCTCTTTCTATACCTTTCCTGCCTATTTTTGCATCTCACTTGCCTCTTTCTGCACTTTTCTTGCTTCTTTCTACACCTCGGTTGCTTGTTTCAGCAATTCTCTTGCCTCTTTGTGCACTTCTCTTGCCTGTTTCTGCACCTCTCTTGCCACTTTTTGCACCTCTGTTGGCTCTTTCTGCACCTCACTCGCTCCTTTCTACACTTCTCTTGCCTCTTTCTGCACCCCTGTTGCTTCATTCTGCACTTTCCATGCTTCTTTCTGCACCTGTCTTGCTTCTTTCTGCACCTCTGTTTTTCTCTTTATGTACCTCTTTTGCCTCTTTCAGCACTTTTCTTGCCTTTTTCTGCACCTCTCTTCCCTCTTTCTGCACATCTGTTGCCTCTTTCTGCACCTCATTTGCTTATTCTGCACCCCTGTTGTCTCTTTCTGCACACGTCTTCCCTCTTTCTGTACCTTTCCGGCCTGTTTTTGCATCTCACTTGCCTCTTTCTGCACTTTTCTTGCTACTTTCTACACCTTGGTTGCTTCTTTCAGCAATTCTCTTGCCTCTTTGTGCACTTCTCTTGCCTGTTTCTGCACCTCTCTTGCCTCTTTTTGCACCTCTGTTGGCTTTTTCTGCACCTCACTTGCTCCTTTCTACACTTCTCTTGCCTCTTTCTGCACCCCTGTTGCTTCATTCTGCACTTTCCATGCTTCTTTCTGCACCTGTCTTGCCTCTTTCTGCACCTCTGTTTTTCTCTTTATGTACCTCTTTTGCCTCTTTCTGCACTTCTCTTGCCTTTTTCTGCACCTCTCTTCCCTCTTTCTGCACATCTGTTGCCTCTTTCTGCACCTCATTTGCTTCTTTCTGCACCCCTGTTGTCTCTTTCTGCACACGTCTTCCCTCTTTCTGTACCTTTCCTGCCTGTTTTTGCATCTCACTTGCCTCTTTCTGCACTTTTTTTTGCTTCTTTCTACACCTCTGTTGCTTCTTACAGCAATTCTCTTGCCTCTTTGTGCACTTCTCTTGCCTGTTTCTGCACTTCTCTTGCCTCTTTCTACACCCCTGTTGCTTCATTCTGCACTTTCCATGCTTCTTTCTGCACCTGTCTTGCTTCTTTCTGCACCCCTGTTGGCTCTTTATGTACCTCTTTTGCCTCTTTCTGCACTTTTCTTGCCTTTTTCCGCATCTCTCTTCCCTCTTTCTGCACATCTGTTGCCTCTTTCTGCACCTCATTTGCTTCTTTGTGCACCCCTGTTGTCTCTTTCAGCACTCGTCTTCCCTCTTTCTGTACTTTTCCTGCCTATTTTTGCATCTCACTTGCCTCTTTCTGCACTTTTCTTGCTTCTTTCTACACCTCGGTTGCTTGTTTCAGCAATTCTCTTGCCTCTTTGTGCACTTCTCTTGCCTGTTTCTGCACCTCTCTTGCCTCTTTTTGCACCTCTGTTGGCTCTTTCTGCACCTCACTTGCTCCTTTCTACACTTCTCTTGCCTCTTTCTGCACCCCTGTTGCTTCATTCTGCACGTTCCATGCTTCTTTCTGCACCTGTCTTGCTTCTTTCTGCACCTCTGTTTTTCTCTTTATGTACCTCTTTCTGCACTTTTCTTGCCTTTTTCTGCACCTCTCTTCCCTCTTTCTGCACATCTGTTGCCTCTTTCTGCACCTCATTTGCTTCTTTCTGCACCCCTGTTGTCTCTTTCCGCACACGTCTTCCCTCTTTATGTACCTTTCCTGCCTGTTTTTGCATCTCACTTGCCTCTTTCTGCACTTTTTTTGCTTCTTTCTACACCTCTGTTGCTTCTTACAGCAATTCGCTTGCCGCTTTGTGCACTTCTCTTGCCTGTTTTTGCACTTCTCTTGCCTCTTTCTGCACCCCTGTTGCTTCATTCTGCACTTTCCATGCTTCTTTCTGCACCTGTCTTGCTTCTTTCTGCACCCCTGTTGGCTCTTTATGTACCTCTTTTGCCTCTTTCTGCACTTTTCTTGCCTTTTTCCACATCTCTCTTCCCTCTTTCTTCACATCTGTTGCCTCTTTCTGCACCTCATTTGCTTCTTTGTGCACCCCTGTTGTCTCTTTCAGCACTCGTCTTCCCTCTTTCTGTACTTTTCCTGCCTATTTTTGCATCTCACTTGCCTCTTTCTGCACTTTTCTTGCTTCTTTCTACACCTCGGTTGCTTGTTTCAGCAATTCTCTTGCCTCTTTGTGCACTTCTCTTGCCTGTTTCTGCACCTCTCTTGCCTCTTTTTTGCACCTCTGTTGGCTCTTTCTGCACCTCACTTGCTCCTTTCTACACTTCTCTTGCCTCTTTCTGCACCCCTGTTGCTTCATTCTGCACGTTCCATGCTTCTTTCTGCACCTGTCTTGCTTCTTTCTGCACCTCTGTTTTTCTCTTTATGTACCTCTTTCTGCACTTTTCTTGCCTTTTTCTGCACCTCTCTTCCCTCTTTCTGCACATCTGTTGCCTCTTTCTGCACCTCATTTGCTTCTTTCTGCACCCCTGTTGTCTCTTTCCGCACACGTCTTCCCTCTTTATGTACCTTTCCTGCCTGTTTTTGCATCTCACTTGCCTCTTTCTGCACTTTTTTTGCTTCTTTCTACACCTCTGTTGCTTCTTACAGCAATTCGCTTGCCGCTTTGTGCACTTCTCTTGCCTGTTTTTGCACTTCTCTTGCCTCTTTCTGCACCCCTGTTGCTTCATTCTGCACTTTCCATGCTTCTTTCTGCACCTGTCTTGCTTCTTTCTGCACCCCTGTTGGCTCTTTATGTACCTCTTTTGCCTCTTTCTGCACTTTTCTTGGCTTTTTCTGCACCTTTCTTCACGTCTGTTACCTCTTTCTGCACCTCATTTGCTTCTTTCTGCACCCCTGTTGTCTCTTTCTGCACTCGTCTACCCTCTTTCTGTACCTTTCCTGCCTGTTTTTGCATCTCACTTGCCTCTTTCTGCACTTTTCTTGTTTCTTTCTACACCTCTGTTGCTTCTTTCAGCAATTCTCTTGCCTCTTTCTGCACTTCTCTTGCCTGTTTCTGCACCTCTCTTGCCTCTTTTTGCACCTCTGTTGGCTCTTTCTGCACCTCACTTGCTCCTTTCTACACTTCTCTTGCCTCTTTCTGCACCCCTGTTGCTTCATTCTGCACTTTCCATGCTTCCTTCTGCACCTGTCTTGCTTCTTTCTGCACCCCTGTTGCCTCTTTTGCCTCTTTCTGCACTTTTCTTGCCTTTTTCTGCACCTTTCGTCCCTCTTTCTGCACGTCTGTTGCCTCTTTCTGCACCTCATTTGCTTCTTTCTGCACCCCTGTTGTCTCTTTCTGCACTCGTCTTCCCTCTTTCTGTACCTTTCCTGCCTGTTTTTGCATCTCACTTGCCTCTTTCTGCACTTTTTTTGCTTCTTTCTACACCTCTGTTGCTTCTTACAGCAATTCTCTTGCCTCTTTGTGCACTTCTCTTGCCTCTTTCTGCACTTCTCTTGCCTCTTTCTGCACCCCTGTTCCTTCATTCTGCACTTTCCATGCTTCTTTCTGCACCTGTCTTGCTTCTATCTGCACCCCTGTTGGCTCTTTATGTACCTCTTTTGCCTCTTTCTGCACTTTTCTTGGCTTTTTCTGCACCTTTCTTCCCTCTTTCTGCACGTCTGTTACCTCTTTCTGCACCTCATTTGCTTCTTTCTGCACCCCTGTTGTCTCTTTCTGCACTCGTCTACCCTCTTTCTGTAACTTTCCTGCCTGCTTTTGCATCTCACTTGCCTCTTTCTGCACTTTTCTTGTTTCTTTCTACACCTCTGTTGCTTCTTTCAGCAATTCTCTTGCCTCTTTCTGCACTTCTCTTGCCTGTTTCTGCACCTCTCTTGCCTCTTTTTGCACCTCTGTTGGCTCTTTCTGCACCTCACTTGCTCCTTTCTACACTTCTCTTGCCTCTTTCTGCACCCCTGTTGCTTCATTCCGCACTTTCCATGCTTCTTTCTGCACCTGTCTTGCTTCTTTCTGCACCCCTGTTGCCTCTTTTGCCTCTTTCTGCACTTTTCTTGCCTTTTTCTGCACCTTTCTTCCCTCTTTCTGCACGTCTGTTGCCTCTTTCTGCACCTCATTTGCTTCTTTCTGTACCCCTGTTGTATCTTTCTGCACTCGTCTTCCCTCTTTCTGTATCTTTCCTGCCTGTTTTTGCATCTCACTTGCCTCTTTCTGCACTTATCTTGCTTCTTTCTACACCTCTGTTGCTTCTTTCAGCAATTCTTTTGCCTCTTTGTGCACTTCCCTTGCATGTTTCTGCACTTCTCTTGCCTCTTTCTGCACCCCTGTTGCTTCATTCTGCACTTTCCATGCTTCTTTCTGCACCTGTCTTGCTTCTTTCTGCACCCCTGTTGTCTCTTTATGTACCTCTTTTGCCTCTTTCTGCACTTTTCTTGGCTTTTTCTGCACCTCTCTTCCCTCTTTCTGCACGTCTGTTGCCTCTTTCTGCACCTCATTTGCTTCTTTCTGCACCCCTGTTGTCTCTTTCTGCACTCGTCTTCCCTCTTTCTGTAACTTTCCTGCCTGTTTTTGCATCTCACTTGCCTCTTTCTGCACTTTTCTTGCTTCTTTCTACACCTCTGTTGCTTCATTCAGCAATTCTCTTGCCTCTTTCTGCACTTTTCTTGGTTCTTTTTACACCTCTGTTGCTTCTTTCAGCAATTCTTTTGCCTCTTTGTGCACTTCTCTTGCCTGTTTCTGCACTTCTCTTGCCTCTTTCTGCACCCCTGTTGCTTCATTCTGCACTTTCCATGCTTCTTTCTGCACCTGTCTTGCTTCTTTCTGCACCCCTGTTGTCTCTTTATGTAACTCTTTTGCCTCTTTCTGCACTTTTCTTGGCTTTTTCTGCAGTTCTCTTCCCTCTTTCTGCACTTCTGTTGCCTCTTTCTGCACCACATTTGCTTCTTTCTGCACCCCTGTTGTCTCTTTATGCACTCGTCTTCCCTCTTTCTGTACCTTTCCTCCCTGCTTTTGCATCTCACTTGCCTCTTTCTGCACTTTTCTTGCTTCTTTCTACACCTCTGTTGCCTCTTTGTGCACTTCTGTTGGTTCTTTCTGCACCTCACTTGCTCCTTTCTACACTTCTCTTGCCTCTTTCTGCACCCCTGTTGCTTCATTCTGCACTTTCCATGCTTCTTTCTGCACCTGTGTTGCTTCTTTCTGAACCCGTGTTGTCTCTTTATGTATCTCTTTTGCCTCTTTCTGCACTTTTCTTGTCTTTTTCTGCAGTTCTTTTCCCTCTTTCTGCATGTCTGTTGCCTCTTTCTGCCCCTCATTTGCTTCTTTCTGTACACCTGTTGTCTCTTTATGCACTCGTCTTCCCTCTTTCTGTACCTTTCCTGCCTGTTTTTGCATCTCACTTGCCAATTTCTGCACTTTTCTTGCTTCTTTCTACACCTCTGTTGCTTCTTTCAGCAATTCTCTTGCCTTTTTGTGCACTTGTCTTGCCTGTTTCTGCACTTCTCTTGCCTCTCTCTGCACCCCTGTTGGTTAATTCTGCACTTTCCATGCTTCTTTCTGCACCTGTCGTGCTTCTTTCTGCACCCGTTGTCTCTTTATGTACCTCTTTTGTCTCTTTCTGCACTTTTCTTGGCTTTTTCTGCACCTCTCTTCCCTCTTTCTGCACGTCTGTTGCCTTGTTCTGCACCTCATTTGCTTCTTTCTGCACCCCTGTTGTCTCTTTCTGCACTCGTCTTCTCTCTTTCTGTACCTTTCCTGCCTGTTTTTGTATCTCACTTGCCTCTTCCTGCACTTTTCTTGCTTCTTTCTACACCTCTGTTGCTTCTTTCAGCAATTCTCTTGCCTCTTTGTGCACTTCTCTTGCCTGTTTCTGCACCTCTCTTGCCTCTTTTTGCACCTCTGTTGGCTCTTTCTGCACCTCACTTGCTCCTTTCTACACTTCTCTTGCCTCTTTCTGCACCCCTGTTGCTTCATTCCGCACTTTCCATGCTTCTTTCGGCACCTGTCTTGCTTCTTTCTGCACTTTTCTTGCTTCTTTCTACACCTCTGTTGCTTCTTTCAGCAATTCTCTTGCCTCTTTGTGCACTTCTCTTGCCTCTTTCTGCACATCTGTTGCTTCATTCTGCACTTTCCATGCTTCTTTCTGCACCTGTCTTGCTTCTTTCTGCACCGCTGTTGTCTCTTTATGTACCTCTTTTGCCTATTTCTGCACTTTTCTTAGCTTTTTCTTCACCTCTCTTCCCTCTTTCTGCACGTCTGTTGCCTCTTTCTGCACCTCATTTGCTTCTTTCTGCACCCCTGTTTTCTCTTTCTTAACTCGTCTTCCCTCTTTCTGTACCTTTACTGCCTGTTTTTACATCTCACTTGCCTCTTTCTGCACTTTTCTTGCTTCTTTCTACACGTCTGTTGCTTCTTTCAGCAATTCTCTTGCCTCTTTGTGCACTTCTCTTGCCTGTTTCTGCACCACTCTTGCCTCTTTTTGAACCTCTGTTGGTTCTTTCTGCACCTCACTTGCTCCTTTCTACACTTCTCTTGCCTCTTTCTGCACCCCTGTTGCTTCATTCTGCACTTTCCATGCTTCTTTCTGCACCTGTGTTGCTTCTTTCTGAACCCGTGTTGTCTCTTTATGTATCTCTTTTGCCTCTTTCTGCACTTTTCTTGTCTTTTTCTGCAGTTCTTTTCCCTCTTTCTGCATGTCTGTTGCCTCTTTCTGCACCTCATTTGCTTCTTTCTGTACACCTGTTGTCTCTTTATGCACTCGTCTTCCCTCTTTCTGTACCTTTGCTGCCTGTTTTTGCATCTCACTTGCCACTTTCTGCACTTTTCTTGCTTCTTTCTACACCTCTGTTGCTTCTTTCAGCAATTCTCTTGCCTTTTTGTGCACTTCTCTTGCCTGTTTCTGCACTTCTCTTGCCTCTCTCTGCACCCCTGTTGGTTCATTCTGCACTTTCCATGCTTCTTTCTGCACCTGTCGTGCTTCTTTCTGCACCCCTGTTGTCTCTTTATGTACCTCTTTTGTCTCTTTCTGCACTTTTCTTGGCTTTTTCTGCACCTCTCTTCCCTCTTTCTGTACGTCTGTTGCCTTGTTCTGCACCTCATTTGCTTCTTTCTGCACCCCTGTTGTCTCTTTCTGCACTCGTCTTCTCTCTTTCTGTACCTTTCATGCCTGTTTTTGTATCTCACTTGCCTCTTCCTGCACTTTTCTTGCTTCTTTCTACACCTCTGTTGCTTCTTTCAGCAATTCTCTTGCCTCTTTGTGCACTTCTCTTGCCTGTTTCTGCACCTCTCTTGCCTCTTTTTGCACCTCTGTTGGCTCTTTCTGCACCTCACTTGCTCCTTTCTACACTTCTTTTGCCTCTTTCTGCACCCCTGTTGCTTCATTCCGCACTTTCCATGCTTCTTTCGGCACCTGTCTTGCTTCTTTCTGCACTTTTCTTGCTTCTATCTACACCTCTGTTGCTTCTTTCAGCAATTCTCTTGCCTCTTTGTGCACTTCTCTTGCCTCTTTCTGCACATCTGTTGCTTCATTCTGCACTTTCCATGCTTCTTTCTGCTCCTGTCTTGCTTCTTTCTGCACCCCTGTTGTCTCTTTATGTACCTCTTTTGCCTATTTCTGCACTTTTCTTAGCTTTTTCTTCACCTCTCTTCCCTCTTTCTGCACGTCTGTTGCCTCTTTCTGCACCTCATTTGCTTCTTTCTGCACCCCTGTTGTCTCTTTCTGAACTCGTCTTCCCTCTTTCTGTACCTTTACTGCCTGTTTTTACATCTCACTTGCCTCTTTCTGCACTTTTCTTGCTTCTTTCTACACGTCTGTTGCTTCTTTCAGCAATTCTCTTGCCTCTTTGTGCACTTCTCTTTCCTGTTTCTGCACTTCTCTTGCCTCTTTCTGCCCCCTGTTGCTTAATTCTGCACTTTCCATGATTCTTTCTGCATCTGTCTTGCTTCTTTCTGCACCCCTGTTGTCTTTTTATGTACCTCTTTTGCCTCTTTCTGCCCATTTCTTTCCTTTTTCTGCACCTCTTTTCCCTCTTTCTGCACGTCTGTTTCCTCTTTCTGCACATCATTTGCTTCTTTCTGCACCCCTGTTGTCTCTTTCTGCACTCGTCTTCCGTCTTTCTATACCTTTCCTGCCTGTTTTTGCATCTCACTTGCCTTTCTGCACTTTTCTTGCTTCTTTGTACACCTCTGTTGCTTCCTTCAGCAATTCTCTTGCCTCTTTGTGCACTTCTCTTGCCTGTTTCTGCACCTCTCTTGCCTCTTTTTGCACCTCTGTTGGCTCTTTCTGCACCTCACTTGCTCCTTTCTGCACCTGTCTTGCTTCTTTCTGCACCCATGTTGTCTCTTTATGTACCTCTTTTGCCTCTTTCTGCACTTTTCTTGGCTTTTTCTGCACTTCTCTTCCTTCTTTCTGCACCCCTCCTGCCTTTTTCTGTACCTCTCTTGCCTCTTTGTGCACCCATCCTACCTTTTTCTGCACCCCTCTTGCCTCTCTCTTCACCCCTCTTCCCTCTTTCTGCACCTCTGTTGGTTCTTTCTGCACTGCTCTTGCTTCTATCTGCACCTTACTTGCCTCTTTCTGCACTTCTCTTGCTTTTTTCTACACCTCTGGTGCTTCTTTCAGCAATTCTCTTGCCTCTTTCTGCACTTCTCTTCCTTCTTTCTGCACCCCTCCTGCCTCTTTCTGTACTTCTCTTGCCTCTTTCTGCACCTCTCCTACCACTTTCTGCACCTCTTTGCCTCTTTTACACCTCTGTTGGTTCTTTCTGCACTGCTCTTGCTTCTTTCTGCACCTCATTTGCCTCTTTCTGCACTTCACTTGCTTTTTCTGCACCTCTCTTGCCTCTTTCGTCACCTGTGTTGCTTCTTTCTGTACTTCTCTTGCCTCCTTCTGCACCTCTTGGTTAGAGGTAGTTTTAATCCCCCTGCCCTATTATGTACTAGGGCCATACAGGGGAGGTCATGCCAATCACAGGGGTACCCCAACCCATTGTGTACCCTAGTGCATGTAGATGTTTTCACTGTATTCTAAGTGTCTTTCAGGATAGCACTGGCTCCGGGCCTGGTTAGTCAGAGTCAGTTATCAACAGTACCAGTCAGCAAAAAGTTGGGGGCTGTGAGAAGTTGGCCTGGTATATGCTGTTCACTAATTAAAGTGGACACCTTGCACCAGAACAATTCGACTCTTATGGTAGATAGGTTTAAGACAACCTTTATAGAAAGCTATCCTAGTGGTAGCTGTGGAGAGCAGCCTTCAGGCTAAGTCTAGAAGGAATGTAAAGCAGCTTGTTTTACCACACAATCTCTTGAATCACCAAATGAAAAGACATCACACAGGTATATATATCAAATATATATGTATTTATTAATAAACACTCTCTACTAATCTCTTTATGAGATTAGAGGTCAGGAACATATGTACAAGTCAAATATTATCAAAATAAGTTTAGCACAATCGAATATCACAATCTTAGTTTGCTAGACCTAGGTCTAGGGCATCTAGAATCGAGGGACCCCCAAGAACCACCCCAGGTAGTTGTAGGAGACCCACAGGGGACGGATGCGGTGTCCTGGCACCGGTGCGAGTCCTGTGCGAGTCTATGCGCTCAGACGCGATTGAGATTTCAATGTTAAAGGTCCCTTGCGTGTTCGAGGCGAACACACCGATCGGTCCTTGTACGAGTCGAAGGACGCAGTTACAGATAGAGTTGCAAGGGAGATGGACGCGCTGTGTCTAACACAGACGCAAACCTTGTGCGAGTCAGTGCAATGGAGGTCTCAATGTTACAGGCCCCTTGTGTGTTCGAGGCGAACACCGATCGGACTCAGTACGAGTCGAAAGACACAGTTCTAGATAGTGTTACAAAGGAGATGGACGCAGTGTGTCTAACACAGACGCGAACCCTGTACGAGTCAGCGCAATTGTCGCACTTAGAAAATTAGAGTTTTAGGGCACTTCGAGGGAAGCTACAAGCAAGTCACTTACAGGGTAAGTAGTTCTAGGGCCCACACCCACAGGAGCAACGTAGTGCTGAAGTTACCTCACCCAGGGGAGCCGGGTGCATAGGTGTCCTTTGGTGTCGGGTCGTGGCGTCGTTTTCAATGGGAGCCAGTGAAGACTTGCTGCTTGCGGCGACAGGAGAAGTGTCCGGAGGTATCCAAGCCTGGACTCGGAAGATGGAAGACCTGAAAGCAGAGGGGACAGTGTTCAAAGTCACTTGGCAGCGACTCGGGGCAAGGAAGATGGATGCCCACCGTCGTCGCAAGATTCAGGTCGTTCGCGGTTGCCTTGACTCTTCAGCCACGAGGTCCAGGAGGCGTCGACGACAACCAGGAGCTGGATTCGGCATGTCCCACGATGTTTGCAGCTTACTGCAGTGTCGGCAACTCGATTGGAGCCAACAAGCCTTGGTAACAGCAAGTCTCGGGGAAAGTGTGAAGAGGCAATGGCGCAGACCATCAAGGTCTGTGGGACTCACCCAGCAAGGATAAGTCAGGGCAGGCCTGGAGCAACCAGGGGAGCCCTTTGGTGTCTTTAGAAAGTCTTCTGGGGACCCACAAGCTGGCTGGCAAGGGATTGCAAAGACTCCTCGGGAGGATTTGCTCAACAGGAGCCCACGGTCACTCAGGACGTGGTAGGCCTCTGATCTTTGGAGGGATTCCTGCTGGAGGCGAGAACCACACGTGGTCCAAAGCACAAGTTCGGGGAACGTTGTGAAGGGGTTGCACTTGACAATAGTGCACGGTACCCAGGGGTCATGGTTCCTCATCACTCTTGGGGTCCACTAGCCTCAGCTTCGCTGGGGACTCACGATGGCCTTTGAGAAGTCAGGAAATTTACTTCTTGGGCTGCAGGGACTTTGGACTCCAGCGGGAGCGGCGTAGTTTGCGACCGTTGTTTGTAGTTTTTGGTGCCTGCCAAGCAGGGGAGTCACTCCTTGACTCCAAGGGAGATTCTTCAGTCTTCCAAAGGTAGTGGACCGTCGAAGGTCCGGGGTTCTTCTTCAGAGCGTCGTCCAGGGAAATCTAGGGTGCAATGCACAGGTTCCCCCTCTTATACTAAAAGAAAGGGAGGGACTAGCTCTATGACCCTACCTATGGGAGGGTCAGGGAGTGGTGGCTACACCCACTTCCCTTTGTCCAGTTTCACGCCAGAGCAGGGACAGGTAGCCCCTGAGCCGGTTTGAACTGGGGTATGCACAGAGGAGCCTTCTGCTCACCCAGTGCAGGACTTCAAAGCACTCTAAGAGTGCACCCACCCAGCCCCAATACACTAAACCCTGTCTGGAAGGTGGTCACACCCCCTTGGGACAGGATATCTATTGTTGGGCTTCCTCCTCTGCGAGTGTTGGTCATCAGCAGGAGGGCAGCCCAGTGTCTGTGATTGGTGGCATCCATTTTGTGATGCGAGGGCTCTGCAGAATTCTACCGCGTAACCACAGTAGGTACATGTCTATCCCTCTAGAAGGGTGGAATGCTACCCCCGCCGCCAGGACTGGCAGGGGGTAGTATTCCAAGATGTTTGACACCAAACACGACATGTTTCGATGCAGCCATTCCAAAGTTAGCATTCTACCGCGAGGATATAATGCACTTAAAAGTATATGGTTTAACCGCATCCACAAACAGCCCCAGAGAATGGACTCTGAGAGCTGCAGAGGGGCCCTGCTCAGGCAGAGGCACCCCCTCACATGGAAACTAAGCACCCTGCCCTCAGGATTGATAGGGCCTGCTTTAGGGGTGGCTGATAAGTCTCAATGTGTGTGCATGAGAGATATAGGGGACCTATATCTCAGTGAGGGGTGCTAGCACTTCTTCACCCAGGCTGCAGTAGCAGGCCTGTGGTGTCAGATTTAGTCTGCTTCCCAGGGGTGGAATAATACATGCTTCAGCCCCTGGTAGGCCTGTGAAGTACCTATGCCCCTGGTACCTAAGGTACCATATACTAGGGACTCATAAGGTACCACAGTATCCAATCACTAGTGTACCTAGAGTGCACTCCAAATCGTTTAGAGAGAACAGAGAGGCTGGGGCCCTGATTGGCAGGGTCCCAGCCAGACTATAGCCAGAAACCAGTGTAAACATCAGAAAAAAAGTGGGGGCAACATAAGAGGCAGATCCTACTCTCCTACAGGGGCACAGGATGACTTTGCAACAAGGCCTCTTTCTGCTCTTCTGTTGGTTCTTTGTGCACATCTCTTGCTTCTTTCTGCACGTTTATTCAACTTTCTGGACTTCTGTTGCCTCTTTCTGCATTTCTCTTGCTTCTTTCTGCGCCTTTCTTCCTCTTTTCTGCACATGTCCTACCTTTGTAGGCATAGTTAGAAATTAGCATTAAAAAAACTTTGAAATTCACTGAAAAACCACAGGTTTGAGGGACGTTATAGTTAGAAATTAGCATTTAAAAACCTTTGAAATTCACTGAAAAACCATAGGTTTCAGGGACGTTATAGTTTGAAATTAGCATTTAAAAAACCTTAGAAATTCACTGAAAAAACCACAGGTTTCAGGGACATTATAATTAGTTGGACATTTCACTCATACAAAACCAGAGAAATTCGGCCGTTATAGTTAGTTCAGCTAACTATAACTCATGCCCCCGCAATGTACTGCTGATGACGTCACATATTACATCATTCATGACATGGTCAGTGACATCACTGATGACATCACTGATGACATCTCAAATGACATCACTGATGACATCATCCACTTGAAAATCGGATTCACCTCCTCACACCCTAATATAACCTTTGATACACCCACTCTAAATTACAGACTACCATTTTCAAAACCATAGACACACCAATACCAGTTACTACATACGCACTCACTGATTCCTAGGTCTACACACACATCCACTCATTCACCCATACAGTCACTCATACATGCAGTCATTCATCAATACAACACTATCATATGCACTCATACACCTATACAGACACTCACACACCGCCACTCATCCATAGAGTTACTCACACACGTAGTCAGTCATGCAAAGAATCAATCACACTTCCATTTACTCAACTATACAGTTATGCACACACCACCTCACTTATTCATACAGATACTAACACATACTTACTCTCTTATACAATCACTGATACAAGTACACACTCATCCATACAGCCACTCTCACAATCACTGACTCTCATGTATAGTCATTTACATACTCCAAGTCTCACATACACTGCCTTTTACATATGTAGTTACTTGGACATGTACCACTGAGACATCCATTCACTCACCAACACACCCATACACACACTCACCCACCCATACAGCCCTTCACAGAAGCAGTCTTAAAGCCATACACCCAGTGAATCACCCACTCACACATCTAAGCACAGAGTCACCCACCCCCCACCCACCCACACAGACACTGAGGCACCCATACAAATACTCAGGCAACCAATCAATAACCCATATAGATACTCATGTAGATACTCCCCAACCCATGCCGCAGCTTACACAACAACAGACAGACTGATACAGACATTCACACAGTTTAGTCACTAACCCATGTATTCAGTAAGACATGTTTAATCACTCACTTATACAGTCAGTCACGCACCTACTAAATCCTCCATCCAGACACTTATACACCCACTCATTCTTAAATACACCTTGGCATATATATAAAACATATTTAAACTTTATAGAAACACACAGTCACTGGATGATGTCATCAGTGATGTCATTTGAGATGTCATCAGTGATGTCACTGACCATGTCATGAATTATGTAAAATGTGACGTCATCAGCAGTTCATTGTGGGGGCGCGAGTTATAGTTAGCTGAACTAACTATAACAGCGGAATTTGGTTTTGTACGAGTAAAATGTCCAACAAACTATAACGTCCCTGAGACCTGTGTTTTTTTTCAGTGAATTTCTAAGGTTTTTTAAATGCTAATTTCTAACTATAACGTCCCTGAAACCTATGGTTTTTTCAGTGAATATGTGTATATAACTCACGCCCCCGCAATACACTGCTGATGACGTCACATATAACATCACTCATGACATGATCAGTGACATCATTGATGACATCACTGATGACATCTCAAATGCGAAATGCGATCCAAACGTTTCGGCTCGTCTGAACCTTGATAACGATACAAGACGTTATTGTAGCTTCCTTATTTAAATGTAGAAATGCCTCCAGTTGCCAACATTAACAAAAGACTTCATATTACTTTAATCCAAAAAGCTGGCGGCCATATTGGCCTGGTCACGATGTGAAAATTCAGGAATTGATACAATAAAGAAAAGAAAACAAGTGTTAATATGCACACAATGTCATTTCAGCATATCTTGCCCCGTGACCGCCATACCTGTATGTTCGTCAATGTGACTTGTTCATAATAAACATACTTAGGATTGCAAACATCAACATAAACAATGGACTACACATTACTTTTAAGTGAAAGGCTATCCGCCATATTGATCTGGGCACATTGCGTATTATAATGGTTCTTACACGAAAGAAAAGAAAAAAAAAAGGGTGTTAATATACACACACTATCCATAAATAAAGTTCTAGCGATTATAGTTCCATTCCATTCACAGCTCATTTGAGATGTCATGAGTGATGTCATGAGTGATGTCACTGACCATGTCATGAAAGATTTAATGTCTGAGGTCATAAGCAGTGCATTGCGGGGTGTAAGTTATAGTTAGCTCAGGCAACTATAACTGCTGAATTTCACTGGTTTTGTACGAGTGAAATCTGAGTCTACCTATAACGTCCCTGTAATCTTTGTTTTTTTCAGCGATTTTCTAGGTTTTGTTTAACGTTAAGTAATATGCCTATCACAATGGATGGTGGGGGGTTGGAAGCAGGGCCTGGCCTGGCATTGTGCTGCCCGCACCCAAGCTTGCTGCTCCTGCCTCCCCTCCACCTTGCCATCCATTGTCCAAGTCCATGCCCCTGCTCCCTCATTACAGCCCTGTGTGGCTGTTGTTCTGCCACTGGCCTTCCCGCCTTCTCTGAACAGTTAGCTTGCTGCTCCATCCACCTCCTCCCTATCAACTGTTGTCTGAATCCATGCACTAGCCTTCTCCCTCCTGTCATGCATGGTCTGATGTGCTGCCACTGCCTTCCATTTAGCATGATGTCCCAGCCCTCCATGATTCCTGCCCTCCATTGCCCAATTCTATGCCCCATCATTGACCTCCTGCTTAGCTTGCTGCCGCTACTCTCCTTCCCCCTGCCCTCTGATGTCTGTGTGCATGCCCCTGCTCCATCCTTTTTGCCCACCATGTTCCACGGACCTGCCCCTCCTATCTACTCTGAGTGTTCTGTTGAGCTATCACTCCCCTCCCACCTGCCTAGCATTGTCAGATGACTGTAACCTGTCCCTGCCACCTCCACCCTGCCTGTCCACGTTCCATGCCCCTATCCCCTTCCTCCTGTCCTCCATGGTCCATTTTACTGCCACACCCTTCTGCCCTCCCTGGTCTGTTGTGCTGCAACTGCTCCTCCTGCCTGCCTGCGTGGTCTGTTGTGAGGCCCCTTCCCCTGAACTCTCTTGTCTGTGCCCAGCTCCTACCCCTCCCTTCTATCCTCCATGGTCCTTTCTGCAATCACCTGCCCCCTCCTTCTCGCCCATCATGGCCATTGTGCTGCTACTAACCCTCCAGCTTGCCATGCATGGTCTTCTGTGCTGCCACGGCCCCTCCCACCTTCCCTGTGTGGTCAGCTAGCTGCCCCTGACCCCCTCCCACCTTCCCTCCATGGTCTGTGTGTATGCCATTATTGTCTCACTGTTGCTCTCCATGGTGTGTCTTGCTTCTAGTGCCCATCCTGCCTGACCTCCATTGTCAGCTTGCTGCAACCTGCCCTGCCCCCTGCCCTCTGTTTTCCATGTGCAGACCCCTATTCTCTCCCTCCTGGCTTGTCTGTTCCATTGTAATGCCCCTGATCCCTACCTCCTGCCCTTTATGGTTCGTTATGCTGCAGCTTTCTCTCCTGTCTGTCCATTATGGTCAGCTAGCTGCCATTGCCTCTTTCCCTTCTGTTCTCTGTTGTCCATGTGCATGGTCCTGTCCCCTCCCTATTGCTTTCCATGGATAATTGTGCTGCACTCCCGTCCCGCATGCCCTGTGTGGTGTATTGTGCTGCTGCAAACCCTGATGCCTGCCCTGTAAGGTCAGTTTGATGCACCTGTCCATGTCCCTCCTGTCCTCTGTTATCCGAGTCCATGTCCCTATCCCAATTCCTCCTGCCTTCCATGATCCAATGTACCATACTTGCCAACATTTTGAACTTGGTAAGAGGGAGATTTTGAAGAAAAAAAACTGGGGCATTGATTTTCCCCATTGACTTACATTGAAAAAGAGGAGATTGTGGACAGGAGGCAGATCAAATAAAGCCCATTTGGTCTTAAAAACATTGGGCGTTTCCTGGCTGAATCGGGTCTGTTGGCATGTAGGGTTGTACTACCACGGCCTCTTCCTTCTGCCCACAATGGTCTATTATATTGCCACAGCCTCTGTTGCCTGTCCTGCATTGTTGGTTTGTTGCCCCTGCCCCCCTTTCCACTGCCCTCCATAGTCTGTTGTGCTTCCACTGCCCTTCCTGCCTGCCCAGTGTGGTCAAATTGTTGCCTCTGCACCCTCCTACCTGCCTTCAATTTTCTGAGTCCGTGCCCCTGGCCTCTGCCTCTCAACAGTGTCCTAATGAACAACTAGATTGCTAACATTCTATATTTATTACAAAAGTGTGGCACGCCTGACGTCATCTTGATGTAATCAAAACTGTAATACCTAGAGCATTTCCTTTAGAAATTACAGAAATGAGAGGGACTTATTTGCATCGAAATTATGGTTAGTGCTCTAAAAAACTAAAATGAGGACATATTTTCTGAGTTTTCAAATAGCTACAAAGCACTTTTAAATTATTTGTTATCTTTATGTTTTTTTATCCAGTTGACCACTTGATTAAATGTTGCACTTAGGGGAGAAGATGTGGTATTACTTCCAGAGTTGCAGACTTTGCAACCGGGGAACCAGGGTGGAGTTTCTGCTTCAGCTCGACATTCTGTGATTCTGGTCAAATCACTTAATCTCCCATGTCTACAACCAACATAAACTTGTCCTTGTGTGATGTAACCAATGCTCATGTAAAGCACTCCAATACCTGACCAGTCTGCACTATATAAAACTGCAAAAAACAAAAATAAAAAGTGTTTTGCACACTTCTGTCATTGGGCTATACGTGGGCTACATCTGCGTGATATTTGTGCTACATTTGGGCTCTTTGTCTCTGGTGGCCATCTTGGGAGATTTATTTGTTATGAAGTTTCCAAATTTCCTCATTTACTGCAGTCTCCTCAGTAGGAAATGCTTTTAGTTTTTTACTTTGATTCCATCAAGAAGGCATTCAGATGTGTCACACATTCGCCATAAATTCTGAATGTTAGCACTCTAGTTGCTCATTAGATCACTGTAGTAAAGCTACTGCTCACTAGGGAAGTCTGCTGCTGGTATTGAAAGTGCATGTTTCAGACTGCATGTCAGAATTTTTTAATGAAATAGAAGAGGATTTGAGAAGTCACTCAAAATGTGCCCTAATTTTTCTTTCTTCAGCACTAATCATAATTTCTATGGCAAAATGAACATCCTCAGTTTGTTCCTTTTTAAATTAAATGTTTTAAATGTTACCATTTTATTCCAATCAAGATGACTTCAGGTTATGTTATGTTATGTTATGTTAGTTTACATTTGTAGAGTTCCAAATCACCAAAAGGTCTCTAAGCTTGCAGCATAGACCAAGAACCCGGGGATCCCTTATTCCTGCTAGACTCAGCACACAATAGGGTAGAGTTATCCAAATGCCTCGGTGAACAAAATGGCCTGAGTTTCCTCCTGAACGGGAGTAAGGTGGCTTCCCTACGCATACTATCCGGTAGCTTGTTCCAGATCTGGGGAATCACAACTGAGAAAGCCCGCCCCCCCAAGGTAGCTCTATTAAAGCGCGGGCAGGCCAACAAGCTAGACTCAGATGACCAGAGACAGCGTCCGGGCACATAGGGCTTCAAACGGTCTTTGATGTAGTTGGGCGCCGCTCCATACTGTGCTTTATATGCAATGCACAGGCCCTTGAACCTGACCCTCTGCTTGATAGGAAGCCAGTGTAGCTGTTGTAGCAGGGGGGTGGCATGTGCTCTTCTTGGCAGTTTAAAAATCAGCCTTGCCGCATCATTTAGAACCACCTGAAGTTTCCCCAGAAGTTTGTCAGGAAGCCCTGTGTATACTGCGTTACCGTAATCCAGGCGTGACAAAATTAGTGCCGTCACGACGGTATGCATGGTGGAAAATGACAACAGAGTCCCAAGCTTCCGGAGTTGCTGCATCAGGCCTGTACAACTCCCCACTACAGCAGACACCTGATTGTTTAGAGTTAACTTGGTGTCCAGCTTGATACCCAAGCTTTTCACGGCTGGCACCAGTGTCGGGGTGGTGCCAAGCTCTTGGGGCCAAAAGAGACTGGACCAGGGCAAAGCCCCTGTAGTAAGAGCAAGCACCTCTGTCTTATCCGGGTTTACCTTAAGTAAATTAGAAGTAATCCAGTTCATAGTGAACCGGAGGATGTTCTGAACATTGAGCTGTGCCTGAGGGGAATTATCAACTCGTACAATTAACTGGGTGTCATCAGCGTAATTAAACACCTGACAATCCAATTTTGCCAGTGCTTCTACCAACGGCTGAAGGTAGATATTAAATAGCAGGGGGGACAACGCAGAGCCCTGCGGAACTCCCCATCGCAGGACGCCCTGCCTGGACATACATTCTCCTAATTGGACCTTTTGAGACCGATCCTCCAGGAAGGTGGTAATCCATTGGAGGACCATCCCGGTGACTCCCAGCCGCCGGACATGGGCCAACAGCTGCACGTGGTTCACCGTGTCAAACGCGGCTGAGAGATCTAGTAGGATCAATGCTGAGGGATTCTTCTTATCAGCTGCGAGCCTCAATTCATCCAGCACTGAGAGCATCACCAACTCAGTGCTGTTGTGGGCGCTAAATCCTGCTTGCTGTATATGTAACAACTGATGTTCTTCCAAGAAGGACGAGAGAACTCTAAGCACATGTTGCTCAAGAACTTTAGCCAGAAAAGGAAGTCTGGAAATGGGTTGGAAGTTTTTCAGATTATTGATGTCCGCCCCTGCTTTTTTCAGCAATGGAATCACCATGGCTTCCTTAAATTTGTATGGTACCTTCCCTGTTGCCAAAGAAAGATTTAGTAAGGACAGCACCTCTGGCCCTACCGCCGGAATGACCATTTTAAACACCCTAGGAGGGCAGGGATCTTCTGGTGACCCAGATTTTACTTTGGCCACAATATGGACTAGACCATTTGAGTCAAGTGCAGGAAAGACTGAGAGAGAGCCGCCCTGAAAGTCATGCAGGTCCACCACTGATAATGGACAGAAATTTATGCGAATATTGCCTATTTCTGTAATGATGTCTTTGACCTTAGCTAGAAAGAAGTCCTGTACCTTTTCGCAGTCAGCCTGATTAGCGACCGTCCTTTGTTCTTTCATTCGACTCAACTCCCTGAGTACGTTAAAGGTCTCTTTCTGAGTGTCTGTGGACTCCCTAAGCCTCACTTTGTGTGCCATACTTTTGTCATAAGTAAGACTGTTAGCGCTCTAGTTGCTCTTTAGAACACTCTGGGACATTCTGTCATTGGGCTATACGTGGGCTACATCTGGGTGATATTTGTGCTACATTTGGGCTCTTTTGTCTCTGGTGGCCATCTTGGGAGACTTATTTGTTATGAAGTTTCCTAATTTCCTCATTTACTACAGTCTCCTCAGTAGGAAATACTTTCAGTTTTTTGATTTGATTCCATCAAGAAGGCATTCAGATGTGTCACACATTTGCCATAAATTCAGAATGTTAGCACTCTAGTTGCTCATTAGATCACTGTAGTAAAGCTACTGCTCACCAGGGAAGTCTGCTGCTGGTATTGAAAGTGCATATTTCAGTCTGCATGTCAGACTTTTTAATGAAATAGAAAAGGATTTGAGAAGTCACTCAAAATGTGCCCTCATTTTTCTTTCTGCAGCACTAATCATAATTTCTATGGCAAAATGAACCCCTCATTTTGTTCCTTTTTAAATTAAATGTTTTAAGTGTTACCACTTTATTTCAATCAAGATGGATTCAGGTGTGCCATACTTTTGTCATAAGTAAGACTGTTAGCGCTCTAGTTGTTCTTTAGAACACTCTGGGAAGCTGCAGTAGAACATAAAGGAATCAACTGACAGTCTCTGCCCTTGTTGGATGTACATGTTTTACTGAGAATGTCAGACTTCATTCTCACATGACTGAGAAAGATAATGTGAACTTACGGAAAATATGCTCTCATTTTTGCTTCTAGATCACCTTCCAAACCTCTATGGGAAAAGTATGAGAAAATAGTTTTCTCTCAAACATGATTCATGATATCCCAGCAGAAGGCTTTTTCACAGGGTAAAATCACCTTAGAACACACCACAATTCCTAAAATTAGTATGGTACCATCAACAAATGATTTATAATGTAACTAAAGTCTTATCACCCTTTATACGTTCTCCTTTTGGTGACCCTCAAAACCTTCCATTCACTCAAATGCATTTTAATGGAGTGCTATCATGTATATTGGTCCCAACATGGCTGCCAACACTTCTTGGATGAAGTGCTCACAGCCAATCAGATCTCACGATGAGATGTGTGGTTAGGCTCCACCCAGATATATAAATTTCTTTTTCCTTCAATATTTAAAAAACTACTGAACAGATATACACCATTTAAAAAAAGGGCGCTTTCTGAACCAAGAGCTACCTTTTTGCCAAATTTGGTGTAATTCCGTTCAGCAGTTCGGGCTGTAGCCTTGTTTAAAGTTTCCTATGGAAATTAACATGTGGAAAATGCGTTGTGGGACCCCCCTTTTTCTCGGTCCCCGCTTGACGAATCACCCAGAAACGTTCAAGACAGGAGCTGACCAGAGCGCCCCATTAGTTTTGAATATTTCGCGAAGATTCGTCAAACGGCACCAAAGATATTGGCAAAAGAATAAACGCTTTTTGAATAGAAAAAGGTCCTAACTATAACTACCTACTATAAGCCGTATGTCATAGCAAACTGCTGGTGGGGCAATGAGGTCCTCTTGTGTCCCGAGGACCTTAGGACACAAGTGGACTTCATCCTCCGAGCAGCAGTGCACCAGAAGCAGCGTTTGCAGCGTGGTGTAAAAAGGGGCGTGTTCTCGGACCACCTGTCTGTAATCCAGCTGTGTGGGGCTTACTGGAGCTACCTGGTGGGCTTGTTGCCCCCCAGGGACCCTCAGTATTCAAGGGGAATTAATTCCCCAAATGACAACGCTCCAGGGGGCGCGTTTGCAGAGTGGTGGAGAAAGTGGACGTAGCCTTTCTCTACCTCTCAGCAATCCCACTGTGTGGGGCTTACTGGAGGTAAGAGGTAGGCTAGTTGGCCCCTAAAGGACCCTCAGCAGCGAAGGGGACTTGAATCCCCATCCAAGAGTGCGCCAGGGAGCACGTTTGGAGAGTGGTGAGCAAAGGGGGCGTGGCCTGCTACGAGTACTTACCAATGCTGCTGTGTGGGACTTAATGAAGGTAATAGGAGGGGTAGTTGGCCCCCAAGGATGTCCTTGGGGGCCAACTACCCCTCTTGTTACCTCCAGTAAGTCCCACACAGTGGGATTGCTAAGACGTCTTCGGAGGCCATGCCCCCCTTTCTCCATCACACTGAAAACGCGCCTCGTGGCAGACTACGGGATGGGGGATGAAGTCCAATTTACTCCTGAGGGAGTTTGGAGGCCAAGAAGCCCTCCTGGTACCTCTTGTAAGTCCTGCGCAGCAGAATTCCTGAGCGCTGGTCGGAGGCCCAGCACCCTTTTTCCACCACACTGCAAATGTGACTACCACTTAAAGAAGCATCTTTCTGCACCTCTGACTTAGAGGTAGTTTTAATCCCCCTGCCCTATTATGTACTAGGGCCTTACAGTGCATGTCATGTCAATCACAGGGGTACCCCAACGCATAGTGTTCCCTAGTGTATGTAGGTGTTTTCACTGTATTCTAAGTGTCTTTTAGCATAGCACTGGCTCTAGACCTGGTTAGTCAGAGTCAGTTCCCACAGGTACCTGTCAGCAAAAAGTTGGGGGCACAGGATGACTTTGCAACAAGGCCTCTTTCTGCACCTCTGTTGGTTCTTTCTGCATATCTCTTGCTTCTTTCTGCACCTCTGTTGGTTCTTTCTGGACTTCTGTTGCCTCTTTCTGCATTTCTCTTGCTTCTTTCTGCGCTTTTCTTCCTCTTTCTGCACATGTCCTACCTCTATGGGCATAGTTAGAAATTAGCATTTAAAAACCTTTGAAATTCACTGAAAAACCATAGGTTTCAGCGACGTTATAGTTAGAAATTAGCATTAAAAAAACCTTTGAAATTCACTGAAAAAAACATAGGTTTCAGGCACGTTAGAGTTCGAAATTAGCATTTAAAAAACCTTAGAAATTCACTGAAAAAACCACAGGTTTCAGGGACGTTATAGTTAGATGGACATTTCACTCGTTCAAAACCAGAGAAATTCGGCCGTTATAGTTAGTTCAGCTAACTATAACTCGCGCCCCCGCAATGCACTGCTGATGATGTCACATATTACATCATTCATGACATGGTCAGTGACATCACTGATGACATCACTGATGACATCTCAAATGACATCACTGATGACGTCACTGATGACATCTCAAATGACATCACTGATGACATCATCCACGTGATAATCTGATGCACCTCCTCACACCCTAATATAACCTTTGATACACCCACTCTAAAATACAGACTACCATTTTCGAAACCATAGACACACCAACACCAGTTACTACATACTCACTCACTGATTCCTAGGTCTACACACACATCCACTCATTCACCCATACAGTTACTCATACATGCAGTCACTCATCAATACAGCACTATCATATGCACTCATACACCTATACAGACACTCACACACCGCCACTCACACATAGAGTTACTCACACACTTAGTCAGTCATGTAAAGAATCAATCACATTCATATTTACTCACCTATACAGTTATACACACCCCACCTCACCTATTCATACAGATACTAACACATACTTACTCTCTTATACAATCACTGACACAAGCACACACTCGTTCATACAGCCACTCTCACAATCACTCACTCTCACATATAGTCATTTATATACTCCAACACTTACATATACTGCCTTTCACATTTTTAGTTACTCACACATATACCACTGAGACATCCATTCACTCACCAACACAGCCATATGCACACTCACTCACCCATACAGCCCTTCACAGACACCCTCTTGAACCCATACACCCAGTGAATCACCCACTCTCACATCTATGCACAAAGTCACATACCCCACACCCACCCACACAGACACTCAGGCAACCATACAAATACTCAGGCAACCAATCAATAACCCATATAGACACTCATGATGCTACTCACCAACCCATGCAGCAGCTTACACAACAACAGACATTCACACAGTTTAGTCACTAACCCATGCATTCAGCAAGACACATTTAATCACTCACTTATACAGTCAGTCATGCACCTACTAAATCCTCCATCCAGACACTTATACACCCACTCATTCTTCAATACACCTTGGCATATATATAAAACATATTTAAACTTTATAGAAACACAGTCACTGGATGATGTCATCAGTGATGTCATCAGTGATGTCATTTGAGATGTCATCAGTGATGTCATCAGTGATGTCACTGACCATGTCATGAATGATGTAATATGTGACGTAATCAGCAGTGCATTGCGGGGGCGCGAGTTATAGTTAGCTGAACTAACTAAACGGCCGAATTTCTCTGGTTTTGTACGAGTGAAATGTCCAACTAACTATAACGTCCCTGAAACCTGTGGTTTTTTCAGTGAATTTCTAAGGTTTTTTAAATGCTAATTTCGAACTATAACGTCGCTGAAACCTATGGTTTTTTCAGTGAATATATATATAAATATATATATATAAATATATATATATATATATATATATATATTACCTACTGGCGGTCGCCAGTAGGTAGTTATAGTTAGGACCTAGTTTCCATAGGAAAATCGTTTTTTGTTTTCCCAATAACTTTGGCGTCGTCTGACGAATCTTCGCGAAATTTTCAAAACTAGTGGGGCGCTTTGGTCAGCTCCTGTCTTGAAAGTTTCGGGGTGATTCAACAAGCGAGGGCCAAGAAAAAAGGGGGGTCCCAAAACACGTTTTCCCCATGTTAATTTCCATAGGAAACTTTAGCCAAAGCTACAGCCCCAACTGCTAAACAGAATTACACCAAATTTGGCAAAAAGGTAGCCCTTGGTTCAGAAAGAGTCTTTTTGTTAAATGGTGTAAATCCGTTCAGTAGTTCCTGAGAAATTAGAAAAGAAAAAATATCGATATCTAGGGCAGCGGTGGGTTCGCTGAACCCTCCCGAGCACGAAGCCACTTCTGATTGGCTGCCAACACTCCAAACCAGGAACTGTTGGCAGCCATTTTGTGACTCGGTAGAACCGAGTCACAAGAAAACAGTAGAAAAAATATTAAAAAACAAGAAAAGGGGGCAGTGTAGAAACACCCTGCCATCCAAGGCCCGCTCAGGGGGTCCCACAAGGACCCCCAGGGCCCAAAAAAGATTATTATTTTTTATAATTTGTGCGGAAATCAAGATGGGGTCGCGCATCCCGCTGAAATTATTTTTCAAAAAACGAAGCGCTGGCTCCCGCGCTTCATTTAAAAGAAGGCCCCAGGTGAGTCAGGTCCCGGGGGCACTGTCAAGAAAAAAAAAGCGTGAGGGGTCCCAATCCCCCCACGCTGCCCTGGGGACCGCCACCTCCCCGGGGCTCTATTATTATTTAAAAACTGTGTGGGGGGTTCCAGCCCCCACACTCGCCCCGGGGACCACCACCTCCCCGGGGCAGTAAATATGTAAATGTGGGGGTCCGTTATGGACCCCCGAGCCCCGGGGACCACCACCTCCCAGGGGCTTTGTAATGGTAGGGAGGGGGCCATGTAGCCCCCTCATGGAGCACTTCATGGCCCTGGGGACTGCCACCCCCAGGGCCGGCTCCTGCAATGTCCCAGGGTGCCCACCCCGGGACATTGCCGCTTGCTGCGACAGGGCGGGAGCACGGCTTCCGCCCTGTCATAGCAAACTTTGCTTTCCTTGGATTGAAGCGAGAGTAGGGAAACCTGCTCTTGCTTCAATGAAGGAGCAGGATTGCTTTTAGCAAGGGGAGCTGCATATTAGCAGCTCCTCTTGCTCAGCAATGCCGGCTCCCGCAGGAGGCGGGGAGCCGGTGGGACCGTGGGGGCATTGGGGCTCCCCCCACGGTCCCCAACCATGAGGCCAGGTCCCGGGGGATGGGGTCTCCGGGGCACAAAATGGCCCAGGTGGGGGGTCGCGTGGTCCCCCCTCTTCTTTTTTTTTTTTTAAACAAAAGAACTAGCTTTGGTCATGCTCCGGGGGATGGGGTCCCCAGGGCGTATTTAAATTAATGGAAGTGGACGGTTTTTTTTTCCGCCAAAATTAGGAGTCGCGACCCTAGCGCGGGTCCCTGGTGTGAACGCGATGGGTGCGCAGCTCTCAGCGTGGCCCCTAGTGTGAACGCAATGGGTGCATGACTCTCAGCGCGGCCCCCTAGTGTGAACGCAATCGGTGCGCGGCTCCGTACGTCGCGCTGGGTGCGCGGTTCCAAGCAAAAATAATTAAGTTTTTTTTATATAAACCTAGGTTATATGTTGTGTTATTGAGTGGCTCTAAAAAGAGCCCTTGTTTTCATTGGGAAATTGTTGTAGCTACATGTAAGTGCGGATGAAGAGCTTCAGGTTTTTGAGAAACACTCTGCTGCCTTCATCAGTGAAATGTACTCCATCACTTCTGTAGATGCCATCCATATTGAAACGAAGATTGTTGTTATAGATGGAGCCCATACTATGGTCTCTGAGATAAGCAGAAACAGCTTTATTGACATTTTTTCTAACTTTCTCAATTTGAGGACAAAATTGATTGGACCAGTTCCAGTTCTGTCTTTGACATATGTTAGAGTATACAAAGACAGTTTTGGGGAAAAGCAACATCAATTCTGCAAAGGTGTCCTTCATTAGCAATTCCAGACCTACCCCAGTCAATGTGCCTAGGTCATTGCCACCACAGTGCACAATCATGAGGTCAGGGGCTTGGAGATGCAAAAAGGTTTTAATCAAAGGCATCAATTGCTGCCACTTCAATCCTCTCTGCCCAATCCATTTTATGTCTACATTTTGCAATGCTAGGTGTTTGTCAATACCTCTGTGTTCAGCATACCTTTTGCACCAGAATACATAGCTGTGCCCAACAATCCACACAGAAAGCATCTTGAAGGGATGTCTGTAGGTAATCAAAAGATGTCTGTAGCTGAGGTAGTCAGTTGGTAGAATGAGAGGTATCTAAAATGGTGGAGAAGATGCTGTTTTTAAGAAAGAAGAGAATTGATGGGCTGTTTAAGATCATTGTACATTCAAAAATAGGGTGCATTTTACTTTCTTTAAAAAGCAAGGGGCATATTATCAAGGATCTGCGATATTTATCGCAAAGCGCGTTAGCGCAGTTTTTTTATCGCTCGGCTATCGCTGGATTTCTCCCCGTGATAGCGCGGTATTATCAACGCGTATCGCAAAGGCGATAGGAAATCCAGCGATAGCGTGTAAAACCAGCAATAGCATGAGAATTCCAGCGCTAAATTAACAGCGCTAATGAAAAGCTTGCTAATAGGCAAGTGTATACTTAACCCAACAATCCACCCCCATTGACAAGATGGTTAAGGCAAGTTTTTTCAGGCGCTAAATTCCAGCGATAAGCGCGGTTAGCGCGACTTTCCCTATCGCTCGCTGGCATTGATAATAGGGGGAAGTAGTGTTTTCGACTGTTTCAATGGAGTTTTAGTCAGGAACGCCTACTTTGCATGTCATTAGCGATATATATCGCTGACATGCTTAGAGGTAAAAAACGGCCGCTATTGCTAATAAACTCACTCTAAGGCCCGTTAGCTGCAGCTTGTTAATAGTGTGATAAAAATATCGCCGCATTAGCGGCAGAAAAGTAGCGCTTAACGCGGCGATAAAGGGCTTGATAATATGCCCCCAAGTTTGTTATTGGTTAGTAAAAAATTTTTGAAAAGTACAGTAGAAAGGATAAGGTCATGTTCTTCAAAGGCAAATACACCTGCTGTTTCCATTTGCAACATTGTGTGGTGAACTTGAAAATATGGTGAACTTGTGTCAGTTAAGTTGAATGTTCCATGAACTGTTGCTATGGAAACTGGCATTAAGCAGAAGGGGTGAAGAAGTCAGTTGATAAGAGTTATTATCTGTAACCAATGGAAATGTGTTTTACAATTTGAACAACTCTGGGAAGCAATGTCATTTGTTGCTTATGTGTATTTGTAAGTAAAAAGAGAGGGAAACCATGCCATTACTGGTTTAACCTTGCTGAGTCTGGTACATTATATTGACTGTGTGTAAAAGAAAATCCTGTCTGTGTGTGTGAGATTTTTTATTCAACAGATTTATTTGCAAGGTGAGTTATACATTTTTGAGGTTTATTTAGAAAGATTTGACATTATTCTAAAACTGTGTTGTTTGAAATATATTATTAAATGTAGAGATGTATATTGGAATTAGTTTCATTGTGCTTGAATATTGTTTAAAAAAGAGTCTGTACAGTAATATGTTTATTTATTAAGATGATTACTGATGTTATTAATTAAGCTTCTTTTTTAAGTCTGTTCAAAGGTATAGTTGAATGATGCTGCATATTTTTTTAGATTGTTGGATGAAGATGCAGTACAAATGTGTAGTTTGAAAGATGTTCATATAAGGTGTAGTTTATTAGCCTTAATATTTTCTTCTAGGAATAGTTGAATGATATTGCATAATTATAGATACTTTGGTAAAGATGCAGCACAACTGTGCTGTTTGAAAGATGATCATATAAGGTGTTAATAATTAGGTTTCTGTTTTTAGTTTGTACAGAAGGTAAAGTTAAATGATGCCATATGTTTTAAGATAGAATGGTGAAATAAGGTGTTGTTAATCAGGATTCTTTTTCTAGTCTGAGCAAAGGTATAGTTGAATGATGCCACATAATTTTAGATACAAAGGTGAAGATGTATAATAAAAGTGTGGTTTTAGACATGCTCATAAAAGGTGTTGTTGATTACCCTTCTTTCTTAAGTCTGTTGAGAGGTATAGTTTGATGATGTTGCATATTTGTAGATTGAATGGTCAAGATGTAGCTCAAAAGTATACCACCACTCCGCCAAAACCCAAGCAGTTATAAAATCACCATGCACTTTCCTTACAGTACTCTAATCATCCAGTCACTACCCATGTACTCATGCAATGACCCAGGCACTAACTTGTGCACTGCTACAATCACCTGTGCACTTCCCATGCAGACCTCTAACCACATACACACTGCTCATTCACTCCTCCAATTACCCAGGTAGTACCCATGTAGTCCAGCAATCCCCCTGTCACTGTCTGTGCACTCTTCCAATCACTCCGCCAGCACCAAATACTTATCTAATCACTTCGCCAAAACCCAAGCACTTATAAATTCACCATGCACTCTCTTTGCAGTATTCTGATCATGCAGTCACTACCCATGTACTCATGCAATGGCCCAAGCACTAACACATGCGCTGCTACAATCCCCTGAGGACTACCTATGCACCCCAGTAATCCCCCTGTCACTACCTATGCACTCCTCCAATCACCCAGCCAGCGTTATGTACTTATCCAATCACTCCGACAAAACCCAAGCACTTATAAATTTACCATGCACTCTCTTTGCAGTACTGTAATCATGCAGTCACTAACCATGTACTTATGCAATGACCCAGGCACTAACAGATGTAGTGCTACACTCCCCTGAGGGCTACCTATGCACCCCAGTAATCCCCCTTTCACTACCTATGCACTCCTCCAATCACCCAGCCAGCAGTATGTACTTATCCAATCACTCCGCCAAAACCCAAGCACTTATAAATTCACCATGCACTCTCCTTGCAACACTCTAATCATGCAGTCACTACCCATATACTCATTCGATGACCCAGGCACTAACACATGCAGTGCTAATATCTCTAGAGCAGTACCCATGCAGTCCAGCAATCGCCCTGTCACTCCCTGTGCACTCTTCTAATCACTCCACCAGCACCATATACTTATCTAATCGCTTCGCCAAAACTAAAGCACTTATAATTTCACCATGCACTCTCCTTGCAGCAATCTAATCATGCAGTCATTACCCATGTACTCATGCAATGACCCAAGCACTAACAGAAGTAATGCTACAATCCACTGAGGACTACCTATGCAGTCTAGTAATCTCCCTGTCACTACCTATGCACTCCTCCAATCACCCAGTCAGTACCATGTACTTATCCAATCTCTCTGCCAAAACCCAAGCACTTATAAATTGAGCATGCACTCTCCTTGCAGCACTGTAATCATGCAGTCACTACCCATGTACTCATGCAATGGCCCAGGCACTAACTCATCTAGTGCTAAAATCTCCAGAGCACTACCCATGTAGTTCAGCAAACCCCCTGTCACTCTCTGTGCATTCTTCCAAGCACTCCGCCAGCACCATATACTTATCTAATCACTTTACCAAAACAAAACCACTTATAAATTCACCATGTACTCTCTTTGCAGCACTCTAATCATCCAGTCAGTAACCATGTACTTATGAAATGACCCAGGCACTAACAGTTGAAGTGCTAAAATCCCCTGAGGACTACCTATGCACCCCAGTAATCCCCTGTCACTACCTATGCACTCCTCCAATCACCCAGCCAGCAGTATGTACTTATCCAATCACTCCGCCAAAACCCAAGCACTTATAAATTCAGCATGCACTCTCCTTGCAACACTCTAATCATGCAGTCACTACCCATGTACTCATTCGATGACCCAGGCACTAACACATGCAGTGCTAAAATCTCCAGAGCAGTACACATGCAGTCCAGCAATCTCCCTGTCACTCCCTGTGCACTCTTCCAATCACTCCGCCAGCACCATATACTTATCTAATCGCTTCGCCAAAACTCAAGCACTTATAATTTCACCATGCACTCTCCTTGCAGCACTGTAATCATGCAGTCACTACCCATGTACTCATGCAATGGCCCAGGCACTAACTCATGCACTGCTACAATCCCCAGTGCACTACGTATGCACTCCAGAAATCCCCCTGTCACTCTCTGTGCACTTTTCCAATCACTCTGCCAGCACCATGTACTTATCCAATCACTGCGCCAATACCCAAGCAGTTATAAATTCACCATGCACTTTCTTTGCAGTACTCTAATCATCCAGTCACTACCCATGTACTCATGCAATGACCCAGGCACTAACTAATGCACTGCTACAATCCCCTGAGGACTACCTATGCACCCCAGTAATCCCCCTGTCACCACCTATGCACTCCTCCAATCACTCAGCCAGCAGTATGTACTTATCTAATCTCTCTGCCAAAACCCAAGCACTTGTAAACTCACCATGCACTCTCCTTGCAACACTCTAATCATCCAGTCACTACCCATGTACTCATGCAATGACCCAGGCACTAGCTCATGCACTTCTACAATCCCTTGAGCACAACCTATACAGTTCAGTAATCTCCCTGTTACTACCTACGCACTCGTCCAATCACCCAGCCAGTCCCATGTCCTTATCCAATCACTGTGCCAAAACCTAAGCACTTATACATTCACCATGCACTCTCCTTGCAGTACTCTAATCATCCAGTCACTACCCATGTACTTATGCAATGGCCTAGGCACTAACTCATGCACTGCTACAATCTCCAGAGTACTACCCATGTAGTCCAGCAATCCCGCTGTCACTCTCTGTGTACTCTTCCAATCACTCCGCCAGCACCATATACTTATCTAATCACTTTGCCAAAACCCAAGCACTTATAAATTTACCATGTACTCTCTTTGCAGCACTGTAATCATCCAGTCACTACCCATGTACTCATGCAATGACCCAGGCACTAACTCATGCACTGCTACAATCAACTGTCTACTACCCATGCAGTCCTCTAACCACCTAGATACTGCTCATGCACTCCTCCAATTACCCAGGTAGTACCCCTGCACTCCAGCAATCCCCCTGTCACTTCCCATGCACTCCTCCAATCACCCAGCCAGCACCATGTACTTATCAAATCACTCCGCCAAAACCCAAGCACTTATAAATTCACCATGCACTCTCCTTGCAACACTCTAATCATGCAGTCACTACCCATGTACTCATTCGATGACCCAGGCACTAACACATGCAGTGCTAAAATCTCCAGAGCAGTACCCATGCAGTCCAGCAATCCCTGTCACTCCCTGTGCACTCTTCAAATCACTCCGCCAGCACCATATACTTATCTAATCGCTACGCCAAAACCAAAGCACTTATAATTTCATCATGCACTCTCCTTGCAGCAATCTAATCATGCAGTCATTACCCATGTACTCATGCAATGGCCCAGACACTAACTCATGCACTGCTAAAATCCCCAGTACACTACGTATGCACTCCAGCAATCCCCCTCTCACTCCCTGAGCAGTCTTCCAATCACCCTGCCAGTACCATGTACTTATCCAATCACTGAGCTAAAACCCAAGCACTTATAAATTCACCATGCACTCTCCTTGCAGCACTCTAATCATCCAGTCACTACCCATGTACTTATGCAATGGCCTAGGCACTAACTCATGCAGTGATAAAATCTCCAGAGCACTACCCATGTAGTCCAGAAATCCCCCTGTCACTCTCTGTGCACTCTTCCAATCACTCCACTAGCACCATGTACTTATCTAATCACTTTGCCAAAACCTAAGCACTTATAAATTCACCATGTACTCTCTTTGCAGCACTGTAATCATCCAGTCACTACCCATGTACTCATGCAATGACCCAGGCACTAACTCATGCACTGCTAGAATCAACTGTCTACTACCCATGCAGTCCTCTAACCACCTAGATACTGTTCATGCACTCCTCCAATTACCCAGGTAGTACCCATGCACTCCAGCAATCCCCCTGTCACTTCCCATGCACTCCTCCAATCACCCAGCCAGCACCATGTACTTATCCAATCACTGCGCCAATACCCAAGCACTTATAAATTCACCATGCACTTTCTTCGCAGTACTCTAATCATCCAGTCACTACCCATGTACTCATGCAATGACCCAGGCACTAACTCATGCACTGCTACAATCCCATGAGGACTACCTATGAACCCCAGTAATCCCCCTTTCACTACCTATGCACTCCTCCAATCACCCAGCCAGCAGTATATACTTATCTAATCACTCCGCCAAAACCCAAGTACTTATAAATTCACCATGCACTCTCCTTGCAACAATCTAATCATGCAGTCACTAACCATGTACTTATGCAATGTCCCAGGCCCTAATACATGCACTGGTAGAATCCCCTGAGCACTACTCATGCAGACCAGCCATCTCCTTGTCACTACCCATGCACTCCTCCAATCAACCAACCAGCATCATGTACTTATCCAATCACTCCACCAAAACCCAAGCACTTATAAATTCACCATGCACTTTCTTCGCAGTACTCTAATCATGCAGTCACTACCCATGTACTCATGCAATTGCCCAGGCACTAACTCATGCACTGCTACAATCCCAAGTGCACTACGTATGCACTCCAGCAATCCCCCTCTCACTCTCTGAGCACTCTTCCAATCACCCTGCCAGTACCATGTACTTATCCAATCACTGCGCTAAAACCCAAGCACTTATAAATTCACCATGCACTCTCCTTGCAGCACTCTAATCATCCAGTCAGTACCCATGTACTCATGCAATGGCCCAGGCACTAACACATGCAGTGCTACAATCCCCTGTCCACTACCCATACAGTCCTCTAAACACCTAAACACTACTCATTCACTCCTACAATTATCCAGGTAGTACCTGTGTAGTGCAACAAACGCATTGTGATTTCAAAACAAAGCATTTAATTTGTTTTTATGTAGAACGTGTTTGTTTTGTAATAGAATAATATATTTCTATATAGTTATATTAATATTACATTTTTTTTTTTTACAGATATTCTTCATCATCATTAAAAAGACTTACCATGACCAAAAAACAGTAAAGAGGAAACAAGAAAAGAAGGGGGCGCAAGAGGGCGCTAAGCAAGATGGCCGCACTTCTGTGAGGCTCTTGCGGCTCGGGCCGATATCCGGCAAAAATCCTGCACATCTCTGAATGGAAATGCAGTTCAATGGCAGATTCTAAAAGAGGACAATCCAGAGAACCCGATGCACTGCCATAACCCGCGTTTGCAAGCCACGATTGCAAGCCGCAGCTGAAAGTAATATCCTGCCTGAAACCAACGACAAAATGGCGACCTGACCCATCCCGAGAGTACGTAGGAGCTGCTGGGAGCTAACGCCGGGCCGACGCCACGACTGGACGTAGCGGGCCATCCTGTGGAGCGCCAACTGTCCCCACCACCCCATCGCCCCTGCCCCACCGCCGGAAGCGGGGACCGAGACTGCCGTGGGGAGAGACTGAACCCGCGCTCGTCGGAGAAACCTGGCGAGAGGGAACCGCGGAGCCGGCGGACGATCCTCGCTCCGGAGACCCGCTGAGACGCGAAGCACCTGGCGGGGGAGCTGTCGGCCCCGCGCTGCCGCCGGGGATGCCCCTGTGCGGAGCCTGACAATCGGACGGTTCCCCGAACCCGTGGACGCTGAAGAGGACGCTGGAGATCTGGCCCAGTGCATCACCGAGCGCAAAATGAGACGGGCTGAGACCAAGGTAAGGAGAGACTGCTCTCGGCCCCGCACGCCCCAACCAAGGCCGCCCGTCTATACATAGTGATCACCCTCACTAGGAGCCAGTAGCAAAGGGGCTGCCCGGACTAAACAAAGAACGCGCATTGCACCATCCCGGGCCGCGCTGAGGCCTTATTGGCCCACCTCCTATACTGCGCGCCCGAGGGGACTGAGCGCTGCACCCGACCCCTGTCGCAAGCTGGAACCCGGCGGAGGAAGGCGACCTTGAGGACCGCAGATCGCCCGAACTGCCATACCCCTATATTGCCTCCCGCCGGAGCGAAGACTAGGGATCTTGCGGAGACTGCGTCACGGAGGGATCGCCAGCGAGGCAGCCGACCTACAGAAGAGCAAGGCAGATAACGGCCTGCGGATCTGTGACGGCACCGGAGAGTGCCGTGTCCACACGCTCGCATCCCCTGAAAGGCGCTCAACTGGGGGACAGACCTTCCTCCAAAAACAGCTAAGAGCTTGCGAAACGGGATATCTCCCCCACACCTCTGGCCCATCTATTGACGCCGACCTCTTGAGCGAAGAAGGTGCGACCCAGGTGGTGAACCCTGGCTGGGACCCTGCGGCGTGCTTTCATCCATATTTCCCTGACCTGTAGCACTTCTCAGCTACCTCTGTTGCGACCATGGGGAAACCAGACGGGAGTCAGCCAAAGTTGAATTTTGACACCCGCAAATCGTCTAGATCCCAATCGGAACCTGACGAAGACCAGCAGGATGCGTCGGCCCCATCCACCGCGGACCTGAAGGAGTTACTGCTGGCAATGCAATCAAGCTTAACCTCCATCGAGTCCAAAATGGACTCCATGAACACCAGATTGGAAGGCCTCACGCACAGAGTGGAAAAGCACGATGACCGCCTGGTCGAGGCAGAACGACGTATTTCGGATCTAGAGGACACGACTGCTGCCACCACGAGCCACACCCTGGAGATGGATCGAGTCCTGAAAGTGATCGCAGCCAAAAACGAGGATTTGGAATCCCGCTCGAGGAGAAATAACCTCAGAATTCTTGGTGTGTCGGAGTCCACTACCACCGGAAGGATGGAGGAATATGTAGAACGGCTCCTTATCACATTATTTGGCAGGGAGGCATTTTCGCAAGTCCTGGTGGTGGAGCGGGCGCACCGATCACTGGCGAACCGACCGGCCCCGGGCACTCCTCCTCGACCCATTATCGCCAAACTACTAAATTATCGCGACCGAGACACTGCCCTCCGCCTTTCTAGGGAACAGGGGCAACTGAAACATGAAGGAATGACGATTTCAATATACCCGGATTTCACCATGGCCGTTCAAGACCAGCGTCGCAAATTCCTACAAGTGAAGAAAAAACTTCAGCAGCTTAGTATACCCTATGCCATGCTATTCCCCGTTCGCCTCAAGGAAACGCACCAAAGCAAACAGCATTTCTTCACAAAACCGCAGCACGCCCAGGACTTCCTCAGGACCTTGCCCAAGACGCCCACGGATCAGCAGCCTCCGGCGCACCGCGTTGCAGAAGACGGGACTACATTGGATGTTGAATAGTACAACTTGACAATGCTCCCCCCCTTCTTTTTCTGCTACGTAATACATCCTGAGCCTACAGGGGAGCACACCCCCCCCTCTCCCTGGCAGGGAAGCGCACGACGACATCATCGATATAACACACTAGTGCCCGATAGGACAACACTCACGCAGCTGCCAACGCTCACCCTGCACAGAGTCCCTCTGAGAACAGCCACGGAACATAAACACGGTGAATGGTATGATGTGATGCAAACACTGATGCAGCAGCTGCTCATCACAGGCTGTTCACGACTATTATTGGCTGTGCCGATCGAAAGGAGGCAGCTGATGTCCCAAATATACAGCCCTCTCTCCACCTATGTACCCAGCTGCTGGACTTACAACTGGCGCACCGCGCTGGGAGCGCAGCGCCTGGATAGATACCCTCCTCTGTGCACAGGATTACCTCTCAACTAATGCCGAGATGTAGCAGTATAAAGATGCCCGAGCACCCTCGCTCTGACGAGGAGAACTTGACCGCCCTCTGGGACCCACCCGATAGGTGAACCCTAAGTACTTCATATCATACATGGGGAGTTTGCTGAGCCCTTCTCCCCCCGTTGGGGAGACGGCCACATTCAGTTTAGGGGAGGGGGAGGGATAGGTCACAGCGAGTTTGGGTCGCTGGTTTGGGAGGGGGGAGGGTATAGGAAAGGGTTCGATACAAAATGTTATTGCTCCAACTCATTAAGCTATGCTTATATTGTAACTCCCACATATATCATTGACATGCTTCAACTGATGGAAAAGCACGGAACAAATGGAATCAAGCACTAACCCAGCCCACTATAATTTCTTGACCTGAAACATTAGAGGACTGGGGGATCCCCGCAAACGCCGCCACATCATCTCGTATCTGGAACGACACCACGTTCATTGTGCCATGCTTCAAGAAACACATCTTGTCCCCAACCCATCTCCCACATTCGCAGCTCGATGGGCACTCACTAAATGTTTCTCATCCTATTCATCCTATGCCCGAGGTACCCTCATATTGGTAAAACGCTCACTCCCCTACACCCCTATTGGATCATACGGAGACCCACAAGGCCGATATAGTATTCTGTGGGGTAGACTAGCCGCGCAATCCATCACATTTGTCTCATGCTACGGGCCCAACAATGACGACCCTGAGTTTTTCCGTATACTCTGGGGCAAAATAATGGATATAGGCTCTACACACATCATATGGGGAGGAGACTTTAATGTGACCATAAACCCGGAACTGGACAGATCACATCCACAACCGCGTCATTATTCCAATGCGCAGGCGACCCTCTTAGGTATCATGGAGGAGCATAGCCTCATGGATGCTTGGAGGACCCTCCACCCACACACCCAGGAGGGGACCTGCTACTCCATTGCTCACTCATCCTGGTCCCGCATTGACGGCTGGATCATAGATAATGGCCTAACAACATGGTTAATGCACACATCGCACCTCCCACGCACATACTCGGATCACTCACCCGTCCTCCTTTCCCTCGCACCGCCACATGAAGACTCACCGCACTTTGCCTGGCGACTCAATCCCCAATCACTATTAGATCATGTGTTTAAAGACGAGATTGAACAGGAGATTTCGGAGTTCTTCCCCCGGAACAACAACTCGGTTCCGCAATACGCTACCGTATGGGAAGCCTTTAAGACCACCATATGAGGAATATGCATAGCCAAAAGCGGTGGGGTATTGAGGGATATCAGAAATACACTGCAGAAGCTAGAACAAACAATAAAAAAAGCGGAGGAGAATCTCCGTAATTCACCCACACCGGAACAAAGGGCACAGTTACACGAGTTGCTTACGGATTATCGAGAAACGGCAGAAAGAGAATGTAAATTTAGGGGAAAATATTACCAAGCACGCCGCTATGGCGAAGGAGAAAGACCAGGAAAAGCACTAGCCTCCGTGATTCGCCCCCCGCTTCGCTAATACAATATTAGAGATAACAGATGAGGAAGGGCAGTCCCACAGGGACACCTTGGACATTGTAAATACCTTTCAAAGGTTTTATAAGCAGCTGTACACCACACACAGAACATGCCCTGAGGACTTTACCTCATTCTTCGAGGACACAGCCGTCGCGTGGCTGGGGGACAGCCAGAGAGAGTCCCTACTGGCCCATTTTGAAAATGAAGAAATAATCTCCGCAATTATGCAATTACAGTCAGGAAAATCCCCAGGTCCTGATGGCCTTCCGGCCGAATTTTATAAGCTATATAGACATCTCCTTATTCCTGCCCTACGTCATGTACTCGAGGAGGCCCGAGAGACGGGCATATTGCCTCCATCGATGTGCGAAGCACTTATCATCTCCCTACCCAAACCGGGAAAAGCAGCGACACAAGTAGATTCATATCGGCCCCTGTCCCTTATTAATGTGGACGCCAAGATTCTTGCTAAACTAATTGCCAACCGCATCAGCCCTCTCATGCCACTTCTGGTCCTCCCCGACCAGTCGGGATTTGTGCCAACTAGGGGCACTTCTCACAATCTTCGTACCCTCTTTGCGATCCTTCACGATTTAGAACCTGACACCAACGCCGTCGCCGTTTATTTAGATGCCACTAAGGCGTTTGACTCCCTCGAGTGGGACTACTTAGCCTTCGTCTTGAACCGAATGGGATTCCCCCTTCCATTTCTAGCTTGGATAAACCTGCTATACACTGGCCTGAGAGCTACAGTGATGATCAACGGAAAGCGATCGGCCCCTTTTACGATTGCTAGAGGAACCAGACAGGGATGCCCCTAATCCCCCCTTCTATTCGCCCTGGCTATCGAACCCCTGGCTGCCAAAATACGCCAACATTTCCGAACACACGCCCTCATTTACCCTGAGAGGCAGATCTTAATCTCATTATATGCGGATGATATTACTCTTTATCTGCAACGTCCGGAGGAGAGCCTGAACCCTATCCTCCGACAATTCCTCATCTTTGGGCGCCTTTCGGGAGTAAACATAAACTGGGGAAAATCCCAAATTTACCCCCTCACTGATTCCACCCCCAGATTCGAACCAGACTACCCCCTGACATGGTGCGAGGACACTCTCACCTATTTAGGAATAGTCATATCCCGCAATCGCAAAGAACTTATGAGGGCTAACTACGGCAGAGCACTGACTTCCTTGGCAGACAAAGTCACACGGTGGATTGCAATGCCACTATCCATGGCGGGCAGGGCCGCCCTCATAAAAATGGTAATACTGCCCAAACTGTTATATTTATTCATAAATATTCCCTATGCCCCTGGCCGTCACTTCTTCTCGAACATCAAAAGCCTATTAATCCGACTGGTGTGGGGCGGTAAACAAGCTCGACTACGCTGGGAGATCCTGACACGTCCCTTCAGCGAGGGAGGGCTAGAGATACCAGACTTGGAATTATATTTTAGCTGTGCTCAAGCCCATTTTGCCTCTTACTGGATGCACCCCCCCTACATGCCACACTTGGCCATTGAAGACGGATATATGCACCCTATTCCCAGCACTGCATACTTAAGCACCCCGGCAGTTACACGAAACCACGCCTCCACCACCGTTCAATGCACTACTAGCACATGGCAGGACTTAGCAACCGCCACACGCACTCCTTTATTATATTCCCCCCTCCTTCCCCTTGCAGGTAGACAAGACATCCCGGTGACCCAGGAAGGAGGATGCTGCAGATTATTACGCAAATTATCAATTCGTACTTGGGGACAATTGTACGAAAAGAGCAAATTTTGCGCGAGCAACAAATTCTTTGGCACCACTACCCCCTCTAGAACGTTTCTATTATATAAGATTGCGACAGGCTGTAAGAACCCTCACTCCTTGCTTCCCTCAAGAACCCCCCACCATGCTCCCCCTGCACGCTCTCCTGCAACAAGCCACCCCATCCCATGTCATCTCACTATTATATCGAACTGTCCAGGACAATAGGGAATATGATCCTCCGATAGCAAAGACCAAATGGGAAACAGAACTAGGCCATCCCCTGACCGACTCTCAATGGTCCTTTTGCTGTCAACAAACAGGGGACATCTCTGCTAGCAGCAAATTCCGACTTCTACACTATAAATTCATCCACCGTCTATATTACACGCCGGCACGCTTACAGCGACTGCGACTTCGTGACAACGACACATGCGACCGATGCGGTGGGGAAGGAGCGGATTTCCGCCACCTAGCCTGGGACTGCCCACCAATCCGTCAATATTGGACGGAGGTAATGACAGCCCTGGATCTTATGACTGGCATACACATTCCGGCAGACCCTCTAACTGCACTTCTGGGATACACTGCACCCATAGCGGCTCCAATTCGTAAATATACATCCATCGCACTCCTCCTTGCCAAGAGAAAGATTGCTTGCAGATGGGGAAGAGGGAGGGCTCCGAAATTCAAAGAATGGCTTCAAGATCTTATTTACTGTCAAGAACAACTACACACATACACTGAACTCCTACCCCTTCCCTCCCGCCCCCGGGACATCTGGGCGCCTCTGCAGACATACTTATTGGAACGCACGGTTCGTACATTTACCACAACCCCTCCCCCCCCCACTGCCCCACAAATATGAGACGCATAGACTGAGGCTGATCCTACCTCACGGTGTCACACCCCTTGCACAAGATATCCGGGGATACACGGACGCATCCATATATTGTTCCCTGCATGATATACGCCTTTCCACACGAGGAATAGTTGGAGAATACATAACACAAAATGGAGTAGTTGTTGGTTGAAAGTTATCACTTCACGGCATATGCTCATGATTTAATCCCAGATTGTTCATTGCTACTATATCACCTAACGCGGCCGGCCCGATGTGGTTGTAGGCGGCTTGCTGTGTCTCCCTTTTCCCTTTACAGTAAATCCTCGAGCAACGCCTTGCTGTGCCGGCCCTTTCAGGGATGTGGGCACTCTGCTGTGGAGAATATGTCAGTGATTAAATAAAGGTTTTTGAAAATCAAAAAAAAAAAAAAAAAGAGGAAACAAGAAAAGAAAGAATCTTTTTTAAAGAAACGACAACAGCAACAATTAGATGAACTACAACATGTGGGGAAAAAGAAAAAGTCTTGTGGTAAGAGAACTAAAGAATTTATTAAAAGACTTTCAAGGACTAGAAACAGTTTGAACAATGTAGAAAATAGAAAGAATACCTCAAGAACAAAGAAGAATGAAATGAAAAAAGGACAAATTAATGGTAAATCATGTTCTGAAAAAACAATCTATGGTAAAAGAAGAAAGAATCAATTTGATGAAATAAGGAAAATAATGTTTTACAATAGAGTAGTATTAAATTTATTAAAAGATGGCAAGAAATATAGAAAAAGATCAGCATTTTATAAAAAGAAGAAACAGATTGAAACTATTGTTGAAAAGGATTTTGAATTAAAAAGGAAATTATGCATTATAGTTTTAAACAGAATTCGATCATTAGATAAGGCAATACGTTTTATGAAGGCCAAAAGTAAAAAGAAGAGACTAATTAACAGAACTAACTTTTGTGATATTTTTTTGTGTGAATGGAAGCACACTTCAAGTTCAGAGCCTTTTTTTAATGAAGAGAGCTATTTTCAAACCAATACATTAGTTCACGCAGTTGATACCAGCGGTCGTGCTTATGAAGTGAAGAACGTTGTCCAATTGAAAAAGGAAAAGATGGTTCCTAGAAATGTAGAAGAAGTGATAGCTGATGAAGTTCTAGGGAGACGTACTAAAGCCCCAGTGTATACTTGGGATTGTAGTAGTATTTGTAGTATACGACAGAAGTCTATTGATATTTTACGAAATTTCTTACGAGAGTATACAGTAACAAAAGTGTTAAACAAAAGATTAAGATGCTGCAAGGACTAGATCCTTGCAAAGTGAGAAAAAATACTGGTTTGCAAGGTCATTCTCTGGCTTGTCTTTCCAGAAAAGTGTGTCAAAGTGTTTTTCATCATTTCAGAATGTTAGCAGTACATCACTCTCAAATGCGGAAGTTAGTAAGAAGATTGTACTATGCAAAAAGTCCAGCAATAATTTTGAGTGATTTAAATAGTGCTCTTTTGCATGGGTCAGTATCAGATGTAATAAAAGTTTGTGATGAAATAGAGTTTCGTTACTTTGGTCCTGAACAAGAGTGTAAAGAAAGTGACTGTTTGATAGAAGTAGGTGTTGAAGAAGACGTGGAAGATAGTAGTACTGAGAAGTTTGAAGAAGAAATTACGAAGTTTAAGGTAATTTGTTGTGAAAGACCAAACTATGTTTGTATTTGTTGTCGCCTGAACTCACTATAGAAATCAAACTAGGAATGTTGATCTGTATTTAAAAAGTGAAAAAGAAAACAATGATAAGTGGAAGGAATTTGCAACTTATTTGTTGGTAGAAGATTGCTTTGATTTGGGTAGTGATCAACGTATTTGTAAATATTGTTATACCAAATTAGAGGATAACAAAATGCCAGCTAGAGCTGTACATAATAACCTAGAGTTGGTAGGTATTCCTCCAGAGCTGGTAGATTTAAATACTTATGAGTCCATTCTGATTCAATCTGTGCACCCGTTTCAGGCTATTGTTCGTATGGAGCCTAAAACAGGTAAGTTGCCTCCCACAGATTTACAAAGAGGATTAAAAGGAAGAGTTGTGTATTTACCTTTAGATTTAAAGAAAAATATTGAAACTATTGGTGTAGAGAAAGAGGAAACTGAACCTGTAGTTATTCTAGTTAATGGTGTTCCTACGAAGAGTCGGAAAATATGGCAAGAATTAGTAGATGTGAGCAAAGTGCAAAAGGCTACGTTATATCTCATAAAAAACAATGATTACTACAAAAATGTGTATGTGGAAGAAGAAGAAATAGTTTTAGGAGATGATAGCGAAATTTCAAGTGGCCAAATTGAAAAAGTGGACATGTCCAAAAGTGAAGAAATTTATGAACATTATAGTGTACATCCTTTACATTCCAAAGAAGTGATGGGAAATACTATTGAATTATTCCAAATGAAGAAAGCGAAGGGGACTCCCATGAGTGTTTGGGAAAAAAGTTTGGAAGCTCGTTGTTTTCCACAGCTCTTCCCCACTGGAAAAGGTGGACGATATGACGAACGACCAGTACAGATTCCCGCATCAGAATATCGGACAACAAGATTGTACTCAGAAGATCCAAGATTTCGACAATGTATCCCATATATATTTCATCTTTTGTTTGAAAGTGACTTGTCTGGACTTTCATATGCAGTCAACCACATATTAAAAACAGAAGTTCATCTTCAAAATGTTTCTGCAAAGGAACTCATGGACAAAGTACATCAGAGAGATGATCATTTAGAATCTCAATTGATTAATTTGATGGCGTGTCAACGTGGTACTAATGAGTATTGGTATCGTCGTCATGGAGAACTTAAATGTATGTTAAGGAACTTAGGAACTCCTACGTGGTTTGTTACGCTAAGCTGTGCTGAATACGCATGGGACGATTTACTTGAATTTCTTCGAGAAGCAAATTCAAATATTAAAAACATTGAATTCAAGACACCTGGAGAACTGTGTTCCTTGGATCCTGTAAATGTGTGCAGATATTTTAATCATAGGTTTCAAGCTATGATGTCTTTTATCTGCAATAAAAACAATCCTCCTCTTGGAGAAGTTATTGATTTCTTTTGGAGAAAGGAGTATCAAGCTAGAGGTGCTCCTCATATACATATGCTTTTATGGATCAAGGATGCACCCAAATTTGGAACTGATTCGGATGAGACTGTTTTATCTTTTATTGAAGACTATGTTACATGTGCTATACCAAAAACAAGAGAAGAAAACAGCTTAAGACAACAAGTTTTACGGTTTCAAACTCATCGATGTGGCAAATACTGTCGACGGAAATACAAGTCAAAGGAAAAGTTTTATACCAAATGTCGTTTTGGATTTACACGTCCAGTAATATCAAAAGGAAGAGTCAACAGTTTCATGTCAGCAGTGAGGCATACTATCACTAGAAAATCTCCAAAAAACACTTACAATTTAAAAAGAAGTGAACAATCAAAGTATATTAATGATTATAATCCAGTTATTTTGTCGATGTGGAATGCTAATATGGATATCCAGTATGTTGCGGATAATTCCATTGCTGTTGCTCGGTATGTAACGTCATACATAACAAAATCTGAAAAGACGGAGTTGAAAGAAATGTGGGAAGAAATTTCCCAAGAGAAGACTCTTAGTAAGAAATTGTACAGCTTTAGTTTGAAGATGCTGTCCCATCGAGAGATTGGATCCTACGAATGTTCGGATCGGTTGTCGTCTGCAAGTTTATATTCAAAGTCAAGAGGAATCATTTGGGTTAGTCTAGGTCTTGCTGCAACCCGAAATCGAGTACTTAAATCTGTACAAGAAATTGAATATTTAGCATTACATGAACCGGAAAGCACAGATATTGTTAAAACAAACATGTTGGATACGTACTATCCAAATAGAAGTCCCCATCTTGAAAACATATGTCTCTATGAAGTACTGCAATATTACAGCTTTAAGAGAAATATTACAGAGAACATAAATGAAGAAAAATATGCAGTGATTGGTTCAGAAGGATGTTTGGTGAAACATAGTAAAGGAAATCTGATTAATCACAGGAAACTGAGTTGCGATACACCTGATAAAAGGGAATTTTACTATTTAGCACTTCTGCAACTCTTCAAGCCTTGGCGTACTGAAATGGAATTACTTGGAGATTTTCAGTGCTATGAAGATTCTTTTAATGCATGTAAAGATAGCATTGAATGCACAGTTTTTCCAAATTATCTCCAAATGTTGAATGAAGAAATTGAACAGGAAGCTAGTATTGCAGTTGAGATTGCTAGAGACAGTTCTCAAGATAGTCAAAGTTCTGCTCCACTCAGTCAAGATCCACTAGGACAACCAATTCTTGAAAATGAAGCAGCAATCGCCATGAGTGAAGTGGAAACAGCAATGCATCAAGCTCAACACGATATTATGGACTTAGGAAACTTGGAAGAACAACTAAATATTGAACAGAAAGAAATATATCAGCAAGTGACACAACAGATCGACCATGGTTTTCTTCATGAAAAAAAGAATGCACATGCACATCTTTTAAACCTATTCAAATGTATATCAGTGGTCAAGCTGGTACAGGAAAAAGTTTCTTAATTAAAGTTTTGACGAGTTATTTACAGAAAACCACTGAATCACATTTATCTTGTGTTGTAACCGCTCCAACTGGGTTAGCAGCACACAACATTAAAGGAATTACATTACATCGGTTACTAATGCTACCTGTTGAACATGAAAACAAGTTGGAATATCACAAGCTTTCTGGAGAAGCTTGTTTGGAAGTTTCAAGAGTACTAAAGAAAATGAAACTTCTGATTATTGATGAGGTGAGCATGGTCTCAAACTTAATGCTTGCCTTTGTGCATTTAAGAATGCAGCAAATTTTAAAAACAGAATACGATGTCTTATTTGGAGGAAAACATGTGATAGTTTTCGGCGATCTACTGCAACTTACTCCTGTAAAAGGGCAACCAGTATTTAAAACACTTGTGCATGAAGACACCAGAAAGTCTTTGGGAAGTATTGGAAATGTGAACATTTGGTCATATTTTGAATATAAAGAACTTATTAAAAATATGCGACAGGCAAGTGATGAAGATTATGGAAGCATTCTTCAAGATATACGAATTGGTGTATTGACAGAACATGGTAAAGAAGCTTTGCAAAGTCGGCTACTTACAAACTTGTTTCCAAATGAAAATGTTGCTCCGGAAATAATATACAAAAAAATTGGAGAAAATAAATCTATAATCTGCCTAATGCCAACACTGCGAGAGTGTTCTACATTCAATGAAGAACTTTTGAAGCTAGAAAAACAACAAATAATAAAAATGGAAGCCATTGATAAAATAGAGCACGAAGGAATTACTATTATTTTGACAGAAAAATTAAAAACAAAATTGGATTCATTGGAAAAATCTATATCTAAGACTGCTGGTTTAGAAAAGAATTTATATGTATGTGAAAACTGTCGGGTAATTTTACGGCGTAATTTGGATGTGGAAAAAGGTTTAGTAAATGGAGCAATGGGAAAAGTTGTTGATTTTGTTAATTATCAAAATAGAGATGGAATTGAATTTTTAAAGATTAAATTTGATCAGATTGAAGAAGTAAAACAGATTGGACGTTGTTCTGTTCGTTTTTTGCTTGTTAAAGATTTGTATGTTCGTAGAAAACAGTTTCCTCTTTCTTTAGCATATGCGGTGACCATTCATAAATCTCAAGGTTTAAGTGTAGACAGCGCTTTGGTAAACATTGGAAGTACCGTGTTTAAAGAGGGAATGGCATATGTTGCATTGTCCCGAGTTAGAACTTTAGTTGGATTCTATTTGATTGATTTTGATGAGAGAAAGATTAGTGCAGATGCAAATTGTGTAAGAGAGTATAATCGGTTAAGAAGACTGTATGCTCCCAATTTAGGTGAATATCCTGTATATGAAAAGCGTGTAGTAGGTCGAAAACGAAGATATGAGAATCTCTGTAGTGAAGTTGGAAAGAAGAAAAAAAATCAAGACAATGTTGAGATTCCAAACAAAAAGAAAAAGGACACTGTTGAAGAGATTGTAGGATATCAGTTAGAAAATAGTTCAGGTATCAACTGCTATGCTAATGTAGTGGTGAACGTCGTATTTTTTCTAGAAAATCTCCAACAGCAAATTATGGAGAATCGAGAAAAAATGTTTTATTCCTTGTTGCATTCTATTTTTGAAAACTTGAAAACTGATAAAACTAAAATCCAAAGTGTTTCTGGCATTAAGAATCTTCTGGATATATGTTCTGGTTCTTCACAATTTACACAGAATGTTCAGCAAGATGCTCAGGAATTTCTTATGTTTATGCTTGCAGTATTGGAAGATGAAGGAATACAAATTGAAAATCTGTTTGGACTTCGTTACAGATGGAAACATGAATGTGAAGACTGTACATTTACTTCTACCACTGAAATAGACACTGAAAGATTCATATATTTGGCAATACCAGATTGTAAAACAGTGTCTTTTAAAAAATTAGTAAAATCAGCAAATCAAAATATGGAATGTGCAAGTGCAAATCTGAAATGTTATCTACATTATTTATAGAAAGATTTGGACAATATATCATTTTAATGATACAACGTTGCAGACCAGATGGAAGAAAATTGGAAACTAATATTAAAGATTTTGTGGCAAGTCAACTGTCAATTTCAGGAAGAACTTTCAAAGCAGTAGCAATTATTTTCCACGATGGACCTTCTACAACATCTGGACACTACACTGTGTATTTAAAGTGCAATAAAGGATGGACACATTGTAATGATGCCCATTTGCAATTCAAATATCGGTTGCCCTATGAATTACCAAATTCATACCTAATATTTTTGATGCCAAAGTTCTGAGAACATCATTCGGCCTATTGGGAAGATGTCAACAGGAATTAATGAGGTTATTTTGGAAATTTTCAATACAAACGAATTCAGAAACATCATTCGGCCTATTGGGAAGATGTGAATATGAATTAAGAAGTTTATTTTGGATATTCTCAATACAAATGATTTCGGAAACATCATTCGGCCTATAGAGAAGATATCTAGAATTGCTGATTCAATTATTGTTTCTGTTCTTTCATATTGTATTTACAAAATTGTTTTAGAAAGAAATATTTCATATATTTGATCTTTGTATTATATGCAATGTTATTGAGGATGTTTATTTTAGGAATTGTGAAGAGATAGTTACGTTTGTTGTAAATATTTTGAACACAGATTTGGTTTTTTTTAACAATCTTATTGATTGTATTTTTTTGCCCACTGTTACATGATGAGCATTATTGAAATCACTGTCTATGGTGAAATTCAATAGATTCTGAGAACAGCAAAAAGGCAAACTGAATATGTTATGTAATGGTAAAATTATGTTGTGTACTTTAAACTATAACATTATATATTATAACTGTATTTTTTCTTCTCTTTTACAGACCAAAATTCTAAAGTTTGAAACTTTTTAAAATTTAGATTATAAAAAACAAGTGAAAAAATTGTTTCAAAGACTTTCAGATCTACTATCGAAAAGGTAAGATTAAGTAACCCAAACACTACCCATGCACTACTACATTCACTTCTGCACTATCCATACAGTCCTCTAACCACCTAGACACTGCTCATTCACACCTTTAATTACCCAGGTAGTACCCATGCACTCCAGCAATACCCCTGTCACTCCCCATGCACTCCTCCAATCACCCAGTCAGCACCATGTACTTATCCAATCACTCTGCCAAAACCCAAGCACTTATAAATTCACCATGCACTCTCCTTGCAGCACTCTAAGTCATCCAGTCACTACCCATGTACTCATGCAATGACCCAGGCACTAACTCATGCAGTGCTACAATTCCCATTGAGCAGTACCTATGCAGTCCAGCAATCTCCCTGTTACTACCTATGCACTCCTCCAATCACCCAGCCAGTCACCATGTCCTTATCCAATCACTGCGCCAAAACCCAAGCACTTATAAATTCACCATGCACTCTCCTTGCAGCACTCTAATCATCCAGTCACTACCCATGTACTCATGCAATGACCCAGGCACTAACTCATGCACTGCTACAATCCCCTGAGCACTACCCATACAGTTCAGTAATCTCCCTGTTACTACCTATGCACTCCTTCAATCACCCAGCCAGTCCCATGTCCTTATCCAATCATTGCGTCAAAACCCAAGCACTTATAAATTCACCATGCAGTACTCTAATCATCCAGTCACTACCCATGTACTCATGCAATGACCCAGGCACTAACTCATGCACTTCTACAAACCCTTGCGTTTTTTTAACCATTTTGTATATTTTTCTTGGTGTTTTTTTTTAAATCGGGAAAAAGGAACAGAACTAAATTTTAACTTTTGCAATTAAACAGTCATTGCAACCATAAAAAAAAAAGTAACAGCAGTGATTTCTTGTTGCAGAAACCACTGCATCTACAGATTGCTTCCCACAACAAACCACAGCCTTGCATTTGATGCAGTGTTGCTGTAGAGTAGCAAGTTCAGAACGAATGTTCGGACCTCGAGATGAGGAGCTTGAGGCTCCAGAAGTGCTTGGACCAGCTCCCTGGTCATTCTGCTGCATCTCTTCTTGGGCACGTCGCAGTTCTTCACGTGCCAGAGGTCGAGGGTGAATTGTCTGAAGATGCTTCATCATGCTAGATGTTCTCATGAGTACTTCTTCTCACTTCCTCAACAGTACTCTTCCGCAAAGACTGCAGCTAACCTTGCGGGCATTTGCTTTTTTTCACCAACTGGAATAGTGAAAAATTTCCACACAATGAATTCCTTCTTCTTCTTCAAAGGTGGGTCCAACTCCTCTTCTTCAGATAGTATATCCACAATAGCATTTGAAGAAGCCATTTCTACTCAAGAAGGAAAACACCAAAAAATATACAAAGCAGATGAAAAATACAGCAGGTGTGTCTCCTGGGATGGTGTAGCAAGAATGAGAAAAATGGGTGGGTTCCTTCAACTTCTAGAATGGAAAACCTTGTAAACCAATGAAATGCTTTCTTTAAAGTCACATGGGAATCGCGCACCCGGCGTGTACCCGGGCGCGACCACTCGACGCGTCTTCGCGAAAGTTTCTTTAAGAGTAATATAACTTTATTGTAATTAGAAATATATGATTTTTATAATTAGTTTACATAATCTCTAGGTCTAATATACATATTAAACTACTATACATATAGTTTTTAAACATAATTTTTTTTTACAGGAGTCGCGGACCCAGCACGACCCCACATGCACATAACGTTACGTGGGGCGTGGTTCCATGCACCCGTCGCATACCAAACGCGCACCCGACGCGATCCCATACGTATATGATGTTACTCGCGGCCAGGCACCGGGCATACGTCGCATACCAAACGCGCACACAACGCGATCCTATACGTATATGACGTTGCGCGGCAGCTGGCACCGCGCACCCATCGCTAACCCATGTCGCCTAGATCACAACTTTGGCAATATGGCGGCTTGACTCCACGCACCCACCGAGATAGGTACACGATGGGTACGCAACTCCAATATTTTCTAAAAAATATATATATTTAAGAAAACAGAAGACATTACATAATTTTAATAACTAAAAAAGTATGTTTAGGATATTAAATTTACACAATATCACTAAACAAAACTTTGAAAATAACTGAAAAACCATAGGATTAATGAACATTAAAGTTAAAAATTTGCATTTAAAAAACCTTTGAAATTCACTGAAAAACCAAAGGTTTCACGGACGTAATAGTTAGAAATTAGCATTTAAAAAACCATTGAAATTCACTGAAAAACCTTAGGTTTCAACCACGTTATAGTTAGTTGGACATTTCACAAGTACAAAACCAGAGAAATTAGTCTGTTATAGTTAGTAGAGCTAACTGTAACTCGCGCCCCCGCGATGCACTGCTGATGACGTCACATATTACATCATTCATGACATGGTCAGTGACATCACTGATGACATCACTGATGACATCTCAAATGACATCACTGATGACATTATCCAGTGAAAATATGATGCACCTCCTCACACTCTAATATAACTTTTGATACACCCACCTTAAAATACAGACTACCATTTTCGAAACCATCGAAACACCATTACCAGTTACTACATACGCACTCACTGATTCCTAGGTCTACACACACATCCACTCATTCAACCATACAATCACTCGTACATGCAGTCACTCATCAATACAACACTATCATATGCACTCATACACCTACATAGACACTCACACACTGCCACATATCCAGAGTTACTCACACACTTAGTCAGTCATGCAAAGAATCAATCATACTTCCATTTACTCACCTATACAGTTATACAGACACAACCTCACTTATTCATACAGATACTAACACATAATTACTCTCTTATAGAATCACTGATACAAATACACACTCATCCATGCAGCCACTCTCACAATTACTGACTCTCACATATAGTTATTTATATACACCATCACTCACATATAATGCCTTTTACATATGTAGTTACTTGCACATGTACCACTGAGACATCCATTCACTCACCAACACACCCATACACACACTCACCCACCCATACAACTGTTTCCACATGCACTCTTGAACCCATACACACAGTGAATCAACCACTCACACATCTCTGCACAGAGTCACACACCTCCCACCCACCCACACACACACTCAGGCAGCCATACAAATACTCAGGCAAGCAATCATAACCCATATAGACACTCATGCAGCTACTCACCAACCCATGCAGCAGCTTACACAACAACAGACAGACTGATACATACTTTCACACAGTTTAGTCACTAACCCATGCATTCAGTAAGACACATTTAATCACTCACTTATACAGTCAGTCACGTACCTACTAAATCCTCCATACAGACACTTATACACCCAAACATTCCTCAATACAGCTTGGCATATATATAAAACAAAACTAAACTTTACAGAAACACACAGTCACTGGATGATGTCATCAGTGATGTCATCAGTGATGTCATTTGAGATGTCATCAGTGATGTCATCAGTGATGTCACTGACCATGTCATGAATGATGTAATATGTGACGTCATCAGCAGTGCATTATGGGGCGCGAGTTATAGTTAGCTGAACTAACTATAACGCTGGAATTTCTATGGTTTTGTACGAGTGAAATGTCCAACTAACTATAACGTTCCTGAAACCTATGGTTTTTTCAGTTAATTTCTATGGTTTTTAAATGCTAATTTCTAACTATAACGTGCCTGAAACCTATGGTTTTTTCAGTGAATTTCTATGGTTTTTTAAATGCTAATTTCTAACTATAACGTGCCTGAAACCTATGGTTTTTCCAGTGAATTTCAAAGGTTTTTTAAATGAAAATGTGTAAGTCTAATGTACCTCAATCCTATGTTTTTTTATTATATATATAAATATATATATATATATATATATATATATATATATATATATATATATATATATATATATATATATATATATATAAACCACCAAGTGCTGACCTATGTAAAAGTCAGCGGGACACATGCTCCGGGTACAAAACAAAGGATTTATTTGGCACAAATAAAGCGCTTCCCTGCAGTCCGTGAAACGCTTGGCAGACGCGTTTCTGGCCAGAATGGCCGTCATCAGTGCCGATCCCACAGGCTGTTGGATTCTCGTGGGCTTCAGAGACCACTCCTTTACAAGTAGTCTCTCGACTCCTCCTCACACTGGCAGGTGTGTGGATTGCGCTAAAGACACCAAGCCCACTGCATGATGGTATTTGCAGTCCTTGCGTGGGTCCTCATACAGTGATGGGGAAATCCGAGCAACAATCATGCCCCCAAATTCTTGGCGCTGAACTGCACTCCACCGCAGGAGTCCTGGAGATGATGGTCCCGCCAATACCTGTGTTTGTACCCTTATCAGGCAGCACAATGCCGCCTCCTCTCTCCCCTCGCAAAAAAATAATCTATATACATATACATCCACACACAGAGTTACCTCAAAGATGGAGCCCACACGGGTGAAATCATCTGCACCTTTTTAATGGAAACTGCAACAAAGTAAATGCACCACCAGCAGCACACAGTCTTATTAAAGTCAAACGCCGACGTGTTTCGGGCTCCTGCCCTTCGTCAAAGGCTGACTTTCAAATGAGCACACGCAGTCAGTGAGCACTGAATAAATAAAGTATCGGCCCTAGTCGGCGTGGCTGCTCCTGCAGCCTCATGGTACTGGTAGTGCTAACGAGTATTCCTCAAGTGAGTTAGCGTGTACTCACATTAGTAAAAATAAATCACACAACCCAAGTGGGTGGATGTCTGCACGGTGCAAATCACGATGATGAACGTGACCAGTGTCCAAAGCAGCACCTCGTCCCTACAGCAAACACCTCAATGGCGTCACCAGGGTCCACAACAGCGGCGGGGCTTCCATCACGGCCAGGCTCACCGCTAAAAATCCACACACAGAGTTACCTCAAAGATGGAGCCCACACGGGTGAAATCATCTGCACCTTTTTAATGGAAACTGCAACAAAGTAAATGCACCGCCAGCAGCACACAGTCTTATTAAAGTCAAACGCCGACGCGTTTTGGGCTCCTGCCCTTCGTCAAAGGCTGACTTTCAAATGAGCACACGCAGTCAGTGAGCACTGAATAAATAAAGTATCGGCCCTAGTGGGCGTGGCTGCTCCTGCAGCCTCATGGTACTGGTAGTGCTAACGAGTATTCCTCAAGTGAGTTAGCGTGTACTCACATTAGTAAAAATAAATCACACAACCCAAGTGGGTGGCTGTCTGCACGGTGCAAATCACGATGATGAACGTGACCAGTGTCCAAAGCAGCACCTCGTCCCTACAGCAAACACCTCAACGGCATCACCAGGGTCCACAACAGCGGCGGGGCTTCCATCGCGGCTAGGGTAGCCGCTAAAAATCCACACACAGAGTTACCTCAAAGATGGAGCCCACACGGGTGAAATCATCTGCACCTTTTAATGGAAACTGCAACAAAGTAAATGCACCGCCAGCAGCACACAGTCTTATTAAAGTCAAACGCCGACGCGTTTCGGACTCCTGCCCTTCGTCAAAGGCTGACTTTCAAATGAGCACACGCAGTCAGTGAGCACTGAATAAATAAAGTATCGGCCCTAGTGGGCGTGGCTGCTCCTGCAGCCTCATGGTACTGGTAGTGCTAATGAGTATTCCTCAAGTGAGTTAGCGTGTACTCACATTAGTAAAAATAAATCACACAACCCAAGTGGGTGGCTGTCTGCACGGTGCAAATCACGATGATGAACGTGACCAGTGTCCAAAGCAGCACCTCGTCCCTACAGCAAACACCTCAATGGCGTTACCAGGGTCCACAACAGCGGCGGGGCTTCCATCGCGGCCAGGCTCACCGCTAAAAATCCACACTCAGAGTTACCTCAAAGATGGAGCCCACATGGGTGAAATCATCTGCACCTTTTTAATGGAAACTGCAACAAAGTAAATGCACCGCCAGCAGCACACAGTCTTATTAAAGTCAAACGCCGACGCGTTTCGGGCTCCTGCCCTTCGTCAAAGGCTGACTTTCAAATGAGCACACGCAGTCAGTGAGCACTGAATAAATAAAGTATCGGCCCTAGTGGGCGTGGCTGCTCCTGCAGCCTCATGGTACTGGTAGTGCTAACGAGTATTCCTCAAGTGAGTTAGCGTGTACTCACATTAGTAAAAATAAATCACACAACCCAAGTGGGTGGCTGTCTGCACGGTGCAAATCACGATGATGAACGTGACCAGTGTCCAAAGCAGCACCTCGTCCCTACAGCAAACACCTCAATGGCGTCACCAGGGTCCACAACAGCGGCGGGGCTTCCATCGCGGCCAGGCTCACTGCTAAAAATCCACACACAGAGTTACCTCAAAGATGGAGCCCACACGGGTGAAATCATCTGCACCTTTTTAATGGAAACTGCAACAAAGTAAATGCACCGCCAGCAGCACACAGTCTTATTAAAGTCAAACGCCGACGCGTTTCGGGCTCCTGCCCTTCGTCAAAGGCTGACTTTCAAATGAGCACACGCAGTCAGTGAGCACTGAATAAATAAAGTATCGGCCCTAGTGGGCGTGGCTGCTCCTGCAGCCTCATGGTACTGGTAGTGCTAACGAGTATTCCTCAAGTGAGTTAGCGTGTACTCACATTAGTAAAAATAAATCACACAACCCAAGTGGGTGGCTGTCTGCACGGTGCAAATCACGATGATGAACGTGACCAGTGTCCAAAGCAGCACCTCGTCCCTACAGCAAACACCTCAATGGCATCACCAGGGTCCACAACAGCAGCGGGGCTTCCATCGCGGCCAGGCTCGCCGCTAAAAATCCACACACAGAGTTACCTCAAAGATGGAGCCCACACGGGTGAAATCATCTGCACCTTTTTAATGGAACTGCAACAAAGTAAATGCACTGCCAGCAGCACACAGTCTTATTAAAGTCAAACGCCGACGCGTTTCGGACTCCTGCCCTTCGTCAAAGGCTGACTTTCAAATGGGCACACGCAGTCAGTGAGCACTGAATAAATAAAGTATCGGCCCTAGTGGGCGTGGCTGCTCCTGCAGCCTCATGGTACTGGTAGTGCTAACGAGTATTCCTCAAGTGAGTTAGCGTGTACTCACATTAGTAAAAATAAATCACACAACCCAAGTGGGTGGCTGTCTGCACGGTGCAAATCACGATGATGAACGTGACCAGTGTCCAAAGCAGCACCTCGTCCCTACAGCAAACACCTCAATGGCGTCACCAGGGTCCACAACAGCGGCGGGGCTTCCATCGCGGCCAGGCTCACCGCTAAAAATCCACACACAGAGTTACCTCAAAGATGGAGCCCACACGGGTGAAATCATCTGCACCTTTTTAATGGAAACTGCAACAAAGTAAATGCACCGCCAGCAGCACACAGTCTTATTAAAGTCAAACGCCGACGCGTTTCGGGCTCCTGCCCTTCGTCAAAGGCTGACTTTCAAATGAGCACACGCAGTCAGTGAGCACTGAATAAATAAAGTATCGGCCCTAGTGGGCGTGGCTGCTCCTGCAGCCTCATGGTACTGGTAGTGCTAACGAGTATTCCTCAAGTGAGTTAGCGTGTACTCACATTAGTAAAAATAAATCACACAACCCAAGTGGGTGGCTGTCTGCACGGTGCAAATCACGATGATGAACGTGACCAGTGTCCAAAGCAGCACCTCGTCCCTACAGCAAACACCTCAATGGCGTCACCAGGGTCCACAACAGCGGCGGGGCTTCCATCGCGGCCAGGCTCACCGCTAAAAATCCACACACAGAGTTACCTCAAAGATGGAGCCCACACGGGTGAAATCATCTGCACCTTTTTAATGGAAACTGCAACAAAGTAAATGCACCGCCAGCAGCACACAGTCTTATTAAAGTGAAACGCCGATGCTTTTAGGGCTCCTGCCCTTCGTCAAAGGCTGACTTTCAAATGAGCACACGCAGTCAGTGAGCACTGAATAAATAAAGTATCGGCCCTAGTGGGCGTGGCTGCTCCTGCAGCCTCATGGTACTGGTAGTGCTAACGAGTATTCCTCAAGTGAGTTAGCGTGTACTCACATTAGTAAAAATAAATCACACAACCCAAGTGGGTGGCTGTCTGCACGGTGCAAATCACGATGATGAACCTGACCAGTGTCCAAAGCAGCACCTCGTCCCTACAGCAAAAACCTCAATGGCGTCACCAGGGTCCACAACAGCGGCGGGGCTTCCATCGCGGCCAGGCTCACCGCTAAAAATCCACACACAGAGTTACCTCAAAGATGGAGCCCACACGGGTGAAATCATCTGCACCTTTTTAATGGAAACTGCAACAAAGTAAATGCACCGCCAGCAGCACACAGTCTTATTAAAGTCAAACGCCGACGCGTTTCGGACTCCTGCCCTTCGTCAAAGGCTGACTTTCAAATGAGCACACGCAGTCAGTGAGCACTGAATAAATAAAGTATCGGCCCTAGTGGGCGTGGCTGCTCCTGCAGCCTCATGGCAGTGGTAGTGCTAATGAGTATTCCTCAAGTGAGTTAGCGTGTACTCACATTAGTAAAAATAAATCACACAACCCAAGTGGGTGGCTGTCTGCACGGTGCAAATCACGATGATGAACGTGACCAGTGTCCAAAGCAGCACCTCGTCCCTACAGCAAACACCTCAATGGCGTCACCAGGGACCACAACAGCGGCGGGGCTTCCATCGCGGCCAGGCTCACCGCTAAAAATCCACACACAGAGTTACCTCAAAGATGGAGCCCACACGGGTGAAATCATCTGCACCTTTTTAATGGAAACTGCAAGCAAAGTAAATGCACCGCCAGCAGCACACAGTCTTATTAAAGTGAAACGCCGACGCGTTTAGGGCTCCTGCCCTTCGTCAAAGGCTGACTTTCAAATGAGCACACGCAGTCAGTGAGCACTGAATAAATAAAGTATCGGCCCTAGTGGGCGTGGCTGCTCCTGCAGCCTCATGGTACTGGTAGTGCTAACGAGTATTCCTCAAGTGAGTTAGCGTGTACTCACATTAGTAAAAATAAATCACACAACCCAAGTGGTGGTGGCTGTCTGCACGGTGCAAATCACGATGATGAACCTGACCAGTGTCCAAAGCAGCACCTCGTCCCTACAGCAAAAACCTCAATGGCGTCACCAGGGTCCACAACAGCGGCGGGGCTTCCATCGCGGCCAGGCTCACCGCTAAAAATGCACACACAGAGTTACCTCAAAGATGGAGCCCACACGGGTGAAATCATCTGCACCTTTTTAATGGAAACTGCAACAAAGTAAATGCACAGCCAGCAGCACACAGTCTTATTAAAGTCAAACGCCGACGCGTTTGGGACTCCTGCCCTTCGTCAAAGGCTGACTTTCAAATGAGCACACGCAGTCAGTGAGCACTGAATAAATAAAGTATCGGCCCTAGTGGGCGTGGCTGCTCCTGCAGCCTCATGGCAGTGGTAGTGCTAATGAGTATTCCTCAAGTGAGTTAGCGTGTACTCACATTAGTAAAAATAAATCACACAACCCAAGTGGGTGGCTGTCTGCACGGTGCAAATCACGATGATGAACCTGACCAGTGTCCAAAGCAGCACCTCGTCCCTACAGCAAAAACCTCAATGGCGTCACCAGGGTCCACAACAGCGGCGGGGCTTCCATCGCGGCCAGGCTCACCGCTAAAAATCCACACACAGAGTTACCTCAAAGATGGAGCCCACACGGGTGAAATCATCTGCACCTTTTTAATGGAAACTGCAACAAAGTAAATGCACCGCCAGCAGCACACAGTCTTATTAAAGTCAAATGCCGACGCGTTTCGGGCTCCTGCCCTTCGTCAAAGGCTGACTTTCAAATGAGCACACGCAGTCAGTGAGCACTGAATAAATAAAGTATCGGCCCTAGTGGGCGTGGCTGCTCCTGCAGCCTCATGGTACTGGTAGTGCTAACGAGTATTCCTCAAGTGAGTTAGCGTGTACTCACATTAGTAAAAATAAATCACACAACCCAAGTGGGTGGCTGTCTGCACGGTGCAAATCACGATGATGAACGTGACCAGTGTCCAAAGCAGCACCTCGTCCCTACAGCAAACACCTCAATGGCGTCACCAGGGTCCACAACAGCGGCGGGGCTTCCATCGCGGCCAGGCTCACCGCTAAAAATCCACACACAGAGTTACCTCAAAGATGGAGCCCACACGGGTGAAATCATCTGCACCTTTTTAATGGAAACTGCAACAAAGTAAATGCACCGCCAGCAGCACACAGTCTTATTAAAGTCAAACGCCGACGCGTTTCGGGCTCCTGCCCTTCGTCAAAGGCTGACTTTCAAATGAGCACACGCAGTCAGTGAGCACTGAATAAATAAAGTATCGGCCCTAGTGGGCGTGGCTGCTCCTGCAGCCTCATGGTACTGGTAGTGCTAATGAGTATTCCTCAAGTGAGTTAGCGTGTACTCACATTAGTAAAAATAAATCACACAACCCAAGTGGGTGGCTGTCTGCACGGTGCAAATCACGATGATGAACGTGACCAGTGTCCAAAGCAGCACCTCGTCCCTACAGCAAACACCTCAATGGCGTCACCAGGGTCCACAACAGCGGCGGGGCTTCCATCGCGGCCAGGCTCACCGCTAAAAATCCACACACAGAGTTACCTCAAAGATGGAGCCCACACGGGTGAAATCATCTGCACCTTTTTAATGGAAACTGCAACAAAGTAAATGCACCGCCAGCAGCACACAGTCTTATTAAAGTCAAACGCCGACGCGTTTTGGGCTCCTGCCCTTCGTCAAAGGCTGACTTTCAAATGAGCACACGCAGTCAGTGAGCACTGAATAAATAAAGTATCGGCCCTAGTGGGCGTGGCTGCTCCTGCAGCCTCATGGTACTGGTAGTGCTAACGAGTATTCCTCAAGTGAGTTAGCGTGTACTCACATTAGTAAAAATAAATCACACAACCCAAGTGGGTGGCTGTCTGCACGGTGCAAATCACGATGATGAACGTGACCAGTGTCCAAAGCAGCACCTCGTCCCTACAGCAAACACCTCAATGGCGTCACCAGGGTCCACAACAGCGGCGGGGCTTCCATCGCGGCCAGGCTCACCGCTAAAAATCCACACACAGAGTTACCTCAAAGATGGAGCCCACACGGGTGAAATCATCTGCACCTTTTTAATGGAAACTGCAACAAAGTAAATGCACCGCCAGCAGCACACAGTCTTATTAAAGTCAAACGCCGACGCGTTTCGGGACTCCTGCCCTTCGTCAAAGGCTGACTTTCAAATGAGCACACGCAGTCAGTGAGCACTGAATAAATAAAGTATCGGCCCTAGTGGGCGTGGCTGCTCCTGCAGCCTCATGGTACTGGTAGTGCTAATGAGTATTCCTCAAGTGAGTTAGCGTGTACTCACATTAGTAAAAATAAATCACACAACCCAAGTGGGTGGCTGTCTGCACGGTGCAAATCACGATGATGAACGTGACCAGTGTCCAAAGCAGCACCTCGTCCCTACAGCAAAAACCTCAATGGCGTCACCAGGGTCCACAACAGCGGCGGGGCTTCCATCGCGGCCAGGCTCACCGCTAAAAATCCACACACAGAGTTACCTCAAAGATGGAGCCCACACGGGTGAAATCATCTGCACCTTTTTAATGGAAACTGCAACAAAGTAAATGCACCGCCAGCAGCACACAGTCTTATTAAAGTCAAACGCCGACGCGTTTCGGGCTCCTGCCCTTCGTCAAAGGCTGACTTTCAAATGAGCACACGCAGTCAGTGAGCACTGAATAAATAAAGTATCGGCCCTAGTGGGCGTGGCTGCTCCTGCAGCCTCATGGTACTGGTAGTGCTAACGAGTATTCCTCAAGTGAGTTAGCGTGTACTCACATTAGTAAAAATAAATCACACAACCCAAGTGGGTGGCTGTCTGCACGGTGCAAATCACGATGATGAACGTGACCAGTGTCCAAAGCAGCACCTCGTCCCTACAGCAAACACCTCAATGGCGTTACCAGGGTCCACAACAGCGGCGGGGCTTCCATCGCGGCCAGGCTCACCGCTAAAAATCCACACACAGAGTTACCTCAAAGATGGAGCCCACACGGGTGAAATCATCTGCACCTTTTTAATGGAAACTGCAACAAAGTAAATGCACCGCCAGCAGCACACAGTCTTATTAAAGTCAAACGCCGACGCGTTTCGGGCTCCTGCCCTTCGTCAAAGGCTGACTTTCAAATGAGCACACGCAGTCAGTGAGCACTGAATAAATAAAGTATCGGCCCTAGTGGGCGTGGCTGCTCCTGCAGCCTCATGGTACTGGTAGTGCTAACGAGTATTCCTCAAGTGAGTTAGCGTGTACTCACATTAGTAAAAATAAATCACACAACCCAAGTGGGTGGCTGTCTGCACGGTGCAAATCACGATGATGAACGTGACCAGTGTCCAAAGCAGCACCTCGTCCCTACAGCAAACACCTCAATGGCGTCACCAGGGTCCACAACAGCGGCGGGGCTTCCATCGCGGCCAGGCTCGCCGCTAAAAATCCACACACAGAGTTACCTCAAAGATGGAGCCCACACGGGTGAAATCATCTGCACCTTTTTAATGGAAACTGCAACAAAGTAAATGCACCGCCAGCAGCACACAGTCTTATTAAAGTCAAACGCCGACGCGTTTCGGGCTCCTGCCCTTCGTCAAAGGCTGACTTTCAAATGAGCACACGCAGTCAGTGAGCACTGAATAAATAAAGTATCGGCCCTAGTGGGCGTGGCTGCTCCTGCAGCCTCATGGTACTGGTAGTGCTAACGAGTATTCCTCAAGTGAGTTAGCGTGTACTCACATTAGTAAAAATAAATCACACAACCCAAGTGGGTGGCTGTCTGCACGGTGCAAATCACGATGATGAACGTGACCAGTGTCCAAAGCAGCACCTCGTCCCTACAGTAAAAACCTCAATGGCGTCACCAGGATCCACAACAGCGGCGGGGCTTCCATCGCGGCCAGGCTCACCGCTAAAAATCCACCCACAGAGTTACCTCAAAGATGGAGCCCACATGGGTGAAATCATCTGCACCTTTTTAATGGAAACTGCAACAAAGTAAATGCACCGCCAGCAGCACACAGTCTTATTAAAGTCAAACGCCGACGCGTTTCGGGCTCCTGCCCTTCATCAAAGGCTGACTTTCAAATGAGCACACGCAGTCAGTGAGCACTGAATAAATAAAGTATCGGCCCTAGTGGGCGTGGCTGCTCCTGCAGCCTCATGGTACTGGTAGTGCTAACGAGTATTCCTCAAGTGAGTTAGCGTGTACTCACATTAGTAAAAATAAATCACACAACCCAAGTGGGTGGCTGTCTGCACGGTGCAAATCACGATGATGAACGTGACCAGTGTCCAAAGCAGCACCTCGTCCCTACAGCAAACACCTCAATGGCGTCACCAGGGTTCACAACAGTGGCGGGGCTTACATCGTGGCCAGGCTCACTGCTAAAAATCCACACACAGAGTTACCTCAAAGATGGAGCCCACACGGGTGAAATCATCTGCACCTTTTTAATGGAAACTGCAACAAAGTAAATGCACCGACAGCAGCACACAGTCTTATTAAAGTCAAACGCCGACGCGTTTCGGGCTCCTGCCCTTCGTCAAAGGCTGACTTTCAAATGAGCACACGCAGTCAGTGAGCACTGAATAAATAAAGTATCGGCCCTAGTGGGCGTGGCTGCTCCTGCAGCCTCATGGTACTGGTAGTGCTAACGAGTATTCCTCAAGTGAGTTAGCGTGTACTCACATTAGTAAAAATAAATCACACAACCCAAGTGGGTGGCTGTCTGCACGGTGCAAATCACGATGATGAACGTGACCAGTGTCCAAAGCAGCACCTCGTCCCTACAGCAAACACCTCAATGGCGTCACCAGGGTCCACAACAGCGGCGGGGCTTCCATCGCGGCCAGGCTCAGCCGCTAAAAATCCACACACAGAGTTACCTCAAAGATGGAGCCCACACGGGTGAAATCATCTGCACCTTTTTAATGGAAACTGCAACAAAGTAAATGCACCGCCAGCAGCACACAGTCTTATTAAAGTCAAACGCCGACGCGTTTCGGGCTCCTGCCCTTCGTCAAAGGCTGACTTTCAAATGAGCACACGCAGTCAGTGAGCACTGAATAAATAAAGTATCGGCCCTAGTGGGCGTGGCTGCTCCTGCAGCCTCATGGTACTGGTAGTGCTAATGAGTATTCCTCAAGTGAGTTAGCGTGTACTCACATTAGTAAAAATAAATCACACAACCCAAGTGGGTGGCTGTCTGCACGGTGCAAATCACGATGATGAACGTGACCAGTGTCCAAAGCAGCACCTCGTCCCTACAGCAAACACCTCAATGGCGTCACCAGGGTCCACAACAGCGGCGGGGCTTCCATCGCGGCCAGGCTCACCGCTAAAAATCCACACACAGAGTTACCTCAAAGATGGAGCCCACATGGGTGAAATCATCTGCACCTTTTTAATGGAAACTGCAACAAAGTAAATGCACCGCCAGCAGCACACAGTCTTATTAAAGTCAAACGCCGACGCGTTTCGGGCTCCTGCCCTTCGTCAAAGGCTGACTTTCAAATGAGCACACGCAGTCAGTGAGCACTGAATAAATAAAGTATCGGCCCTAGTGGGCGTGGCTGCTCCTGCAGCCTCATGGTACTGGTAGTGCTAACGAGTATTCCTCAAGTGAGTTAGCGTGTACTCACATTAGTAAAAATAAATCACACAACCCAAGTGGGTGGCTGTCTGCACGGTGCAAATCACGATGATGAACGTGACCAGTGTCCAAAGCAGCACCTCGTCCCTACAGCAAACACCTCAATGGCGTCACCAGGGTCCACAACAGCGGCGGGGCTTCCATCGCGGCCAGGCTCACTGCTAAAAATCCACACACAGAGTTACCTCAAAGATGGAGCCCACACGGGTGAAATCATCTGCACCTTTTTAATGGAAACTGCAACAAAGTAAATGCACCGCCAGCAGCACACAGTCTTATTAAAGTCAAACGCCGACGCGTTTCGGGCTCCTGCCCTTCGTCAAAGGCTGACTTTCAAATGAGCACACGCAGTCAGTGAGCACTGAATAAATAAAGTATCGGCCCTAGTGGGCGTGGCTGCTCCTGCAGCCTCATGGTACTGGTAGTGCTAACGAGTATTCCTCAAGTGAGTTAGCGTGTACTCACATTAGTAAAAATAAATCACACAACCCAAGTGGGTGGCTGTCTGCACGGTGCAAATCACGATGATGAACGTGACCAGTGTCCAAAGCAGCACCTCGTCCCTACAGCAAACACCTCAATGGCGTCACCAGGGTCCACAACAGCGGCGGGGCTTCCATCGCGGCCAGGCTCACCGCTAAAAATCCACACACAGAGTTACCTCAAAGATGGAGCCCACACGGGTGAAATCATCTGCACCTTTTTAATGGAAACTGCAACAAAGTAAATGCACCGCCAGCAGCACACAGTCTTATTAAAGTCAAACGCCGACGCGTTTCGGGCTCCTGCCCTTCGTCAAAGGCTGACTTTCAAATGAGCACACGCAGTCAGTGAGCACTGAATAAATAAAGTATCGGCCCTAGTGGGCGTGGCTGCTCCTGCAGCCTCATGGTACTGGTAGTGCTAACGAGTATTCCTCAAGTGAGTTAGCGTGTACTCACATTAGTAAAAATAAATCACACAACCCAAGTGGGTGGCTGTCTGCACGGTGCAAATCACGATGATGAACGTGACCAGTGTCCAAAGCAGCACCTCGTCCCTACAGCAAACACCTCAATGGCGTCACCAGGGTCCACAACAGCGGCGGGGCTTCCATCGCGGCCAGGCTCACCGCTAAAAATCCACACACAGAGTTACCTCAAAGATGGAGCCCACACGGGTGAAATCATCTGCACCTTTTTAATGGAAACTGCAACAAAGTAAATGCACCGCCAGCAGCACACAGTCTTATTAAAGTCAAACGCCGACGCGTTTCGGGCTCCTGCCCTTCGTCAAAGGCTGACTTTCAAATGAGCACACGCAGTCAGTGAGCACTGAATAAATAAAGTATCGGCCCTAGTGGGCGTGGCTGCTCCTGCAGCCTCATGGTACTGGTAGTGCTAACGAGTATTCCTCAAGTGAGTTAGCGTGTACTCACATTAGTAAAAATAAATCACACAACCCAAGTGGGTGGCTGTCTGCACGGTGCAAATCACGATGATGAACGTGACCAGTGTCCAAAGCAGCACCTCGTCCCTACAGCAAACACCTCAATGGCGTCACCAGGGTCCACAACAGCGGCGGGGCTTCCATCGCGGCCAGGCTCACCGCTAAAAATCCACACACAGAGTTACCTCAAAGATGGAGCCCACACGGGTGAAATCATCTGCACCTTTTTAATGGAAACTGCAACAAAGTAAATGCACCGCCAGCAGCACACAGTCTTATTAAAGTCAAACGCCGACGCGTTTCGGGCTCCTGCCCTTCGTCAAAGGCTGACTTTCAAATGAGCACACGCAGTCAGTGAGCACTGAATAAATAAAGTATCGGCCCTAGTGGGCGTGGCTGCTCCTGCAGCCTCATGGTACTGGTAGTGCTAACGAGTATTCCTCAAGTGAGTTAGCGTGTACTCACATTAGTAAAAATAAATCACACAACCCAAGTGGGTGGCTGTCTGCACGGTGCAAATCACGATGATGAACGTGACCAGTGTCCAAAGCAGCACCTCGTCCCTACAGCAAACACCTCAATGGCGTCACCAGGGTCCACAACAGCGGCGGGGCTTCCATCGCGGCCAGGCTCACCGCTAAAAATCCACACACAGAGTTACCTCAAAGATGGAGCCCACACGGGTGAAATCATCTGCACCTTTTTAATGGAAACTGCAACAAAGTAAATGCACCGCCAGCAGCACACAGTCTTATTAAAGTCAAACGCCGACGCGTTTCGGGCTCCTGCCCTTCGTCAAAGGCTGACTTTCAAATGAGCACACGCAGTCAGTGAGCACTGAATAAATAAAGTATCGGCCCTAGTGGGCGTGGCTGCTCCTGCAGCCTCATGGTACTGGTAGTGCTAATGAGTATTCCTCAAGTGAGTTAGCGTGTACTCACATTAGTAAAAATAAATCACACAACCCAAGTGGGTGGCTGTCTGCACGGTGCAAATCACGATGATGAACGTGACCAGTGTCCAAAGCAGCACCTCGTCCCTACAGCAAACACCTCAATGGCGTCACCAGGGTCCACAACAGCGGCGGGGCTTCCATCGCGGCCAGGCTCACCGCTAAAAATCCACACACAGAGTTACCTCAAAGATGGAGCCCACACGGGTGAAATCATCTGCACCTTTTTAATGGAAACTGCAACAAAGTAAATGCACCGCCAGCAGCACACAGTCTTATTAAAGTCAAACGCCGACGCGTTTCGGGCTCCTGCCCTTCGTCAAAGGCTGACTTTCAAATGAGCACACGCAGTCAGTGAGCACTGAATAAATAAAGTATCGGCCCTAGTGGGCGTGGCTGCTCCTGCAGCCTCATGGTACTGGTAGTGCTAACGAGTATTCCTCAAGTGAGTTAGCGTGTACTCACATTAGTAAAAATAAATCACACAACCCAAGTGGGTGGCTGTCTGCACGGTGCAAATCACGATGATGAACGTGACCAGTGTCCAAAGCAGCACCTCGTCCCTACAGCAAACACCTCAATGGCGTCACCAGGGTCCACAACAGCGGCGGGGCTTCCATCGCGGCCAGGCTCACCGCTAAAAATCCACACACAGAGTTACCTCAAAGATGGAGCCCACACGGGTGAAATCATCTGCACCTTTTAATGGAAACTGCAACAAAGTAAATGCACCGCCAGCAGCACACAGTCTTATTAAAGTCAAACGCCGACGCGTTTCGGGACTCCTGCCCTTCGTCAAAGGCTGACTTTCAAATGAGCACACGCAGTCAGTGAGCACTGAATAAATAAAGTATCGGCCCTAGTGGGCGTGGCTGCTCCTGCAGCCTCATGGTACTGGTAGTGCTAACGAGTATTCCTCAAGTGAGTTAGCGTGTACTCACATTAGTAAAAATAAATCACACAACCCAAGTGGGTGGCTGTCTGCACGGTGCAAATCACGATGATGAACCTGACCAGTGTCCAAAGCAGCACCTCGTCCCTACAGCAAACACCTCAATGGCGTCACCAGGGTCCACAACAGCGGCGGGGCTTCCATCGCGGCCAGGCTCACCGCTAAAAATCCACACACAGAGTTACCTCAAAGATGGAGCCCACACGGGTGAAATCATCTGCACCTTTTTAATGGAAACTGCAACAAAGTAAATGCACCGCCAGCAGCACACAGTCTTATTAAAGTCAAACGCCGACGCGTTTCGGGCTCCTGCCCTTCGTCAAAGGCTGACTTTCAAATGAGCACACGCAGTCAGTGAGCACTGAATAAATAAAGTATCGGCCCTAGTGGGCGTGGCTGCTCCTGCAGCCTCATGGTACTGGTAGTGCTAACGAGTATTCCTCAAGTGAGTTAGCGTGTACTCACATTAGTAAAAATAAATCACACAACCCAAGTGGGTGGCTGTCTGCACGGTGCAAATCACGATGATGAACCTGACCAGTGTCCAAAGCAGCACCTCGTCCCTACAGCAAACACCTCAATGGCGTCACCAGGGTCCACAACAGCGGCGGGGCTTCCATCGCGGCCAGGCTCACCGCTAAAAATCCACACACAGAGTTACCTCAAAGATGGAGCCCACACGGGTGAAATCATCTGCACCTTTTTAATGGAAACTGCAACAAAGTAAATGCACCGCCAGCAGCACACAGTCTTATTAAAGTCAAACGCCGACGCGTTTCGGACTCCTGCCCTTCGTCAAAGGCTGACTTTCAAATGAGCACACGCAGTCAGTGAGCACTGAATAAATAAAGTATCGGCCCTAGTGGGCGTGGCTGCTCCTGCAGCCTCATGGCACTGGTAGTGCTAATGAGTATTCCTCAAGTGAGTTAGCGTGTACTCACATTAGTAAAAATAAATCACACAACCCAAGTGGGTGGCTGTCTGCACGGTGCAAATCACGATGATGAACGTGACCAGTGTCCAAAGCAGCACCTCGTCCCTACAGCAAACTCCTCAATGGCGTCACCAGGGTCCACAACAGCGGCGGGGCTTCCATCGCGGCCAGGCTCACCGCTAAAAATCCACACACAGAGTTACCTCAAAGATGGAGCCCACACGGGTGAAATCATCTGCACCTTTTAATGGAAACTGCAACAAAGTAAATGCACCGCCAGCAGCACACAGTCTTATTAAAGTCAAACGCCGACGCGTTTCGGGCTCCTGCCCTTCGTCAAAGGCTGACTTTCAAATGAGCACACGCAGTCAGTGAGCACTGAATAAATAAAGTATCGGCCCTAGTGGGCGTGGCTGCTCCTGCAGCCTCATGGTACTGGTAGTGCTAACGAGTATTCCTCAAGTGAGTTAGCGTGTACTCACATTAGTAAAAATAAATCACACAACCCAAGTGGGTGGGTGGCTGTCTGCACGGTGCAAATCACGATGATGAACGTGACCAGTGTCCAAAGCAGCACCTCGTCCCTACAGCAAACACCTCAATGGCGTCACCAGGGTCCACAACAGCGGCGGGGCTTCCATCGCGGCCAGGCTCACCGCTAAAAATCCACACACAGAGTTACCTCAAAGATGGAGCCCACACGGGTGAAATCATCTGCACCTTTTTAATGGAAACTGCAACAAAGTAAATGCACCGCCAGCAGCACACAGTCTTATTAAAGTCAAACGCCGACGCGTTTCGGGACTCCTGCCCTTCGTCAAAGGCTGACTTTCAAATGAGCACACGCAGTCAGTGAGCACTGAATAAATAAAGTATCGGCCCTAGTGGGCGTGGCTGCTCCTGCAGCCTCATGGTACTGGTAGTGCTAACGAGTATTCCTCAAGTGAGTTAGCGTGTACTCACATTAGTAAAAATAAATCACACAACCCAAGTGGGTGGCTGTCTGCACGGTGCAAATCACGATGATGAACGTGACCAGTGTCCAAAGCAGCACCTCGTCCCTACAGCAAACACCTCAATGGCGTCACCAGGGTCCACAACAGCGGCGGGGCTTCCATCGCGGCCAGGCTCACCGCTAAAAATCCACACACAGAGTTACCTCAAAGATGGAGCCCACACGGGTGAAATCATCTGCACCTTTTTAATGGAAACTGCAACAAAGTAAATGCACCGCCAGCAGCACACAGTCTTATTAAAGTCAAACGCCGACGCGTTTCGGGCTCCTGCCCTTCGTCAAAGGCTGACTTTCAAATGAGCACACGCAGTCAGTGAGCACTGAATAAATAAAGTATCGGCCCTAGTGGGCGTGGCTGCTCCTGCAGCCTCATGGTACTGGTAGTGCTAACGAGTATTCCTCAAGTGAGTTAGCGTGTACTCACATTAGTAAAAATAAATCACACAACCCAAGTGGGTGGCTGTCTGCACGGTGCAAATCACGATGATGAACGTGACCAGTGTCCAAAGCAGCACCTCGTCCCTACAGCAAACACCTCAATGGCGTTACCAGGGTCCACAACAGCGGCGGGGCTTCCATCGCGGCCAGGCTCACCGCTAAAAATCCACACACAGAGTTACCTCAAAGATGGAGCCCACACGGGTGAAATCATCTGCACCTTTTTAATGGAAACTGCAACAAAGTAAATGCACCGCCAGCAGCACACAGTCTTATTAAAGTCAAACGCCGACGCGTTTCGGGCTCCTGCCCTTCGTCAAAGGCTGACTTTCAAATGAGCACACGCAGTCAGTGAGCACTGAATAAATAAAGTATCGGCCCTAGTGGGCGTGGCTGCTCCTGCAGCCTCATGGTACTGGTAGTGCTAACGAGTATTCCTCAAGTGAGTTAGCGTGTACTCACATTAGTAAAAATAAATCACACAACCCAAGTGGGTGGCTGTCTGCACGGTGCAAATCACGATGATGAACGTGACCAGTGTCCAAAGCAGCACCTCGTCCCTACAGCAAACACCTCAATGGCGTCACCAGGGTCCACAACAGCGGCGGGGCTTCCATCGCGGCCAGGCTCGCCGCTAAAAATCCACACACAGAGTTACCTCAAAGATGGAGCCCACACGGGTGAAATCATCTGCACCTTTTTAATGGAAACTGCAACAAAGTAAATGCACCGCCAGCAGCACACAGTCTTATTAAAGTCAAACGCCGACGCGTTTCGGGCTCCTGCCCTTCGTCAAAGGCTGACTTTCAAATGAGCACACACAGTCAGTGAGCACTGAATAAATAAAGTATCGGCCCTAGTGGGCGTGGCTGCTCCTGCAGCCTCATGGTACTGGTAGTGCTAACGAGTATTCCTCAAGTGAGTTAGCGTGTACTCACATTAGTAAAAATAAATCACACAACCCAAGTGGGTGGCTGTCTGCACGGTGCAAATCACGATGATGAACGTGACCAGTGTCCAAAGCAGCACCTCGTCCCTACAGTAAAAACCTCAATGGCGTTACCAGGATCCACAACAGCGGCGGGGCTTCCATCGCGGCCAGGCTCACCGCTAAAAATCCACCCACAGAGTTACCTCAAAGATGGAGCCCACATGGGTGAAATCATCTGCACCTTTTTAATGGAAACTGCAACAAAGTAAATGCACCGCCAGCAGCACACAGTCTTATTAAAGTCAAACGCCGACGCGTTTCGGGCTCCTGCCCTTCATCAAAGGCTGACTTTCAAATGAGCACACGCAGTCAGTGAGCACTGAATAAATAAAGTATCGGCCCTAGTGGGCGTGGCTGCTCCTGCAGCCTCATGGTACTGGTAGTGCTAACGAGTATTCCTCAAGTGAGTTAGCGTGTACTCACATTAGTAAAAATAAATCACACAACCCAAGTGGGTGGCTGTCTGCACGGTGCAAATCACGATGATGAACGTGACCAGTGTCCAAAGCAGCACCTCGTCCCTACAGCAAACACCTCAATGGCGTCACCAGGGTTCACAACAGCGGCGGGGCTTACATCGCGGCCAGGCTCACTGCTAAAAATCCACACACAGAGTTACCTCAAAGATGGAGCCCACACGGGTGAAATCATCTGCACCTTTTTAATGGAAACTGCAACAAAGTAAATGCACCGCCAGCACCACACAGTCTTATTAAAGTCAAACGCCGACGCGTTTCGGGCTCCTGCCCTTCATCAAAGGCTGACTTTCAAATGAGCACACACAGTCAGTGAGCACTGAATAAATAAAGTATCAGCCCTAGTGGGCGTGGCTGCTCCTGCAGCCTCATGGTACTGGTAGTGCTAACGAGTATTCCTCAAGTGAGTAAGCGTGTACTCACATTAGTAAAAATAAATCACACAACCCAAGTGGGTGGCTGTCTGCACGGTGCAAATCACGATGATGAACGTGACCAGTGTCCAAAGCAGCACCTCGTCCCTACAGCAAACACCTCAATGGCGTCACCAGGGTCCACAACAGCGGCGGGGCTTCCATCGCGGCCAGGCTCAGCCGCTAAAAATCCACACACAGAGTTACCTCAAAGATGGAGCCCACACGGGTGAAATCATCTGCACCTTTTTAATGGAAACTGCAACAAAGTAAATGCACTGCCAGCAGCACACAGTCTTATTAAAGTCAAACGCCGACGCGTTTCGGACTCCTGCCCTTCGTCAAAGGCTGACTTTCAAATGAGCACACGGAGTCAGTGAGCACTGAATAAATAAAGTATCGGCCCTAGTGGGCGTGGCTGCTCCTGCAGCCTCATGGTACTGGTAGTGCTAATGAGTATTCCTCAAGTGAGTTAGCGTGTACTCACATTAGTAAAAATAAATCACACAACCCAAGTGGGTGGCTGTCTGCACGGTGCAAATCACGATGATGAACGTGACCAGTGTCCAAAGCAGCACCTCGTCCCTACAGCAAACACCTCAATGGCGTTACCAGGATCCACAACAGCGGCGGGGCTTCCATCGCGGCCAGGCTCACCGCTAAAAATCCACCCACAGAGTTACCTCAAAGATGGAGCCCACATGGGTGAAATCATCTGCACCTTTTTAATGGAAACTGCAACAAAGTAAATGCACCGCCAGCAGCACACAGTCTTATTAAAGTCAAACGCCGACGCGTTTCGGGCTCCTGCCCTTCATCAAAGGCTGACTTTCAAATGAGCACACGCAGTCAGTGAGCACTGAATAAATAAAGTATCGGCCCTAGTGGGCGTGGCTGCTCCTGCAGCCTCATGGTACTGGTAGTGCTAACGAGTATTCCTCAAGTGAGTTAGCGTGTACTCACATTAGTAAAAATAAATCACACAACCCAAGTGGGTGGCTGTCTGCACGGTGCAAATCACGATGATGAACGTGACCAGTGTCCAAAGCAGCACCTCGTCCCTACAGCAAACACCTCAATGGCGTCACCAGGGTTCACAACAGCGGCGGGGCTTACATCGCGGCCAGGCTCACCGCTAAAAATCCACACACAGAGTTACCTCAAAGATGGAGCCCACACGGGTGAAATCATCTGCACCTTTTTAATGGAAACTGCAACAAAGTAAATGCACCGCCAGCAGCACACAGTCTTATTAAAGTCAAACGCCGACGCGTTTCGGGCTCCTGCCCTTCGTCAAAGGCTGACTTTCAAATGAGCACACGCAGTCAGTGAGCACTGAATAAATAAAGTATCGGCCCTAGTGGGCGTGGCTGCTCCTGCAGCCTCATGGTACTGGTAGTGCTAACGAGTATTCCTCAAGTGAGTTAGCGTGTACTCACATTAGTAAAAATAAATCACACAACCCAAGTGGGTGGCTGTCTGCACGGTGCAAATCACGATGATGAACGTGACCAGTGTCCAAAGCAGCACCTCGTCCCTACAGCAAACACCTCAATGGCGTCACCAGGGTCCACAACAGCGGCGGGGCTTCCATCGCGGCCAGGCTCACCGCTAAAAATCCACACACAGAGTTACCTCAAAGATGGAGCCCACACGGGTGAAATCATCTGCACCTTTTTAATGGAAACTGCAACAAAGTAAATGCACCGCCAGCAGCACACAGTCTTATTAAAGTCAAACGCCGACGCGTTTCGGGCTCCTGCCCTTCGTCAAAGGCTGACTTTCAAATGAGCACACGCAGTCAGTGAGCACTGAATAAATAAAGTATCGGCCCTAGTGGGCGTGGCTGCTCCTGCAGCCTCATGGTACTGGTAGTGCTAATGAGTATTCCTCAAGTGAGTTAGCGTGTACTCACATTAGTAAAAATAAATCACACAACCCAAGTGGGTGGCTGTCTGCACGGTGCAAATCACGATGATGAACGTGACCAGTGTCCAAAGCAGCACCTCGTCCCTACAGCAAACACCTCAATGGCGTCACCAGGGTCCACAACAGCGGCGGGGCTTCCATCGCGGCCAGGCTCACCGCTAAAAATCCACACACAGAGTTACCTCAAAGATGGAGCCCACACGGGTGAAATCATCTGCACCTTTTTAATGGAAACTGCAACAAAGTAAATGCACCGCCAGCAGCACACAGTCTTATTAAAGTCAAACGCCGACGCGTTTCGGGCTCCTGCCCTTCGTCAAAGGCTGACTTTCAAATGAGCACACGCAGTCAGTGAGCACTGAATAAATAAAGTATCGGCCCTAGTGGGCGTGGCTGCTCCTGCAGCCTCATGGTACTGGTAGTGCTAACGAGTATTCCTCAAGTGAGTTAGCGTGTACTCACATTAGTAAAAATAAATCACACAACCCAAGTGGGTGGCTGTCTGCACGGTGCAAATCACGATGATGAACGTGACCAGTGTCCAAAGCAGCACCTCGTCCCTACAGCAAACTCCTCAATGGCGTCACCAGGGACCACAACAGCGGCGGGGCTTCCATCGCGGCCAGGCTCAACGCTAAAAATCCACACACAGAGTTACCTCAAAGATGGAGCCCACACGGGTGAAATCATCTGCACCTTTTTAATGGAAACTGCAACAAAGTAAATGCACCGCCAGCAGCACACAGTCTTATTAAAGTGAAACGCCGATGCTTTTAGGGCTCCTGCCCTTCGTCAAAGGCTGACTTTCAAATGAGCACACGCAGTCAGTGAGCACTGAATAAATAAAGTATCGGCCCTAGTGGGCGTGGCTGCTCCTGCAGCCTCATGGTACTGGTAGTGCTAACGAGTATTCCTCAAGTGAGTTAGCGTGTACTCACATTAGTAAAAATAAATCACACAACCCAAGTGGGTGGGTGGCTGTCTGCACGGTGCAAATCACGATGATGAACCTGACCAGTGTCCAAAGCAGCACCTCGTCCCTACAGCAAAAACCTCAATGGCGTCACCAGGGTCCACAACAGCGGCGGGGCTTCCATCGCGGCCAGGCTCACCGCTAAAAATGCACACACAGAGTTACCTCAAAGATGGAGCCCACACGGGTGAAATCATCTGCACCTTTTTAATGGAAACTGCAACAAAGTAAATGCACCGCCAGCAGCACACAGTCTTATTAAAGTCAAACGCCGACGCGTTTGGGACTCCTGCCCTTCGTCAAAGGCTGACTTTCAAATGAGCACACGCAGTCAGTGAGCACTGAATAAATAAAGTATCGGCCCTAGTGGGCGTGGCTGCTCCTGCAGCCTCATGGCACTGGTAGTGCTAATGAGTATTCCTCAAGTGAGTTAGCGTGTACTCACATTAGTAAAAATAAATCACACAACCCAAGTGGGTGGCTGTCTGCACGGTGCAAATCACGATGATGAACCTGACCAGTGTCCAAAGCAGCACCTCGTCCCTACAGCAAAAACCTCAATGGCGTCACCAGGGTCCACAACAGCGGCGGGGCTTCCATCGCGGCCAGGCTCACCGCTAAAAATCCACACACAGAGTTACCTCAAAGATGGAGCCCACACGGGTGAAATCATCTGCACCTTTTTAATGGAAACTGCAACAAAGTAAATGCACCGCCAGCAGCACACAGTCTTATTAAAGTCAAATGCCGACGCGTTTCGGGCTCCTGCCCTTCGTCAAAGGCTGACTTTCAAATGAGCACACGCAGTCAGTGAGCACTGAATAAATAAAGTATCGGCCCTAGTGGGCGTGGCTGCTCCTGCAGCCTCATGGTACTGGTAGTGCTAACGAGTATTCCTCAAGTGAGTTAGCGTGTACTCACATTAGTAAAAATAAATCACACAACCCAAGTGGGTGGCTGTCTGCACGGTGCAAATCACGATGATGAACGTGACCAGTGTCCAAAGCAGCACCTCGTCCCTACAGCAAACACCTCAATGGCGTCACCAGGGTCCACAACAGCGGCGGGGCTTCCATCGCGGCCAGGCTCACCGCTAAAAATCCACACACAGAGTTACCTCAAAGATGGAGCCCACACGGGTGAAATCATCTGCACCTTTTAATGGAAACTGCAACAAAGTAAATGCACCGCCAGCAGCACACAGTCTTATTAAAGTCAAACGCCGACGCGTTTCGGGCTCCTGCCCTTCGTCAAAGGCTGACTTTCAAATGAGCACACGCAGTCAGTGAGCACTGAATAAATAAAGTATCGGCCCTAGTGGGCGTGGCTGCTCCTGCAGCCTCATGGTACTGGTAGTGCTAACGAGTATTCCTCAAGTGAGTTAGCGTGTACTCACATTAGTAAAAATAAATCACACAACCCAAGTGGGTGGCTGTCTGCACGGTGCAAATCACGATGATGAACGTGACCAGTGTCCAAAGCAGCACCTCGTCCCTACAGCAAACACCTCAATGGCGTCACCAGGGTCCACAACAGCGGCGGGGCTTCCATCGCGGCCAGGCTCACCGCTAAAAATCCACACACAGAGTTACCTCAAAGATGGAGCCCACACGGGTGAAATCATCTGCACCTTTTTAATGGAAACTGCAACAAAGTAAATGCACCGCCAGCAGCACACAGTCTTATTAAAGTCAAACGCCGACGCGTTTTGGGCTCCTGCCCTTCGTCAAAGGCTGACTTTCAAATGAGCACACGCAGTCAGTGAGCACTGAATAAATAAAGTATCGGCCCTAGTGGGCGTGGCTGCTCCTGCAGCCTCATGGTACTGGTAGTGCTAACGAGTATTCCTCAAGTGAGTTAGCGTGTACTCACATTAGTAAAAATAAATCACACAACCCAAGTGGGTGGCTGTCTGCACGGTGCAAATCACGATGATGAACGTGACCAGTGTCCAAAGCAGCACCTCGTCCCTACAGCAAACACCTCAATGGCGTCACCAGGGTCCACAACAGCGGCGGGGCTTCCATCGCGGCCAGGCTCAGCCGCTAAAAATCCACACACAGAGTTACCTCAAAGATGGAGCCCACACGGGTGAAATCATCTGCACCTTTTTAATGGAAACTGCAACAAAGTAAATGCACCGCCAGCAGCACACAGTCTTATTAAAGTCAAACGCCGACGCGTTTCGGACTCCTGCCCTTCGTCAAAGGCTGACTTTCAAATGAGCACACGCAGTCAGTGAGCACTGAATAAATAAAGTATCGGCCCTAGTGGGCGTGGCTGCTCCTGCAGCCTCATGGTACTGGTAGTGCTAATGAGTATTCCTCAAGTGAGTTAGCGTGTACTCACATTAGTAAAAATAAATCACACAACCCAAGTGGGTGGCTGTCTGCACGGTGCAAATCACGATGATGAACGTGACCAGTGTCCAAAGCAGCACCTCGTCCCTACAGTAAAAACCTCAATGGCGTTACCAGGATCCACAACAGCGGCGGGGCTTCCATCGCGGCCAGGCTCACCGCTAAAAATCCACCCACAGAGTTACCTCAAAGATGGAGCCCACATGGGTGAAATCATCTGCACCTTTTTAATGGAAACTGCAACAAAGTAAATGCACCGCCAGCAGCACACAGTCTTATTAAAGTCAAACGCCGACGCGTTTCGGGCTCCTGCCCTTCATCAAAGGCTGACTTTCAAATGAGCACACGCAGTCAGTGAGCACTGAATAAATAAAGTATCGGCCCTAGTGGGCGTGGCTGCTCCTGCAGCCTCATGGTACTGGTAGTGCTAACGAGTATTCCTCAAGTGAGTTAGCGTGTACTCACATTAGTAAAAATAAATCACACAACCCAAGTGGGTGGCTGTCTGCACGGTGCAAATCACGATGATGAACGTGACCAGTGTCCAAAGCAGCACCTCGTCCCTACAGCAAACACCTCAATGGCGTCACCAGGGTTCACAACAGCGGCGGGGCTTACATCGCGGCCAGGCTCACTGCTAAAAATCCACACACAGAGTTACCTCAAAAATGGAGCCCACACGGGTGAAATCATCTGCACCTTTTTAATGGAAACTGCAACAAAGTAAATGCACCGCCAGCACCACACAGTCTTATTAAAGTCAAACGCCGACGCGTTTCGGGCTCCTGCCCTTCATCAAAGGCTGACTTTCAAATGAGCACACACAGTCAGTGAGCACTGAATAAATAAAGTATCAGCCCTAGTGGGCGTGGCTGCTCCTGCAGCCTCATGGTACTGGTAGTGCTAACGAGTATTCCACAAGTGAGTAAGCGTGTACTCACATTAGTAAAAATAAATCACACAACCCAAGTGGGTGGCTGTCTGCACGGTGCAAATCACGATGATGAACGTGACCAGTGTCCAAAGCAGCACCTCGTCCCTACAGCAAACACCTCAATGGCGTCACCAGGGTCCACAACAGCGGCGGGGCTTCCATCGCGGCCAGGCTCAGCCGCTAAAAATCCACACACAAAGTTACCTCAAAGATGGAGCCCACACGGGTGAAATCATCTGCACCTTTTTAATGGAAACTGCAACAAAGTAAATGCACTGCCAGCAGCACACAGTTTTATTAAAGTCAAACGCCGACGCGTTTCGGACTCCTGCCCTTCGTCAAAGGCTGACTTTCAAATGAGCACACGGAGTCAGTGAGCACTGAATAAATAAAGTATCGGCCCTAGTGGGCGTGGCTGCTCCTGCAGCCTCAAGGTACTGGTAGTGCTAATGAGTATTCCTCAAGTGAGTTAGCGTGTACTCACATTAGTAAAAATAAATCACACAACCCAAGTGGGTGGCTGTCTGCACGGTGCAAATCACGATGAGGAACGTGACCAGTGTCCAAAGCAGCACCTCGTCCCTACAGTAAAAACCTCAATGGCGTTACCAGGATCCACAACAGCGGCGGGGCTTCCATCGCGGCCAGGCTCACCGCTAAAAATCCACCCACAGAGTTACCTCAAAGATGGAGCCCACATGGGTGAAATCATCTGCACCTTTTTAATGGAAACTGCAACAAAGTAAATGCACCGCCAGCAGCACACAGTCTTATTAAAGTCAAACGCCGACGCGTTTCGGGCTCCTGCCCTTCATCAAAGGCTGACTTTCAAATGAGCACACGCAGTCAGTGAGCACTGAATAAATAAAGTATCGGCCCTAGTGGGCGTGGCTGCTCCTGCAGCCTCATGGTACTGGTAGTGCTAACGAGTATTCCTCAAGTGAGTTAGCGTGTACTCACATTAGTAAAAATAAATCACACAACCCAAGTGGGTGGCTGTCTGCACGGTGCAAATCACGATGATGAACGTGACCAGTGTCCAAAGCAGCACCTCGTCCCTACAGCAAACACCTCAATGGCGTCACCAGGGTTCACAACAGCGGCGGGGCTTACATCGCGGCCAGGCTCACTGCTAAAAATCCACACACAGAGTTACCTCAAAAATGGAGCCCACACGGGTGAAATCATCTGCACCTTTTTAATGGAAACTGCAACAAAGTAAATGCACCGCCAGCAGCACACAGTCTTATTAAAGTCAAACGCCGACGCGTTTCGGGTTCCTGCCCTTCGTCAAAGGCTGACTTTCAAATGAGCACACGCAGTCAGTGAGCACTGAATAAATAAAGTATCGGCCCTAGTGGGCGTGGCTGCTCCTGCAGCCTCATGGTACTGGTAGTGCTAACGAGTATTCCTCAAGTGAGTTAGCGTGTACTCACATTAGTAAAAATAAATCACACAACCCAAGTGGGTGGCTGTCTGCACGGTGCAAATCACGATGATGAACGTGACCAGTGTCCAAAGCAGCACCTCGTCCCTACAGCAAACACCTCAATGGCGTCACCAGGGTCCACAACAGCGGCGGGGCTTCCATCGTGGCCAAGCTCACCGCTAAAAATCCACACACAGAGTTACCTCAAAGATGGAGCCCACATGGGTGAAATCATCTGCACCTTTTTAATGGAAACTGCAACAAAGTAAATGCACCGCCAGCAGCACACAGTCTTATTAAAGTCAAACGCCGACGCGTTTCGGGCTCCTGCCCTTCGTCAAAGGCTGACTTTCAAATGAGCACACGCAGTCAGTGAGCACTGAATAAATAAAGTATCGGCCCTAGTGGGCGTGGCTGCTCCTGCAGCCTCATGGTACTGGTAGTGCTAATGAGTATTCCTCAAGTGAGTTAGCGTGTACTCACATTAGTAAAAATAAATCACACAACCCAAGTGGGTGGCTGTCTGCACGGTGCAAATCATGATGATGAACGTGACCAGTGTGCAAAGCAGCACCTCGTCCCTACAGCAAACACCTCAATGGCGTCACCAGGGTCCACAACAGCGGCGGGGCTTCCATCGCGGCCAGGCTCGCCGCTAAAAATCCACACACAGAGTTACCTCAAAGATGGAGCCCACACGGGTGAAATCATCTGCACCTTTTTAATGGAAACTGCAACAAAGTAAATGCACCGCCAGCAGCACACAGTCTTATTAAAGTCAAACGCCGAAGCGTTTCTGGCTCCTGCCCTTCGTCAAAGGCTGACTTTCAAATGAGCACACGCAGTCAGTGAGCACTGAATAAATAAAGTATCGGCCCTAGTGGGCGTGGCTGCTCCTGCAGCCTCATGGTACTGGTAGTGCTAATGAGTATTCCTCAAGTGAGTTAGCGTGTACTCACATTAGTAAAAATAAATCACACAACCCAAGTGGGTGGCTGTCTGCACGGTGCAAATCACGATGATGAACGTGACCAGTGTCCAAAGCAGCACCTCGTCCCTACAGCAAACTCCTTAATGGCGTCACCAGGGTCCACAACAGCGGCGGGGCTTCCATCGCGGCCAGGCTCACCGCTAAAAATCCACACACAGAGTTACCTCAAAGATGGAGCCCACACGGGTGAAATCATCTGCACCTTTTTAATGGAAACTGCAACAAAGTAAATGCACCGCCAGCAGCACACAGTCTTATTAAAGTGAAACGCCGACGCTTTTAGGGCTCCTGCCCTTCGTCAAAGGCTGACTTTCAAATGAGCACACGCAGTCAGTGAGCATTGAATAAATAAAGTATCGGCCCTAGTGGGCGTGGCTGCTCCTGCAGCCTCATGGTACTGGTAGTGCTAACGAGTATTCCTCAAGTGAGTTAGCGTGTACTCACATCAGTAAAAATAAATCACACAACCCAAGTGGGTAGCTGTCTGCACGGTGCAAATCACAATGATGAACCTGACCAGTGTCCAAAGCAGCACCTCGTCCCTACAGCAAAAACCTCAATGGCGTCACCAGGGTCCACAACAGCGGCGGGGCTTCCATCGCGGCCAGGCTCACCGCTAAAAATCCACACACAGAGTTACCTCAAAGATGGAGCCCACATGGGTGAAATCATCTGCACCTTTTTAATGGAAACTGCAACAAAGTAAATGCACCGCCAGCAGCACACAGTCTTATTAAAGTCAAACGCCGACGCGTTTCGGGCTCCTACCCTTCGTCAAAGGCTGACTTTCAAATGAGCACACGCAGTCAGTGAGCAGTGAATAAATAAAGTATCGGCCCTAGTGGGCGTGGCTGCTCCTGCAGCCTCATGGTACTGGTAGTGCTAACGAGTATTCCTCAATTGAGTTAGCGTGTACTCACATTAGTAAAAATAAATCACACAACCCAAGTGGGTGGCTGTCTGCACGGTGCAAATCACGATGATGAACGTGACCAGTGTCCAAAGAAGCACCTCGTCCCTACAGCAAACACCTCAATGGCGTCACCAGGGTCCACAACAGCGGCGGGGCTTCCATCGCGGCCAGGCTCGCCGCTAAAAATCCACACACAGAGTTACCTCAAAGATGGAGCCCACACGGGTGAAATCATCTGCACCTTTTTAATGGAAACTGCAACAATGTAAATGCACCGCCAGCAGCACACAGTCTTATTAAAGTCAAACGCCGACGCGTTTCGGGCTCCTGCCCTTCGTCAAAGGCTGACTTTCAAATGAGCACAAGCAGTCAGTGAGCACTGAATAAATAAAGTATCGGCCCTAGTGGGCGTGGCTGCTCCTGCAGCCTCATGGTACTGGTAGTGCTGACGAGTATTCCTCAAGTGAGTTAGCGTGTACTCACATTAGTAAAAATAAATAACACAACCCAAGTGGGTGGCTGTCTGCACGGTGCAAATCACGATGATGAACGTGACCAGTGTCCAAAGCAGCACCTCGTCCCTACAGCAAACACCTCAATGGCGTCACCAGGGTCCACAACAGAGGCGGGGCTTCCATCGCGGCCAGGCTCGCCGCTAAAAATCCACACACAGAGTTACCTCAAAGATGGAGCCCAAATGGGTGAAATCATCTGCACCTTTTTAATGGAAACTGCAACAAAGTAAATGCACTGCCAGCAGCACACAGTCTTATTAAAGTCAAACGCCGACGCGTTTCGGGCTCCTGCCCTTCGTCAAAGGCTGACTTTCAAATGAGCACACGCAGTCAGTGAGCACTGAATAAATAAAGTATCGGCCCTAGTGGGCGTTGCTGCTCCTGCAGCCTCATGGTACTGGTAGTGCTAACGAGTATTCCTCAAGTGAGTTAGCGTGTACTCACATTAGTAAAAATAAATCACACAACCCAAGTGGGTGGCTGTCTGCACGGTGCAAATCACGATGATGAACGTGACCAGTGTCCAAAGCAGCACCTCGTCCCTACAGCAAACACCTCAATGGCGTCACCAGGGTTCACAACAGCGGCGGGGCTTACATCGCGGCCAGGCTCACTGCTAAAAATCCACACACAGAGTTACCTCAAAAATGGAGCCCACAAGGGTGAAATCATCTGCACCTTTTTAATGGAAACTGCAACAAAGTAAATGCACCGCCAGCGGCACACAGTCTTATTAAAGTCAAACGCCGACGCGTTTCGGACTCCTGCCCTTCGTCAAAGGCTGACTTTCAAATGAGCACACGCAGTCAGTGAGCACTGAATAAATAAAGTATCGGCCCTAGTGGGCGTGGCTGCTCCTGCAGCCTCATGGCAGTGGTAGTGCTAATGAGTATTCCTCAAATGAGTTAGCGTGTACTCACATTAGTAAAAATAAATCACACAACCCAAGTGGGTGGCTGTCTGCACGGTGCAAATCACGATGATGAACGTGACCAGTGTCCAAAGCAGCACCTCGTCCCTACAGCAAACTCCTCAATGGCGTCACCAGGGACCACAACAGCGGCGGGGCTTCCATCGCGGCCAGGCTCACCGCTAAAAATCCACACACAGAGTTACCTCAAAGATGGAGCCCACACGGGTGAAATCATCTGCACCTTTTTAATGGAAACTGTAAGCAAGTAAATGCACCGCCAGCAGCACACAGTCTTATTAAAGTGAAACGCCGATGCTTTTAGGGCTCCTGCCCTTCGTCAAAGGCTGACTTTCAAATGAGCACACGCAGTCAGTGAGCACTGAATAAATAAAGTATCGGCCCTAGTGGGCGTGGCTGCTCCTGCAGCCTCATGGTACTGGTAGTGCTAACGAATATTCCTCAAGTGAGTTAGCGTGTACTCACATTAGTAAAAATAAATCACACAACCCAAGTGGGTGGGTGGCTGTCTGCAAGGTGCAAATCACGATGATGAACCTGACCAGTGTCCAAAGCAGCACCTCGTCCCTACAGCAAAAACCTCAATGGCGTCACCAGGGTCCACAACAGCGGCGGGGCTTCCATCGCGGCCAGGCTCACCGCTAAAAATGCACACACAGAGTTACCTCAAAGATGGAGCCCACACGGGTGAAATCATCTGCACCTTTTAATGGAAACTGCAACAAAGTAAATGCACAGCCAGCAGCACACAGTCTTATTAAAGTCAAACGCCGACGCGTTTGGGACTCCTGCCCTTCGTCAAAGGCTGACTTTCAAATGAGCACACGCAGTCAGTGAGCACTGAATAAATAAAGTATCGGCCCTAGTGGGCGTGGCTGCTCCTGCAGCCTCATGGCAGTGGTAGTGCTAATGAGTATTCCTCAAGTGAGTTAGCGTGTACTCACATTAGTAAAAATAAATCACACAACCCAAGTGGGTGGCTGTCTGCACGGTACAAATCACGATGATGAACCTGACCAGTGTCCAAAGCAGCACCTCGTCCCTACAGCAAAAACCTCAATGGCGTCACCAGGGTCCACAACAGCGGCGGGGCTTCCATCGCGGCCAGGCTCACCGCTAAAAATCCACACACAGAGTTACCTCAAAGATGGAGCCCACACGGGTGAAATCATCTACACCTTTTTAATGGAAACTGCAACAAAGTAAATGCACCGCCAGCAGCACACAGTCTTATTAAAGTCAAATGCCGACGCGTTTCGGGCTCCTGCCCTTCGTCAAAGGCTGACTTTCAAATGAGCACACGCAGTCAGTGAGCACTGAATAAATAAAGTATCGGCCCTAGTGGGCGTGGCTGCTCCTGCAGCCTCATGGTACTGGTAGTGCTAACGAGTATTCCTCAAGTGAGTTAGCGTGTACTCACATTAGTAAAAATAAATCACACAACCCAAGTGGGTGGCTGTCTGCACGGTGCAAATCACGATGATGAACCTGACCAGTGTCCAAAGCAGCACCTCGTCCCTACAGCAAAAACCTCAATGGCGTCACCATGGTCCACAACAGCGGCGGGGCTTCCATCGCGGCCAGGCTCACCGCTAAAAATCCACACACAGAGTTACCTCAAAGATGGAGCCCACACGGGTGAAATCATCTGCACCTTTTTAATGGAAACTGCAACAAAGTAAATGCACAGCCAGCAGCACACAGTCTTATTAAAGTCAAACGCCGACGCGTTTCGGACTCCTGCCCTTCGTCAAAGGCTGACTTTCAAATGAGCACACGCAGTCAGTGAGCACTGAATAAATAAAGTATCGGCCCTAGTGGGCGTGGCTGCTCCTGCAGCCTCATGGCAGTGGTAGTGCTAATGAGTATTCCTCAAGTGAGTTAGCGTGTACTCACATTAGTAAAAATAAATCACACAACCCAAGTGGGTGGCTGTCTGCACGGTGCAAATCACGATGATGAATGTGACCAGTGTCCAAAGCAGCACCTCGTCCCTACAGCAAACTCCTCAATGGCGTCACCAGGGACCACAACAGCGGCGGGGCTTCCATCGCGGCCAGCCTCACCGCTAAAAATCCACACACAGAGTTACCTCAAAGATGGAGCCCACACGGGTGAAATCATCTGCACCTTTTTAATGGAAACTGTAAGCAAGTAAATGCACCGCCAGCAGCACACAGTCTTATTAAAGTGAAACGCCGATGCTTTTAGGGCTCCTGCCCTTCGTCAAAGGCTGACTTTCAAATGAGCACACGCAGTCAGTGAGCACTGAATAAATAAAGTATCGGCCCTAGTGGGCGTGGCTGCTCCTGCAGCCTCATGGTACTGGTAGTGCTAACGAGTATTCCTCAAGTGAGTTAGCGTGTACTCACATTAGTAAAAATAAATCACACAACCCAAGTGGGTGGGTGGCTGTCTGCACGGTGCAAATCACGATGATGAACCTGACCAGTGTCCAAAGCAGCACCTCGTCCCTACAGCAAAAACCTCAATGGCGTCACCAGGGTCCACAACAGCGGCGGGGCTTCCATCGCGGCCAGGCTCACCGCTAAAAATGCACACACAGAGTTACCTCAAAGATGGAGCCCACACGGGTGAAATCATCTGCACCTTTTTAATGGAAACTGCAACAAAGTAAATGCACAGCCAGCAGCACACAGTCTTATTAAAGTCAAACGCCGACGCGTTTGGGACTCCTGCCCTTCGTCAAAGGCTGACTTTCAAATGAGCACACGCAGTCAGTGAGCACTGAATAAATAAAGTATCGGCCCTAGTGGGCGTGGCTGCTCCTGCAGCCTCATGGCAGTGGTAGTGCTAATGAGTATTCCTCAAGTGAGTTAGCGTGTACTCACATTAGTAAAAATAAATCACACAACCCAAGTGGGTGGCTGTCTGCACGGTGCAAATCACGATGATGAACCTGACCAGTGTCCAAAGCAGCACCTCGTCCCTACAGCAAAAACCTCAATGGCGTCACCAGGGTCCACAACAGCGGCGGGGCTTCCATCGCGGCCAGGCTCACCGCTAAAAATCCACACACAGAGTTACCTCAAATATGGAGCCCACACGGGTGAAATCATCTGCACCTTTTTAATGGAAACTGCAACAAAGTAAATGCACCGCCAGCAGCACACAGTCTTATTAAAGTCAAATGCCGACGCGTTTCGGGCTCCTGCCCTTCGTCAAAGGCTGACTTTCAAATGAGCACACGCAGTCAGTGAGCACTGAATAAATAAAGTATCGGCCCTAGTGGGCGTGGCTGCTCCTGCAGCCTCATGGTACTGGTAGTGCTAACGAGTATTCCTCAAGTGAGTTAGCGTGTACTCACATTAGTAAAAATAAATCACACAACCCAAGTGGGTGGCTGTCTGCACGGTGCAAATCACGATGATGAACGTGACCAGTGTCCAAAGCAGCACCTCGTCCCTACAGCAAACACCTCAATGGCGTTACCAGGGTCCACAACAGCGGCGGGGCTTCCATCGCGGCCAGGCTCACCGCTAAAAATCCACACACAGAGTTACCTCAAAGATGGAGCCCACACGGGTGAAATCATCTGCACCTTTTTAATGGAAACTGCAACAAAGTAAATGCACCGCCAGCAGCACACAGTCTTATTAAAGTCAAACGCCGACGTGTTTCGGGCTCCTGCCCTTCGTCAAAGGCTGACTTTCAAATGAGCAAACGCAGTCAGTGAGCACTGAATAAATAAAGTATCGGCCCTAGTGGGCGTGGCTGCTCCTGCAGCCTCATGGTACTGGTAGTGCTAACGAGTATTCCTCAAGTGAGTTAGCGTGTACTCACATTAGTAAAAATAAATCACACAACCCAAGTGGGTGGCTGTCTGCACGGTGCAAATCACGATGATGAACGTGACCAGTGTCCAAAGCAGCACCTCGTCCCTACAGCAAACACCTCAATGGCGTCACCAGGGTCCACAACAGCGTCGGGGCTTCCATCGCGGCCAGGCTCGCCGCTAAAAATCCACACACAGAGTTACCTCAAAGATGGAGCCCACACGGGTGAAATCATCTGCACCTTTTTAATGGAAACTGCAACAAAGTAAATGCACCGCCAGCACCACACAGTCTTATTAAAGTCAAACGCCGACGCATTTTGGGATCCTGCCCTTCATCAAAGGCTGACTTTCAAATGAGCACACACAGTCAGTGAGCACTGAATAAATAAAGTATCAGCCCTAGTGGGCGTGGCTGCTCCTGCAGCCTCATGGTACTGGTAGTGCTAACGAGTATTCCACAAGTGAGTAAGCGTGTACTCACATTAGTAAAAATAAATCACACAACCCAAGTGGGTGGCTGTCTGCACGGTGCAAATCACGATGATGAACGTGACCAGTGTCCAAAGCAGCACCTCGTCCCTACAGTAAAAACCTCAATGGCGTTACCAGGATCCACAACAGCGGCGGGGCTTCCATCGCGGCCAGGCTCACCGCTAAAAATCCACCCACAGAGTTACCTCAAAGATGGAGCCCACATGGGTGAAATCATCTGCACCTTTTTAATGGAAACTGCAACAAAGTAAATGCACCGCCAGCAGCACACAGTCTTATTAAAGTCAAACGCCGACGCGTTTCGGGCTCCTGCCCTTCATCAAAGGCTGACTTTCAAATGAGCACACGCAGTCAGTGAGCACTGAATAAATAAAGTATCGGCCCTAGTGGGCGTGGCTGCTCCTGCAGCCTCATGGTACTGGTAGTGCTAACGAGTATTCCTCAAGTGAGTTAGCGTGTACTCACATTAGTAAAAATAAATCACACAACCCAAGTGGGTGGCTGTCTGCACGGTGCAAATCACGATGATGAACGTGACCAGTGTCCAAAGCAGCACCTCGTCCCTACAGCAAACACCTCAATGGCGTTACCAGGGTTCACAACAGCGGCGGGGCTTACATCGCGGCCAGGCTCACTGCTAAAAATCCACACACAGAGTTACCTCAAAAATGGAGCCCACACGGGTGAAATCATCTGCACCTTTTTAATGGAAACTGCAACAAAGTAAATGCACCGCCAGCACCACACAGTCTTATTAAAGTCAAACGCCGACGCGTTTTGGGCTCCTGCCCTTCATCAAAGGCTGACTTTCAAATGAGCACACACAGTCAGTGAGCACTGAATAAATAAAGTATCAGCCCTAGTGGGCGTGGCTGCTCCTGCAGCCTCATGGTACTGGTAGTGCTAACGAGTATTCCACAAGTGAGTAAGCGTGTACTCACATTAGTAAAAATAAATCACACAACCCAAGTGGGTGGCTGTCTGCACGGTGCAAATCACGATGATGAACGTGACCAGTGTCCAAAGCAGCACCTCGTCCCTACAGCAAACACCTCAATGGCGTCACCAGGGTCCACAACAGCGGCGGGGCTTCCATCGCGGCCAGGCTAGCCGCTAAAAATCCACACACAAAGTTACCTCAAAGATGGAGCCCACACGGGTGAAATCATCTGCACCTTTTAATGGAAACTGCAACAAAGTAAATGCACTGCCAGCAGCACACAGTTTTATTAAAGTCAAACGCCGACGCGTTTCGGACTCCTGCCCTTCGTCAAAGGCTGACTTTCAAATGAGCACACGGAGTCAGTGAGCACTGAATAAATAAAGTATCGGCCCTAGTGGGCGTGGCTGCTCCTGCAGCCTCAAGGTACTGGTAGTGCTAATGAGTATTCCTCAAGTGAGTTAGCGTGTACTCACATTAGTAAAAATAAATCACACAACCCAAGTGGGTGGCTGTCTGCACGGTGCAAATCACGATGAGGAACGTGACCAGTGTCCAAAGCAGCACCTCGTCCCTACAGTAAAAACCTCAATGGCGTTACCAGGATCCACAACAGCGGCGGGGCTTCCATCGCGGCCAGGCTCACCGCTAAAAATCCACCCACAGAGTTACCTCAAAGATGGAGCCCACATGGGTGAAATCATCTGCACCTTTTTAATGGAAACTGCAACAAAGTAAATGCACCGCCAGCAGCACACAGTCTTATTAAAGTCAAACGCCGACGCGTTTCGGGCTCCTGCCCTTCATCAAAGGCTGACTTTCAAATGAGCACACGCAGTCAGTGAGCACTGAATAAATAAAGTATCGGCCCTAGTGGGCGTGGCTGCTCCTGCAGCCTCATGGTACTGGTAGTGCTAACGAGTATTCCTCAAGTGAGTTAGCGTGTACTCACATTAGTAAAAATAAATCACACAACCCAAGTGGGTGGCTGTCTGCACGGTGCAAATCACGATGATGAACGTGACCAGTGTCCAAAGCAGCACCTCGTCCCTACAGCAAACACCTCAATGGCGTCACCAGGGTTCACAACAGCGGCGGGGCTTACATCGCGGCCAGGCTCACTGCTAAAAATCCACACACAGAGTTACCTCAAAAATGGAGCCCACACGGGTGAAATCATCTGCACCTTTTTAATGGAAACTGCAACAAAGTAAATGCACCGCCAGCAGCACACAGTCTTATTAAAGTCAAACGCCGACGCGTTTCGGGTTCCTGCCCTTCGTCAAAGGCTGACTTTCAAATGAGCACACGCAGTCAGTGAGCACTGAATAAATAAAGTATCGGCCCTAGTGGGCGTGGCTGCTCCTGCAGCCTCATGGTACTGGTAGTGCTAACGAGTATTCCTCAAGTGAGTTAGCGTGTACTCACATTAGTAAAAATAAATCACACAACCCAAGTGGGTGGCTGTCTGCACGGTTCAAATCACGATGATGAACGTGACCAGTGTCCAAAGCAGCACCTCGTCCCTACAGCAAACACCTCAATGGCGTCACCAGGGTCCACAACAGCGGCGGGGCTTCCATCGTGGCCAAGCTCACCGCTAAAAATCCACACACAAGTTACCTCAAAGATGGAGCCCACATGGGTGAAATCATCTGCACCTTTTTAATGGAAACTGCAACAAAGTAAATGCACCGCCAGCAGCACACAGTCTTATTAAAGTCAAACGCCGACGCGTTTCGGGCTCCTGCCCTTCGTCAAAGGCTGACTTTCAAATGAGCACACGCAGTCAGTGAGCACTGAATAAATAAAGTATCGGCCCTAGTGGGCGTGGCTGCTCCTGCAGCCTCATGGTACTGGTAGTGCTAATGAGTATTCCTCAAGTGAGTTAGCGTGTACTCACATTAGTAAAAATAAATCACACAACCCAAGTGGGTGGCTGTCTGCACGGTGCAAATCATGATGATGAACGTGACCAGTGTGCAAAGCAGCACCTCGTCCCTACAGCAAACACCTCAATGGCGTCACCAGGGTCCACAACAGCGGCGGGGCTTCCATCGCGGCCAGGCTCGCCGCTAAAAATCCACACACAGAGTTACCTCAAAGATGGAGCCCACACGGGTGAAATCATCTGCACCTTTTTAATGGAAACTGCAACAAAGTAAATGCACCGCCAGCAGCACACAGTCTTATTAAAGTCAAACGCCGAAGCGTTTCTGGCTCCTGCCCTTCGTCAAAGGCTGACTTTCAAATGAGCACACGCAGTCAGTGAGCACTGAATAAATAAAGTATCGGCCCTAGTGGGCGTGGCTGCTCCTGCAGCCTCATGGTACTGGTATTGCTAACGAGTATTCCTCAAGTGAGTTAGCGTGTACTCACATTAGTAAAAATAAATCACACAACCCAAGTGGGTGGCTGTCTGCAAGGTGCAAATCACGATGATGAACGTGATCAGTGTGCAAAGCAGCACCTCGTCCCTACAGCAAACACCTCAATGGCGTCACCAGGGTCCACAACAGCGGCGGGGCTTCCATCACAGCCAGGCTCGCCGCTAAAAATCCACACACAGAGTTACCTCAAAGATGGAGCCCACACGGGTGAAATCATCTGCACCTTTTTAATGGAAACTGCAACAAAGTAAATGCACCGACCGCAGCACACAGTCTTATTAAAGTCAAACGCTGACGCGTTCCGGGCTCCTGCCCTTTGTCGAAGGCTGACTTTCAAATGAGCACACGCAGTCAGTGAGCACTGAATAAATAAAGTATCGGCCCTAGTGGGCGTGGCTGCTCCTGCAGGCTCATGGTACTGGTAGTGCTAATGAGTATTCCTCAAGTGAGTTAGCGTGTACTCACATTAGTAAAAATAAATCACACAACCCAAGTGGGTGGCTGTCTGCATGGTGCAAATCACGATGATGAACGTGACCAGTGTCCAAAGCAGCACCTCGTCCCTACAGCAAACTCCTCAATGGCGTCACCAGGGACCACAACAGCGGCGGGGCTTCCATCGCGGCCAGGCTCACCGCTAAAAATTCACACACAGAGTTACCTCAAAGATGGAGCCCACACGGGTGAAATCATCTGCACCTTTTTAATGGAAACTGCAACAAAGTAAATGCACCGCCAGCAGCACACAGTCTTATTAAAGTGAAACGCCGAAGCTTTTAGGGCTCCTGCCCTTCGTCAAAGGCTGACTTTCAAATGAGCACACGCAGTCAGTGAGCACTGAATAAATAAAGTATCGGCCCTAGTGGGCGTGGCTGCTCCTGCAGCCTCATGGTACTGGTAGTGCTAACGAGTATTCCTCAAGTGAGTTAGCGTGTACTCACATCAGTAAAAATAAATCACACAACCCAAGTGGGTGGCTGTCTGCACGGTGCAAATCACGATGATGAATGTGACCAGTGTCCAAAGCAGCACCTCGTCCCTACAGCAAACTCCTCAATGGCGTCACCAGGGACCACAACAGCGGCGGGGCTTCCATCGCGGCCAGGCTCACCGCTAAAAATTCACACACAGAGTTACCTCAAAGATGGAGCCCACACGGGTGAAATCATCTGCACCTTTTTAATGGAAACTGCAACAAAGTAAATGCACCGCCAGCAGCACACAGTCTTATTAAAGTGAAACGCCGAAGCGTTTAGGGCTCCTGCCCTTCGTCAAAGGCTGACTTTCAAATGAGCACACGCAGTCAGTGAGCACTGAATAAATAAAGTATCGGCCCTAGTGGGCGTGGCTGCTCCTGCAGCCTCATGGTACTGGTAGTGCTAACGAGTATTCCTCAAGTGAGTTAGCGTGTACTCACATCAGTAAAAATAAATCACACAACCCAAGTGGGTGGCTGTCTGCACGGTGCAAATCACGATGATGAATGTGACCAGTGTCCAAAGCAGCACCTCGTCCCTACAGCAAACTCCTCAATGGCGTCACCAGGGACCACAACAGCGGCGGGGCTTCCATCGCGGCCAGGCTCACCGCTAAAAATCCACACACAGAGTTACCTCAAAGATGGAGCCCACACGGGTGAAATCATCTGCACCTTTTTAATGGAAACTGTAAGCAAGTAAATGCACCGCCAGCAGCACACAGTCTTATTAAAGTGAAACGCCGATGCTTTTAGGGCTCCTGCCCTTCGTCAAAGGCTGACTTTCAAATGAGCACACGCAGTCAGTGAGCACTGAATAAATAAAGTATCGGCCCTAGTGGGCGTGGCTGCTCCTGCAGCCTCATGGTACTGGTAGTGCTAACGAGTATTCCTCAAGTGAGTTAGCGTGTACTCACATTAGTAAAAATAAATCACACAACCCAAGTGGGTGGGTGGCTGTCTGCACGGTGCAAATCACGATGATGAACCTGACCAGTGTCCAAAGCAGCACCTCGTCCCTACAGCAAAAACCTCAATGGCGTCACCAGGGTCCACAACAGCGGCGGGGCTTCCATCGCGGCCAGGCTCACCGCTAAAAATGCACACACAGAGTTACCTCAAAGATGGAGCCCACACGGGTGAAATCATCTGCACCTTTTTAATGGAAACTGCAACAAAGTAAATGCACAGCCAGCAGCACACAGTCTTATTAAAGTCAAACGCCGACGCGTTTGGGACTCCTGCCCTTCGTCAAAGGCTGACTTTCAAATGAGCACACGCAGTCAGTGAGCACTGAATAAATAAAGTATTGGCCCTAGTGGGCGTGGCTGCTCCTGCAGCCTCATGGCAGTGGTAGTGCTAATGAGTATTCCTCAAGTGAGTTAGCGTGTACTCACATTAGTAAAAATAAATCACACAACCCAAGTGGGTGGCTGTCTGCACGGTGCAAATCACGATGATGAACCTGACCAGTGTCCAAAGCAGCACCTCGTCCCTACAGCAAAAACCTCAATGGCGTCACCAGGGTCCACAACAGTGGCGGGGCTTCCATCGCGGCCAGGCTCACCGCTAAAAATCCACACACAGAGTTACCTCAAATATGGAGCCCACACGGGTGAAATCATCTGCACCTTTTTAATGGAAACTGCAACAAAGTAAATGCACCGCCAGCAGCACACAGTCTTATTAAAGTCAAATGCCGACGCGTTTCGGGCTCCTGCCCTTCGTCAAAGGCTGACTTTCAAATGAGCACACGCAGTCAGTGAGCACTGAATAAATAAAGTATCGGCCCTAGTGGGCGTGGCTGCTCCTGCAGCCTCATGGTACTGGTAGTGCTAACGAGTATTCCTCAAGTGAGTTAGCGTGTACTCACATTAGTAAAAATAAATCACACAACCCAAGTGGGTGGCTGTCTGCACGGTGCAAATCACGATGATGAACGTGACCAGTGTCCAAAGCAGCACCTCGTCCCTACAGCAAACACCTCAATGGCGTTACCAGGGTCCACAACAGCGGCGGGGCTTCCATCGCGGCCAGGCTCACCGCTAAAAATCCACACACAGAGTTACCTCAAAGATGGAGCCCACACGGGTGAAATCATCTGCACCTTTTTAATGGAAACTGCAACAAAGTAAATGCACCGCCAGCAGCACACAGTCTTATTAAAGTCAAACGCCGACGTGTTTCGGGCTCCTGCCCTTCGTCAAAGGCTGACTTTCAAATGAGCAAACGCAGTCAGTGAGCACTGAATAAATAAAGTATCGGCCCTAGTGGGCGTGGCTGCTCCTGCAGCCTCATGGTACTGGTAGTGCTAACGAGTATTCCTCAAGTGAGTTAGCGTGTACTCACATTAGTAAAAATAAATCACACAACCCAAGTGGGTGGCTGTCTGCACGGTGCAAATCACGATGATGAACGTGACCAGTGTCCAAAGCAGCACCTCGTCCCTACAGCAAACACCTCAATGGCGTCACCAGGGTCCACAACAGCGTCGGGGCTTCCATCGCGGCCAGGCTCGCCGCTAAAAATCCACACACAGAGTTACCTCAAAGATGGAGCCCACACGGGTGAAATCATCTGCACCTTTTTAATGGAAACTGCAACAAAGTAAATGCACCGCCAGCACCACACAGTCTTATTAAAGTCAAACGCCGACGCGTTTTGGGCTCCTGCCCTTCATCAAAGGCTGACTTTCAAATGAGCACACACAGTCAGTGAGCACTGAATAAATAAAGTATCAGCCCTAGTGGGCGTGGCTGCTCCTGCAGCCTCATGGTACTGGTAGTGCTAACGAGTATTCCACAAGTGAGTAAGCTTGTACTCACATTAGTAAAAATAAATCACACAACCCAAGTGGGTGGCTGTCTGCACGGTGCAAATCACGATGATGAACGTGACCAGTGTCCAAAGCAGCACCTCGTCCCTAAAGCAAACACCTCAATGGCGTCACCAGGGTCCACAACAGCGGCGGGGCTTCCATCGCGGCCAGGCTAGCCGCTAAAAATCCACACACAAAGTTACCTCAAAGATGGAGCCCACACGGGTGAAATCATCTGCACCTTTTTAATGGAAACTGCAACAAAGTAAATGCACTGCCAGCAGCACACAGTTTTATTAAAGTCAAACGCCGACGCGTTTCGGACTCCTGCCCTTCGTCAAAGGCTGACTTTCAAATGAGCACACGGAGTCAGTGAGCACTGAATAAATAAAGTATCGGCCCTAGTGGGCGTGGCTGCTCCTGCAGCCTCAAGGTACTGGTAGTGCTAATGAGTATTCCTCAAGTGAGTTAGTGTGTACTCACATTAGTAAAAATAAATCACACAACCCAAGTGGGTGGCTGTCTGCACGGTGCAAATCACGATGAGGAACGTGACCAGTGTCCAAAGCAGCACCTCGTCCCTACAGTAAAAACCTCAATGGCGTTACCAGGATCCACAACAGCGGCGGGGCTTCCATCGCAGCCAGGCTCACCGCTAAAAATCCACCCACAGAGTTACCTCAAAGATGGAGCCCACATGGGTGAAATCATCTGCACCTTTTTAATGGAAACTGCAACAAAGTAAATGCACCGCCAGCAGCACACAGTCTTATTAAAGTCAAACTCCGACGCGTTTCGGGCTCCTGCCCTTCATCAAAGGCTGACTTTCAAATGAGCACACGCAGTCAGTGAGCACTGAATAAATAAAGTATCGGCCCTAGTGGGCGTGGCTGCTCCTGCAGCCTCATGGTACTGGTAGTGCTAACGAGTATTCCTCAAGTGAGTTAGCGTGTACTCACATTAGTAAAAATAAATCACACAACCCAAGTGGGTGGCTGTCTGCACGGTGCAAATCACGATGATGAACGTGACCAGTGTCCAAAGCAGCACCTCGTCCCTACAGCAAACACCTCAATGGCGTGACCAGGGTTCACAACAGCGGCGGGGCTTACATCGCGGCCAGGCTCACTGCTAAAAATCCACACACAGAGTTACCTCAAAAATGGAGCCCACACGGGTGAAATCATCTGCACCTTTTTAATGGAAACTGCAACAAAGTAAATGCACCGCCAGCACCACACAGTCTTATTAAAGTCAAACGCCGACGCGTTTTGGGCTCCTGCCCTTCATCAAAGGCTGACTTTCAAATGAGCACACACAGTCAGTGAGCACTGAATAAATAAAGTATCAGCCCTAGTGGGCGTGGCTGCTCCTGCAGCCTCATGGTACTGGTAGTGCTAACGAGTATTCCACAAGTGAGTAAGCGTGTACTCACATTAGTAAAAATAAATCACACAACCCAAGTGGGTGGCTGTCTGCACGGTGCAAATCACGATGATGAACGTGACCAGTGTCCAAAGCAGCACCTCGTCCCTACAGCAAACACCTCAATGGCGTCACCAGGGTCCACAACAGCGGCGGGGCTTCCATCGCGGCCAGGCTAGCCGCTAAAAATCCACACACAAAGTTACCTCAAAGATGGAGCCCACACGGGTGAAATCATCTGCACCTTTTTAATGGAAACTGCAACAAAGTAAATGCACTGCCAGCAGCACACAGTTTTATTAAAGTCAAACGCCGACGTGTTTCGGACTCCTGCCCTTCGTCAAAGGCTGACTTTCAAATGAGCACACGGAGTCAGTGAGCACTGAATAAATAAAGTATCGGCCCTAGTGGGCGTGGCTGCTCCTGCAGCCTCAAGGTACTGGTAGTGCTAATGAGTATTCCTCAAGTGAGTTAGCGTGTACTCACATTAGTAAAAATAAATCACACAACCCAAGTGGGTGGCTGTCTGCACGGTGCAAATCACGATGAGGAACGTGACCAGTGTCCAAAGCAGCACCTCGTCCCTACAGTAAAAACCTCAATGGCGTTACCAGGATCCACAACAGCGGCGGGGCTTCCATCGCGGCCAGGCTCACCGCTAAAAATCCACCCACAGAGTTACCTCAAAGATGGAGCCCACATGGGTGAAATCATCTGCACCTTTTTAATGGAAACTGCAACAAAGTAAATGCACCGCCAGCAGCACACAGTCTTATTAAAGTCAAACGCCGACGCGTTTCGGGCTCCTGCCCTTCATCAAAGGCTGACTTTCAAATGAGCACACGCAGTCAGTGAGCACTGAATAAATAAAGTATCGGCCCTAGTGGGCGTGGCTGCTCCTGCAGCCTCATGGTACTGGTAGTGCTAACGAGTATTCCTCAAGTGAGTTAGCGTGTACTCACATTAGTAAAAATAAATCACACAACCCAAGTGGGTGGCTGTCTGCACGGTGCAAATCACGATGATGAACGTGACCAGTGTCCAAAGCAGCACCTCGTCCCTACAGCAAACACCTCAATGGCGTCACCAGGGTTCACAACAGCGGCGGGGCTTACATCGCGGCCAGGCTCACTGCTAAAAATCCACACACAGAGTTACCTCAAAAATGGAGCCCACACGGGTGAAATCATCTGCACCTTTTTAATGGAAACTGCAACAAAGTAAATGCACCGCCAGCAGCACACAGTCTTATTAAAGTCAAACGCCGACGCGTTTCGGGTTCCTGCCCTTCGTCAAAGGCTGACTTTCAAATGAGCACACGCAGTCAGTGAGCACTGAATAAATAAAGTATCGGCCCTAGTGGGCGTGGCTGCTCCTGCAGCCTCATGGTACTGGTAGTGCTAACGAGTATTCCTCAAGTGAGTTAGCGTGTACTCACATTAGTAAAAATAAATCACACAACCCAAGTGGGTGGCTGTCTGCACGGTGCAAATCACGATGATGAACGTGACCAGTGTCCAAAGCAGCACCTCGTCCCTACAGCAAACACCTCAATGGCGTCACCAGGGTCCACAACAGCGGCGGGGCTTCCATCGTGGCCAAGCTCACCGCTAAAAATCCACACACAGTTACCTCAAAGATGGAGCCCACATGGGTGAAATCATCTGCACCTTTTTAATGGAAACTGCAACAAAGTAAATGCACCGCCAGCAGCACACAGTCTTATTAAAGTCAAACGCCGACGCGTTTCGGGCTCCTGCCCTTCGTCAAAGGCTGACTTTCAAATGAGCACACGCAGTCAGTGAGCACTGAATAAATAAAGTATCGGCCCTAGTGGGCGTGGCTGCTCCTGCAGCCTCATGGTACTGGTAGTGCTAATGAGTATTCCTCAAGTGAGTTAGCGTGTACTCACATTAGTAAAAATAAATCACACAACCCAAGTGGGTGGCTGTCTGCACGGTGCAAATCATGATGATGAACGTGACCAGTGTGCAAAGCAGCACCTCGTCCCTACAGCAAACACCTCAATGGCGTCACCAGGGTCCACAACAGCGGCGGGGCTTCCATCGCGGCCAGGCTCGCCGCTAAAAATCCACACACAGAGTTACCTCAAAGATGGAGCCCACACGGGTGAAATCATCTGCACCTTTTTAATGGAAACTGCAACAAAGTAAATGCACCGCCAGCAGCACACAGTCTTATTAAAGTCAAACGCCGAAGCGTTTCTGGCTCCTGCCCTTCGTCAAAGGCTGACTTTCAAATGAGCACACGCAGTCAGTGAGCACTGAATAAATAAAGTATCGGCCCTAGTGGGCGTGGCTGCTCCTGCAGGCTCATGGTACTGGTAGTGCTAATGAGTATTCCTCAAGTGAGTTAGCGTGTACTCACATTAGTAAAAATAAATCACACAACCCAAGTGGGTGGCTGTCTGCACGGTGCAAATCACGATGATGAACGTGACCAGTGTCCAAAGCAGCACCTCGTCCCTACAGCAAACTCCTTAATGGCGTCACCAGGGACCACAACAGCGGCGGGGCTTCCATCGCGGCCAGGCTCACCGCTAAAAATCCACACACAGAGTTACCTCAAAGATGGAGCCCACACGGGTGAAATCATCTGCACCTTTTTAATGGAAACTGCAACAAAGTAAATGCACCGCCAGCAGCACACAGTCTTATTAAAGTGAAACGCCGAAGCTTTTAGGGCTCCTGCCCTTCGTCAAAGGCTGACTTTCAAATGAGCACACGCAGTCAGTGAGCATTGAATAAATAAAGTATCGGCCCTAGTGGGCGTGGCTGCTCCTGCAGCCTCATGGTACTGGTAGTGCTAACGAGTATTCCTCAAGTGAGTTAGCGTGTACTCACATCAGTAAAAATAAATCACACAACCCAAGTGGGTAGCTGTCTGCACGGTGCAAATCACAATGATGAACCTGACCAGTGTCCAAAGCAGCACCTCGTCCCTACAGCAAAAACCTCAATGGCGTCACCAGGGTCCACAACAGCGGCGGGGCTTCCATCGCGGCCAGGCTCACCGCTAAAAATCCACACACAGAGTTACCTCAAAGATGGAGCCCACATGGGTGAAATCATCTGCACCTTTTTAATGGAAACTGCAACAAAGTAAATGCACCGCCAGCAGCACACAGTCTTATTAAAGTCAAACGCCGACGCGTTTCGGGCTCCTACCCTTCGTCAAAGGCTGACTTTCAAATGAGCACACGCAGTCAGTGAGCAGTGAATAAATAAAGTATCGGCCCTAGTGGGCGTGGCTGCTCCTGCAGCCTCATGGTACTGGTAGTGCTAACGAGTATTCCTCAATTGAGTTAGCGTGTACTCACATTAGTAAAAATAAATCACACAACCCAAGTGGGTGGCTGTCTGCACGGTGCAAATCACGATGATGAACGTGACCAGTGTCCAAAGAAGCACCTCGTCCCTACAGCAAACACCTCAATGGCGTCACCAGGGTCCACAACAGCGGCGGGGCTTCCATCGCGGCCAGGCTCGCCGCTAAAAATCCACACACAGAGTTACCTCAAAGATGGAGCCCACACGGGTGAAATCATCTGCACCTTTTAATGGAAACTGCAACAATGTAAATGCACCGCCAGCAGCACACAGTCTTATTAAAGTCAAACGCCGACGCGTTTCGGGCTCCTGCCCTTCGTCAAAGGCTGACTTTCAAATGAGCACAAGCAGTCAGTGAGCACTGAATAAATAAAGTATCGGCCCTAGTGGGCGTGGCTGCTCCTGCAGCCTCATGGTACTGGTAGTGCTGACGAGTATTCCTCAAGTGAGTTAGCGTGTACTCACATTAGTAAAAATAAATAACACAACCCAAGTGGGTGGCTGTCTGCACGGTGCAAATCACGATGATGAACGTGACCAGTGTCCAAAGCAGCACCTCGTCCCTACAGCAAACACCTCAATGGCGTCACCAGGGTCCACAACAGAGGCGGGGCTTCCATCGCGGCCAGGCTCGCCGCTAAAAATCCACACACAGAGTTACCTCAAAGATGGAGCCCAAATGGGTGAAATCATCTGCACCTTTTTAATGGAAACTGCAACAAAGTAAATGCACTGCCAGCAGCACACAGTCTTATTAAAGTCAAACGCCGACGCGTTTCGGGCTCCTGCCCTTCGTCAAAGGCTGACTTTCAAATGAGCACACGCAGTCAGTGAGCACTGAATAAATAAAGTATCGGCCCTAGTGGGCGTTGCTGCTCCTGCAGCCTCATGGTACTGGTAGTGCTAACGAGTATTCCTCAAGTGAGTTAGCGTGTACTCACATTAGTAAAAAATAAATCACACAACCCAAGTGGGTGGCTGTCTGCACGGTGCAAATCACGATGATGAACGTGACAAGTGTCCAAAGCAGCACCTCGTCCCTACAGCAAACACCTCAATGGCGTCACCAGGGTCCACAACAGCGGCGGGGCTTCCATCGCGGCCAGGCTTGCCGCTAAAAATCCACACACAGAGTTACCTCAAAGATGGAGCCCACACGGGTGATATCATCTGCACCTTTTTAATGGAAACTGCAACAAAGTAAATGCACCGCCAGCAGCACACAGTCTTATTAAAGTCAAACGCCGACGCGTTTCGGGCTCCTGCCCTTCGTCAAAGGCTGACTTTCAAATGAGCACACGCAGTCAGTGAGCACTGAATAAATAAAGTATCGGCCCTAGTGGGCGTGGCTGCTCCTGCAGCCTCATGGTACTGGTAGTGCTAACGAGTATTCCTCAAGTGAGTTAGCGTGTACTCACATTAGTAAAAAATAAATCACACAACCCAAGTGGGTGGCTGTCTGCACGGTGCAAATCACGATGATGAACGTGACCAGTGTCCAAAGCAGCACCTCGTCCCTACAGCAAACACCTCAATGGCGTCACCAGGGTTCACAACAGCGGCGGGGCTTACATCGCGGCCAGGCTCACTGCTAAAAATCCACACACAGAGTTACCTCAAAAATGGAGCCCACAAGGGTGAAATCATCTGCACCTTTTTAATGGAAACTGCAACAAAGTAAATGCACCGCCAGCGGCACACAGTCTTATTAAAGTCAAACGCCGACGCGTTTCGGGTTCCTGCCCTTCGTCAAAGGCTGACTTTCAAATGAGCACACGCAGTCAGTGAGCACTGAATAAATAAAGTATCGGCCCTAGTGGGCGTGGCTGCTCCTGCAGCCTCATGGTACTGGTAGTGCTAACGAGTATTCCTCAAGTGAGTTAGCGTGTACTCACATTAGTAAAAATAAATCACACAACCCAAGTGGGTGGCTGTCTGCACGGTGCAAATCACGATGATGAACGTGACCAGTGTCCAAAGCAGCACCTCATCCCTACAGCAAACACCTCAATGGCGTCACCAGGGTCCATAACAGCGGCGGGGCTTCCATCGTGGCCAAGCTCACCGCTAAAAATCCACACACAGTTACCTCAAAGATGGAGCCCACATGGGTGAAATCATCTGCACCTTTTTAATGGAAACTGCAACAAAGTAAATGCACCGCCAGCAGCACACAGTCTTATTAAAGTCAAACGCCGACGCGTTTCGGGCTCCTGCCCTTCGTCAAAGGCTGACTTTCAAATGAGCACACGCAGTCAGTGAGCACTGAATAAATAAAGTATCGGCCCTAGTGGGCGTGGCTGCTCCTGCAGCCTCATGGTACTGGTAGTGCTAATGAGTATTCCTCAAGTGAGTTAGCGTGTACTCACATTAGTAAAAATAAATCACACAACCCAAGTGGGTGGCTGTCTGCACGGTGCAAATCATGATGATGAACGTGACCAGTGTGCAAAGCAGCACCTCGTCCCTACAGCAAACACCTCAATGGCGTCACCAGGGTCCACAACAGCGGCGGGGCTTCCATCGCGGCCAGGCTCGCCGCTAAAAATCCACACACAGAGTTACCTCAAAGATGGAGCCCACACGGGTGAAATCATCTGCACCTTTTAATGGAAACTGCAACAAAGTAAATGCACCGCCAGCAGCACACAGTCTTATTAAAGTCAAACGCCGAAGCGTTTCTGGCTCCTGCCCTTCGTCAAAGGCTGACTTTCAAATGAGCACACGCAGTCAGTGAGCACTGAATAAATAAAGTATCGGCCCTAGTGGGCGTGGCTGCTCCTGCAGCCTCATGGTACTGGTATTGCTAACGAGTATTCCTCAAGTGAGTTAGCGTGTACTCACATTAGTAAAAATAAATCACACAACCCAAGTGGGTGGCTGTCTGCAAGGTGCAAAACACGATGATGAACGTGATCAGTGTCCAAAGCAGCACCTCGTCCCTACAGCAAACACCTCAATGGCGTCACCAGGGTCCACAACAGCGGCGGGGCTTCCATCACAGCCAGGCTCGCCGCTAAAAATCCACACACAGAGTTACCTCAAAGATGGGGCCCACACGGGTGAAATCATCTGCACCTTTTTAATGGAAACTGCAACAAAGTAAATGCACCGCCAGCAGCACACAGTCTTATTAAAGTCAAACGCTGACGCGTTCCGGGCTCCTGCCCTTCGTCGAAGGCTGACTTTCAAATGAGCACACGCAGTCAGTGAGCACTGAATAAATAAAGTATCGGCCCTAGTGGGCGTGGCTGCTCCTGCAGGCTCATGGTACTGGTAGTGCTAATGAGTATTCCTCAAGTGAGTTAGCGTGTACTCACATTAGTAAAAATAAATCACACAACCCAAGTGGGTGGCTGTCTGCACGGTGCAAATCACGATGATGAACGTGACCAGTGTCCAAAGCAGCACCTCGTCCCTACAGCAAACTCCTTAATGGCGTCACCAGGGACCACAACAGCGGCGGGGCTTCCATCGCGGCCAGGCTCACCGCTAAAAATCCACACACAGAGTTACCTCAAAGATGGAGCCCACACGGGTGAAATCATCTGCACCTTTTAATGGAAACTGCAACAAAGTAAATGCACCGCCAGCAGCACACAGTCTTATTAAAGTGAAACGCCGAAGCTTTTAGGGCTCCTGCCCTTCGTCAAAGGCTGACTTTCAAATGAGCACACGCAGTCAGTGAGCACTGAATAAATAAAGTATCGGCCCTAGTGGGCGTGGCTGCTCCTGCAGCCTCATGGTACTGGTAGTGCTAACGAGTATTCCTCAAGTGAGTTAGCGTGTACTCACATCAGTAAAAATAAATCACACAACCCAAGTGGGTAGCTGTCTGCACGGTGCAAATCACAATGATGAACCTGACCAGTGTCCAAAGCAGCACCTCGTCCCTACAGCAAAAACCTCAATGGCGTCACCAGGGTCCACAACAGCGGCGGGGCTTCCATCGCGGCCAGGCTCACCGCTAAAAATCCACACACAGAGTTACCTCAAAGATGGAGCCCACATGGGTGAAATCATCTGCACCTTTTAATGGAAACTGCAACAAAGTAAATGCACCGCCAGCAGCACACAGTCTTATTAAAGTCAAACGCCGACGCGTTTCGGGCTCCTACCCTTCGTCAAAGGCTGACTTTCAAATGAGCACACGCAGTCAGTGAGCAGTGAATAAATAAAGTATCGGCCCTAGTGGGCGTGGCTGCTCCTGCAGCCTCATGGTACTGGTAGTGCTAACGAGTATTCCTCAAGTGAGTTAGCGTGTACTCACATTAGTAAAAATAAATAACACAACCCAAGTGGGTGGCTGCCTGCACGGTGCAAATCACGATGATGAACGTGACCAGTGTCCAAAGCAGCACCTCGTCCCTACAGCAAACACCTCAATGGCGTCACCAGGGTCCACAACAGAGGCGGGGCTTCCATCGCGGCCAGGCTCGCCGCTAAAAATCCACACACAGAGTTACCTCAAAGATGGAGCCCAAACGGGTGAAATCATCTGCACCTTTTAATGGAAACTGCAACAAAGTAAATGCACTGCCAGCAGCACACAGTCTTATTAAAGTCAAACGCCGACGCGTTTCGGGCTCCTGCCCTTCGTCAAAGGCTGACTTTCAAATGAGCACACGCAGTCAGTGAGCACTGAATAAATAAAGTATCGGCCCTAGTGGGCGTTGCTGCTCCTGCAGCCTCATGGTACTGGTAGTGCTAACGAGTATTCCTCAAGTGAGTTAGCGTGTACTCACATTAGTAAAAAATAAATCACACAACCCAAGTGGGTGGCTGTCTGCACGGTGCAAATCACGATGATGAACGTGACAAGTGTCCAAAGCAGCACCTCGTCCCTACAGCAAACACCTCAATGGCGTCACCAGGGTCCACAACAGCGGCGGGGCTTCCATCGCGGCCAGGCTCGCCGCTAAAAATCCACACACAGAGTTACCTCAAAGATGGAGCCCACACGGGTGATATCATCTGCACCTTTTTAATGGAAACTGCAACAAAGTAAATGCACCGCCAGCAGCACACAGTCTTATTAAAGTCAAACGCCGACGCGTTTCGGGCTCCTGCCCTTCGTCAAAGGCTGACTTTCAAATGAGCACACGCAGTCAGTGAGCACTGAATAAATAAAGTATCGGCCCTAGTGGGCGTGGCTACTCCTGCAGCCTCATGGTACTGGTAGTGCTAACGAGTATTCCTCAAGTGAGTTAGCGTGTACTCCCATTAGTAAAAATAAATCACACAACCCAAGTGGGTGGCTGTCTGCACGATGCAAATCACGATGATGAACGTGACCAGTGTCCAAAGCAGCACCTCGTCCCTACAGCAAACACCTCAATGGCGTCACCAGGGTCCACAACAGCAGCGGGGCTTCCATCGCGGCCAGGCTCGCCGCTAAAAATCCACACACAGAGTTACCTCAAAGATGGAGCCCACATGGGTGAAATCATCTGCACCTTTTTAATGGAAACTGCAACAAAGTAAATGCACCGCCAGCAGCACAGAGTCTTTTAAAGTCAAACGCCAACGCGTTTCGCGCTCCTGCCCTTCGTCAAAGGCTGACTTTCAAATGAGCACACGCAGTCAGTGAGCACTGAATAAATAAAGTATCGGCCCTAGTGGGCGTGGCTGCTCCTGCAGCCTCATGGTACTGGTAGTGCTAACGAGTATTCCTCAAGTGAATTAGCGTGTACTCACATTAGTAAAAATAAATCACACAACCCAAGTGACGCCATTGAGGTGTTTGCTGTAGGGACGAGGTGCTGCTTTGGACACTGGTCACGTTCATCATCGTGATTTGCACCGTGCAGACAGCCACCCACTTGGGTTGTGTGATTTATTTTTACTAATGTGAGTACACGCTAACTCACTTGAGGAATACTCGTTATCACTACCAGTACCATGAGGCTGCAGGAGCAGCCACGCCCACTAGGGCCGATACTTTATTTATTCAGTGCTCACTGACTGCGTGTGCTCATTTGAAAGTCAGCCTTTGACGAAGGGCAGGAGCCCGAAACGCGTCAGCGTTTGACTTTAAAAGACTGTGCTGCTGGCGGTGCATTTACTTTGTTGCAGTTTCCATTAAAAAGGTGCAGATGATTTCACCCGTGTGGGCTCCATCTTTGAGGGAACTCTGTGTGTGGACTTTTAGCGGCGAGCCTGGCCGCGATGGAAGCCCCGCCGCTGTTGTGGACCCTGGTGACACCATTGAGGTGTTTGCTGTAGGGACGAGGTGCTGCTTTGGACACTGGTAACGTTCATCATCGTGATTTGCACCGTGCAGACAGCCACCCACTTGGGTTGTGTGATTTATTTTTACTAATGTGAGTACACGCTAACTCATTTGAAGAATACTCGTTAGCACTACCAGTACCATGAGGCTGCAGGAGCAGCCACGCCCACTAGGGCTGATACTTTATTCAGTGCTCACTGACTGCGTGTGCTCATTTGAAAGTCAGCCTTTGACAAAGGGCAGGAGCCCGAAACGCGTCAGCGTTTGACTTTAATAAGACTGTGTGCTGCTGGCGGTGCATTTACTTTGTTGCAGTTTCCATTAAAAGGTGCAGATGATTTCACCCGTGTGGGCTCCATCTTTGAGGTAACTCTGCGTGTCGATTTTTAGCGGCGCGCCTGGCGCCGATGGAAGCCCCGCCGCTGTTGTGGACCCTGGTGATGCCATTGAGGTGTTTGCTGTAGGGACGAGGTGCTGCTTTGGACACTGGTCACGTTCAACATCGTGATTTGCACCGTGCAGACAGCCACCCACTTGGGCTGTGTGATTTATTTTTACTAATGTGAGTACACGCTAACTCACTTGAGGAATACTCGTTAGCACTACCAGTACCATGAGGCTGCAGGAGCAGCCACGCCCACTAGGGCCGATACTTTATTTATTCAGTGCTCACTGACTGCGTGTGCTCATTTGAAAGTCAGCCTTTGACGAAGGCAGGAGCCCGAAACGCGTCGGCGTTTGACTTTAATAAGACTGTGTGCTGCTGGCGGTGCATTTACTTTGTTGCAGTTTCCATTAAAAAGGTGCAGATGATTTCACCCGTGTGGGCTCCATCTTTGAGGTAACTCTATGTGTGGATTTTTAGCGGCGAGTCTGGCCGCGATGGAAGCCCCGCCGCTGTTGTGGACCCTGGTAACGCCATTGAGGTGTTTGCTGTAGGGACGAGGTGCTGCTTTGGACACTGGTCACGTTCATCATCGTGATTTGCACCGTGCAGACAGCCACCCACTTGGGTTGTGTGATTTATTTTTACTAATGTGAGTACACGCTAACTCACTTGAGGAATACTCGTTAGCACTACCAGTACCATGAGGCTGCAGGAGCAGCCACGCCCACTAGGGCCGATACTTTATTTATTCAGTGCTCACTGACTGCGTGTGCTCATTTGAAAGTCAGCCTTTGACGAAGGGCAGGAGCCCGAAACGCGTCAGCGTTTGACTTTAAAGACTGTGCTGCTGCGGTGCATTTACTTTGTTGCAGTTTCCATAAAAAGGTGCAGATGATTTCACCCGTGTGGGCTCCATCTTTGAGGGAACTCTGTGTGTGGACTTTAGCGGCGAGCCTGGCCGCGATGGAAGCCCCGCCGCTGTTGTGGACCTGGTGACACCATTGAGGTGTTTGCTGTAGGGACGAGGTGCTGCTTTGGACACTGGTAACATTCATCATCGTGATTTGCACCGTGCAGACAGCCACCCACTTGGGTTGTGTGATTTATTTTTACTAATGTGAGTACACGCTAACTCATTTGAAGAATACTCGTTAGCACTACCAGTACCATGAGGCTGCAGGAGCAGCCACGCCCACTAGGGCCGATACTTTATTCAGTGCTCACTGACTGCGTGTGCTCATTTGAAAGTCAGCCTTTGACAAAGGGCAGGAGCCCGAAACGCGTCAGCGTTTGACTTTAATAAGACTGTGTGCTGCTGGCGGTGCATTTACTTTGTTGCAGTTTCCATTAAAAAGGTGCAGATGATTTCACCCGTGTGGGCTCCATCTTTGAGGTAACTCTGCGTGTCGATTTTTAGCGGCGCGCCTGGCCGCGATGGAAGCCCCGCCGCTGTTGTGGACCCTGGTGATGCCATTGAGGTGTTTGCTGTAGGGACGAGGTGCTGCTTTGGACACTGGTCACGTTCAACATCGTGATTTGCACCGTGCAGACAGCCACCCACTTGGGCTGTGTGATTTATTTTACTAATGTGAGTACACGCTAACTCACTTGAGGAATACTCGTTAGCACTACCAGTACCATGAGGCTGCAGGAGCAGCCACGCCCACTAGGGCCGATACTTTATTTATTCAGTGCTCACTGACTGCGTGTGCTCATTTGAAAGTCAGCCTTTGACGAAGGGCAGGAGCCGAAACGCGTCGGCGTTTGACTTTAATAAGACTGTGTGCTGCTGGCGGTGCATTTACTTTGTTGCAGTTTCCATTAAAAGGTGCAGATGATTTCACCCGTGTGGGCTCCATCTTTGAGGTAACTCTATGTGTGGATTTTTAGCGGCGAGTCTGGCCGCGATGGAAGCCCCGCCGCTGTTGTGGACCCTGGTGACGCCATTGAGGTGTTTGCTGTAGGGACGAGGTGCTGCTTGGACACTGGTCACGTTCATCATCGTGATTTGCACCGTGCAGACAGCCACCCACTTGGGTTGTGTGATTTGTTTTTACTAATGTGAGTACACGCTAACTCACTTGAGGAATATTCGTTAGCACTACCAGTACCATGAGGCTGCAGGAGCAGCCATGCCCACTAGGGCCGATACTTTATTTATTCAGTGCTCACTGACTGTGTGTGCTCATTTGAAAGTCAGCCTTTGACGAAGGGCAGGAGCCCAAAACGCGTCGGCGTTTGACTTTAATAAGACTGTGTGCTGCTGGCGGTGCATTTACTTTGTTGCAGTTTCCATTAAAAAGGTGCAGATGATTTCACCCGTGTGGGCTCCATCTTTGAGGTAACTCTGTGTGTGGATATTTATATACATATATATATATTTTTTTAAATTGTGAATAATTTTTAGTTAGGAAAACTATATTCATTCTTTTTTTTTTTAAATATTATACAGAAGTCGCGCACCCTACACGATGGCTGCGCGCATTCCGGTAGCCATTTTGAAAAGTCGCGCTGGGGTCGCGACTTCGGCGTAATTTGTAAAGTATGAAATATCTTTAAATTAATTATAAATAAAAGTTTTCCTTTAAGTGTTTGTCTAAATTTATTAATAAAAGTATTTTTAAAGTATTATTTTCAATATAATTTAGACTAAAAATTATTCGATTATTATTGGATTCGGAGGTTAGGAGGGATGGCCATTTTGCTCGATCTGTTTTGCAAGATTTTTTGGTCTAGTCAGGTGGACACCCTCCTCCGGGTGAGGTACGGCTTGAGGATACTATTCAAAAGGTGAGGAATCAATAGGCAGAAGTATCCATCAGAAGAGCAAGTTACTTACCTTCGGTAACGCTTCTTCTGGTAGATACAGTATCTGCTTGTGGATTCCTCACTGTCCCACCCGCCTCCCCGTTGTCCACCTGTTTCTACCAAATAGATGCTTTTACTGTTTGGCATGAATGTTTTTAATATGTCTTAATCATGCTTATGTTTTAATAGTGAGAAATGCTTGATCTGTTGCTATTTCTTTATGCCTTTATTGGTTATGCATTTGTATATATATATATATATATATATATATATATATATATATATATATATATATATATATTTAGTATACTATGTATACATGTGAAAATGTGTCGGTCCACCTGTTTACCTCGGTGGTACGGAAAAAATGGGTGGAACTGACGTCAGCACGCCGACGAGGTCTTCTATGGCTCCTATGACATCATACGGTGTCGCGAGCGGAGCCGTGCTATTATGACATCGTCGTCGACGTGGGAGAGCTAGGAAAGAATTTCCGCGGAATGCTGGCGCAGGGGATATTCACCTAAGTGTTCAGGCTAGTCCTTTGGGAGCAACTGTTTATGTTGCCACTCCAGAAACCGAAACCAGTGATCCGAGGGCAGAGGCCCTGCAGATGGCACACGAGGTGGGGAGCCCAGTCGTGTGCACCGGCGGGGCAGCGAAGTGACAAGCACCACTACCCACAGAAAAGGTAACGAGGGCACTGGATAACACAGGATCTTCTCTTTGTATCTGGCAGGAACAACAAGGTTAAAATGCCCTAGTTCCAAAATGTAGAATTAGTGCTACAACGGTCTTCAAGAGGACCTGTGATAGATGCCGCTTCTGCCTTCCGAATACTGGAGGCGGCACATGGGTCACGCGGTACGGTCATACTGCGGTGGGACGCACACTCGTTGACCTCTCATGGCACTGCTCCACACTTCGGGGACAACGCTTTCCATTAGCTGTGTTTTCTGATGACGTGTCGCGCCGGCCCCGTCCAACAGCAGAACTTCTTTAGATCCAAACAGACTCTTCCACTCTCTCAACGGAAGTGAAACCAGGCCACGCGGACACTTTCACAATACAACAGCCGGGAATGCACTTTTCGGTAAAAAAAACACATTCCTTCCTCCTAATTTATCAAATAAACGACTCACTGAAGAATAGGGGCCAGCTTCGATCGGTAAACAGCCGTTACAACAACCTTTTTACTTCGCGATACCATTACAACGCATGCATTACCACGCATGCGTTGTACATCGCGAAGTCATTAATACGCATTTTTTAGAACGCATGGTCATTTAACACGCATGCCTTTACAACAAATTTTGTTGTAAAGGTATGTATGGTAAATGACCATGAGTTCTAAAAAAATGTAGACGATCCACGTCGTTGTAAGGAAACAGAGGCTGTTCCGTTTCCTCACAACGACGTGCACCATCCCTCAGAGACGACATGAAGCAGGAACCACGAGGAGAGAGGAACCACGAGGAGTGAGAGGTACGGGGGATTGGGCATGGGGTGGTGGTTACTTTTCTAGGGTTTAGGGTAGTGCAGTGGTGTTTGGGTAGTGTAGGGGGTCGTGCTGAGGGTAGTGTTTTAGGGTTTAGGGTAGTGCAGTGGTGTTTGTGTAGTGTAGGGGGTCGTGCTGGGGGTAGTGTTTTAGGGTTTAGGGTAGTGCAGTGGTGTTTGTGTAGTGTAGGGGGTCGTGCTGGTGGTAGTGTTTTAGGGTTTAGGGTAGTGCAGTGATGTTTGTGTAGTGTAGGGGGTCATGCTTGGGGTAGATTTAGGGTTTAGGGTAGTGCAGTGGTGTTTGGGTAGTGTAGGGGGTCGTGCTGGGGATAGTGTTTTAGCGTTTAGGGTAGTGCAGTGGTGTTTGGGTATTGAGGGGGTCGTGCTGGGGGTAGTGTTTTAGTGTTTAGGGTAGTGCAGTGGTGTTTGGGTAGTGTAGGGGGTCACGCTGGGTTAGTGTTTTAGGGTTAAGGGTAGTGCAGTGGTGTTGGTGTAGTGTAGGGGGTCATGCTGGGGGTAGTGTTTTAGGGTTTAGGGTAGTGCAGTGGTGTTTGGGTAGTGTAGGGGGTCGTGCTGAGGGTAGATTTAGGGTTTAGGCTGGTGCAGTGGTGTTTGGGTAGTGTAGGGGGTCGTGCTGGGGGTAGATTTAGGGTTTAGGGTAGTGCAGTGGTGTTTGTGTAGTGTAGGGGGTCGTGCTGGGGGTAGATTTAGGGTTTAGGGTAGTGCAGTGGTGTTTGGGTAGTGTAGGTGGTCATGCTGGGGTAGTGTTTTATGGTTTAGGGTAGTGCAGTGGTGTTTGGGTAGTGTAGGGGTTGTGCTGGGGGTAGTGTTTTAGGGTTTAGGGTAGTGCAGTGATGTTTGTGTAGTGTAGGGGGTCATGCTTCGGGTAGATTTAGGGTTTAGGGTAGTGCAGTGGTGTTTGTGTAGTGTAGGGGGTCGTGCTGAGGGTAGTGTTTTAGGGTTAAGGGTAGTGCAGTGGTGTTTGGGTAGTGTAGGGGGTCGTGCTGGGGGTAGTGTTTTATGGTTTAGGGTAGTGCAGTGGTGTTTGGGTAGTGTAGGGGGTTGTGCTGGGGGTAGTGTTTTAGGGTTTAGGGTAGTGCAGTGGTGTTTGTGTAGTGTAGGGGTCGTGCTGGTGGTAGTGTTTTAGGGTTTAGGGTAGTGCAGTGGTGTTTGTGTAGTGTAGGGGTCGTGCTGGTGGTAGTGTTTTAGGGTTTAGGGTAGTGCAGTGATGTTTGTGTAGTGTAGGGGGTCATGCTTGGGGTAGATTTAGGGTTTAGGGTAGTGCAGTGGTGTTTGGGTAGTGTAGGGGGTCGTGCTGAGGGTAGTGTTTTAGGGTTTAGGGTAGTGCAGTGGTGTTTTTGTAGTGTAGGGGGTCGTGCTGGGGGTAGTGTTTTAGGGTTTAGGGTAGTGCAGTGGTGTTTGTGTAGTGTAGGGGGTCGTGCTGATGGTAGTGTTTTAGGGTTTAGGGTAGTGCAGTGATGTTTGTGTAGTGTAGGGGGTCATGCTTGGGGTAGATTTAGGGTTTAGGGTAGTGCAGTGGTGTTTGGGTAGTGTAGGGGGTCATGCTGGGGATAGTGTTTTAGGGTTTAGGATAGTGCAGTGGTGTTTGGGTATTGTATTTGGTCGTGCTGGGGGTAGTGTTTTAGGGTTTAGGGTAGTGCAGTGGTGTTTGGGTAGTGTAGCGGGTTGTGCTGGGGTAGTGTTTTAGGGTTAAGGGTAGGCAGTGGTGTTGGTGTAGTGTAGGGGGTCGTGCTGGGGGTAGTGTTTTTGGGTTTAGGGTAGTGCAGTGGTGTTTGGGTAGTGTAGGGGTCGTGCTGAGGGTAGATTTAGGGTTTAGGGTAGTGCAGTGGTGTTTGGGTAGTGTAGTGGGTCGTGCTGGGGGTAGATTTAGGGTTTAGGGTAGTGCAGTGGTGTTTGGTTAGTGTAGGGGGTAGTGCTGGGGGTAGATTTAGGGTTTAGGGTAGAGCAGTGGTGTTTGGGTAGTGTAGGTGGTCATGCTGGGGTAGTGTTTTATGGTTTAGGGTAGTGCAGTGGTGTTTGGGTTGTGTAGGGGGTCGTGCTGGGGGTAGTGTTTTAGGGTAGTGCAGTGGTGTTTGTGTAGTGTAGGGGGTCGTGCTGGTGGTAGTGTTTTAGGGTTTAGAGTAGTGCAGTGATGTTTGTGTAGTGTAGGGGGTCATGCTTGGGGTAGATTTAGGGTTTAGGGTAGTGCAGTGGTGTTTGGGTAGTGTAGGGGGTCGTGCTGAGGGTAGTGTTTTAGGGTTTAGGGTAGTGCAGTGGTGTTTTTGTAGTGTAGGGGGTCGTGCTGTGGGTAGTGTTTTAGGGTTTAGGGTAGTGCAGTGGTGTTTGTGTAGTGTAGGGGGTCGTGCTGATGGTAGTGTTTTAGGGTTTAGGGTAGTGCAGTGATGTTTGTGTAGTGTAGGGGGTCATGCTTGGGGTAGATTTAGGGTTTAGGGTAGTGCAGTGGTGTTTGGGTAGTGTAGGGGGTCATGCTGGGGATAGTGTTTTAGGGTTTAGGATAGTGCAGTGGTGTTTGGGTATTGTAGGGGGTCGTGCTGGGGGTAGTGTTTTAGGGTTTAGGGTAGTGCAGTGGTGTTTGGGTAGTGTAGGGGGTCGTGCTGGGGTAGTGTTTTAGGGTTAAGGGTAGTGCAGTGGTGTTGGTGTAGTGTAGGGGGTCGTGCTGGGGGTAGTGTTTTTGGGTTTAGGGTAGTGCAGTGGTGTTTGGGTAGTGTAGGGGGTCGTGCTGAGGGTAGATTTAGGGTTTAGGGTAGTGCAGTGGTGTTTGGGTAGTGTAGTGGGTCGTGCTGGGGGTAGATTTAGGGTTTAGGGTAGTGCAGTGGTGTTTGGGTAGTGTAGGGGGTCATGCTGGGGGTAGATTTAGGGTTTAGGGTAGAGCAGTGGTGTTTGGGTAGTGTAGGTGGTCATGCTGGGGTAGTGTTTTATGGTTTAGGGTAGTGCAGTGGTGTTTGGGTTGTGTAGGGGGTCGTGCAGGGGTAGTGTTTTAGGGTTTAGGGTAGTGCAGTGGTATTTGTGTAGTGTAGGGGGTCATGCTGGTGGTAGTGTTTTAGGGTTTAGGGTAGTGCAGTGATGGTTGTGTAGTGTAGGGTGTCATGCTTGGGGTAGATTTAGGGTTTAGGGTAGTGCAGTGGTGTTTGGGTAGTGTAGGGGGTCGTGCTGAGGGTAGTGTTTTAGGGTTTAGGGTAGTGCAGTGGTGTTTGTGTAGTGTAGGGGGTCGTGCTGGGGGTAGTGTTTTAGGGTTTAGGGTAGTGCAGTGGTGTTTGTGTAGTGTAGGGGGTCGTGCTGGTGGTAGTGTTTTAGGGTTTAGAGTAGTGCAGTGATGTTTGTGTAGTGTAGGGGGTCATGCTTGGGGTAGATTTAGGGTTTAGGGTAGTGCAGTGGTGTTTGTGTAGTATAGGGGGTCGTGCTGGGGGTAGTGTTTTAGGGTTAAGGGTAGTGCAGTGGTGTTGGTGTAGTGTAGGGGGTCGTGCTGGGGGTAGTGTTTTAGGGTTTAGGGTAGTGCAGTGGTGTTTGGGTAGTGTAGGGGGTCGTGCTGAGGGTAGATTTAGGGTTTAGGCTGGTGCAGTGGTGTTTGGGTAGTGTAGGGGGTCGTGCTGGGGGTAGATTTAGGGTTTAGGGTAGTGCAGTGGTGTTTGGGTAGTGTAGGGGGTCATGCTGGGGGTAGATTTAGGGTTTAGGGTAGTGCAGTGGTGTTTGGGTAGTGTAGGTGGTCATGCTGGGGTAGTGTTTTATGGTTTAGGGTAGTGCAGTGGTGTTTGGGTAGTGTAGGGGTTGTGCTGGGGTAGTGTTTTAGGGTTTAGGGTAGTGCAGTGGTGTTTGTGTAGTGTAGGGGGTCATGCTGGTGGTAGTGTTTTAGGGTTTAGGGTAGTGCAGTGATGTTTGTGTAGTGTAGGGGGTCATGCTTCGGGTAGATTTAGGGTTTAGGGTAGTGCAGTGGTGTTTGTGTAGTATAGGGGGTCATGCTGAGGGTTGTGTTTTAGGGTTAAGGGTAGTGCAGTGGTGTTTGTATAGTGTAGGGGGTCGTGCTGGGGGTAGTGTTTTAGGGTTTAGGGTAGTGCAGTGGTGTTTGTGTAGTGTAGGGGGTCGTGCTGGTGGTAGAGTTTTAGGGTTTAGGGCAGTGCAGTGGTGTTTGTGTAGTGTAGGGGGTCATGCTGGGGGTAGTGTTTTAGGGTTTAGGGTAGTGCAGTGGTGTTTGGGTAGTGTAGGGGGTCGTGCTGGGGGTAGATTTAGGGTTTAGGGTAGTGCAGTGGTGTTTGGGTAGTGTAGAGGGACGTGCTGGGGGTAGATTTAGGGTTTACGGTAGTGCAGTGGTGTTTGGGTAGTGTAGGGAGTCGTGCTTGGGGGAGTGTTTTAGGGTTTAGGGTAGTGCAGTGGTGTTTGGGTAGTGTAGGGGGTCGTGCTGGGGGTAGTGTTTTATGGTTTAGGGTAGTGCAGTGGTGTTCGGGCAGTGTAGGGGGTCGTGCAGGGGGTGGTGTTTCAGGGTTTAGGGCAGTGCAGTGGTTTCGGGCAGTGTAGGGGGTCGTGCTGGGGGTGGTGTTTCAGGGTTTTGGGCAGTGCCGTGATGTTCGGGCAGTGTAGGGGGTCGTGCTGGGGGTGGTGTTTCAGAGTTTAGGGCAGTGGTGTTCGGGCAGTGTAGGGGGTCGTGCAGGGGGTGGTGTTTCAGAGTTTAAGGCAGTGCAGTGGTGTTTGGGCAGTGCAGGGGGTTGTGCTGGGGCTGGTGTTTCAGGGTTTAGGGCAGTGCAGTGGTGTTCGGGCCATGTAGGGGGTCGTGCTGGGGCTAGTGTTTCAGGGTTTAGGGCAGTGCAGTGGTGTTCGGGCAGTGTAGGGGGTCGTGCTGGGGCTGGTGTTTCAGGGTTTCGGGCAGTGCAGTGGTGTTCGGGCAGTATAGGGGTCGTGCTGGGGCTGGTGTTTCAGGGTTTAGGGCAGTGCAGTGGTGTTCGGGCACTGTAGGGGGTCATGCTGGGGGTGGTGTTTCAGGGTTTAGGGCAGTGCAGTGGTGTTCGGGCAGTGTAGGGGGTCATGCTGGGGGTGGTCGTTCAGGGTTTAGGGCAGTGCAGTGGTGTTCGGGCAGTGTAGGGGGTCGTGCTGGGGATGGTGTTTCAGGGTTTAGGGCAGTGCAGTGGTGTTCAGGCAGTGTAGGGGGTCGTGCTGGGGTAGTGTTTTAGGGTTTAGGGCAGTGCAGTGGTGTTCTTGCAGTGTAGGGGGTCGTGCTGGGGTAGTGTTTTAGGGTTTAGGGCAGTGCAGTGGTGTTTGTGTAGTGCGCAGCGCATGCGCTGCATCGCTAGGCGAGACCTAAAAAGCATTGCACCAAGATGGCTGCCAACACTTCCTGGATTGAAATGTTGGCAGCCAATTAGAGCCAAGCTCGTGCATGTGTAGTTAGGTCCCGCCCAGATATATAAAGATTTTTTCCTTTAATATCTCGAAAACTACTGAACAGATTTGCACCATTTAAAAAAAGGGCACTTTCTGAACCAAGCACTACCTTTTTGCCAAATTTGGTGTAATTCCGTTCAGCAGTTTTGGCTGTAACCGTGTCTAAGGTTTCCTACGGAAAATTGATTTTTTTACCTCTATTTTTGAATTTCTCAGGAACTACTGAACGGATTTACACCATTTAAAAAAAAGGGAGGTTTGTGAACCAAGGGCTACCTTTTTACCAAATTTGGTGTAATTCCGTTCAGCAGTTCAGGCTGTAGCTGTGTCTAAAGTTTCCTATGGGAAATAACATGGGGAACATGTGTTTTGGGACCCCCCTTTTTTCTCGGCCCCCGCTTGACGAATCACCCCGAAACTTTCAGGATAGGAGCTGACCGGAGCGCCCCACTAGTTTTGAAAATTTCGCAAAGATTCATCATCCGGCGCCAAAGTTATTGGGAAAAGAAAAAACGCTTTTCCTATGGAAACTAGGTCCTAACTATAACTATCTACTGGCGACCGCCAGTAGATAATATATATATATATATATATATATATATATATATATATATATATATATATATATATATATATATATATATATCAAACAGCCGAAAGCTTGAAGTATGTACCCACAGCTGATGTGAACCTTGCGGTTCAAATAACAACGAAGACCAGCGTTAACATTTCCAGGCTTCTTTATTAGTGCCAACGCGTTTCGAGGCTCCAGCCTCTTCCTCTTGGGCAACTGGTAAGATGCGGCATAGATTTTCCAAGTCTGCATGCTTCCTTTTATGTGTATAGCCCGTAGGTAATATATATATATATATATATATATATATTATATATTCACTGAAAAAACCATAGGTTTCAGGGGCGTTATAGTTAGCTGGACATTTCACTCGTACAAAACCATTGAAATTCCCCCGTTATAGTTAGTTGAGCTAACTATAACTCGCTGCGTCCACAATGCACTGCTGATGACGTCACATATTACATCATTCATGAGATGGTCAGTGACATCACTCATGACATCACTGATGACATCTCAAATGACATCACTGATGACATCATCCAGTGAATGTGTGTTTTTCTGAAAATTAAATATGTTTTATATATGTATATCTCAAGGTCGATGGAAGAATAAATGGGTATATAAGTGTCTAAATGGATGATTTTTTTTTTTGTAAAATTGATTGTATAACGGACTGATCAAGTGTATCTTAGTGAATACATGGGTTAGTGAGTAATGTTTAAATATGTAAATATCTGTATCAGTCTCTCACTTTGTGTATAAGTGACTGCATGGGTTGGTGAGTAGCTACATCAGTGTCTATATGGGTTATTACTTGTTTTTTCGAGTATCAGTATGAGTGCCTGAGTGTCTGTATGGTTCAGTGGGGGGTATTACTTAGTGCATAGATGCATGAATGAGTGCGTCACTGTTTGTATGTGTTGAAGACAGTATGTGTGCAGGACTGTATGGGTGGATGAGTGTGTGTATGGGTGTGTTAGTGAGTGAATGACTGTCTCAATAGGGTCTTTATAAGTAACTACATATATTTTAAACTAGTATATGTGAGTATTGGTGTATATAAGTGAGTATATGTGAGAGTGAGAGATTGGAAGAGTTCCTGTATGAATAAGTATGTGTTTCTATAAGTGATTGTTTAAAAGAGTAAGTATGGGTAAGTTTCTGTAGAAGTAAGTGTGCTGGTGTGTGTATAACTGTATATGCAAGTAAATGGATGTTTGATTCTTTATTAGCATGAGTGACTATGTGTGTGAGTAACTCTATGGATGAGTGGCGGTGTGTAACAGCATGTATAGGTGTATGTGTACATATGTTAAGTCAGTACATGAATGAGTGACTGTATAGGACTGTTGGTGAATGCGTGGATGTGTATGTAGATCTTGAAATTACCGAATAGGTTGTTGTAACTGGCATTGGTATATCCATTGTTTTGAAAATGTTAGTTTCTATTTTTGAGTGTGTGTATCAAAGGTTATATTAGGGTGAGAGGAGGTCTGCCACTCTATCACAAGGATGATGTCATCAGTGATGTCATTTGAGATGTCATCAGTGATGTCATGAGTGATGTCACTGACCATGTCATGAGTGATGTAATATGTGACGTCATCAGCAGTGCATTGCGGGGGCACGAGTTATAGTTAGCTCAACTAACTATAACGGGGGAATTTCAATGGTTTTGTACGAGTGAAATGTCCAGCTAACTATAACGTCCCTGAAACCTATGGTTTTTTCAGTGAATTTCTAAGGTTTTTTAAATGCTAATTCCTAACTATAACGTGCCTGAAACCTATGGTTTTTTCAGTGAATTTCAAAGGTTTTTTAAATGCTAGTTTCTAACTGCCTACAGAGGTAGGACATGTGAAGAAAGAAGAAAAAACGCACAGAAAGAAAAAAAGAAATGCAGGAAGAAGCAACAGAAGTCCTCAAAGACGAAGAAAAGTGCAGGAAGAATCAAGACATGTGCACAAAGAACCAACAGAGGAGCAGAAAGAGGCCTTGTTACAAAATCATCCTTTGCCCACAACTTTTTCAGACGGGTACTGGTGTTAACTGACTCTGACTAACCAGGCCTAGAGCCAGTGGTATGCTAAAAGACACTTAGAATACAGTGAAAACACCTACATACACTAGGGAACACTATGCGTTGGGGTACCCCTGTGATTAGCATGACCTCCTCTGTAAGCCCCTAGTATATAATAGGGCAGGGGGATTAAAACTACCTCTTAAAACGCGCCATGGGGTGCGTTTGCACACTGATGAAGGGAGGGGGAGAGCCTGAGGTGACATGTGTGCAAACACGCCCTGTGGGCCCTCAGGCCCTCAGGAATTATTTCCCCAACTTAAAAGGCACCACAGAGCGTGTTTGCACACGTCACCTCAGGCCCCATCCCCTCCCTTCACCACTGTGTAAACGCGCCCTGTGGCTGTTTTAAGTTGGGAGATTAAGTCCCCTTGAATCCTGAGGGTCCCTAGGGTCCAAGTAGCCCACTAGGTACCGCCAGTAAGCGCCACAGAGCTGCGTTGCAGAGAGATGTAAAAAAGGGCATGGCCTAGAACACCTCTCTGCAACGCAGCGCAGTGGCGCTTACTGGAAGCACCTGGTGGGCTAGTTGGCCCCCAGGGTCCCTCAGGATTGAAGGGGAATTATTGCCCCGACTTAAAACGGACCACAGGGCGTGTTTGCACACGTCACCTCAGGCCCCGTCCCCTCCCTTCACCACTGTGTAAATGCGCCCTGTGGCCGTTTTAAGTTGGGAGATTAAGTCCCCTTGAATCCTGAGGGTCCCTAGGGTCCAACTAGCCCACTAGGTACCTCCAGTAAGCGCCACATAGCTGCGTTGCAGAGAGGTGTAAAAAGGTGCACGGCCTAGACCACCTCTCTGCAACGCAGCGCAGTGGTGCTTACTGGAAGCACCTGGTGGGCTAGTTGGCCCCTGGAGCCCTCAGGATTGAAGGGGAATTATTTCCCCAACTTAAAACGCGCCACAGGGCGTGTTTGCACACGTCACCTCAGGCCCCGTCCCCTCCCTTCCCCACTGTGTAAACACACCCTGTGGCCGTTTTAAGTTGGGAGATTAAGTCCCCTTAAATCCTGAGGGTCCCTAGGGGCAAATTAGCCCACTAGGTACCTCCAGTAAGCGCCATTGCAGAGATGTGTAAAAAGGGGCACGCCCTGCACCACCTCTCTGCAACGCAGCGCAGTGGCGCTTACTGGAAGCACCTGCTGGGCTAGTTGGCCCCCAGGGTCCCTCAGGATTGAAGGGGAATTATTTCCCCAACTTAAAACGCGCCACAGGGCGTGTTTGCACACGTCACCTCAGGCCCCGTCCCCTCCCTTCACCACAGTGTAAACGCGCCCTGTGGCCATTCTAAGTTGAGAGATTATGTCCCCTTGAATCCTAAGGGTCCCTGGGCTCAAACTAGCCCACTAGGTACCTCCAGTAAGCGCCACAGAGCTGTGTTGCAGAGAGGTGTAAAAGGGGCGTGGCCTCTGAACACCTTTCTGCAACGCAGCTCCTAGCGCATACTGGAGATACCTGTTGGGCTAGTTGGCCCTCAGGGACCCTCAGTATTGAAAGAGAATTAATTCCCCAACTTATAACTCGCCACGGGGCGCGTTTGCACAATGGTGAAGGAAGGGGGTGTGGCCTGAGGTGACATGTCTGCAAACACGCCCTGTGGTGCGTTTTAAGTTGGAGAATTAATTCCTCCTCAATCCTGAGGGTCCCTGGGGGCCAACTAGCCCACCAGGTACCTCCAGTATGCGCCAGAGAGCTGTGTTGCAGAGAGGTGTTCAGAGGCCACGCCCCTTTTACAACACTCTGCAACGCAGCTCCGTGGCGCTTACTGGAGGTACCTGGTGGGCTAGTTGGCCCCCAGGGACCCTCAGGATTGAAGGGGATTTAATTCCCCATCTTAAAACGCGCCACGGGGCCTGTTTGCACACATGTCACCTGAAGCCCCGCCCCCTCCCTTCACCACTGTGCAAACGCGCCCCGTGGTGCGTTTTAAGTTGGGGGATTAACTCCCCTTGAATCCTGAGGGTCCCTGGGGTGCAACTAGCCCAGCAGCTACCTCCATTAAGCGCCACAGAGCTGCGTTGCAGAGAGGTGTAAAAAGGGGCGTGGCCTCAGAACACCTCTCTGCAACGCAGCCCCCTGGCGCATACTGGAGGTTCCTGGTGGGCTAGTTGGCCCCCAGGGACCCCCAGTATTCAAGGGGAATTCGTTCCCCTTCTGCAAACGCGCCAGGGGGTGCGTTTGCAGAGTGCTCCAAGGAGGGAGCGTGGCCTCCGGCGCGAAGCCGGTATTTTTTTTAATTAGTTTTTTAAGAAAGGGGGCTGTGTGGCCCCCTTCTTTCTAATTTTTGGCCCTGGGGACCCCATCCCCCAGGGCCTGCCCCTAATATTTATTTTTTTAAACAAAAAATTTGGAAGGGGGCTGCGTGGCCCCCCTCCCCAGACCTTAATCGGCCCCGGGGACCCCATCCCCCGGGGCTTGGCCCTTTTTTTCCCCAAAAACTTATGGAGGGGGGCTGCGTCGCCCCCCTCCTCAGGTCACTTATTGCCCCAAGGACCCCATCCCCCAGGGCCGTTTTTTTTTTTTTTTTAATTATTATTTTTTTATTTTGGGGAGGGGGCCGCGTGGCCCCACTCCTAGGCCACTGTAGCCCCGGGACCCCATCCCCGGGGCTGGCCCTCTCCGTTGGGGACCGTGGGTGGGTCCCCAATACCCCCACGGTCCCGCCGGCTCCCCGCGTCCCTCGGGAGCCGGCATTGCTTTCCACATGGGGAGCTGCTAAGATGCAGCTCCCCGTGTGGAAAAGCAATTTGCTTTGGTTTTGGAAGAGAGAGCAGGTTTCCTGCTCTCTCTTCCAAAACAAAGCAGTTTGCTATGACAGGACGGGAGCCGCGAGGCTCCCGTCCTGTCATAGCAAACTACAGTGTCCCGGGGTAGGCACCCCGGGACACTGCAGGAGCTGGCCCTGGGGGTGGCGGTCCCCAGGGCCATCAAGGGCTCCAGGAGGGGGCCGCGTGGCCCCCTCCCATCACTTGCACAGCCCCGGGAGGTGGTGGTCCCCGGGGCTCTGAGGTCCGTAACGGACTCCCAGATTTAAATATTTAGTGCCCCGGGGAGGTGGCAGTCCCCGGGGCGTGTGGGGGGGCTGGAGCCCCCCCACACAGGTAATAGTATTAAAAAAAAAGAAGCCCCGGGGGGTGGCGGTCCCCTGGGCTGCGGGAGGGCCGAGAGCCCTCCCGCACCATTTTTTTTGTAAAGCCCCGGGGGGTGGCAGTCCCCAGGGCTTGGGGGGGCCTTAGAGGCCCCCCCATCATAAATATGATCAACCCCCGCATGCCCCCGGGACTTGGCCCACCCGGGGGCCAATTAAGACGAAGTGCGGGAGTCCGCGCTTTGTTTTTTTATCGGCAGGATCCGCGCACCCAGCGCGTTTTTTGCCGATTTTAAAAAAAAAAAAAAAAATTTTGGGCCCTGGGGGTCCTTGTAGGACCCCCTGAGCAGGCCTAGGGGGTCAGGGTGTTTCTACCCTGCCCCCTTTTTGCGTTTTGCACACTTTTTTTACTGCTTTCTTGTTCCTCGGTTCTACCGAGGAACAAGATGGCTGCCAACACTTCCTGATTTGGAGTGTTGACAGCCAATTAGCATACAGCTCGTGATCGGGAGGGTGCGCGGACCCTACGCGGCCATAGATATATATGTGATTTTATTTTTGATTTTCTCAGGAACTACTGAACGGATTTACACCATTTAAGCAAAAGGCACGACCCTGAACCAAGGGCTACCTTTTTGGCAAACTTGGTGTAATTCCGTTCAGCAGTTCGGGCTGTAGCTGCGACTAAAGGTTCCTATGGAAAAATGAATGGGGAAAACACGTTTTGGGACCCCCCTTTTTTCTCGGCCCCCGCTTGACAAATCACCCCGAGACTTTCAGGATAGGAGCGGACCGGAGCGCCCCAACGAGTTGGAAACTTTCGCGAAGATTCGTCAACCGGCGCCAACGTTATTGCAAATAGAATGTTGCAGATTTCCTATGGAAAATAGGTCCTAACTATAACTATCTACTGGCGACCGCCAGTAGATAATATATATATATATATATTCAGAAACACAAAGGATGCTGCACTCCAGAGATTGGTTTCAGAGTTGCTTTATTTTCACCACGACTGGTGGTAGTGGTGGTGAAAATAAAGCAACTCTGAAACCGGTCTTGGAGTGCGGCATCCTTTGTGTTTCTGAATTTAAATATCAGGTAAGGATTCTACCCGTTGCTGCCTGCACCAGGTATTGAGCGCGCTGACATTTGGAATTAATTGTTTGATATATATATATATTTACAGAGAGATTTCCCAGTGCTGAAAATATGAGACTGTGAAAGAACTATATTGAGTCTCTTTGAAGTTGCATGAAAGGCAGTAAAGTGTGGTACTGCTGCAGAGTACAAAAAAAAATTCCTGCTAGATAGAGATATCTGACTTTTGTCTAGTGGCAGTTTTGACGCTATAGCCACGCAGTAGAAACACTTTGAAACAGATGAAATGTATGTGAAAGAGGGGCTATGGAGAGATGAGGGGCACGTTTGCAAGGATGGTAGTGAGGGAGTCAAAGGAGGTTATAGTGTGCAATTGTAAAGCACACGTTCACCCGTAGGCATCTTGGCACCAAAATGATGGTCGCACTGGCTCCCACCAGCGCTAAAAGGCTGCGATGATGGGTATGTTGCAAGGTAAAGTAATACTGTGACTTTTTTCTCTCTTTCTTAGTCTTTTTGGAGAGCGTACGGATTTCGCAAAGGTAAGGTGACTTCGTCATTATTGACTGTTAAACACTTCACTCACGCACACACCCACCTACACTTTAAAACCAACAACCTATCTGCCTTCTACGTAGGATAGTGTTTTAAAAGGATAGTTTTAGGCACTAGCAGAGATGGCATATCGTTGGATGAATTCGCCCAGGCCCTAAGTCTGGTTCTGGAGTCCAGCTCTGAGGCAGGATCAGAGACTGAGACAGCAGATACTGAGACAGCATCTGAGGGAGAGGACAATGGAGCCGAATCTGGGAGTGATTTTTCAGTCGGCGCAGTTCCATCCGACGACTCCTCGTCCAGCGATTCTGAAGGAGACGATGTCAGTCGTGCTGTCCCTTTGCCATCACAGTCTGTGCAGCAGGACACCAGTAACAGGTTAGAGCAACCCAGAGTGCAGGCACGTGCGGCCGCAAGCACAGACGGAGTGCTGTCTTGGCAGCCTCCCAATTTAGTTCAGCCCCAAATTCCGCCTTTCACTGGTGACGCTGGATGTAAAGTCGATACGGTGAATTTTTTGCCAATTGACTACGTCCATCTCTTTTTGGATGTTGACTTCCTTGACGAAATTGTGCAGCAAACAAATTTGCGTGCCGAACAATTTCTGAGGGAGCAAGGAGGCACTTTTGGGCCTCATTCTAGGGTGCGCAAGTGGACTCCCACTACTTTAGGGGAGTTGAAGATTTTTTGGGCCTCACGCTTAAAATGGGGGTAGTGCATAAACCAACCTTGCTATCCTACTGGTCTACTCGCACGGTTTGGTTAACCCCCATCTTTGCACCATACATGAGCAGAGATCGTTTTTTGCTATTGCAGCGCATGCTGCATTTCAATGACAATTCTGCTGCATTGCCCCGGGACCATCCAGACCATGACAGGTTGTTCATAATTCGGCCTGTCGTGGAACATTTGTCTGCCAGGTTTCCAGAGGTTTATACTCCTGGAAAGAATATAGCCATTGATGAGTCCTTGATCTTGTATAAAGGGCGGCTGCTGTTTAGGCAGTACATTCCGAGCAAACGCGCTCGCTATGGCATCAAGCTGTACATGCTGTGTGAGAGCTCGACTGGCTATGTGTACAGCTTGAGAGTGTATACAGGGAAGGACACAACTCTTAACCCTGTAGGTTGCCCTCCCACGCTAGGGGTCACAGGAAAGATTGTATGGGAGCTTGTCCAGCCACTTCTTCACAAAGGTTATAACCTTTATGTGGACAATTTCTGTACAGGAGTAGAGCTGTTCAGTGAGCTCTACAAAGCTGGCACCGTGGCTTGCGGTACAATTCGTAGTCACCGCAAAGGATTCCCGCAGGAGCTTGTTTGCAAGAAGCTCCAGAAATCCCAGAGCACTGCGTTGCGTTCCAACAAACTGCTCGCAGTCAAGTTCTCAGATAGGCGTGACGTGTACGTGCTCACTACAATTCATGCTGAGAGCACTTCCCCTGTCACGGTTTGGGGTCAGATGGCCGAAGTCCACAAGCCCACCTGTATACTTGATTACAACAAGTACATGGGCGGAGTGGACAAGAACGACCAGGTTCTTCAGCCATACAATGCGAGTCGTAAAACTCGCACTTGGTATAAGAAACTGTTTACGCACCTGATCCAGATGGCAACATACAATGCGTATGTTGTTTATCGTGAGACCACCACAGGAAGACTCATGTCTTTCCTTGACTTTCAGTCAGGAGACCTTGGGGAACGCTGGGTGGTAGGAAATTTGTGTCTGCCCGGTGATGCCACAACTTTCCCACACAAAAATGTGTGGAAAAAGTGATTTTTTCAGCTAAATTTGAGGTTTGCAGGGGATTCTGGGTAAGAAAACGTTGGGGGATCCACGCAAGCCATACCTCCCTGGAACCCCCCGGGTGACTAGTTTTCAGAAATGTGTGGGTTTGATAGGTTTCCCTAGCTGGCCGCCGAGCAATTGGCCAAAAACCCAGGTGACCCCCCTTGCAAAACCAGGTTGTTTTGTGATAGGCAATTTTGATGTGCCCTCAATACGTTTTGGGCCGTTTCCTGTCGCGGGTACTTGGGCCTCCCACACAAGTGAGGTACCATTTTTCTCTGAAGACTTTGGGGAACGTGGGGTGGGTGGAATTTTGTGGTTCCACGCAGATTCCAGAACTTTCCACCACAGAAATGTGAGGAAAATTTGTTTTTTTGATAATTTCTTAGGTTTGCAAGGGATTCTGGGTAACAGAACCTGTTGAGAGCCAGCCAAGTCACCCCATCCTGGATTCCCCTGGGTGTCTAGTTTTCAAAAATGTATAGGTTTGCTAGGTTTCCCTTGGTGCCAGAAGAGCTAGTGTTCAAAATCTACAGCTAGGCACTTTGCAAAAAAAGGGTCAGTTTTCACTGCGAAAATGTGGTGTGTCCACGTTGCGTTTTGGGCCGTTTCCTGTCGCGGGTACTTGGTCCTCCCACACAAGTGAGGTACCATTTTTCTCGGAAGACTTTGGGGAACGCGGGGTGGGTGGAATTTTGTTAATCCACGCAGATTCCAGAACTTTCCACCACAGAAATGTGAGGAAAATGTGTTTGTTTTGACAATTTTTTAGGTTTGCAAGGGATTCTGGGTAACAGAACCTGGTGAGAGCCAGCCAAGTCCCCCCATCCTGGATTCCCCTGGGTGTCTAGTTTTTAAAAATGTATAGGTTTGCTAGGTTTCCCAAGGTGCCGGCAGAGCTAGGGTTCAAAATCTACAGTTAGGCACTTTGCAAAAAAGGGTCAGTTTTCACTGCGAAAATGTGGTGTGTCCATGTTGCGTTTTGGGCCGTTTCCTGTCGTGGGTACTTGGGCCTCCCACACAAGTGAGGTACCATTTTTCTCGGAAGACTTTGGGGAACGCTGGGTGGGTGGAATTTTGTGGATCCACGCAGATTCCAGAACTTTCCACCACAGAAATGTGAGGAAAATGTGTTTTTTTTGACAATGTCTTAGGTTTGCAAGGGATTCTGGGTAACAGAACCTGGTGAGAGCCAGCCAAGTCACCCCATCCTGGATTCCCTGGGGTGTCTAGTTTTCAAAAATGTATAGGTTTGCTAGGTTTCCCTAGGTGCCAGAAGAGCAAGGGTTCAAAATCTACAGCTTGGCACTTTGCAAAAAAAGGGTCAGTTTTCACTGCGAAAATGTGGTGTGTCCACGTTGCGTTTTGGGCCATTTCCTGTCGCGGGTACTTTGGCCTCCCACACAAGTGAGGTACCATTTTTCTCGGAAGACTTTGGGGAACGCGGGGTGGGTGGAATTTTGTGGATCCACGCAGATTCCAGAACTTTCCACCACAGAAATGTGAGGAAAATTTGTTTTTTTTGACAATTTGTTAGGTTTGCAAGGGATTCTGGGTAACAGAACCTGGTGAGAGCCAGCCAAGTCCCCCATCCTGGATTCCCCTGGGTGTCTAGTTTTTAAAAATGTATAGGTTTGCTAGGTTTCCCTAGGTGCCGGCAGAGCTAGGGTTCAAAATCTACAGTTAGGCACTTTGCAAAAAAAGGGTCAGTTTTCACTGCGAAAATGTGGTGTGTCCATGTTGCGTTTTGGGCCGTTTCCTGTCGTGGGTACTTGGGCCTCCCACACAAGTGAGGTACCATTGTTCTCGGAAGACTTTGGGGAACGCTGGGTGGGTGGAATTTTGTGGATCCACGCAGATTCCAGAACTTTCCACCACAGAAATGTGAGGAAAATGTGTTTTTTTTGACAATGTCTTAGGTTTGCAAGGGATTCTGGGTAACAGAACCTGGTGAGAGCCAGCCAAGTCACCCCATCCTGGATTCCCCTGGGTGTCTAGTTTTCAAAAATGTATAGGTTTGCTAGGTTTCCCTTGGTGCCAGAAGAGCTAGGGTTCAAAATCTACAGCTTGGCACTTTGCAAAAAAAGGGTCAGTTTTCACTGCGAAAATGTGGTTTGTCCAAGTTGCGTTTTGGGCCGTTTCCTGTCGCGGGTACTTTGGCCTCCCACACAAGTGAGGTACCATTTTTCTCGGCAGACTTTGGGGAACGCGGTGTGGGTGGAATTTTGTGGATCCACGCAGATTCCAGAACTTTCCACCACAGAAATGTGAGGAAAATGTGGTTTTTTTGACAATTTTTTAGGTTTGCAAGGGATTCTGGGTAACAGAACCTGGTGAAAGCCAGCCAAGTCACCCCATCCTGGATTCCCCTGGGTGTCTAGTTTTAAAAAATGTATAGGTTTGCTAGGTTTCCCTAGGTGCCAGAAGAGCTAGGGTTCAAAATCTACAGCTAGGCACTTTGCAAAAAAAGGGTCAGTTTTCACTGCGAAAATGTGGTGTGTCCACGTTACGTTTTGGGCCGTTTCCTGTCACTGGTACTTGGGACTCCCACAAAAGTGAGGTACAATTTTTCTCGGAAGACTTTGGGGAACCCGGGGTGGGTGGGTGGAATTTTGTGGATCCATGCAGATTCCAGAACTTTCCACCACAGAAATGTGAGGAAAATGTGTTTTTTTGGACAATTGTTTAGGTTTGCAAGGGATTCTGGGTAACAGAACCTGGTGAGAGCCAGCCAAGTCACCCCATCCTGGATTCCCCTGGGTGTCTAGTTTTCAAAAATGTATAGGTTTGCTAGGTTTCCCTAGGTGCCAGAAGAGCTAGGGTTCAAAATCTACAGCTAGGCACTTTGCAAAAAAAGGGTCAGTTTTCACTGCGAAAATGTTTTGTGTCCACGTTGCGTTTTGGGCCGTTTCCTGTTGCGGGTACTTGGGCCTCCCACACAAGTGAGGTACCATTTTTCTCATAAGACTTTGGGGAACGCGGGGTGGGTGGAATTTTGTGGATCAACGCAGATTCCAGAAGTTTCCACCACAGAAATGTGAGGAAAATGTGGGTTTTTTGACAATTATTTAGGTTTGCAAGGGATTCTGGGTAACAGAACCTGGTGAGAGCCAGCCAAGTCACCCCATCCTGGATTCCCCTGGGTGTCTTGTTTTTAAAAATGTATAGGTTTGCTAGGTTTCCCTAGGTGCCGGCAGAGCTAGGGTTCAAAATCTACAGCTAGGCACTTTGTAAAAAAAGGGTCCGTTTTCACTGCGAAAATGTGGTGTGTCCACGTTGCGTTTTGGGCCGTTTCCTGTCGCGGGTACTTGGGCCTTCCACACAAGTGAGGTACCATTTTTCTCAGAAGACTTTGGGGAACGTGGGGTGGGTGAAATTTTGTGGATCCACGTAGATTCCAGAACTTTCCACCACAGAAATGTAAGGAAAATTTGTTTTTTTGGACAATTTTTTAGGTTTGCAAGGGATTCTGGGTAACAGAACCTGGTGAGAGCCAGCCAAGTCACCCCATCCTGGATTCCCCTGGGTGTCTAGTTTTTAAAAATGTATAGGTTTGCTAGATTTCCCTAGGTGCCGGCAGAGCTAGGGTTCAAAATCTACAGCTTGGCACTTTTCAAAAAAGGGTCAGTTTTCACTGCGAAAATGTGGTGTGTCCACGTTGCGTTTTGGGCAGTTTCCTGTCGTGGGTACTTGGGCCTCCCACTCAAGTGAGGTACCATTTTTTTCGGAAGACTTTGGGAAATGCAGGGTGGGTGTAATTTTGTGGATCGTCGCAGATTCCAGAACTTTCCACCACAGAAATGTGAGGAAAATGTGTTTTTTTTTACAATTTTTTTGGTTTGCAAGGGATTCAAGGGTAACAGAACATGGTGAGAGCCAGCCAAGTCACCCCATCCTTGACTACCCTGGGTGTCTAGTTTTAAAAATGTATAGGTTTGCTAGGTTTCCCTAGGTGCCGGCAGAGCAAGAGTTCAAAATCTACAGCTAGGCACTTTACAAAAAATGGGTCAGTTTTCACTGTAAAAATAAAGTGTGTCCACGTTGCGTTTTGAGCCGTTTCCTGTCGCAGGCACTAGGCCTACCCACCCAAGTGAGGTACCATTTTTATCGGGAGACTTAGGGTAACACAGAATTGTAGAGCAACTGTTATTACCTATTGACTTTCAATGCATTTCTGCCTTCCAAATGAAAGACAATGTATAAAAAGAAGTCATTTTGAAAAATGACCTATAATTCTCATGCTAGTATGGGTACTCACAATTTCGAAAATGTGCAAATATCTACTGTTTCTAAACTCTATATTTTGTTCCAATTTCAGAAATACATAGGTGTTTTTCATACAGATTTTTCCATGTATATATTTACCCAAAATAATTGCTATATACCCGGTATATAATTAAAAACCATTGCAAGCCGCTTCTCAGTTGTTGGCTCTGGGTTCGTCGGGTTCTTGGTGAACCTACAAGTCCTATATATCCCCACAACCAGAAAGGTCCAGCGGATGTAACGGTATATTGCTTTCAAACAGCTGTCATAATTTGAAGAAGTTACAGGTGAAAAAGTTGACACAAATGTCTGGTTTTTTCAACTAATTTTCAATTTTTCCTATATTCAATGGTTAGTTTCTATAAAGAAACCTTGAAGGATCTACACAAATGACCCCTTGATGAATTCAGAATTTTATCTACTTTTCTAAAATGTATAGCTTTCCAGGATCCATTATTGCTTTCATACCCATTTCTACCATTAACTGGAAAGAGTTTGAAAGCACAAAAAATAGCAAAAATGGGCTACGTCCCAGAAAAATACCAAAACTGTATAAAAAATTTTGGTTTTCTGACAAAAGTCTGCTTGTCCCTGAAAGCTGAGAAAATGGTGATTTCAGGACCACAACTCCTTTTTTGATACCATTTGCAGGGAAAAAACCAGACGCTTTCATTTGTAGCCCTTTTTTTCCCATTTTTCCCCCAAAAAACAAAATTTACCTGTATTTCGGCTAATTTCTGGATCCCCTCCAGGGGAATCGAGAAACCCTGGGTAGCTTTAGAATCACCATGATGTTGGAAGAAAAGGACGCAAATTTGGCGTGGATACCTTATGTGGTCAAAAAGTTACAGAGGCCTAATTGTGAACTACCCCAAATAGCCAAAAAAGGGCTCAGCACTGGGGGGTAAAAGGCCCAGCAGTTAAGGGGTTAAGCACCTCTGTTGCTTCTTTCTGCACTTCTCTTGCTTCTTTCTATACCGCTCTTGCCTCTTTCTGTACTCCTTTTGCCTCTTTGTGCACCTATCTTGACTCTTTCTGCCTCTCTTGCCTTTTTCTGCAGTTCTCTTGCCTCTTTCTGCACCTCTGTTGGTTCTTTCTGCACAGCTCTAGCTTCTTTTTGCACCTCTGTTGCAAATTTCTGCATCCCTCTTGCCTCTTTCTGTACCCCTCTTCCCTCTTTATGCACCTCTCATGCCTCTGTCTGCACACCTGTTCCCTCTTTCTGCACCCCTTTTACCTGTTTCTGCAACTCTCTTGCCTTTTTCTGCAGTTCTCTTGCCTCCTTCTGCACCTCACTTGCCTCTTTCTGCACTTCTCTTGTTTCTTTCTGCACCCTTCTTCCTTTTTCTGCACATCTCTTGCCTCTTTCTGCACGTCTCTTGCTTCATTCTGCACATCTCTTTGTTCTTTTTGCACTGCTCTTGCCTCTTTCTGCACTCCTCTTGCCTCTTTGTGCACCTCTTTTGCTTCTTTCTATACTTCTCTCTCCTCTTTCTGCACCCCTCTTGACTCTTTCTGCACCTCTGTTGCTTCTTTCTGCACTTGTATTGCCTCTTTCTGCACCTCTCTTGCTTCTTTATGCACCCCTGTTGTCTCTTTCTGCACCCCTGTTGTCTCTTTCTGCACTCGTCTTCCCTCTTTCAGCAACGCTCTTGCTTCTTTCTGCACTTCTCTTGCTACTTTCTGCACCCCTCTTGCCTCTTTCTGCACCCCTCTTGCCTCTTTCTGCACCTCTTTTGCTTCTTTCTGCACTTCTCTCTCCTCTTTCTGTACCCCTCTTGCCTCGTTTTGCACCTCTGTTGGTTCTTTCTGCACTTCCCTTGCTTCTTCCTACACCTCTGTTGCTTCTTTCAGCAATTCTCTTGCCTCTTTCTGCACTTCTCCTGCTTGTTTCTGCACCTCTCGCGTCTTTCTGCACCTCTGTTGCCTCTTTCTGCACTTCACTTGCTTCTTTCTGCACCTCTCTTGCCTCTTTCGGCACCTCTGTTGCTTTTTTCTGTACTTCTCTTGCCTCTTTCTGCACCCTTCGTGCCTTTCAGCACCTCTGTTACTTCGTTCTGCACTTCTCTCTCTCCCTTCTTTCTGCACTTCTCCTGCCTCTTTCTGTACCTCTCTTGTCTCTTTGTGCACCCCTCCTATCTTTTTCTGCAACCCTCTTGCCTCTTTTTGCACCTCTGTTGATTCATTCTGCACTGCTCTTGCTTCTTTCTGTACCTCTCTTGCCTCTTTCGGCACCTCTGTTGCTTCTTTCTGCACTTCTCTTGCCTCTTTCCGCACCTCTGACTTAGAGGTAGTTTTATTCCCCCTGCACTATTATGTACTAGGGCCTTAAGGGGAGTTCATGCCAATCTCAGGGGTACCCCAACCCATAGTGTACCCTAGTGTATGTAGGTGTTTTCACTGTATTCTAAGTGTCTTTCAGCATAGCACTAGCTCCGGGTCTGGTTAGTCAGAGTCAGTTACCACCAGTACCAGTCAGCAAAAAGTTGGGGGCACAGGATGACTTTGCAACAAGGCCTCTTTCTGCACCTCTGTTGGTTCTTTCTGCATATCTCTTGCTTCTTTCTGCAACTTTCTTCATCTTTCTGGACTTCTGTTGCCTCTTTCTGCATTTCTCTTGCTTCTTTCTGCGCTTTTCTTCCTCTTTCTGCACATGGAATAGTTAGAAATTAGCATTTAAAAAACCTTCAAAATTCACTGAAAAAACCATAGGTTTCAGGGACGTTATAGATAGAAATTATATTTAATAAACCTTTGATATTCACTAAAAAAACATAGGTTTCAGGGACGTTATAGTTAGAAATTAGCATTTAAAAAACCTTAGAAATTCACTGAAAAAACCACAGGTTTCAGGGACGTTATAGTTAGTTAGACATTTCACTCGTACAAAACCAGAGAAATTCGGCCATTATAGTTAGTTCAGCTAACTATAACTCACACCCCGCAATGCACTGCTGATGACGTCACATATTACATCATTCATGACATGGTCAGTGACATCACTGATGACATCTCTGATGACATCTCAAATGACATCACTGATGACGTCACCGATGACGTCACTGATGACATCATCCACGTGATAATCTGATGCACCTCCTCATACCCTAATATAACCTTTGATACACCCACTCTAAAATACAGACTACCATTTTCGAAACCATAGACACACCAATACCAGTTACTACATACCCACTCACTGATTCCTAGGTCTACACACACATCCACTCATTCACCCATACAGTCACTCATACATGCAGCCACTCATCAATACGGCACTATCAAATGCACTCATACACCTATACAGACACTCACACACGGCCACTCATCCAGTGAGTTACAAACACACGTCTAGTCAGTCATGCAAAGAATCAATCACACTCCCATTTACTCACCTATACAGTTATACACACACCACCTCACTTATTCATACATATACTAACACATACTTACACTCTTATACAATCACTAATACAAGCACACACTCATCCATACAGCCACTCTCACAATCACTCACTCTCACATATAGTCATTTATATACTCCAACACAAACGTATACTGCCTTTTACATATGTAGTTACTCACACATGTACCACTGAGACATCCATTCACTCACCAATGCACCCATACACACACTCACCCACCCATACAGTCCATCACAGATGCACTCTTGAAGCCATACACCCAGTGAACCACCCACTCACACATCTATGCACACAGTCACACCCCCCCACCCACGCACATAGACACTCAGGCACCCATACAGATACTCAGACAACCGATCAATAACCCATATAGACACTCATTTAGCTACTCACCAACCCATGCAACCGCTTACACACCAACTGACAGACTGATACAGACATTTACACAGTTTAGTCACTAATCCATGCATTCTCTTGCCTCTTTCTGCACTTCTCTTCCTTCTTTCTGCACATCTCTTGCCTCTTTTTGAACTTCTCTTGCTTCTTTCTGCACCTCTCTTGCCTATTTCTGCACTTTACGTGCCTCTTTCTGTACCTCTCTTGCCTCTTTCTGTACCTCACTTGCCTCTTTCTGCACTTCTTTTGCCTCTTTCTGCACTTCTCTTGCATCTTTCTGCACTTCTCTTTCTTCTTTCCGCACTTCTCTTGCCTCTTTCTGTACCTCTCTTGCCTCTTTCTGCATCACACTTGCCTCTTTCTGCACTTCATTTGCCTCTTTCTGTACTTCTCTTACCTCTTTCTACACTTCTCTTGCTTCTTTCTGCACTTCTCTTGGCTCTTTCTGTACTTCTATTTCCTTTTTATGCACTTCTCTTGCTTCTTTCTGCACATCTCTTGCCTCTTTCTGCACTTCTCTTCCCTCTTTTTGCGCTTCTCTTCCCTCTTTCTGCACTTCTATTGCCTGTTTCTGCACTTCTCTTCCTTCTTTCTGCACTTCTCTTGCCTCTTTCTGTACTACTGTTGCCACTTTCTGCACTTCTCTTGCCTCTTTCTGCACTTCTCTTCCCTCTTTCTGTATTTCACTTGCCTATTTGTGCACATTACTTGCCTCTTTCTGTACCTCTCTTGCCTCTTTCTGCACCTCACTTGCCTCTTTCTGCACTTCTTTTGCCTCTTTCTGCACTTCTCCTGGCTCTTTCTGCACTTCTCTTGCCTTCTTCTGCAATTTTCTTCCCTCTTTCTGTATTTCACTTGCCTCTTTCTGCACCTCACTTGCCTCTTTCTGTACCTCTCTTGCCTCTCTGCACCTCGCTTGCCTCTTCGTGCACTTCTCTTGCCTCTTTCTGCACTTCTCTTGCCTCTTTCTGCACTTCTCTTGCCTCTTTCTGCAATCCTCTTGTCTCTTTCTGTACCTCTCCTGCCTCTTTCTGTACCTCACTTGCCTCTTTTTGCACTTCTCTTGTTTCTTTCTGCACCTCTCTTACCTATTTCTGCACCTTACTTGCCTCTTTCTGTACCACTCATGGCTCTTTCTGCACCTCACTTCCCTCTTTCTGCACTTCTCTTGCCCCTTTCTGCATTTCTCGTGCCTCTTTATGCACTTCTCTTGCCTCTTTCTGCACTTCTCGTGCCTCTTTTTGCACAAGTCTTGCTTTTTTCTGCATATCACTTGCCTTTTTGTGCGCATCTCTTGCCTGTTTCTGTATTTCTTTTGCCTCATTCTCCACTTCTCTTGCATGTTTCTGCATGTCTCTTGCCTCTTTCTGCAGATTTCTTACTCTTTCTGCACCTCTGTTGCTTCCTTCTACACTTCTCTTGCCTCTTTCTGCACCCCTGTTGCTTCATTCTGCACTTTCCATGCTTCTTTCTGCATCTGTCTTGCTTCTTTCTATACCCCTGTTGTCTCTTTCTGCACTCGTCTTCCCTCTTTCTCTACCTTTCTTGCCTATTTCTGCATCTCACGTGCCTCTTTCTGCACTTTTCTTGCTTCTTTCTACATCTCTGTTGCTTATTTCAGCAATTCTCTTGCCTCTTTCTGCAGTTCTCTTGCCTGTTTCTGCACCCCTCTTGCCTCTTTCTGCACCCGTTCTTCCCTATTTGTGCAACTCTATAGCCTCTTTCTACACCTCTCTTCCCTCTTTCTGCACCTCTCTTGCCTCTTTCTGTACCTCTGTTGCTTCTTTCTGCACTTCTCTTGACTCTTTCTGCACCCTTCGCGCCTCTTTCAGCACCTCTGTTGCTTCTTTCTGCACCTCTCTTCCTTCTTTCTGCACCCCTCCTGCCTCTTTCTGTACCCATCTTGCCTCTTTCTGCACCTCTCCTACCTATTTCTGATCCCCTCTTGCCTCTTTTTGCACCTCTGTTGTTTCTTTCTGCACTTCTATTGCTTCTTTCTGCACCTCTTTTGCAAATTTCTGCATCCCTCATGCCTTTCTGCACCCCTCTTCCCTATTTCTCCACCTCTCTTCCTTCTTAATGCACTTTTCTTGCTACTTTCTGCACTGCTCTTGCTTCTTTCTGCACCTCTCGTGCAAATTTCTGTATCCCTCTTACCTCTTTCTGTACCCCTGTTCCCTCTTTCTGTACCTTTCTTGCCTGTTTGTGCACCTCTCTTGCCTCTTTCGGCACCTCTGTTGCTTCTTTCTGCACTTCTCTTGCCTCTTTCTCTACCCCTCTTGCCTCTTTAAGCACCTCTGTTGCTTCTTTCTGCACTTCTCTTGCTTCTTTCTACACCCCTCTTGCCTCTTTCTGCACCCCTCTTGCCTCTTTCTGCACCCCTTTTGCCTCTTTGTGCACCTCTCTTGACTCTTTCTGCACCTCTCTTGCCTTTTTCTGCAGTTCTCTTGCCTCTTTCTGCAACTCTGTTGATTCTTTCAGCACTGCTCTTGCTTCTTTTTGCACCTCTGTTGCAAATGTCTGCATCCCTCTTGCCTCTTTCTGTACTCCTCTTCCCTCTTTCTGTACCTCTCTTGCCTCTGTCTGCACACCTGTTCCCTCTTTCTGCACCCCTTTTACCTGTTTCTGCAACTCTCTTGCCTCTGTCAGCAGTTCTCTTGCCTCCTTCTGCACCTCACTTGCCTCTTTCTGCACTTCTCTTGTTTCTTTCTGCACCCGTCTTCCTTTTTCTGCACATCTCTTGCCTCTTTCAGCACGTCTCTTGCCTCATTCTGCACATCTCTTGGTTCTTTCTGCACTGCTCTTGCCTCTTTCTGCACTCCTCTTGCCTCTTTGTGCACCTCTTTTGCTTCATTCTACACTTCTCTCTCCTCTTTCTGCACCCCTCTTGACTCTTTCTGCACATCTGTTGCTTCTTTCTGCACTTGTATTGCCTCTTTCTGCACCTCTCTTGCTTCTTTCTGCACCCCTGTTGTCTCTTTCTGCACCCGTTGTCTCTTTCTGCACTCGTCTTCCCTCTTTCTGCACCTCTCTTGCTTCTTTCTGCACTTCTTTTGCCTCTTTCTGCACCTCTCTTGCTTCTTTCTGCACCCTTCTTCCTTTTTCTGCACATCTCTTGCCTCTTTCTGAACATCTCTTGCCTCATTCTGCACATCTCTTGGTTCTTTCTGCACTGCTCTTGCCTCTTTCTGCACCCCTCTTGTCTCTTTCTGCACCTCTTTTGCTTCTTTCTGCACTTCTCTCTCCTCTTTCTGTACCCCTCTTGCCTCTTTTTGCACCTCTGTTGGTTCTTTCTGCACTTTCCTTGCCTCTTTCTGCACTTCTCTTGCTTGTTTCTGTACCTCTCTTGCGTCTTTCTGCACCTCTGTTGCCTCTTTCTGCACTTCACTTGCTTCTTTCTGCACCTCTCTTGCCTCTTTCGGCACCTCTGTTGCTTTTTTCTGTACTTCTCTTGCCTCTTTCTGCACACTTTGTGCCTCTTTCAGCACCTCTGTTACTTCTTTCTGCACTTCTCTCCCTTCTTTCTGCACTCCTCCTGCCTCTTTCTGTACCTCTCTTGTCTCTATGTGCACCCCTCCTACCTTTTTCTGCACCCCTCTTGCCTCTTTTTGCACCTCTGTTGATTCATTCTGCACTGCTCTTGCTTCGTTCTGTACCTCTCTTGCCTCTTTCGGCACCTCTGTTGCTTCTTTCTGCACTTCTCTTGCCTCTTTCCGCACCAATGACTTAGAGGTAGTTTTATTCCCCCTGCCCTTTTATGTACTAGGGCCTTAAGGGGAGTTCATGTCAATCTCAGGGGTACCCCAACCCATAGTGTACCCTAGTGTATGTAGGTGTTTTCACTGTATTCTAAGTGTCTTTCAGCATAGCACTGGCTCCGGGCCTGGTTAGTCAGAGTCAGTTACCACCAGTACCAGTCAGCAAAAGGTTGGGGGCACAGGATGACTTTGCAACAAGGCCTCTTTCTGCACCTCTGTTGGTTCTTTCTGCATATCTCTTGCTTCTTTCTGCAACTTTCTTCGTCTTTCTATACTTCTGTTTCCTCTTTCTGCATTTCTCTTGCTTCTTTCTGCGCTTTTTTTCCTCTTTCTGCACATGTCCTACCTCTGAGAGAATAGTTAGAAATTAGCATTTAAAAAACCTTCAAAATTCACTGAAAAAAACATAGGTTTCAGTGACGTTATAGTTAGAAATTATCATTTAAAAAACCTTTGATATTCACTTAAAAACATAGGTTTCAGGGCCGTTATAGTTAGAAATTAGCATTTAAAAAACCTTAGAAATTCACTGAAAAAACCACAGATTTCAGGGACGTTATAGTTAGTTAGACATTTCACTCATACAAAACCAGAGAAATTCGGCCGTTATAGTTAGTTCAGCTAACTATAACTCGTGCCCCCGCAATGCACTGCTGATGATGTCACATATTACATCATTCATGACATGGTCAGTGACATCACTGATGACATCTCAAATGACATCACTGATGACATCATCCATGTGATAATCTGATGCACCTCCTCCTACTCTAATATAACCTTTGATACACCCACTCTAAAATACAGACTACCAATTTTCGAAACCATAGACACACCAATACCAGTTACTACATACCCACTCACTGATTCCTAGGTCTACACACACATCCACTCATTCACCCATACAGTCACTCATACATGCAGTCACTCATCAATACGGCACTATCATATGCACTCATACTCCTATACAGACACTCACACACTGCCACTCATCCATAGAGTTACTCACACATCTAGTCAGTCATTCAAAGAATCAATCACACTCCCATTTACTCAACTATACAGTTATACACACACCACCTCACTTATTCATACATATACTAACACATACTTACACTCTTATACAATCACTAATACAAGTACACATTCATCCATACAGCCACTCTCACAATCACACACTCTCACTTATACCCATTTATATACTCCAACACACATATATACTGCCTTTCACATATGTAGTTACTCACACATGTACCACTGAGATATACATTCACTCACTAACACACTCACCCACCCATACAGTCCATCACAGATGCACTCTTGAAACCATGCACCCAGTGAATCACCCACTCACACATCTATGCACAGAGTCACACACACCCCACCCACACAAACACTCAGGCACCCATACAGATACTCAGACAACCAATCAATAACCCATGTAGACACTCATGTAGCTATTCGCAAACCCATGCAGCCGCTTACACACCAACAGACAGACGGATACAGACATTCACACAGTTTAGTCACTAACCCATGCATTCAGTAAGATACGTTTAATCACTCACTTGTAGAGTCAGTCACGCACCTACTAAATCATCCATTCAGACACTTATACACCCACTCATTCTTCAATACGCCTTTCCCTATATATATTAAACATATTTAAACTTTACAGAAACACACAGTCACTGGATGATGTCATCAGTGATGTCATCAGTGATGTCATTTGAGATGTCATCAGTGATGTCATCAGTGATGTCACTGACCATGTCATGAGTGATGTAATATGTGACGTCATCAGCAGTGCATTGCGGGGCGCGAGTTATAGTTAGCTGAACTAACTATAACGGGGAATTTCTATGGTTTTGTACGAGTGAAATGTCCAACTAACTATAACTGTCCCTAAAACCTATGGTTTTTTCAGTGAATTTCTAAGGTTTTTAAATGCTAATTTCTAACTATAACGTGCCTGAAACCTATGGTTTTTTCAGTGAATTTCAAAGGTTTTTTAAATGCTAATTTCTAACTATAACGTGCCTGAAACCTATGGTTTTTAAGTGAATTTCAAAGATTTTTTAAATGCTAGTTTCTAACTATGCCTACAGAGGTAGGACATGTGAAGAAAGAAGAAAAACGCACAGAAAGAAGCAAAAGAAATGCAGAAAGAAGCAACAGAAGTCCACAAAGACGAAGAAAAGAGCAGGAAGAAGCAAGACATGTGCAGAAAGAACCAACAGAGGAGCAGAAAGAGGCCTTGTTGCAAAATCATCCTGTGCCCACAACTTTTTCGGATGGATACTGGTGGTTACTGACTCGGACTAACCAGGCCTAGAGCCAGTGCTATGCTAAAAGACACTTAGAATACAGTGAAAACACCTACATACACTAGGGAACACTATGTGTTGGGGTACCCCTGTGATTAGCATGACCTCCTCTGTAAGGCCCTAGTACATAATAGGGCAGGGGGATTAAAACTTCCTCTTAAAACGCGCGCCGGGGCGCGTTTGCACAGTGGTGAAGGGAGGGGGGGGCCTGAGGTGACGTGTGCAAACAAGCCCTGTGGCCATTTTAAGTTGGGAGATTAAGTCCCCTTGAATCCTGAGGGTCCCTGGGGTCCAACTAGCCCACTAGGTATCTCCAGTAAGCGCAACAGAGCTGCGTTGCAGAGGTGTAAAAAGGGGCGTGGCCTGGACCACCTCTCTGCAACGCAGCCCTGTGGCGCGCACTGGAGGTACCTGGTGGGCGAGGTCCCTCAGGATTCAAGGGGAATTAATTCCCTAACTTAAAACACGCCACAGGGCGTGTTTGCACACATGTCACCTGAGGCACCGCCCCCTCCCTTCACCACTGTGCAAACGCGCCCTGTGGCGCATTTTAAGTTGGGGTATTAGGTCACCTTGCATCCTGAGGGTCCCTGGGGCCCAACTAGCCCACCAGGTACTTCCATTAAGCGCCACAGGCCTGCATTGCAGAGAGGTGGGCCGAGGCCTTGCCCCTTTTTACACCTCTCTGAAACGCAGCTCTGTGGTGCTTACTGGAGGTACCTGGTGGGCTAGTTGGACCCCAGGGACCCTCAGGATTCAAGGGGACTTAATCCCCCAACTTAAAACATGCCACAGGGCGTGTTTGCACACATGTCACCTCAGGCCCCGCCCCCTCCCTTCACCACTGTGCAAACGTGCCCCGTGGCGCTTTTTAAGTTGGGGGATAAAGTCCCCTTGAATCCTGAGGGTCCCTGGGGTCAAACTAGCCCACCAGGTTCTTCCAGTAAGCGCCACAGGCCTGCGTTGCAGAGAGGTGGTCCGAGGCCACGCCCCTTTTTGCAGCTCTCTGCAACGCAGCCCTGTGGCGCGCACTGGAGGTACCTGGTGGGCTAGTTGGCCCCCATGGACCCCCAGTATTCAAGGGGAATTAATGCCCCAATTTAAAACGCGCCACAGGGCGCGTTTGCAGAGTGGTGAAGGGAGGGGGCGGGGCCTGAGGCATGATCGCGTCTTTTTTTTTTTGATTTTTTAGAAGGGGGGCTGTGTGGCCCCCCTTCTTTTTTCCTTTTTTGGGCCCTGGGGACCCCATCCCCCAGGGCCTGACCCCTTTCTTTATAAAAAAAAAAAAAACTGAACGGGAAGGGGGCTGCGTGGCTCCCCTCCCGTGGCCAATTCCGGCCCGGGGACCCTATCCCCCAGGGCATGGCCACATTTAAAAAAAAAATTAAGGAGGGGGGCTGCGTGGTCCCCCTCCTGAGGCCTCTATTGCCCTGGGGACCCCATCCCCTGGGGCCGGCCTTTTTTTAAAAAAAATTTGCGGGAGGGGGGCCGCGTGGCCCCCCTCCCAGGCCACTACTAGCCCCGGGGACCCCATCCCCGGGGCAGGCCCTATCCTTTGGGGACCATGGGGGGAGCCCCAATGCCCCCACGGTCCCGCCGGCTCCCCGCGTCCTGCAGGAGCCAGCATTGCTTTTTCACATGGGGAGCTGCTAACATGCAGCTCCCCTTGTGGAAAAGCAATCTGCTTTAGATTTTGGAAGAGAGAGCAGGTTTCCTGCTCTCTCTTCCAAAATCCAAAGCAAGTTTGCTATGGCAAGACGGGAGCCGTGAGGCTCCCGTCCTGCCATAGCAAACAGCAGTGTCCCAGGGGTGGGCTCCCCGGGACACTGCAGGAGCCAGTGTGGGGGGTGGCGGTCCCGAGGGCCATCACAGGCTCCAGGAGGGTGGCCTTGCGGCCCCCCTCCCAACATTTTCAAAGCCCCGGGGAGGTGGTGGTCCCCGGGGCTGGTCCATAACGGACCCCCATATTTAAATATTTAGTGCCCCGGGGAGGTGGCGGTCCCCTAGCGTGTGGGGGGGCTTGAGCCCCCCCACATAGGTAATTTATTTTAAAAAAACAAGCCCCGGGGAGTGGCGGTCCCCGGGGCTGCGGGGGGCTGTGTGCCCCCTGGAAATATTTGACAAAAGCCCTGGGGGGTGGTGGTCCCTGGGGCTTGGGGGCCTTGGAGGCCCCCAACATTAAAAACCAAGTCCCGGGGGTGGCGGTCCCCGGGGCTGCGGGGAGGCTGTGTGCCCCCGCAAATATTTCAGAAAAGCCCCAGGGGTGGCAGTCCCCGGGGCTGCGGGGCCCCTGGGCCCCCGCAATTATGCTTAACATGCCCCCGGGACCTTGCCCACCCGGGGCTAACATAATGAGCGCGGGAGACCGCGCTTCATTTTTTTTTTCACGGCGGGATTCGCGGATCCAACGCAAAGTTTGCCATTTAAAAAAAAAAAAATCTTTTTTGGGCCCTGGGGGTCCTTGTGGGACCCCTAAGCAGGCCTAGGGGTCAGGGTGTTTCTACCCTGCCCCTTTTCTTTTTTCGTGTTTTTTATTCTGATTTCTTGAGACTCGGTTCTACCGAGTCACAAGATGGCTGCCAACACTTCCTGGTTTGGAGTATTGACAGCCAATTAGAATAAAGCTCGTGGTCGGGAGGGTCCGCGGATCCTCCGTGCCTCTAAATATCGAAACTTTTATTTTTGATTTTTTCAGCAACTACTGAACGGATTTACACCATTTTTAAAAAGGTCGCTTTCTGAGCCAAGCAGTACCTTGTAGCCAAATTTGGGGTAAATCCGTTCAGTAGTTTCGCTGTAGCCTTGCATAAAGTTTCCTATGGGAAATTGATTTTTTGACTCTTATTTTTGAATTTCTCTGGAATTACTGAACGGATTTACACCATTTAACAAAAAGGTCTCTTTCTGAACCAAGGGCTACCTTTTTGCCAAGTTTGGTGTAATTCCGTTCAGCAGTTCAGGCTGTAGCTTTGTCTAAAGTTTCCTATGGGAATTAACATGGAGAAAACATGTTTTGGGACCCCCCTTTTTTTTCGGCCCCCGCTTGCCGAATCACCCCGAAACTTTCAAGAGAGGAGCTGACCAGAGCGGGCTACAATTTTTGAAAATTTTGCGAAGATTCGTGAACCGGCGCCAAAGATATTGAGAAAACAAAAAACGAGTTTTCTATGTAAACTAGGTCCTAACTATAACTATCTACTGGCGACCGCCAGTAGATAATATATATATATATATATATATATATATATATATATATATACACACATATATATATATATATATTATCTACTGGCGGTCGCCAGTAGATAGTTATAGTTAGGACCTATTATCCATAGGAAATCCACGACATTCTATTTGAAATAACGTTGGCGCCGGTTGACGAATCTTCGCGAAAGTTTCCAACTTGTTGGGGCGCTCCGCTCCTACCCTGAAAGTCTCGGGTTGATTCGTCAAGCGGGGGCCGAGAAAAGGGGGTCCCAAAACGCGTTTTCCCCATTCATTTTTCCATAGGAACCTTTAGTCGCAGCTACAGCCCGAACTGCTGAATGGAATTACACCAAATTTGGCAAAGAGGTAGCCCTTGGTTCAGTGTCGTGCCTTTTGCTTAAATGGTGTAAATCCGTTCAGTAGTTCCTGAGAAAATCAAAAGTAAAGTCATATATATATCTATGGGCGAGTAGGGTCCGCGTATCCTGAGCGCACCCTGCGCGCACCGTCCCGATCACGAGCTGCATGCTAATTGGCTGTCAAGTGGCTGTCAACACTCCAAATCAGGAAGTGTTGGCAGCCATTTTGTCCCTCGGTAGAACCGAGGGACAGAAACAAGTGCGCAAAGCGCAAAAAGGGGGCAGGGTAGAAACACCCTGACCCCCTAGGTCTGCTCAGGGGGTCCCACAAGGACCCCCTGGGCAGAAAAAAGCATTTTTTTTTTTTAAACTGCGGGATGCGCTTAGGGTGCGCGGATCCCGCCGATTTAAAAAAAAAGCACAAGAAACAAGTGCGCAAAACGCACAAAGGGGGCAGGGTAGAAACACCCTGACCCCTAGGTCTGCTCAGGGGTCCCACAAGGACCCCTGGGCAGAAAAGCATTTTTTTTTCCAAAATCGGCGGGATGCGCTTAGGGTGCGCGGATCCCACTGATTAAAAAAAAAAACACAAGAAACAAGTGCGCAAAACGCACAAAGGGGGCAGGGTAGAAACACCCTGACCCCTAGGTCTGCTCAGGGGTCCCACAAGGACCCCTGGGCAGAAAAAAGCAACAAAAAAAAAAAGAAAAGACCGGCATCGTGCCGAGGCCCCGCCCCTCCCTGCAGCAGTCTGCAAACGCGCCCCCTGGCGCGTTTTAAGAAGGGAAGTAATTCCCCTTGAATACTGGGGGTCCCTGGAGGCCAACTAGCCCACCAGGAACCTCCGGTATGCGCCAGGGGCTGCATTGCAGAGAGGTGTACAGAGGCCACGCCCCTTTTACACCTCTCTGCAACGCAGCTCTGTGGCGCTTTTTGGAGGTACATGGTGGGCTAGTTGGACTCCAGGGACCCTCAGTATTCAAGGGGACTTAATCCCCCAACTTAAAACACGCCACGGGGCACGTTTGCACAGTGGTGAAGGGAGGGGGCGGGGCTTCAGGTGACATGTGTGCAAACAGGCCCCGTGGCGCATTTTAAGATGGGGAATGAAATCCCCTTCAATCCTGAGGGTCCCTGGGGGCGAACTAGCCCACCAGGTACGTCCAGAAAGCGCCAAGTGTGGAGTTTTGGAACTTTATAATATTCCTCTAAAATCAGCCGAAATACGAATTCCGATTTACTCACCTGTTATCAGGAGAGACCTCAGTGCTGCATCTTTCAGCCCAGTACTGATCCTGAAAAGTAATTTTAACCGTACTTATCAGTAACTTGAATTTCCTTCCATAGGATATCATTGCCTGCTTTTTGCTGAAAAAGTTTCTAAGTGTCGATTTTTGAAACATACAAATATTCCTCTAAAATCAGCCAAAATACGAATTCCGATTTACTCACCTGTTATCAGGAGAGACCTCAGTGCTGCATCTTTCAGCCCAGTACTGATCCTGAAAAGTAATTTTAACCGTACTTACCAGTAACTTATATTTCCTTCCGTAGGAATCCATTGTCTGGTTTTCAGCAGAAAAGTTTCAAAGTGCTGATTTTCACAAACTACAAATATTCCTTAAAAATCGCCTGTATGACTTAAACGCATTCTTTCAACTGTTTACAGGAGATGCACCAGTGCTGGATCCAGGATCCACCACTGAGTAAGAAAAAGTAACGATAACACTACTTACCTGCTAAGTGAATTTCCTCCCATAGGATAACATTGGTGATTCTATGTGAAAAAGTTTCTAAGTGTCAACTTTTAAAATACAATAATATTCCTTAAAAATCACTACTGTAACCAAAACGCTTTTACTCAACTGTTTACAGGAGATGTCCCAGGACTGAATCTAGGATCCAGTCCTGTGGTTAGAAAAGTAATCCATAAAGTAACTAATTGCATTTAGCTAGAAATTCACATTGAGCTCAATGTTGCATTGTGTTTGAAATTGTGTTGCCCATTGCAACAACTGTAACTACTGTACTTAAAAGTCTATTGCCTATTTGCAAAGTATTTAAACTAAAGTAATTCATTCTGAGAAAGTATATTTTGTAATGTAATGTATAATGTAATTACAATGTAATTTAAAAAATAAAATATCTAAAAATAAATAGTTTAAAAAAATGTAGTAAATCAGTATCAAAAAAAATAAATATAACAATTAATACATTTAAAAATTGTCATTTACAAAACCTTTGAAATTCACTGAAAAAAACCATAGGTTTCAGACATGTTATAGTTAGGAATTAGCATTTAAAAACCTTTGAAATTCACTGAAAAAACCATAGGTTTCAGGCTTGTTATAGTTAGGAATTAGCATTTTAAAACCTTTGAAATTCACTGAAAAAACCATAGGTTTCAGGCCTGTTATAGTTAGGGTTTAGCATTTAAAAAACCTTTGAAATTCACTGAAAAAACCATAGGTATTAGGGAAAGTTATAGTTAGTTGGACATTGCACTCGTACAAAACCCGTGAAATTCCCCCGTTATAGTTAGTTCAGCTAACTATAACTCGCGCCCCGCAATGCACTGCTGATGACGTCACATATTACATCACTCATGACATGGTCAGTGACATCACTGATGACATCACTGGTGACATCTCAAATGACATCACTGATGACATCATCCATGTGAGAATTTAATGCATCTTCTCACACCATAATATAACTTTTGATACACCCACTCTAAATTACAGACTGCCATTCTCAAAACCATACACACTCCAAAACCAATAAGTACATACCCACTCACTGATTCTTAGGTCTACACACACACATCTACTCACTCACCCGTACAGTCACTCATACTTACAGTCACTCAGTACAGGACTATCATATGCACTCATACACCTATATAAACACTCACACAACGCAACTCATCCATAGAGGTACTCACACACCTAGTCAGTCATGCAAATAATTAATCACACTCCAATTTACTCACCTATACAGTTATACACACCAGCTCACTTATTCATAAAAATACTAGCACATTCTTACGCTCCTATGCAATCATGGATGCAAGCACACACTCATACATATAGCCACTCTCACAATCACACACTCTCACTTATAGCCATTTATATACTCCAACACACATATATACTGCCTTTCACATATGTAGTTACTCACACATGTACCACTGAGATATACATTCAATCACTAACACACCCATACACACACTCACCCACCCATTCAGTCCATCACAGACGCACTGTTGAAACCATGCACCCAGTGAATCACCCACTCACACATCTATGCACAGAGTCACACACACCCCACCCACACAAACACTGAGGCACCCATATAGATACTCAGAGAACCAATCCATAACCCATATAGACACTCATTTAGCTAGTCAGAAACCCATGCAGCTGCTTACAGAACAACAGACAGACGGATACAGACATTCACACAGTTTAGTCACTCACCCATGCATCCAGTAAGATACATCTAATCACTCACTTATAGACTCAGTCACGCACCTACTAAATCATCCATTCAGACGCTTATACACCCACTCATTCTTCAATACGCCTTTCCCTATATATATTAAACATATTTAAACTTTACAGACCACACAGTCACTGGATGATGTCAGTGATGTCATCAGTGATGTCACTGACCATGTCATGAGTGATGTAATATGTGACGTCATCAGCAGTGCATTGCGGGGGCGCGAGTTATAGTTAGCTGAACTAACTATAACGGGGGAATTTCACGGGTTTTGTACGAGTGCAATGTCCAACTAACTATAACTTTCCCTAAAACCTATGGTTTTTCAGTGAATTTCAAAGGTTTTTAAAATGCTAATTCCTAACTATAACAAGCCTGAAACCTATGGTTTTTTCAGTGAATATATATATACATATACATATCAGCCACCTGTTCTACCTCTCAGAAACAGGTGCAGAGGCTCTAGAGCAGAGGTCCTCAAACTTTGAGACCCCAATGTCACAATTTTGTAGGCGTAAGAACCCCTTCTTGACAAAAAGTTCTAGACATAAATACCCCCAATTCCCATGGAAATCATTTTTACAGTGGGGAAACAATTTTAAACAGTGCTTAGCAAACCAAAGATTTGTGGGTGACTGTGGTTTGGTGTCAGAGGCTTACCACACAGGCAAACAAAAAGTCTCTAAAAAGAATTACCCAAAAATGCACAATAGTACTTTATTTTTCACAAACAAAACACATTTTGACAAAACGTATTTGGATAGCATCTTTCTGAACTAATGTGATGAGTGTGCCTGTTTTTCTCCAGAGAAATGGTCAATCTGTGGTTGTACCTCATAGGCATCAGTTTAACATCCAAACATAGCAATAAGCAAGAAAAAGGTGACTAGTCCAGCTTTGCAAGGGCCTTTTACTGCGCAGCAACAAGTGTCACTGCTTTTTAGTAACTTTTGAACCTTTTGAGTAATAAAACTTTTTTTTTGTAATGTCAGTAGATTATGTGGCAGATGATGGATTATAGGGCAAATGTGTTAAATCTATAATTATGCTAAAATCGCCGCAGCCGCACAATCACATAATTCCAGTGGCCCTGGGTATAATGGCTGTAATAGATGGGCTGCAACTTTAGTGCACGGCATCCGAGTAGAACCATACTATATTTCATGGGATGCTTTTACAGCTGCATGGAACTGGAGGTTGTTGAACATCATTCATCTTATTAAAACATGCCATTCACAATCATTAATGATGAACTGTAAGGTCCAAGTAGTATGCGTTCAATAATTCCAGGGGAGGAAGTGGTTCCCTAATCTTCTTTCATACTGATGTTCTAAAAAGGTTTTTATTGTTAACATTATGAATACAGACACTTCGATTTCAGCAGAAACTGACTCCTGGTTATTTTAGTTTGCTGCTGTTGTTGACTTCAGTCACGTTTTGGGGGGTGGAGGGCCTTGAGTATGTGAACGCAGGGCGGGGCCAGAGGTGTGGCTAAAAACAAAATGTACGTTTTTTAGGTCTTTCACCATCAGGTAGCTAATAACGGGCAACTTCAATAAATAATACATAAATAAAAAAAGTTGTTAGTGGGAAATGCACTATAGTACATTATGGTTGGTGCAGTGGATAATAGTGTATTTTTAGTTCTACAAGGTCACAGCCTGTGACAGAAAGCACTGTGAATATGTAAGCCATTATTTTATACTTGCATTACACACAGGATAAGATAAACTGCTACAAAATGCGCAAAATGTTTTATGATAAAATGGTGCTTCTAAAAAATAGGGGCATGTTTACTAGCCCCTTGTGCCGCCAGTGCATCACTTTTTATGATGCTCCAGTGGTGCAGAATACAGACCCATATCTATGAGGTCACACAAAGCCACTTTGTGTGGCTTTTCATGGCCTCGTAGATATGGTGTAAGGCAACGTAGCGCAGGTCGCTGCGTTGACTTACACTGCATCAGGGGGACGTTGCCTGGGCATTGCATTGGGCTTTCCCATGAGAAACCCATGGATTTTGACACATTTCCATATTTACAAGGATCTGTACACCTGGGAATTAGTCGAAACTGTGCTCCTCCCCGGGGGAGGAGTAATGAGGAGAAATATCTTTAGTTCTCCTTGTTTTTTTCGCTTTGTATGCCTGCAGCACACATAAAAAGAGGAAAAAGCCTCCATGGATTTTTTTTTGTGCAGGAAGGTGTACCTTCCTGCACAAAAATAATCCTGCCAACAATGTAGACACCCTTACACCATGGTGCAAGGATGCCTACATTGGCGCTTGGCATCACACTGTGAGGCGGCACAGTCAGAAAGGACAGGAATACACTGTATCTTGGAAATACAGTGCATTCCTGCCCTTTCAAATTGGCTTAGGGCAGTGCTGCAAAAATACTTGAGCGCTGCCCTACGCCAATTCACTGTGATGGAGGACCATAGATTTGAGTAATTCCCTCGCTGTATGTAATGCAATGTTTTTTACATAACTCTCCCTTCAACACCTCCTCAGAGAATAGTAAGTGCTATGGGCGCTGGCATTTATTTTTCTGCATCAGACATTTACAAGAGCAAGAGAGAGAAAAACACACAAAACAGAAAGAAGGAAAACTGTCACAAAAGGGACAAAGCAGGAACCTACAAGAGTGAGGTAAAAGGGCAGGGGTATCTGGTAGTGGAATAGAGAGGCATGAGGTGGATTTAGGGCTATGCACCCTTGGAGTTCGGTGCATTGAAATTCAGTTGCCCCAGCCCTGGGCTTCTGAACAGAGTCCTGGGCACTGGTACTCAATCTTTTACAAGTTAATGACTGACACAGAAGTATGAGATCTGCGGGTGAGAGGCTTCATGAGTGTCAATTTTACAAGGATAGCAAGATAGATTATTGACTGTGAGGGATCTGTTTTCAAATTGTAATGCATAGTGCATGCAAAATTGAGCTTTCACTAACTTAGACCAACTTTATACTGTTGTAGTAAGTTCCCTTCTGGACCTATGTTGGTTCTCCCTTAGTTTAGCATATTACACATTTTAGGCTGCCTTTTGCTTTATACAGCCACACATAATACATTTGTTTTTGTGCCACGATATTATTTTAGAATTAAGCTGCACATGTTATTTGTTATGTAGTTCTTCTTTTTGGGACTCAGTCTGAACATTTCGGACAAGGTTGAACAACATGGTGTACTGTTTTCATGTCTAACATTTCAGACACAACACAAAAGAACAGCTACTATTTTCCAACACAGCACTTCTTATCATACAAACCGAGACTTGCCTTTTTGAAAACAGAGAGCAGGATTTTTGCAGAAGGACAGGTAATGGAACGGGTGCCCCAGCCTTGCGTAAACTGAGTTTAAACTTACGATGTGGACCACCTAACAACAAAATACCAGGTATGGGGTCCGATGCTAATCCCAGAGATCATTGATATATCCCTGTGCTCATGTAGTGAGGGCAGGCTTAGACAGAGATATCAGTTAACATGTTGGGGATTTTTATTGTATACAGTTTGCTAGTAATGTTGATTAATTTGTTTAGTTGTATATGTTTTCTAATTGCAGAAAATTTGCTTCATAATTAGGCACAATTGTTTCAATAAATATTATAAACTTTCCTTGTGCCTTTATTTTGCTTATTATGGACATGCATAAGTGAGTAGCGAAAGGTGATGATCTGTTTACACGGTTCCCTTGGGGACTAGAGTGTTGTGCTCTGGGTTGCCAAAATTACCTTCTGGTCTGGGAAGGTTAGGAGTTCAGGTAATGCACTATAAGCTAGCCTTTAAATTTGGGCTGACAAACACTGATGTGGCAGAGAGACACAGTCCATGCTTTCTGATGTTCTGTTGTCCCAAGGCACAGTTCTGCGGAAGCAGAATCCCTGCAACACTGTTATCCATCTTGGACGTGACACTGCAGTATACCACATTATTATTGTTGGTAATATTTCGCTGTAATAAAAATGTTAGGCTTTGCTGTGAAAAGATTAAGGGCCCGACTATGATGTCGGGTGGAAAGCCATCCGAAAGCTTGTCGGAGGCTTTCCACCCGAAATCAAGGGTTTCACTCCCATCGCCGTATTACAATGATGGCGGTCAGAGGGAAACCTGTGGATGGATTCCGCTGCACTTCCGATGGGCTCAAGGAGCCAGTTGGAGTGCTGGAAAGACTCATAATCCCATAATGCCGACTTAGCCAGCCTTTGCACCACCGTCGGGATTATGATGTCACTTTCCCACAGCCTTTCCATGTTGGCCTTTCCGACATGGAAAGGCTGTTGGAAAGTGACTTTGGGGGCCCCTAGCAGGGCCCCCTTCCCCCCTAGCCCTCCGACTTTTCGGCCCATCGCACAAGCTGCCATTGAATAATGGAGTTTCTGACTGCCGATAGTGCGGTCACATCCATATTCTGCGGTCAGAACCACCGACCTATGGTCGGGTGATTCCAGTCTGCTACAATGTCGGTCGGACACAAGTCCAACCGACATCGTAATGAGGCCCTAAGACTTTCCCAGCTATACTGAATGAAATGTCCTTTTCCAAAAACAACCTAACTGTCTCCAACTGGACAACATAGTATGTAACAACTTATGTTGCATGTGCGGACTCTGGAGTAGAATGGTGAGAGAATCTCTGAATGAATTCTGTAGTAAATATTTCTTTTTTGCTGGATTCTTAATGGTGAAAAGCCTGTGAACCATGAACTTTTATAGTGAATGTATGAAATCCGTTGTTTAAAATCCTATGGAAGAATATGATTTCTCCTTGCAACCGAGGAGACCCCTTCTTAGAAGGTGAATCTATGCTGGATTTTCAGTAGAAATTGACTAAGTTCTTTAATATAGTCCTTATCGTTTTTATGCCAATTGAACTAATTGATTGATGGCCTAGCTTATACAATTCTGTAACTGATACTCTTTAAGTAAACCATTAAACTTTAGCCCTCGTCTGTCTTTCTATAAGAAGAAATGCTTCCAATCTAATTATCCATGGTAGGATTTAACAAATAGAGAGACGGATCCAGCGAGAACCACAAAAGTCCTATAGGGACTACAATGCTCCTGCCCCAAGAGTTGGCGCATATAAGAGGGTAAATGAGATATAAGTTTATGCGTTGACAGTTGTGAAGTTGCAATGGGTGTAAGCATGCCCAAAGTGCTCTGAGAATGGTCTTTATCTGAAAACACATATGTGTGACTTAAATTCATATGTATGAACAGAAGTTCAAATTGTTGTGTTTATATGAACTGATACATTGAAATCATACATGAAATAAATTATATGAAAATAACTTCCCTGAAGTGAGCCCCTGAAAGGAGATAATTTTACAACTGAATGATTCAAATGTACAAGGCTGCCTCAGTTGCTCCTATCAGTTCACAAAGGGACACACCATGAATCTGTGTTTTATGCAATTAACCATTTGCTGGTCCTTGACTAGTAAACAAACATCTGCTTCATGTAATGGAAAAGAAAACAATTATTAGTGGTAAAGATGCGTCTCCACACAAAAGCTGAGATCCAAAAGGTTTACTAGGTGGAATACAACAAAAGCCTCATCCATCAGCAACCCACCAGTAGTCACACATCCTTATGACAATTTTACCCTTCAGAGCATTCAAACCAATACATTCCATTTACCTAGCAATCCTACAGCTGTTCCAGAACATACTGATCACCTGTCTCATCAGGTACAAGCCAAGGAGCATGTCAAGGATACCACACACCTCCCTGCCAAAATACTAACTGTACAAAAGTAATAAACAGCTTTGTATATACAAAATTCAAGTTATGAGTTATATTTTACAGGTTTCAAAACACATTTACAACTGTACTATGCAGAACATTAATGAAATGAAATGAAATGAAATGGAGATTTATAGAGCGCGAAACAATCACCCAAGGGTGTCAAGGCGCTAGCTCATCAGAGACAGAACTTAAACTAGGAGGTTCGCAGATATGTTAAAGATTAAACAGCCATGTCTTTAGTGATTTCCTAAAAGCTAACAGATGTGTTTCCTGTTTCAATCTTATTGGGAGAGAATTCCATAACTTAGCTGCGCCAAACAGAAAGCTTCTACCCCCAGGAGCATTTTTTTACCCTGGGAATAATCAGATCGTGGGCAGAGGATGAGCGGAGACAACGGACTGGAATGTAAGGTAACAGGTTCCTCTTAAAAAAACCTGGTCCTATATTCCGTGTGGTCTTAAAAACAATGCATAGAACCTTAAACTCTATACGTCTTTTTATAGGCAGCCAATGTAAATCCTTGAGCACCTTTGACACAGATTTGTGTCTAGGAATGTTCAGCAGCAGCCGAGCCGCAGCATTCTGTACAACCTGCAGTTTAGACAGGCATTTAATCCGAAGATTGATAAAAGCCCGTTACAATAATCAGCTCTTGACAGAACGAGTGCGGAGACTACCAGTTTACGTAGCTCAACTGGAATAAATGGGAGGATCTTTCTCAAAAGTTTTAACGTGTAAAAAGAAAGAGAGGTAACCTGGTTAACATGGTTTTCAAATGAGAGTTTGGAATCAAAGATGACTCCCAAATTCTTAACCTTGGTCACTGGCGTAGGAAATGGCCCAAGCTCCAGGGGCCAAAGATCAGGTGACCAGAAATCAGTATGAGCACCAAAAGTAAGACCTCCGTCTTACCAGAGTTAAGTTTCAGACAATTGGCAGCCATCCAGTCCCCAACCTGACGAAGGCAGGTATGGAACTGTTCCATGGTGTTAGTGGGGGATCCTGACACTGAGACAATGATCTGCGTATCGTCAGCATAGGATACAGCCGAAAAGCCTAGGGACTTGATTAACTTCGCCAGTGGTGCCACATAAATGTTAAAAGAGTCGGGCTCAGGGACGATCCCTGTGGCACACCGCATGGAAGTGTAAAATTGGGAGATTTAAAATTTTCTAGGGCCACAAATTGTTCCCTGCCAGACAAGAATGATTCAAGAAGGGAAAATGCATTTCCTGTGACCCCAATTCCCCTCAAAACTTCTAAAAGTTTCTGATGGTTCACCGTATCAAATGCGGCGGAGAGGTCAAGCAGCACAAGTGCTGCACTGCCCCCAGCATCGACTGTCTGCCTAATCAGTTCAGATGATGTGATCACCGCCAGTTCGGTACTATGATATTTTCGGAACCCGAACTGAGTTTCATCGAGAAGGCCGTGCTTTTCAATGTAGTCTGATAAAGTATTATTCATGGCCTTCTCCACCATCTTTGCTGGCAGGGGAAGTCTGGAAATTGGGCGGTAATTATTGGGATCAGTCTCATCAAGATTTGGCTTCTTCAAAGGGAAGCACAGATGCCAATTTCCAACTAGTAGGGAATAGACCAGAAGAGAACATTTGATTAAAAATGGGCAACAAATGAGAAGCAAAGATCTCTGGTAAAAGATGGAAGATCTTTGGAGGGCATGAATCCAGTGGAGAGCCTGATTTAGTGGATCTCAACAAATCAATTGTTGCTTCCCTTGTCAACATTGGAAAGGCAGATAGTTCAGGATGGTCCTTATATTCAGCGTGAGTACTGGGAATGAGTCCGGTAATCCCAGGTCTAGCAGCAGCCTCTAAAAAGGAACCATTCCTAGATCCGCAGACTTGATGAGTCCATTATAGACCGCCTTAACTTTATCCTGGAAAAGCGTAGCTACCCTGTCGCAGAATGCCTGAGTTTTAGGTGAATCAGCCGCTACAGAGCAATTGGCTAATCGTTTAACCGTTGAAAAAGTTCCTTTGACGAGTTTTTGCTGAAAGTATAGCTGTGGTAAAATAGCTGGTTTTCTCCTTATCAATAAGTTTTTTATACTCAAGCAAAGCCGATTTATAGTTAGCTTTATCCTCCAAATCGTCTGAGGATCTCCACTTCCTTTCCAGACGGCGACATTTTTGTTTTTGTATCCTAAGCTGTTCTGAGTACCAAGGTTCGGTAGGTCTAGACCTATGACTAGAGATGCATTTAACTGGTAGTACTTGGTCTATTGACTTTATTAGCCAGTCCTCAAAAGCAGCAACCGCTTCATTTGAGTCTCCTAAGGAGAAGGAGAATTTTGGGCTAATGCAGATTCAAACATACCCACTGGCAGCTTATTCCAGGGCCGGATCATTTTCCGTTGCCTATTTGTCAATTTCTTTGTCTGGGGGTATTGTACCGGAAACGAAAACATAATAGCTTTATGGTCCGACCATATAATAGGCAATGGAGGAAGACATTGTAAATGATCATTACTGGTAAATATTCCATCCAGTAAATGGCCCCCCATATGTGTAGTGCCAATCACCTGCTGAGTAAGGCCCATACTGTTTGCAATATCAATAAAGTGTACAGCATCACTATCCAGTGGATCCTCCAGGTGAATATTAAAATCACCTAGGAGTGTAAAGTCCGATGACTGGGATATAACATCCAGATAGGTACCAATATTCATCAGAAAGTTAGCCCGGGGCCTGGGGGTCGGTAGCATAACAAACCATTAAAACGTAATGGTTACCTATCGTTAGTTTAAAAGTAAGGATTCTAAGGTGGGCCCATTGTACTGAGAGGTAAAAACCCCTTTCCATGTGCTTGGGAACAGGACGGCCAGTCCTCCTCCTCTTTTACCTGCTCGGTCTTGCCTAAATAGTGTGTACCCTGAGGGAGTCGCCATTGCTAAGTCAGGACCTGCAGAGCTATCTCCCCAGGTTTCAGTAATAAAGGCCACATCAACATCATGTGTTTCAATAAGCAGAGCAAACTCAGACGCGTGTTTACACAATGACCGTGCATTGATAAGACAGCCTGACACTGATTTTGTCACATTCTTTACAGCGGATAGATGCTCCAGACTAAAAGATAATTGGGGTGGATCAGATAAATGGTGAGAATACCCACAGATGATACATTTAAAATGACTCAAACATGGATCAATATTAGTACCAGTTTTTCCGTCACACCTACCCTTTATGTTAAAGGCTCGTAGTTGTTCCCCAGTATAGGTGAATGTAGAGGCAGGATGGGGCTTAAAATTGGCAGCATCTCCGGCACTAAGCCCGGGCCGAGCGCGGACGGGCGCAGACGGGCTTGCCTTTGGCGCGCCTTTGGCGCGACGGCGGCGCGCCCGCTGCGCGCGTCCGCTGCGCGGCGCCGCCGTGCGGCCGTGCTTATATCCCCCGAGTAAAGCATCTCGGGCGGGGAGGCGCCCTGCTTACTTCCGGTCCAGGCAAGTGTCCCAATGGACAGGCGGAAGTGATAACACCACGCCGTCCGTCCCCGTTATCAGCCCAGTGAGGTGCAAGTTCACTGAAGCTGAAAGCGAGTGAATTTAAAACAGGTAAAAACAAATAAATTTCGTTTTCGTTTTAAAAGATGACAGAGGACTTCAAATTCAAAAGACACTGCGAATAATTCAAACACATTAAAAGGAACAATTAGCTCCTGGCCATGTAAGTACCGCTTTAGTGTCAGACAGTGCAACCCCTGTATTTTCCCAAAGTTTCTAGGCATACAATCACAGAAGTTAAATCAGAAAAATAAAACGAGCAAAAACGGACCTAGCGTCCTGCAAAGATATCACCAAATGAGCAGGTCTAGCGTCCGCTTGCAGCCGTGCTTATATCCCCCGGTAAAGCATCTCGGGCGGGGAGGCGCCCTGCTTACTTCCGGTCCAGGCAAGTGTCCCAATGGACAGGCGGAAGTGATAACACCACGCCGTCCGTCCCCGTTATCAGCCCAGTGAGGTGCAAGTTCACTGAAGCTGAAAGCGAGTGAATTTAAAACAGGTAAAAACAAATAAATTTCGTTTTCGTTTTAAAAGATGACAGAGGACTTCAAATTCAAAAGACACTGCGAATAATTCAAACACATTAAAAGGAACAATTAGCTCCTGGCCATGTAAGTACCGCTTTAGTGTCAGACAGTGCAACCCCCCAAAGTTTCTAGGCATACAATCACAGAAGTTAAATCAGAAAAATAAAACGAGCAAAAACGGACCTAGCGTCCTGCAAAGATATCACCAAATGAGCAGGTCTTAGAAACTAATTGGTTTCTTAATCACCCTTGAACTCTTCCTCTCGATATGAGGTACATTCTCTGCAGCATGTGTGACCCCATCACACTCCTTGCATTCTCCCAGTACTGCTATCCTTCCCAAATTCCCAAATGGATGGTCACTGGTCTTGACTCTGTACTTGAACAATTTTATGACTCTAATAGGCTGACTAAATTTGTCAATCAAACCACCTATACTTGGATTCTTTATTTTGACCCAATCTCCAATGTTCACATTAGTTTTTTTTCCACAGCCATTCTCCTATCAAAAGTTTCTTTCCTTTTCTTTATCATCTCAATTTCCTTGTTCTAACATTTTCTAGTTTTATGTTCATTACCGCCCCCAATGATTTCAACTTCTTCACCCATGAGGGATCTAATTGATTGCTCAGAGATTTCCTCTTGAACAAGAAGAATGGGGTAACACTGGTTGAGGAGTGCGGTGTCATCCTGTACACATTTACCTTAGTTTTGAGTTCTTTCTACCAATTCAGCTTGTTTACCAAGGAATGTTGAATTCTTTCTTTAACCACTTTGTTAAAGTGTTCATTCATACCATTTGATTCTGGGTGATATAGAGATGTTTTCTTGTGCCTTAGGCCTCTTTCGCACGAGAATGTCTCCATGGTCCTGGATGTTAATTGCACTCCATTGTCCATCAACAGAGACTCAGGATTACTTATCTTGCAAAAACATCCTCCAAGAAGTCCATGACTACATTGGTCTCTATTGAGTTCACGACTTTAGTTTCTAGCCACCTGGAATACATGTCCATGCAAGTGATAATGTAATTATCTGCACTAGAAATCTTTAAAGGCCCAATTATGTCTAGTGCCACTTCAACCCATAGACCAGTTGCTCTGTCCCTGACTACCATAGGTTAAGTCCTAAACTTGAGTATTTTGTCACTTCTCTTGCACTCTATGCACTCTCTTACCACTCTTTCAATCATGAGATCCATGCCTAGCCACAAGTAACATTCTCTTCACCCTGTTCTTTACTACTTGTTCATCTTTGTCCATCTCCTGTTCTTTTCTCCATTCTTCTTCTGGCACAATTCCACTGGATATTAGAAACATTTTCAAATTCTCATCTCCAAATTAATCTTTGCCTTCTTCTTGTTCTTCACCCTCTTCAGTCTTTAAATACAACCCAAGACAACAATCTGCCCCAGTAATCATTACACCTGGCAAATATGACACTAATAATTCAAATTCCTGTAACGCCACTACCCACCTTCTTATTCTGTTGGATACCGCATCAATCCCTTTCCTGCCAAAAATCTCCACTAGGGGTTTGTATTCAGTCTTAAACTCAAATGGGCTACCCTACACAAACTTCCTCAGTTTTCTGGCTGCCAAGAAGACTGCTAACGCCTTCTTTTCATTTACTGAGTAATTAAACTCAGCTCCATGCAGTCCTCTTAAGATAAATAAAATTGTGTTCACCTCTTCTCCACACACCTGTTCCATCACTGCTCCAAGACCCTTGGCTCTGGCATCAGTTCTTAAAATGGTGTTAACTCCTGGCTTAAAACTGCACAGGTTGGATGCTCCCTCTAAGTTCTCTCTTACTCTTTGTCCTCACAAGCCTCCAATCACATAAATTCAGTCCCTTTCTTTAATAACTTCCTTCTGTTACCACATCGCTCTGAAAAGTTGGGAACAAACTTATTCAGCTGTCCCTAGAAATGTCACGAATTCTTCCTTGTTAGAAGGTTTAGGCATGTCTACGAATGCCTTCACCAAATCAGTTTTTGGTCGAATTACTTCCCCAGTAACTTTATGTCCTAAACAAACAATTTCTGTCACCCTATATTTACATTTCTAATGTTTTAATTTTAAGTTTTTGGCACTGAGCCTTTTTAACACTTCTTGCCACCTCTCATCATGTTTACTATGCATCTTACTATATAGAAGAGCATCATCTTGATATATTTTTAATCCCTTGATTCCTTCCAACAAATGTTCTATTGCCCTCTTAAACACCGCCACCACTGAAATCAATCCAAATGGCATGCACAGATATTTAAATTTGCCAAACAGGGTTATGAATGCCGTGAGATCATGAGATAACGGATGTAAGCGATCTGATGGTATGCAGATGTTAAGTCTAGCAAAGAGAAAACCTTTAGACCATCTAAACTACACAGCATCTCTGTTATGTTTGGTAAGGGGTAGTGGTCCACTACTACTGCCTTCTACAAGTCCAAACACAATCTCAAGTCCCCATTCGCTTTCTTAGCCATCTCGACTGGGGATAGCCACTCAGTGCCTTGTGCCACCTGTATAACTCCATCATTCTGCAATCTCTCCAGTTCTCTCTTCATAGCCTCCTTCATCATGATAGGTATACCCCTTACCTTGCACACTTTGGGTACAAACCATGCCTTTGTGTTATACAGTGAATTATAGTGTACTAAGCACCCTAGATCTTTCTTAAATATCTCTGGAAATTGTTGTTCTGTGTCTAGGTCACCCTTTGAATCTTCGCTCATCCTGGTGTCAAAGTTAGTTTTGCAACAAAGGCAAAGAGCATATTGACAGGAAACCCGTTTATGTGTACTATGTCAGAGAGACCATCACATGAATCTTCCTTTATCTGCAATACAAATTCATCATCTACCTGATCAGTCATATAACACATCTCTCACTTTCTTTTCACCTTTTGTGGTCTTGCAACGTGATATGAAATGTCTCGTCTTTCCGCATAACTTGCATGTGAACTTCCACCCAGGGTATTTCTTGTTATTAGCTATGTGTACCATGTTTCCACACCTGAAGCACTTTCCCTGGAATTTCTTCACACCTTTAACACCTTTCACTTCTTGTTTAGTGTTTGAGAGACCCCTTACAGATGCACTTGCAGAAACGCTTGCTCCCCTTTTTATGGCTTCTATGCTATCTTTCTTTTCCTCACTCTGTGTTTTTCCTAATTACTTCTATGCAATCTTCTGTGTGTTCAGTTGCTTTCGCCATTATCAGCACATCACTAAGTGTAGGACTGTCTTTCAACCAGACAGTCTCTCTTGCTTTGTCTAGGTTACAACCTAGCATGAATTGATCCCGCAATCTCTCATCTGATGTCATCCCAAAATTACATGTTAAGGCAAGTTTCCTCAATACAGAGATGTATTCCGCAACTGATTCCCCTCTCCCACATGTTGCATCCTCCTACCAAAGTGGTATCTTTCCGTAACTGTACTTAACTAAGGTAAATAATGCAAATCTAGTCTCTTCAAATTTTCATACTCATTCAATCCGTTAGCTTCATTATTGGTTAAATCAGGTAAATGCTCAACTACTTCTTGTCCTTCTGGCCCCAGGCAATGCAGCATGATGTCTTCCATTCCGCACTTGAGGAGGTTCCACACACTCTAGCATAGTAACTAAATTCTTTCCTCCATTTCTGCAATGCTATTTTACCCTCTCCAGGTGATGTCAAGAAAAATAGAGAAGCTGTTACATTCTGCATTATACTTGTAGTGTTATTTGTGCACCTAGTTCAACAAAGGTATACTACCAATTTTTTAATCCTGGCTCACGCACCAAGAGTATATCTAATCTTGATCCACTCTCTTACTCACACACTCCGGAACGTACACATACTCTTCCACAGTATCCGATCTGATAACTGAGTGCCTATATTATATTAAAGAGGAAAAAAAATAGAAAATAGAAAACTGCTAGCTTCTCTCTTCTCGCTTTTTTTTTTTTAGTTTTTTTAGTAATAGCAAAAAATCTGCCTCTAGTTCTGTTTATATTCAGTTCCACAATCCGATAAAGGGCCTCATTACGATGTTGGGCGGCAAGCCTCCGACCACTGGTCAGGGGCTTTCTGCCAAACAAGGTAGGTTTACAGTCCGACTGCCGTATTAGGATGATGGTAGTCGCAGGTAAACCTGCGGGGGGATTCCGACGTGATTCTGATGAGCTCAAGGAGCCCATCGGTCCACCAGACAGACTGCATAATCCCTTAATGACGGCGGCTCCACCGTCGGGATTCTGATGTCGGTTTCCAACAGCCATTCAATGTCGGCCTTTCCGACATGAAAAGGCTGTCGGAAAGTGACACTGGGGGTCCCTAGCAGGGCCCCCTTCTCCCTGGCCCTCCTCAATGGGGCCTGCCACACGGTGCAGGGATGTTTCAAAACCTCCATTTCTCAATGGAAGCTTGTGCTGCAGGCCTTTTCCACCCACCGCACAAGCTTCCATTGAAAATTGGAGGTTTGCGACCAAAATATTGCGGTCGGAACCACCGACCTGAGGTTGGGTGGGTCCTTTCCGCAAAGGTGTTGGGAAGACGAAAGTCTACATGACATCGTAATAAGGCCCATAGTCTTGGATTAATAATTTTAAAAGTCACTAATATGCTTTCTGTAGAGAGTTTGTATCACGTCACCAAAAATACCTAAGTTAACCCATTCAAAGCCTTCTCCTCACTTGAAATGCAATGTTTCCATACTTCAGTCAGCTGATCTCCATCTGAATACACGATGCTCTGAGAAACATCTTCAAATGCACCCAAAAAAATGGCTCCTACGCTGGGTCACGCAGCGTGACCTGACGTATTACAGAAGAAGAATGGGTGAGATTTTGTGACGTAGAGTGCTTGCCGATACAATGCTAACGTGCTGACGTCAACATGCGTACGGGGATGCATCGCAAACTACCAATGACGGATGTGCACATTAAAGTCAGTACGGTTGTCCAAACACTGAGACACAAAAGATACAGGTAGTGTGCAGGTACGAGCGTGGTTGCCAAGATGATAAGAATTCTAACATTACAGGTGGCGCACCGTTTTTCCCATCTTTCACAGTGAATTGCCGCTTTACAGCATCTACTAGATAACATTGCGAGGAGCACATGAAATCACAGCCACTTAACCCCTTCGGTGCTCAGGCGGCCCCCGGCCGTCCGACGTCACGGTGGGCTTGTGCGGAGGACGGCCGGGGGCCGTCCGAAGCACGCCCACTCATTAATTCTCCGCACAGCGGGAGAATTCGCGCAGCGCCCGAAGGGGTTAACACCAGTGCTTTAAATGGGCTGGTACTCACAGGTACTCAGTACCGGCACTGCTTAATTTTATCACTCTGAGTACCAGCACTTCTCTACTGCCAAGAAGAGTACCGGTACTCATGAAACGGTAGGCACATTGGCTGCTAGTGCTGGTGACCTGTCTCTGACAGCCAAGGCACTTCTGTAGCAGTGACTGGTGAGCTGAGCCCCCGCTGAACTATTCAGCGTGGGCTCATTTGCATAATGTCCGGTGTTCACCATCATGCTGTGTTGCAAACACAGGAATCGCGGCAGCCCGGTGACGGCGCAATTAAGAAAGCCAAGGAAGGTAACAAGGTTTAAATGGCTTTAATCTTATCTGATTCTATTGCGTGAGTGTCTGCTTAGGTTTGTCTGTGTGCCTGTGGGCGTTTTTATGTGAGGAAAAAAGTGAGAGAAAGGGGGGGGGGAATCGAGACACTCTTGGGAGGTATATTAAAGGAAATGTGTGGAATGCTTTGTGTATGCACGTCTGCTTGTTTCTTTCTCTGTGTGCACACTCAAAAATATATAGTATTGTGCCAAGCAACAGCATATAACAGTATGGAAACTGCAAATATTATAAAACAAGGAAATGTTTAAACATCACTGCGTTTGGCTTTTGTTTTGTGTAACGAGTTAAGCCGTTTTGTTAATAGAAACGCATTTCTCATGTGTTTTGGTATGTACTGCAACTAGTACTGAAGTCAATAAGTATCAGCATGTCTTGCTCTTAGCCCCGCCCCTAGCCCCACCCATTCGCCGCATTTAAATGAGTGCCTGCACTATGTTTTTCCCATTTAAAGCACTGCTTAACACCTATACTAATCGTATATGTATATATCTACTTTTACTGAGAAACACTGTCACTACGAGCTGATGGAAAATGCCATAATCACAGCAAAAGCATTATGGACTGCAAATGCGTAGATGTCACATGCATGCTCAATTAACTGTACTACGGCGTTACATCCCACTTTTGTTGCGTTCAAAAGCATTGCATATTACCTGCTGTTCCTCTCACCTCGAACAATCTGAACCAGGCTGCTTCTACCGGCTGAATTGTGTAGTGCACTCTGCACCGGTCTGCTCCTTGGTCTTGTTGCATTCTCCTACATCCATATCAGTTTGGTTAATTTCTGCTACCTTGTCTGCTGAAGCGCGTGTCAAAAGAGTTAATTATAACTCTTTGATGTTGAGGCTTGTTGTTGTTGGGTAGTAGACCCGCTCGTTGACAATGTAAAGATGCATCTCCACATTAAAGCTGAGATCTAAAAGGTTTATTAGGTGTAAAATAACAAAAGCTTCATCCATCAGCATCCCACCAGTAGTCACAGATCCTTATGACTAGCTAACGCTCCTCAGTATTCAAGCGAATATATTCCATTTACCTAGCAACCCTACAGCCGTTCCAGAACATACTGATCAGATGTCTCTACAGGTGCATGTCAAGGATACTACATCAGTCACCAACAAATTGGATTACCTAGGATTCACCGATATGAGGCCTACTCAGGAAGGTTCACAGTGGCATCAAAAGAATTGTCATGATATGGCCTCTGATAACTGCATTCCATATTTTTTAAGAAATATTTTTTTGAAACTCAAGGTTGCAGCATCCTAATAAGCAGTGTTTGATAACAGGAACTATTACCTAGTTACTAAAGTTAGAAATCAAATGGAGAAAAATTACTTATGGCCACTTCTTAATTAGACTGATGGTAAATACTCTAGGTAGGAAATTACATCAGCCTCAGACGAACAATGTAGTACAAACCTAACAAAGCATCTTGAAGACAAGTATATAATGGCTGCTAATCAATCATTTTGATTAATGCAAAATGAGACGACCTCTTTCTGCAGAACTTTAAAAAAACAAAGCAGATTTGATCCTAACCTGTTAAAAATGTTTTACATGTAATGTCACTCATTCATGGAGATACTGTAAGATATGGCACTAGAGTATCATTATAGGAATATGGTCTGACATACATCAAATGTTTTAAGTACTGTCTACAGAAAATTGACCATTGGAGAAAATAACAGAAATACATATCAAATGGGTACAATATTGTAATCAATATTTATGACATGATGTTTTTGACAGGTAATATTTCTGTAAACGGTGTTCTCGTGTACAACCAGTGAATGAAGCAGAAGGATCCAGTTAACATTTCCGTGAGAAATCCCACCATTTTGTCCCTAAAATTGTGGCATCCATTCAACTTTTTGGAAGTGAAAATACACCCATGCTTAAAATATAGGGATGCAAAAACAACAATTGATGGACAGATTGCAGAACAATGTCATACATTCACCCCAGTACAGAGATCTGGGCCTAAATCCATCGTTTTTTGCTCACCATGCCGTTCCAGTTTGAACCCAGCCATATGCAAATCAGTCTTGACCCTGTGCCCAATGGGAACAGTCCAGCCCGAACTGCCAGGACAGGTCCTCCCTGGACAGGAAAAAAGCATCCTAGGACCGGTTTTGGGGTTTTACCCCTCTTCAGCCAGGATAGCTTGATTCCAGTGGCATGGAGAGCACGGGACCCACGTCTGGGCATACCCGTCCCACTCGGGGTGACAAATGCAAAAACAACAATTGATGGACAGAATGCAGAACAATGTCATACATTCACCCCAGTACAGAGATCTGGGCCTAAATCCATCGTTTTTTTGCACACCATGCCGTTCCAGTTTGAACCCAGCCATATCAGTCTTGACCCTGTGCCCAATGGGAACAGTCCAGCGCGAACTGCCAGGCCAGGTCCTCCATGGACAGGAAACAAGCATCCTAGGACCGGTTTCGAGGTTTCACCACTCTTCAGCCAGGATAGCTTGATTCCAGTGGCATGGAGAACACGGGACCACGTCTGGGCATACCCGCTCCACTTGGGGTGACAAATGCAAAAACAACAATTGATGGACAGAATGCAGAACAATGTCATACATTCACCCCATTACAGAGATCTGGGCCTAAATCCATCGTTTTTGCTCACCATGCCGTTTCAGTTTGAACCCAGCCATATGCAAATCAGTCTTGACCCTGTGCCCAATGGGAACAGTCCAGCCCGAACTGCCAGGCCAGGTCCTCCCTGGACAGGAAACAAGCATCCTAGGACCGGTTTCGGGGTTTCACCCCTCTTCAGCCAGGATAGCTTGATTCCAGTGGCATGGAGAGCACAGGACCCACGTCTGGGCATACCCGTCCCACTTGGGGTGACAAATGCAAAAACAACAATTGATGGACAGAATGCAGAACAATGTCATACATTCACCCCAGTACAGAGATCTGGGCCTAAATCCATCGTTTTTTTGCTCACCATGCCGTTCCAGTTTGAACCCAGCCATATGCAAATCACTCTTGACCCTGTGCCCAATGGGAACAGTCCAGCCCGAACTGCCAGGCCAGGTCCTCCATGGACAGGAAACAAGCATCCTAGGACCGGTTTAGGGGTTTCATCCCTCTTCAGCCAGGATAGCTTGATTCCAGTGGCATGGAGAGCACGGGACCCACGTCTGGGCATACCCGTCCCACTCGGGGTGACAAATGCAAAAACAACAATTGATGGACAGAATGCAGAACAATGTCATACATTCACCCCAGTACAGAGATCTGGGCCTAAATCCATCGTTTTTTTGCACACCATGCTGTTCCAGTTTGAACCCAGCCATATCAGTCTTGACCCTGTGCCCAATGGGAACAGTCCAGCGCGAACTGCCAGGCCAGGTCCTCCATGGACAGGAAACAAGCATCCTAGGACCGGTTTCGGGGTTTCACCACTCTTCAGCCAGGATAGCTTGATTCCAGTGGCATGGAGAACACGGGACCCACGTCTGGGCATACCCGCTCCACTTGGGGTGACAAATGCAAAAACAACAATTGATGGACAGAATGCAGAACAATGTCATACATTCACCCCATTACAGAGATCTGGGCCTAAATCCATCGTTTTTTTGCTCACCATGCCGTTTCAGTTTGAACCCAGCCATATGCAAATCAGTCTTGACCCTGTGCCCAATGGGAACAGTCCAGCCCGAACTGCCAGGCCAGGTCCTCCCTGGACAGGAAACAAGCATCCTAGGACCGGTTTCGGGGTTTCACCCCTCTTCAGCCAGGATAGCTTGATTCCAGTGGCATGGAGAGCACAGGACCCACGTCTGGGCATACCCGTCCCACTTGGGGTGACAAATGCAAAAACAACAATTGATGGACAGAATGCAGAACAATGTCATACATTCACCCCAGTACAGAGATCTGGGCCTAAATCCATCGTTTTTTTGCTCACCATGCCGTTCCAGTTTGAACCCAGCCATATGCAAATCAGTCTTGACCCTGTGCCCAATGGGAACAGTCCAGCCCGAACTGCCAGGCCAGGTCCTCCATGGACAGGAAACAAGCATCCTAGGACCGGTTTAGGGGTTTCATCCCTCTTCAGCCAGGATAGCTTGATTCCAGTGGCATGGAGAGCACGGGACCCACGTCTGGGCATACCCGTCCCACTCGGGGTGACAAATGCAAAAACAACAATTGATGGACAGAATGCAGAACAATGTCATACATTCACCCCAGTACAGAGATCTGGGCCTAAATCCATCGTTGTTTTGCTCACCATGCCGTTCTAGTTTGAACCCAGCCATATGCAAATCAGTCTTGACCCTGTGCCCAATGGGAACAGTCCAGCCCGAACTGCCAGGCCAGGTCCTCCCTGGACAGGAAACAAGCATCCTAGGACCGGTTTCGGGGTTTCACCCCTCTTCAGCCAGGATAGCTTGATTCCAGTGGCATGGAGAGCACGGGACCCACGTCTGGGCATACCCGTCCCACTCGGGGTGACAAATGCTAAAACAACAATTGATGGACAGAATGCAGAACAATGTCATACATTCACCCCAGTACAGAGATCTGGGCCTAAATCCATCGTTTTTTGCTCACCATGTCGTTCCAGTTTGAACCCAGCCATATGCAAATCAGTCTTGACCCTGTGCCCAATGGGAACAGTCCAGCCCGAACTGCCAGGCCAGGTCCTCCCTGGACAGGAAACAAGCATCCTAGGACCGGTTTCGGGGTTTCACCCCTCTTCAGCCAGGATAGCTTGATTCCAGTGGCATGGAGAGCACGGGACCCACGTCTGGGCATACCCGTCCCACTCGGGGTGACAAATGCATAAACAACAATTGATGGACAGAATGCAGAACAATGTCATACATTCACCCCAGTACAGAGATCTGGGCCTAAATCCATCGTTTTTTGCTCGCCATGCCGTTTCAGTTTGAACCCAGCCATATGCAAATCAGTCTTGACCCTGTGCCCAATGGGAACAGTCCAGCCCGAACTGCCAGGCCAGGTCCTCCCTGGACAGGAAACAAGCATCCTAGGACCGGTTTCGGGGTTTCACCCCTCTTCAGCCAGGATAGCTTGATTCCAGTGGCATGGAGAGCACGGGACCCACGTCTGGGCATACCCGTCCCACTCGGGGTGACAAATGCAAAAACAACAATTGATGGACAGAATGCAGAACAATGTCATACATTCACCCCAGTACAGAGATCTGGGCCTAAATCCATCGTTTTTTTGCTCACCATGCCGCTCCAGTTTGAACCAAGGCCATATGCAAATCAGTCTTGACCCTGTGCCCAATGGGAACAGTCCAGCCCGTGCTGCCAGGCCAGGTCCTCCCTGGACAGGAAACAAGCATACTAGGACCGGTTTCGGGGTTTCACCCCTCTTCAGCCAGGATAGCTTGATTCCAGTGGCATGGAGAGCACGGGACACACGTCTGGGCATACCCGTCCCACTCGGGGTGACAAATGCAAAAACAACAATTGATGGACAGAATGCAGAACAATGTCATACATTCACCCCAGTACAGAGATCTGGGCCTAAATCCATCGTTTTTTGCTCACCATGCCGTTCCAGTTTGAACCCAGCCATATGCAAATCAGTCTTGACCCTGTGCCCAATGGGAACAGTCCAGCCCGAACTGCCAGGCCAGGTCCTCCCTGGACAGGAAACAAGCATCCTAGGACCGGTTTCGGGGTTTCACCCCTCTTCAGCCAGGATAGCTTGATTCCAGTGGCATGGAGAGCACGGGACCACGTCTGGGCATACCCGTCCCACTCGGGGTGACAAATGCAAAAACAACAATTTATGGACAGAATGCAGAACAATGTCATACATTCACCCCAGTACAGAGATCTGGGCTTAAATCCATCGTTTTTTTGCTCACCATGCCGTTCCAGTTTCAACCCAGCCATATGCAAATCAGTCTTGACCCTGTACCCAATGGGAACAGTCCAGACCGAACTGCCAGGCCAGGTCCTCCCTGGACAGGAAACAAGCATCCTAGGACCGGTTTCGGGGTTTCACCCCTCTTCAGCCAGGATAGCTTGATTCCAGTGGCATGGAGAGCACAGGACCCACTTCTGGGCATACCCGTCCCACTCGGGGTGACAAATGCAAAAACAACAATTGATGGACAGAATGCAGAACAATGTCATACATTCACCCCAGTACAGAGATCTGGGCCTAAATCCATCGTTTTTTTGCTCGCCATGCCGTTTCAGTTTGAACCCAGCCAAATGCAAATCAGTCTTGACCCTGTGCCCAATGGGAACAGTCCAGCGCGAACTGCCAGGCCAGGTCCTCCATGGACAGGAAACAAGCATCCTAGGACCGGTTTCGGGGTTTCACCACTCTTCAGCCAGGATAGCTTGATTCCAGTGGCATGGAGAGCACGGGACCCACGTCTGGGCATACCCGCCCCACTTGGGGTGACAAATGCAAAAACAACAATTGATGGACAGAATGCAGAACAATGTCATACATTCACCCCATTACAGAGATCTGGGCCTAAATCCATCGTTTTTTGCTCACCATGCTGTTTCAGTTTGAACCCAGCCATATGCAAATCAGTCTTGACCCTGTGCCCAATGGGAACAGTCCAGCCCGAACTGCCAGGCCAGGTCCTCCCTGGACAGGAAACAAGCATCCTAGGACCGGTTTCGGGGTTTCACCCCTCTTCAGCCAGGATAGCTTGATTCCAGTGGCATGGAGAGCACAGGTCCCACGTCTGGGCATACCCGTCCCACTTGGGGTGACAAATGCAAAAACAACAATTGATGGACAGAATGCAGAACAATGTCATACATTCACCCCAGTACAGAGATCTGGGCCTAAATCCATCGTTTTTTGCTCACCATGCCGTTCCAGTTTGAACCCAGCCATATGCAAATCAGTCTTGACCCTGTGCCCAATGGGAACAGTCCAGCCCGAACTGCCAGGCCAGGTCCTCCATGGACAGGAAACAAGCATCCTAGGACCGGTTTCGGGGTTTCATCCCTCTTCAGCCAGGATAGCTTGATTCCAGTGGCATGGAGAGCACGGGACCACGTCTGGGCATACCCGTCCCACTCGGGGTGACAAATGAAAAAACAACAATTGATGGACAGAATGCAGAACAATGTCATACATTCACCCCAGTACAGAGATCTGGGCCTAAATCCATCGTTGTTTTGCTCACCATGCCGTTCTAGTTTGAACCCAGCCATATGCAAATCAGTCTTGACCCTGTGCCCAATGGGAACAGTCCAGCCCGAACTGCCAGGCCAGGTCCTCCCTGGACAGGAAACAAGCATCCTAGGACCGGTTTCGGGGTTTCACCCCTCTTCAGCCAGGATAGCTTGATTCCAGTGGCATGGAGAGCACGGGACCCACGTCTGGGCATACCCGTCCCACTCGGGGTGACAAATGCTAAAACAACAATTGATGGACAGAATGCAGAACAATGTCATACATTCACCCCAGTACAGAGATCTGGGCCTAAATCCATCGTTTTTTGCTCACCATGTCGTTCCAGTTTGAACCCAGCCATATGCAAATCAGTCTTGACCCTGTGCCCAATGGGAACAGTCCAGCCCGAACTGCCAGGCCAGGTCCTCCCTGGACAGGAAACAAGCATCCTAGGACCGGTTTCGGGGTTTCACCCCTCTTCAGCCAGGATAGCTTGATTCCAGTGGCATGGAGAGCACGGGACCCACGTCTGGGCATACCCGTCCCACTCGGGGTGACAAATGCAAAAACAACAATTGATGGACAGAATGCAGAACAATGTCATACATTCACCCCAGTACAGAGATCTGGGCCTAAACCCATCATTTTTTGCTCACCATGCCGTTCCAGTTTGAACCCAGCCATATGCAAATCAGTCTTGACCCTGTGCCCAATGGGAACAGTCCAGCCCGAACTGCCAGGCCAGGTCCTCCCTGGACAGGAAACAAGCATCCTAGGACCGGTTTCGGGGTTTCACCCCTCTTCAGCCAGGATAGCTTGATTCCAGTGGCATGGAGAGCACGGGACCCACGTCTGGGCATACCCGTCCCACTCGGGGTGACAAATGCAAAAACAACAATTGATGGACAGAATGCAGAACAATGTCATACATTCACCCCAGTACAGAGATCTGGGCCTAAATCCATCGTTTTTTTGCTCACCATGCCGCTCCAGTTTGAACCAAGGCCATATGCAAATCAGTCTTGACCCTGTGCCCAATGGGAACAGTCCAGCCCGTACTGCCAGGCCAGGTCCTCCCTGGACAGGAAACAAGCATCCTAGGACCGGTTTTGGGGTTTCACCCCTCTTCAGCCAGGATAGCTTGATTCCAGTGGCATGGAGAGCACGGGACACACGTCTGGGCATACCCGTCCCACTCGGGGTGACAAATGCAAAAACAACAATTGATGGACAGAATGCAGAACAATGTCATACATTCACCCCAGTACAGAGATCTGGGCCTAAATCCATCGTTTTTTGCTCACCATGTCGTTCCAGTTTGAACCCAGCCATATGCAAATCAGTCTTGACCCTGTGCCCAATGGGAACAGTCCAGCCCGAACTGCCAGGCCAGGTCCTCCCTGGACAGGAAACAAGCATCCTAGGACCGGTTTCGGGGTTTCACCCCTCTTCAGCCAGGATAGCTTGATTCCAGTGGCATGGAGAGCACGGGACCCACGTCTGGGCATACCCGTCCCACTCGGGGTGACAAATGCATAAACAACAATTGATGGACAGAATGCAGAACAATGTCATACATTCACCCCAGTACAGAGATCTGGGCCTAAATCCATCGTTTTTTTGCTCGCCATGCCGTTTCAGTTTGAACCCAGCCATATGCAAATCAGTCTTGACCCTGTGCCCAATGGGAACAGTCCAGCCCGAACTGCCAGGCCAGGTCCTCCCTGGACAGGAAACAAGCATCCTAGGACCGGTTTCGGGGTTTCACCCCTCTTCAGCCAGGATAGCTTGATTCCAGTGGCATGGAGAGCACGGGACCCACGTCTGGGCATACCCGTCCCACTCGGGGTGACAAATGCAAAAACAACAATTGATGGACAGAATGCAGAACAATGTCATACATTCACCCCAGTACAGAGATCTGGGCCTAAATCCATCGTTTTTTGCTCACCATGCCGCTCCAGTTTGAACCAAGGCCATATGCAAATCAGTCTTGACCCTGTGCCCAATGGGAACAGTCCAGCCCGTGCTGCCAGGCCAGGTCCTCCTGGACAGGAAACAAGCATACTAGGACCGGTTTCGGGGTTTCACCCCTCTTCAGCCAGGATAGCTTGATTCCAGTGGCATGGAGAGCACGGGACACACGTCTGGGCATACCCGTCCCACTCGGGGTGACAAATGCAAAAACAACAATTGATGGACAGAATGCAGAACAATGTCATACATTCACCCCAGTACAGAGATCTGGGCCTAAATCCATCGTTTTTGCTCACCATGCCGTTCCAGTTTGAACCCAGCCATATGCAAATCAGTCTTGACCCTGTGCCCAATGGGAACAGTCCAGCCCGAACTGCCAGGCCAGGTCCTCCCTGGACAGGAAACAAGCATCCTAGGACCGGTTTCGGGGTTTCACCCCTCTTCAGCCAGGATAGCTTGATTCCAGTGGCATGGAGAGCACGGGACCCACGTCTGGGCATACCCGTCCCACTCGGGGTGACAAATGCAAAAACAACAATTTATGGACAGAATGCAGAACAATGTCATACATTCACCCCAGTACAGAGATCTGGGCTTAAATCCATCGTTTTTGCTCACCATGCCGTTCCAGTTTCAACCCAGCCATATGCAAATCAGTCTTGACCCTGTACCCAATGGGAACAGTCCAGACCGAACTGCCAGGCCAGGTCCTCCCTGGACAGGAAACAAGCATCCTAGGACCGGTTTCGGGGTTTCACCCCTCTTCAGCCAGGATAGCTTGATTCCAGTGGCATGGAGAGCACAGGACCCACTTCTGGGCATACCCGTCCCACTCGGGGTGACAAATGCAAAAACAACAATTGATGGACAGAATGCAGAACAATGTCATACATTCACCCCAGTACAGAGATCTGGGCCTAAATCCATCGTTTTTTGCTCGCCATGCCGTTTCAGTTTGAACCCAGCCAAATGCAAATCAGTCTTGACCCTGTGCCCAATGGGAACAGTCCAGCGCGAACTGCCAGGCCAGGTCCTCCATGGACAGGAAACAAGCATCCTAGGACCGGTTTCGGGGTTTCACCACTCTTCAGCCAGGATAGCTTGATTCCAGTGGCATGGAGAGCACGGGACCCACGTCTGGGCATACCCGCCCCACTTGGGGTGACAAATGCAAAAACAACAATTGATGGACAGAATGCAGAACAATGTCATACATTCACCCCATTACAGAGATCTGGGCCTAAATCCATCGTTTTTTGCTCACCATGCTGTTTCAGTTTGAACCCAGCCATATGCAAATCAGTCTTGACCCTGTGCCCAATGGGAACAGTCCAGCCCGAACTGCCAGGCCAGGTCCTCCCTGGACAGGAAACAAGCATCCTAGGACCGGTTTCGGGGTTTCACCCCTCTTCAGCCAGGATAGCTTGATTCCAGTGGCATGGAGAGCACAGGTCCCACGTCTGGGCATACCCGTCCCACTTGGGGTGACAAATGCAAAAACAACAATTGATGGACAGAATGCAGAACAATGTCATACATTCACCCCAGTACAGAGATCTGGGCCTAAATCCATCGTTTTTTGCTCACCATGCCGTTCCAGTTTGAACCCAGCCATATGCAAATCAGTCTTGACCCTGTGCCCAATGGGAACAGTCCAGCCCGAACTGCCAGGCCAGGTCCTCCATGGACAGGAAACAAGCATCCTAGGACCGGTTTCGGGGTTTCATCCCTCTTCAGCCAGGATAGCTTGATTCCAGTGGCATGGAGAGCACGGGACCACGTCTGGGCATACCCGTCCCACTCGGGGTGACAAATGAAAAAACAACAATTGATGGACAGAATGCAGAACAATGTCATACATTCACCCCAGTACAGAGATCTGGGCCTAAATCCATCGTTGTTTTGCTCACCATGCCGTTCTAGTTTGAACCCAGCCATATGCAAATCAGTCTTGACCCTGTGCCCAATGGGAACAGTCCAGCCCGAACTGCCAGGCCAGGTCCTCCCTGGACAGGAAACAAGCATCCTAGGACCGGTTTCGGGGTTTCACCCCTCTTCAGCCAGGATAGCTTGATTCCAGTGGCATGGAGAGCACGGGACCCACGTCTGGGCATACCCGTCCCACTCGGGGTGACAAATGCTAAAACAACAATTGATGGACAGAATGCAGAACAATGTCATACATTCACCCCAGTACAGAGATCTGGGCCTAAATCCATCGTTTTTTGCTCACCATGTCGTTCCAGTTTGAACCCAGCCATATGCAAATCAGTCTTGACCCTGTGCCCAATGGGAACAGTCCAGCCCGAACTGCCAGGCCAGGTCCTCCCTGGACAGGAAACAAGCATCCTAGGACCGGTTTCGAGGTTTCACCCCTCTTCAGCCAGGATAGCTTGATTCCAGTGGCATGGAGAGCACGGGACCCACGTCTGGGCATACCCGTCCCACTCGGGGTGACAAATGCAAAAACAACAATTGATGGACAGAATGCAGAACAATGTCATACATTCACCCCAGTACAGAGATCTGGGCCTAAACCCATCATTTTTTTTGCTCACCATGCCGTTCCAGTTTGAACCCAGCCATATGCAAATCAGTCTTGACCCTGTGCCCAATGGGAACAGTCCAGCCCGAACTGCCAGGCCAGGTCCTCCCTGGACAGGAAACAAGCATCCTAGGACCGGTTTCGGGGTTTCACCCCTCTTCAGCCAGGATAGCTTGATTCCAGTGGCATGGAGAGCACGGGACCCACGTCTGGGCATACCCGTCCCACTCGGGGTGACAAATGCAAAAACAACAATTGATGGACAGAATGCAGAACAATGTCATACATTCACCCCAGTACAGAGATCTGGGCCTAAATCCATCGTTTTTGCTCACCATGCCGCTCCAGTTTGAACCAAGGCCATATGCAAATCAGTCTTGACCCTGTGCCCAATGGGAACAGTCCAGCCCGTACTGCCAGGCCAGGTCCTCCCTGGACAGGAAACAAGCATCCTAGGACCGGTTTTGGGGTTTCACCCCTCTTCAGCCAGGATAGCTTGATTCCAGTGGCATGGAGAGCACGGGACACACGTCTGGGCATACCCGGCCCACTCGGGGTGACAAATGCAAAAACAACAATTGATGGACAGAATGCAGAACAATGTCATACATTCACCCCAGTACAGAGATCTGGGCCTAAATCCATCGTTTTTTTGCTCACCATGCCGTTCCAGTTTGAACCCAGCCATATGCAAATCAGTCTTGACCCTGTGCCCAATGGGAACAGTCCAGCCCGAACTGCCAGGCCAGGTCCTCCCTGGACAGGAAACAAGCATCCTAGGACCGGTTTCGGGGTTTCACCCCTCTTCAGCCAGGATAGCTTGATTCCAGTGGCATGGAGAGCACGGGACCCACGTCTGGGCATACCCGTCCCACTCGGGCTGACAAATGCTAAAACAACAATTGATGGACAGAATGCAGAACAATGTCATACATTCACCCCAGTACAGAGATCTGGGCCTAAATCCATCGTTTTTTTGCTCACCATGCCGTTCCAGTTTGAACCCAGCCATATGCAAATCAGTCTTGACCCTGTGCCCAATGGGAACAGTCCAGCCCGAACTGTCAGGCCAGGTCCTCCCTGGACAGGAAACAAGCATCCTAGGACCGGTTTCGGGGTTTCACCCCTCTTCAGCCAGGATAGCTTGATTCCAGTGGCATGGAGAGCACGGGACCCACGTCTGGGCATACCCGTCCCACTCGGGGTGACAAATGCATAAACAACAATTGATGGACAGAATGCAGAACAATGTCATACATTCACCCCAGTACAGAGATCTGGGCCTAAATCCATCGTTTTTTGCTCGCCATGCCGTTTCAGTTTGAACCCAGCCAAATGCAAATCAGTCTTGACCCTGTGCCCAATGGGAACAGTCCAGCGCGAACTTCCAGGCCAGGTCCTCCATGGACAGGAAACAAGCATCCTAGGACCGGTTTCGGGGTTTCACCACTCTTCAGCCAGGATAGCTTGATTCCAGTGGCATGGAGAGCACGGGACCACGTCTGGGCATACCCGCCCCACTTGGGGTGACAAATGCAAAAACAACAATTGATGGACAGAATGCAGAACAATGTCATACATTCACCCCATTACAGAGATCTGGGCCTAAATCCATCGTTTTTTTGCTCACCATGCCGTTTCAGTTTGAACCCAGCCATATGCAAATCAGTCTTGACCCTGTGCCCAATGGGAACAGTCCAGCCCGAACTGCCAGGCCAGGTCCTCCCTGGACAGGAAACAAGCATCCTAGGACCGGTTTCGGGGTTTCACCCCTCTTCAGCCAGGATAGCTTGATTCCAGTGGCATGGAGAGCACAGGACCCACGTCTGGGCATACCCGTCCCAATTGGGGTGACAAATGCAAAAACAACAATTGATGGACAGAATGCAGAACAATGTCATACATTCACCCCAGTACAGAGATCTGGGCCTAAATCCATCGTTTTTTTGCTCACCATGCCGTTCCAGTTTGAACCCAGCCATATGCAAATCAGTCTTGACCCTGTGCCCAATGGGAACAGTCCAGCCCGAACTGCCAGGCCAGGTCCTCCATGGACAGGAAACAAGCATCCTAGGACCAGTTTCGGGGTTTCATCCCTCTTCAGCCAGGATAGCTTGATTCCAGTGGCATGGAGAGCACGGGACCACGTCTGGGCATACCCGTCCCACTCGGGGTGACAAATGCAAAAACAACAATTGATGGACAGAATGCAGAACAATGTCATACATTCACCCCAGTACAGAGATCTGGGCCTAAATCCATCGTTGTTTTGCTCACCATGCCGTTCTAGTTTGAACCCAGCCATATGCAAATCAGTCTTGACCCTGTGCCCAATGGGAACAGTCCAGCCCGAACTGCCAGTCCAGGTCCTCCCTGGACAGGAAACAAGCATCCTAGGACCGGTTTCGGGGTTTCACCCCTCTTCAGCCAGGATAGCTTGATTCCAGTGGCATGGAGAGCACGGGACCCACGTCTGGGCATACCCGTCCCACTCGGGGTGACAAATGCAAAAACAACAATTGATGGACAGAATGCAGAACAATGTCATACATTCACCCCAGTACAGAGATCTGGGCCTAAATCCATCGTTTTTTGCTCACCATGTCGTTCCAGTTTGAACCCAGCCATATGCAAATCAGTCTTGACCCTGTGCCCAATGGGAACAGTCCAGCCCGAACTGCCAGGCCAGGTCCTCCCTGGACAGGAAACAAGCATCCTAGGACCGGTTTCGGGGTTTCACCCCTCTTCAGCCAGGATAGCTTGATTCCAGTGGCATGGAGAGCACGGGACCCACGTCTGGGCATACCCGTCCCACTCGGGGTGACAAATGCATAAACAACAATTGATGGACAGAATGCAGAACAATGTCATACATTCACCCCAGTACAGAGATCTGGGCCTAAATCCATCGTTTTTTGCTCGCCATGCCGTTTCAGTTTGAACCCAGCCATATGCAAATCAGTCTTGACCCTGTGCCCAATGGGAACAGTCCAGCCCGAACTGCCAGGCCAGGTCCTCCCTGGACAGGAAACAAGCATCCTAGGACCGGTTTCGGGGTTTCACCCCTCTTCAGCCAGGATAGCTTGATTCCAGTGGCATGGCGAGCACGGGACCCACGTCTGGGCATACCCGTCCCACTCGGGGTGACAAATGCAAAAACAACAATTGATGGACAGAATGCAGAACAATGTCATACATTCACCCCAGTACAGAGATCTGGGCCTAAACCCATCATTTTTTTGCTCACCATGCCGTTCCAGTTTGAACCCAGCCATATGCAAATCAGTCTTGACCCTGTGCCCAATGGGAACAGTCCAGCCCGAACTGCCAGGCCAGGTCCTCCCTGGACAGGAAACAAGCATCCTAGGACCGGTTTCGGGGTTTCACCCTCTTCAGCCAGGATAGCTTGATTCCAGTGGCATGGCGAGCACGGGACCCACGTCTGGGCATACCCGTCCCACTCGGGGTGACAAATGCAAAAACAACAATTGATGGACAGAATGCAGAACAATGTCATACATTCACCCCAGTACAGAGATGTGGGCCTAAATCCATCGTTTTTTTGGTCACCATGCCGCTCCAGTTTGAACCAAGGCCATATGCAAATCAGTCTGGACCCTGTGCCCAATGGGAACAGTCCAGTCCGTACTGCCAGGCCAGGTCCTCCCTGGACAGGAAACAAGCATACTAGGACCGGTTTCGGGGTTTCACCCCTCTTCAGCCAGGATAGCTTGATTCCAGTGGCATGGAGAGCACGGGACACACGTCTGGGCATACCCGTCCCACTCGGGGTGACAAATGCAAAAACAACAATTGATGGACAGAATGCAGAACAATGTCATACATTCACCCCAGTACAGAGATCTGGGCCTAAATCCATCGTTTTTGCTCACCATGCCGTTCCAGTTTGAACCCAGCCATATGCAAATCAGTCTTGACCCTGTGCCCAATGGGAACAGTCCAGCCCGAACTGCCAGGCCAGGTCCTCCCTGGACAGGAAACAAGCATCCTAGGACCGGTTTCGGGGTTTCACCCCTCTTCAGCCAGGATAGCTTGATTCCAGTGGCATGGAGAGCACGGGACCCACGTCTGGGCATACCCGTCCCACTCGGGGTGACAAATGCAAAAACAACAATTTATGGACAGAATGCAGAACAATGTCATACATTCACCCCAGTACAGAGATCTGGGCCTAAACCCATCATTTTTTTGCTCACCATGCCGTTCCAGTTTGAACCCAGCCATATGCAAATCAGTCTTGACCCTGTGCCCAATGGGAACAGTCCAGCCCGAACTGCCAGGCCAGGTCCTCCCTGGACAGGAAACAAGCATCCTAGGACCGGTTTCGGGGTTTCACCCCTCTTCAGCCAGGATAGCTTGATTCCAGTGGCATGGAGAGCACGGGACCTACGTCTGGGCATACCCGTCCTACTCGGGGTGACAAATGCAAAAACAACAATTGATGGACAGAATGCAGAACAATGTCATACATTCACCCCAGTACAGAGATCTGGGCCTAAATCCATCGTTTTTTGCTCACCATGCCGTTCCAGTTTGAACCCAGCCATATGCAAATCAGTCTTGACCCTGTGCCCAATGGGAACAGTCCAGCCCGAACTGCCAGGCCAGGTCCTCCCTGGACAGGAAACAAGCATCCTAGGACCGGTTTCGGGGTTTCACCCCTCTTCAGCCAGGATATCTTGATTCCAGTGGCATGGAGAGCACGGGACCCACGTCTGGGCATACCCGTCCCACTCGGGGTGACAAATGCAAAAACAACAATTTATGGACAGAATGCAGAACAATGTCATACATTCACCCCAGTACAGAGATCTGGGCCTAAATCCATCGTTTTTTTGCTCACCATGCCGTTCCAGTTTGAACCCAGCCATATGCAAATCAGTCTTGACCCTGTGCCCAATGGGAACAGTCCAGCCCGAACTGCCAGGCCAGGTCCTCCCTGGACAGGAAACAAGCATCCTAGGACCGGTTTCGGGGTTTCACCCCTCTTCAGCCAGGATAGCTTGATTCCAGTGTCATGGAGAGCACGGGACCCACGTCTGGGAATTCAATATCAACCATATCCATGGCTGGGGCAGTATGCTCATATTCCCAAAAAATGTAAAGGATGTTTCTAGCATTACCATTCTGGAAATTTAGGAATTTAAAGTTGTGACTGAATCACAAACAAACATCCATTTGTGGCTCCTTCCCTGAAAATGTATACCACAACCAATGGGAACTATTGTAAATGCAAACCATTTACAGAGCCATTATTCCCCCCAGCACCACGTTTGTGACTGTAGAGACTAGGCAAGACAGTAACTGACTTTGATCTACGCCAAGTGCCTCCTTTCTCAAGGAAAACCTGAGCCCCATCACACTGTTAAGTGAACACTGAAGCTTGCATTTGTGAACCAGCTCTTTGGCAAACTAAAACCATAATTTACTATGATAAACTACGGGTTTCTGGCCTGGTCAAATAATTGTTCGGTTGGCAATATTTTTGGAACCTTGCGAACTGTCTGGGCTGAAACCCACCTTGAACTTCTCAAACGTTTACCTAGGGCCTCTAAGAAAGAAGAGAAAGAGCAGGTGTGTGATAGCATACTTCATGCATTGTAAAATTCTGTCTGTCACCTTTAGTTTCATTGAATTGGGACTATCTATAAGCAAGGCCATACTAAAAGGCCTTTTTTTTCTTCGGGAGTCTTCTATAGAACTTGACCCGAAGGTATCAGAGCGCTTTACATCAGCACCAGTTGCATCACATAAGAACATTTTAGATACTTCTTGTACAGCACTGTATATATTTTGTTCATTTACAGCACCTTGTCACTTCTAGATCACCTAATCACTTATAAGTTACCTTTGCGTCGTTTTTCAATAATTTGTGTTTGCTTGTGACAGCCATAATATGTTATGACCAAACCGAAAAAAGAGAATAAGATGTCAATATATTGGTTTTGATTGACTCAATTCAGGTGTGTATCCTTTCTTTCTGTACATATATTGATGCAACTGTAAAGCAATTATTGTACCTGACAGAACCAACTGCAGCACATATTATGGTTGTCGGCGTGTGAGCATGCACAGGCATGCACAGCAGTCAATTTTATATGATTTTCTTCTACAAGTCTTATTATGTATGTATGAGGTATTTCAATAGCACAAACATAGCCAAAAAGCAGTGGACTGCTGAACAGAGTCAAAGAAAACATACATTTAATGAGTGATATGAGAGGTAGCTGGTTTGTGGACTGTTAACGTATTGTGATGTAGAGGTCTATTTTTTAAGATTTAACGCCTTGTTTGCATCACAAAAGTGATGCAAAATGACGCTAAATCTTTTGTTACCAATTTACTTTCCAGAGTAAACCCTGTTTTAAGCTGGAAAATCACTTGAAAGTAATGAAAAGCAGCTTTGCAATTATTAGCACCATGTACCATGGGTGATGCATGGGTGTTCCCCTAAAACCACCCAAGGTTTCTGACGCTAAACTCTATTTACTCAAACATCAAAGACCTGGCACAACTGGGCACTCTCATCAACTTTTTATATATATATATATATATATATATAGGATTGGTATGAGGAGATATTCTTATCTTCTCCCACAATCAGATGCTCTTTTATGCACTCTGACCTAATCCCCTGTGCCTAATTGATTAATAATTTAAAACTAGTAGTCAGTCACTCAACAAACAACACTCTAACTGAGTGTATGTGTCCCACAAAGAAAAAGTGTGGAGAAATGAGAAAGTATCTCACGTGGGCACCACCAGAGGAGCTACTGGCAGGTTCTCACCAGCTTGCCCACGTAATTGTCATCATCGATAACTTTCTCATATAAAAAGAAATATGTGTCCAGTGCGAGAAAAATATAAGAACTAAACATAAAGAAAAGACCCCATGCAAAATGAGACACAAGAAGTCTCTAATAAAAATTGAGGAAAACTCACACATGTACTCGTAACTTTTAATCCAAACATGAGTTTGCCCAATGTTAAAAACACAGCATGTTGTGAACCACTTCAAGGACGGCCAACATGTTTCATTGCCTATTATACAATAGCGGCAAATTCGTCAGGCCAACTGAGGTCAGCAATCGCCTCCCTGGACATCTAAAAATAAGTCAAGAGTGACTGACAAACATAAAAGAAAAGAAAAAGGACTTATGAATTCTTTAGAGACACACCAACCAAATTAGACCTTAACTACAGTACAGATAATCTTAACAACGAAGACTGGACTACATTATAGTCCACCATCATGTTCTGTAGGCATATCATGATATTTACCTAATGAGAGCCATGGGCCCACGTACCAGCTCTCACTTAGTCACAGGGGTGTATATCATTTATACTTATCTTCCCCTTGAAATCAGCACATTTGTTGCTTATAGATTCATCTGTGGAAATAGACATATCACATTAGGTCACTCCAGACTACACGTCACGTCGTTTACATAATGTTCCATCACCGAGTTAAGAGACTTGCTCCAAACTAGTTCCATTTTTTACAAAAAAAACGTTCACTTTGATCGCAACACGCAATCCGACTTCATTTAAAATTGTATGCAATCACTCTCACCAAGCGTCATCAATTTTATAGTGCAAAAACACTTCATGTTGCACCCAGCCCGAAAGTATGGCACACTAAAGGTCTTACTTCTCTCCTTACAGACTACTAGTTTACTCTGACCAGCATCCTCACATCCAGCATACTCTTACCGCTTTTCGACTACCTCCGTACGGTCAATCGTCCCGGCGTCTCACTCATATGTGAGCGCCTTCCATTTTAGAAAACAGACGCAAACATCATCCTGCCGCGTCATGACGTTGCGGCGGTCACATGCTCAACATCAGGCGCACCCAGAATCTCTTCACCAAATCCTCCATCTTTAACTTCCAATCAATCCTATCTGTCAACACTTTATAGCCCAATCGATTATGATATTGTAACCACGTAGTATTTTGAAATTTTTAAAAAAAACGAAACCAAACTAAAATGTCAGTTATCTATTAAATTCCATTCTCTGACGATAGCGGTACAACTGCTAAACCGCCCTCTTCTTTATAAAATTGAATCATTTAAAATTAAATCTGAGTGCCAGTGACTGTGGAAACATATCTATTACATGCCATTCTCTAACAATAGCGATACAGCTGCTCAACCGCCATCTCCTTTGTGAAATTGAATCTATTCGTCACCCAGCCATCACTCCATGAGTGCCAGTGACTATGGAAACAAGGTACGATGCTATAATCGTCTACACCACTAATATGTGTCAGGGCCCATACAGTCGCCCTACCCATATGGAAAAAAACAAATAACGTGATGCACGATGCACTCCCCAAGCCATCACAGATGGCACAAGTGGTTCAACACCCTGCAGCAGTGTTCCAATCATCTAGCTCAGTCACAAGCATCACTACTTCGTTATTACCAATAACTCAATGCGAATCGGGGCATAGCAATTCACCAACAATTTGTGTGCCTAATCATACCTCCTACAGTGTAGCACTAAACACGGAGGACCATACTTTCACCATAATTTAGGCACCATTTTATAAGCCTCAACACACAGTGTGTCAGTGTGTATTATGCCCTTAAAGTCCATATTATAGACTATGTGTGGGAGCCAACCTCAAGTGTATACATACGGGTGTTCTGCCCATCAAGGATGCGTAAATACCACCCCCAATGAGCACTATTCATATAGTCAGTTCATCACCCGGTCAGAATAGATTCGGGTTTGGAATAATACACAACCATTGTCGGCAAAGGAAAGCTCCCTCCCATAGTTCTTCAAATGTCTCTCCTTCACTGTTTACTGATCTTATTCCACTCAATTTGATCATTGAGCCCAATCTGGTCCGCTTTCTCAGAATATATCCAACGGGCTTCTTTAGTGGCAAGTATTTTCTCAAGATTACTTGACTCACCCACTACCCTCTCTAACACCACCCATTTCAATGCTCTGTGGTTGTGTTGATGTTCCCGGTAGTGTTGTACCAAACGTGTGGTCAGTTTCCCTGATTTAATAGTGCTCAGATGCTCCTGCACCCGAACCTTAATCTTCCGAGATGTAAGGCCAATGTAGTGCAACCCACATTGGCACGTCAGTCTATAAATCACATTCACTGAGTTGCAGTTACTGAATCTATTTAAGTGCCACGTTCTTCCGTTCAGCAACTGCACACTCATAGTCTTTTCTGTCAGATCGCATACTGAGCAGCCCCCACACGGGTAATGCCCAGACGGAATCGAGGTGCTCACAGTCTGCTGCACAGGTCTCGTATGGACAAGCCTGTCCTTTAGATTCTGTGCACGCTTGAAAGCAAACCTCGGTTGCGGCATTTGATATTCTGTGGTGGACAATAAAGACCAACTCTATTTACCTAAAAAAGTAGACCAGGTTTAGCATCATAAAATATCGCCCATTTCAGATAGGCGCTATGAAGGAGGAATGCTTTTGTTCTCCTTCATTATCCGACTTTGCATGTGTGCTGCACTGTACAGCGCACTTACAAAGTGGGAAAATGTTTTAAGTTAGTTTAAGCATAATATTTTTTACTGCAAAGGTATCCTTCCAGTACAAAACATATGCTAGACTCACGGAGAAACCCTTGCACTATGGTGCAAAGGTGTGTCCGTGGCGCACAACCGCACATTTCTGCGCCAGCGTTAGGGACCGTGGAGGAGAGAGACATATTTCTGTAAATATTGCGCTCTCCTGCTCTCTCCTTCTCACGCAGCACAGCGCAGCATTTGTGGCTCCTGCATAATGATGCATGAAAAATTGGTAAAGCTGACACATAGGGCCAGATGTACGACCCTTTCATTTAGCGCCTCGCAATTTGCGACACATTGCGAGGCGCAAATTGCGAGGGGCTAAATGAAATGTACAACAGTGTGTTTACACTGTTTTGCGATTCCCAATGGGGTTGCAAATTGCGAGGCTCATTAATATTAATGAGCCTCTCGCAATTTGCAAGCCCATTGTGAATGTCAGCCCTCCGAGGGATGGTCGCCTGCTGGGCTCAGCAGACCACCATGTCTGGGACTGCTTTTTAATAAAGCAGCTTTTTTTTTTAAATGCAGCCCATTTTCCTTAAAGGAAAAGCGGGATGCATTTAAAAAAAAAATGAAACGTTTCGTTTCATTTTTAAGGAGCAGGCAGTGGTCCCTGGGACCACTGCCTGCCCTTAAAAGTATTTCGCATGCATTTGCAAAGGGGAGGGGTCCCCTGGGGACCCCTTCCCTTGCAGATGCATTACCACCTACTTGAAGTAGGTGGTAATTGCGAGTGTTTTGAAACATTAGTACATTGTTTTAAGACTCGCATTTTGGAAGGGAACGCCCCTTCAAATATAGCGAGTTGCAAACCATATTTAGCGAGTTGCGAAAAAATTGCGTCTCGCTAAATGGGCTATGTAAATGGCCCAATAGGTTTTTGCATGCGCAAATGGGTTCGCAAACCCGTTTGCGCATGCAAAAACGGTCGTACATCTGACCCAATGTGTTTAAACAGGTTCTTTTTAAATTTAGCCACCATGGATGCACAGGCAGCTACATCAGAAATCTTTGATCAGGATTTGTAAAAATAAAAGAAAGTGCTTTTAAAGATGGCTACTGCAGATGCACGCACATTTACAGTGGTTATATTTGAACATTATTTTCAGAAATAAAAAAAAATGCTTTCAAACACGGCCAACATGAATGTGGGCATCTGCTGCAACCACCTATGAATGCATTTTATTTTATCTTCAGATATGTGATTTAAAGATGGACAATGCAGATGCACACATTAACAGTGGCCTCTACAAAGAAACAAAAGCAAGGGAAAATCCAATAGGCTGAAGACTTGTTTCACCTAGTTGCGGCTGCTCCCACAAAGCAGTGGTGGGGGGAAAGGGGGAGACAAAATACATTAAAAAAGTTCACTCACCTCTCTGCCAGTTGGATGGCCATCCACCGTCTCTCTTCTGTCCTCTCCGTCATCTTCCTGGCTTCAGTTCAAGCAGGAAGCAGGATAGGCTTCCCTAAGCCAATCACAATGCTGCATTGTGATTGGTCTGAGCGCCTGGGCATGTTCTCCACCCAGGCTGTAATGCAGCCTGGGTGGAGAATATGCAAAGTGCGCATGAATGTTTGGCCAGCCCCAGTGGGCTGACCAAACATTCATGTGCACTTAGGAGGGTGCCACCACTCCTCCCCCTGCGCAGCCTAGCCCCGCCCCACAAAACTTCCCCAGCACAGAAAAATAAAATGATAATAACATTGCATTATTATCATTTTATTTTTCCTTTTTTGCTGTGCTGAAAGGCAGTGGGGCAAGGCTCCTCTGCCTTAGCATAGGAGCTGCCCCTAGTTTCACTTCGGAAATGGCTGCGCTATCTGTAATCTGCAGACTCAATTCACGGGGAAGAAAGCTAGGGTTTTGACAACCCCCACACTGCGTGTGCTCTGAGGTGATTCTCCGCTATATTTTAATACTTAGATGCAACACATTAGTAGCTGTATATATAATCTTTAATCCTTTTTTTTTTTTAAATCTTTATTAAGACATCCAGCACATATATATACTTTATAATAATACAGTTGCTCAGTATACATTTACAGTCATATGTACTGGATGTCAATTATTTATCTAAGAAACCACCCTCCCTTCTATGCAGCACCCCTCCTCTCCCCCTGGCCTACCCACCCCCACCCTTGCCCCGAAACCAGGGAAAGCCATTTAACATCGAACCTATGTATGCTCTGGAAAAAACAAAACTCACTTTAAATACTGATTTGCATGTTTCAGTTATGCCTTAACTAACATAAGTAAATTTAAATTAGATCAAGTCATAACCTCATTAGCCCAGCTAATTATTGGAGACCAAATTTCGAATCCCCTTTTCTTCGCCCTCAAACCTCTTCGTGCATATATTGCTTTCTCCCAGCGATAGGTAGCTATCAGTTTCCCCAGCCAGCAGTGTACTGAGGGAGGTTCTTTATCTAACCAGCCAGTAGCCAAACATAACCTAAGAACTGCCATAGCAGTGAAAAGCAAGATCCGATTCGGCTCCGTCATTGCTTGATTGCTTACTCCCAGCATAATTACTTGCGGTGACAGATCCACCGCGAGCCCCAACATATCCTTGATATAATTACCCACTTCCCCCAAAAAAACTGATAGTTGAGGACATGTTGCGAACATATGAACACTGTTTGCGGCAAAACAGCGCAGCGGGAGCAAAGTATACCTGTGGAGCCTCCCCATTTAGAAATCCAAGCTGGGTAATATATAGATTCAACCAGGTTTTGAAGCATTGAACTTGTAAATTCACAGAGAAAAATGCCGTCTGACTTAATAGAAGAGAATCCTCACAATCCCCCACCCCCGCCTGGACCAATTCCTGCAAACGATCAGTGTGCTTGATAAGATCGTCCTCCATCATATTACTAAGTAGTTTACAAAATTCAGACATAGGTGCTTGAGCACCTAGTGATAACTCCAATAAGGGGACTCTATGGCCCTGTATTACTTTCTTAGATAGGTAATCCCTAACTTGTAAAAATTTAAAGAAATTATTGTTTCCTATCCCATATTTACTCTTAATTGCCTCAAACGAATGAATTGTATTATCTAACATAAGATCTCCAATGTGCCTGATACCTTTATCTATCCAAACTTTCATATATCCATCTCGAAAGATTTCCGGAAATAGATCATTATCATTCAAGGGAGTATATCTGTGTATCCTATTCATTTTAAGTTTCTTCCTAACGGCTGTCCAGATCTTAAATGCTCCCAGCATGATCTTAAACTTGACTCTTTTGAAATACGCAAAATCAATATGTCGCATTAAACAGCCCTGGGCTTCTGCCCCTAGTACTAGCCTATAAATTGAGATACAGGGTGCAGCCTCAGAAACTGCCATCTCTTTTCCCAACAAGACCGCCATTTGTTGTAAGGCTGCTGCCCAGTAATATATCTGGAGGTTAGGGACGGACCACCCTCCCCGCTCTCTCGGTAATGTCATATATCTTAGTGCACGACGAGGGCGTTTCCCGGCCCACAAAAATTTCGAAATTCATTGGTTAAACGCTGAAAACCATGTTTTGTTTATCTCTATTGGGATAGCTCTAAAAAAGTAAAGCATTCTGGGCAAAAATAACATTTTGATAGCATTGCACCTTCCTAGAAGTGTGAGGTGTAAACAGTTCAGTCTATTAAAATCTGTTTTTGTCTTATTTAACAGCGGCTCCAAGTTAATTTGCACAATTTCATCCGGGTTGGCAGAGATCTCAACCCCTAGATATCTGGCATTACCCACAACCCTTGTATCGTTCAGGTCTATCCTAGAATTTTTAACGATCATTGTCTTGTTCCCATTAAGAAAATAGCCTGAAATTTTGCCAAAGTTACTTGCCTCCCTTTCTATCTCCCTAATAGCCTCCAGTGGGTTAGCTGTCGTTATGGCAAGATCATCTGCATATGCAAGTATCTTTGTATCTCCACCAATAGTTTGAATAGCTTGTATCTTATTATTCCCCGCTAATTTCCTAATTAGAGGATCTATCTATAGTGCGAATAATAGCGGGGAACAAGGACACCCTTGCCGTGTACCACAAGTAATTTTAATTATATCGGATGAAACACCCATCAATACAATCCTAGCCACAGGTTCCCGATACAAACGCCTGATAGCACCAATAAAACCCTTGCCCAGGCCTTGCCTTTCCATAATCACCCATAAAAAGGGCCAGGAGACCCTATCGAACGCCTTTTCAGCGTCAAGAAGTATAGCCGCCATAGGGTCTCCTGATACCTTTGTGTAGTCAAAGAGTGTGATTATACGCCGAATGTGCTCGGTTGTCCCCCTGCCAGGTACACACCTATGCTGGAAAGGGGAAACTAGTCTTTTAATGACTGCAGCTAACCTATTAGCCAGAATTTTAGAATACATATTGACATCGCTGTTGACCAACGTAATAGGCCGGTACGATCCCAATTCCTTAGCAGATTTGCCTTTCTTAAGAAAAACTATAATGTTGGCTGTTAGAAATGGGATCTCTAGTTGGCAAGGGTTTGCACCTTTGTCCAAGTAGGGACCCTTCTTCCTAGTCAGGGTAAGGGTGTTACACTCGTGAAGTAACCCCTGCTCACCCTCGTGGTAGCTTGGCACGAGCAGTCGGGCTTAATTCAGAGGCAGTGTGTAAAGCATTTGCACATAACCAACAGTAATACAGTGTAAGCACTACAAACGGACACCACACCAGTTTAGAAAAATAACCAATATTTTATATACTCAAGACAAGACCAATTACGACGAAAATCCACAATACTGTACTTTAAAAACGAATACTTGATAAGGTAACTTCTTCTTTGCAGGAATAGTCCAAAAACAAAGTTCGTACGAGTCGGTAGCTCCGTCTGAGCCTACCGCGATGCTGAAAACCACAGAGTCTAACAGTTCCAGCCGACCGCGTCGATACGGGCCAGCAGAGTCGTGAACAGACTCGGTTACAGTACCTTTCTCGTTGTGGCTGGTACGGAGTGTACGAGCCGGTCGGCGTTCGTCGCGGTTGCGGTGCAAGACGGAGCGATGCAAGGTGCGGTGTCCCTCGATGCGGTGCAGGCAGCGGCTCGATGAGCGTCGTGCAGACGGGGTCGGTGAGTCCAAGGCGTGCGATGCAGGGTGAGACGATGCTCGATGCGGTGCTGACAGGTTGCGATGCAGGCGACCAAGCTGGAATGCGGGAGCTGGCGTCGGACAGCGGTGCGAGTCGGAGCGGTGCGTCGCAGACGTGCGAGCGGTGCCCCAAATGCGGTGCGGTCACGACTCTTGAGCCAGTTGCAGCGACCGCGTCGGTTGGGTCCGGCTGGTTCAGTGAAGCGATGCGATGCGAACTGCGGTGCCCACAGGTCACAGTGCAAGCAGCGGCTCGATGTTGGCGGCGTCGGACGTCGCCCACGGTGAGACCAGGGTTGCGATGCGAGCGGGGCGATGCGGTCTGCGGTGCAAACAGGTCACCGGCCAGGGATGGATTCGGTTGACGGAGTCGGTTGCGGTTCCCTTCCTCTGTGGCAACTGAAACAGCGTTCCAGAAGCGGTACCCAGAGGCTTGTGAAGTCTTTGCAGTCCCTGAGACTTCTTAACAGGAGGCCAGCTCGGTTCCAGGCCCTTGGAGATACTCAGCACAAGTTTGTAGAAAGTTCAGTCCAGTCCTTTCACTGCCCAAGACAGAAGCAGCAACTGCAGGCCAACCCAACAAAGCAACAACACAGCAAAGGGGCAGTACTCCTCCTGGCAGCTCTTCCAGCTCTTCGTCTTGGCAGGTTCCTTGATTCCAGCGAGATCTAAATTCATGGGGTCAGGGCCCCAATATTTATATCCCAAATTCGTTTGTTCTCTGAAGGCAGAGAGGCCTTTGCCTAGTCCAAACCAGTTCTGGAGCACTTTGTTGACAAGTCTCCGTCCCTTCTTTCAGTGAGTAGGCCAGGGACATCAGACGCACCACAGGAGGTGGAGCCAGCATTGTGGAGGGAAGGCACTGTCCTATTCAGGGCCCAGGTGCAACTCCTCCCACCCATCTACATGTAGATCTTGGTATTCAGCCCTGTGCTGACTCACCCCGTCTCCTGGCATCCCCCAGCCCCTGTCACTCACACTCCAGACAAGGAATACACAGCCTCGCAGAGGCAGGCTTGGATGGTTAGACAAGAAAATACCCACTTTCTAAAAGTGGTATTTTCAAACACAGAATGTTAAAACCAACTTCACTAAAAGATGCATTTTATCATTCTGAGTCCAGGCATACTAAACTCGAATTCCTACCATGTTCCCGGGGTCAGTTAGGATTATCAGCTGTAATAATCCAAACTGCCCGTTCTGGCCTAGGGGGAACAGGTAGCCTTGCAATAGTGAAAAACGAACTAGGCTGTAATTCACTATCAGGACATGCCACACACACCAGGGCATGTCCTACCTTTCGCATACAACGCACCCTGCCCACAGGGGTACCTTGGGCCTACCTTAGGGGTGACTAACATGTAGCAAAGGGAAGGTTTAGGGACTTGCAAGTGTGTGCACTTGCCAAGTCGACATGGCAGCCCCAGGCTGCGCACAGGCTCTGCGATGGCAGGCCCGAGTTACACTTTACGGGCTGTTTGCGTGGGTGGCACAATCCAGTGCTGCAGCCCACCAACAGCATTTGGTCTATAGGCCCTGGCACTCGCAGTGCACTTTACAAGGGACTGACACATAAACCAAATAGGCCAATCATGGAAACACCAATCCATAACACATTTTATACAGGAGCACTTGCACTTTCCCACTGGACAGCAGTGAGGAAAGTGCGCAGAATCATTACACCAGCAAAAACAGAGTCAAAACCGGGAGGTTAGAAAGCAAAAGTCAGGGGAAACACGCCAAAAGATGCCAAGTCTAGCACATGTCCCCTCCAGCTGAAAGTAAGGAGAACTACCCAACCCCATTGGAGTTCTCTTCACTAAGGCGGAAGAACCTGGACAGACCATCTGCGTTGGCGTGTTCTGTACCAGGACGGTGTTCCACCGTAAAGTCCATTCCCTGTAGGGAGATGGACCACCTCAGCAGTTTTGGATTCTCACCCCTCATTTGCATCAACCATCTGAGGGGCCTGTGGTCTGTCTGAACCCGGAAGTGAGTCCCAAACAGGTATGGTCTCAGCTTCTTCAGTGCCCAGACCACAGCAAAAGCTTCCCTTTCTATGGCACTCCACCTCTGTTCCCTGGGAAGTAGTCTCCTGCTAAGGAAGACTACAGGCTGATCCAGGCCCTCTTCGTTCAGTTGTGAGAGCATCGCTCCCACACCATGCTCTGAAGCGTCAGTCTGCACGACGAATTCCTTGGAGAAGTCAGGTGCCTTGAGCACGGGCGCCGTGCACATGGCTGCCTTCAGGGCATCAAAAGCTTTCTGGCAGGACTCAGTCCAGATCACTTTCCTGGGCTGCCTCTTAGAGGTCAGCTCTGTTAAGGGGGCAACGATGGTGCCATAGCCCTTAACAAATCTCCTATAGTAGCCGGTGAGACCTAAGAAGGCTCTCACCTCTGTCTGGGTCTTGGGGGTTCCCAAGCCAGAATGGTGTCAATCTTGGGTTGTAGGGGCGCCACCTGGCCGCTTCCTACCTGGTGTCCCAAGTACACCACAGAACCCTGCCCGATCTGGCACTTACTGGCCTTGATCGTGAGGCCTGCACCTTGCAGAGCCCTCAACACTTTCTCAAGGTGCTGTAAATGTTCTTCCCAGCTGGAACTGAACACAGCAATGTCATCCAGGTAGGCGGCACTGAAATCCTCCAGCCCAGCCAACACCTGATTGACCAACCTCTGAAAGGTGGCAGGGGCATTCTTCAACCCAAAGGGCATCACCCGGAATTGGTAATGACCTTCTGGGGTTGAGAATGCTGATCTCTCCTTAGCCCCATCGGTTAAGGCAATCTGCCAGTACCCAGACGTCAAATCAAACGTGCTGAGGAACCGGGCAGCTCCCAACCCGATCAATGAGCTCATCAGCTCTGGGGATGGGGTGCGCGTCAGTCCTGGTGACGGCATTGAGCCCACGGTAGTCCACACAAAACCGGAGTTCTGGAGTGGCACCGGGCGCTGCAGCCTTTGGGACCAAGACCACTGGGCTGGCCCAAGGACTGTGGGAGGGCTCAATCACCCCTAATGCCAACATCTTAGAGACCTCCTCCTTGATGCTGGCTCTGACCCGGTCAGTCAACCTGTAAATCTTGTGCTTCACAGGAGGGCTGTCACCAGTGTCCACGTCATGGGTACACCAGTGAGTAACACCGGGGGTCAGAGAGAACAGTGGGGCGAACTGTCCCAACAACTGGTGACAGTCCCCCTGCTGCTCCTGAGTCAGAGTAGGGAGAGGATCACACCCTCTACTGACCCATCATGCTCCTTGGTAGACAGGAGGTCAGGGAGAGGCTCACTCTCCTCTTCCACCCCATCATCTGTCGCCAAGAGCATACTCACTTCGGACCTCTCGAAGTGGGGCTTGAGGCGGTTCACGTGAAGGACCCTCAAAGGGTTCCTTGGAGCCTGCAAATCCACCAGGTAGGTGACGTCACTTTGCGCTCCTTTACCTCATATGGCCCAGTCCACTTGTCCTGCAAGGCACAAGGTGCCACTGGGGCCATGACCTACACTTTTTGCCCAGGTTGAAATTCGACCAGAGTGGCATTCTGGTCATACCATCTCTTCATTTCTTCCTGGCTTGCTTCTAGGTTCGCCTGAGCGAGTTTCCTGAAGCGGGCAGTTTGGTTTCTAAAGGCCAGCATGTAGCTAAATACATCCTGGGGAGTTTTCCTGGGAGCTGCCTCCCAGCCTTCCTTTACCAAACTCAGAGGTCCTCTGACAGGGTGGCCATACAGGAGCTCAAAGGGGCTGTACCCAAGAGACTTCTGAGGCACCTCCCTGTTTGCAAAGAGTAGGCATGGCAAGAGGACGTCCCACTTACGCCTCATGGGTTCTGTTAGACCCTTGATCATGCCTTTCAAGGTCTGGTTGAATCTCTCCACCAGACCGTTTCCTTGTGGGTGGTACGGAGTGGTGAACTTGTAGGTTACACCACACTCCTTCCACAGGGATGTCATATACTTGGATATGAAATTGGTCCCCCTATCAGAAACCACCTCTCTGGGGAATCCCACACGGGAAAAGATCCCCATTAACGCCCGGCCCACGACTGGCGCCGTCGTTGTCCTGAGAGGGATTGCCTCCGGGTACCGGGTGGCATGGTCCACCAAGACCAGGATGTACCTGTTGCCCATGGCTGTCTTGGGATCCAGTGGCCCCACTATGTCCATCCCTACCCTTTCAAAGGGTGTTCCAACAACAGGAAAAGGTTGGAGAGGAGCTTTGACCTTCCTCCCACTCTTACCACTTGCCTGGCAAGTTTGGCAAGACCTACAGTGTGCATCTGACTGCCTTCGCATTTGGGGCCAAAAGAAGTGGGTGACAAGCCTGTCAAAGGTCTTGTCCTGCCCCAAATGTCCTGCCAAAGGCACGTCATGAGCCAGACCCAGTAGGAAGGTCCTGAAGCGCTGGGGTACCACCAGCACACGGGCTGACCCAGGCTCAGCAACCTTAGGCTCACTGTATAGGAGACCACTCTCCCAGTAGATCAGATGTGACCCGGACTGATTACCAGCTGCCTGGTCTGCAGCCTGCCGCCGCAGACCCTCCAGAGTAGGGCACTCGTTCTGCTCCCTGCAGAACTCCTCCCTGGTGGGACCCCCTTTTTGCTGCCAATGGGTCAGCTCAGAGATGTCTCCCAGTTCGGCTACCTGCTCCCCTGTAGGCACCGGGGCGTCCCCCTCGAGGTCCGCCTCCTCCCGGTCCGTGGGAACTTAGGGGGCCGGTTTCCCGCGCCCCCTGCCCTTTCTCTTGGCAGGGACTTGGGCCACTGTTTCAGGCTCCAAGTCCTCTTGATCACCCTTTTTGGCTGCCATTGACCGAGTAGACACGCATGCCCACTCTGGCAACCCAAGCATCTCCAAGTGCGACCTGAGCTCAACCTCCTTCCATAAGGACTGCTCGAGGTCGTTTCCTAGCAGACAATCCACAGGCATGGTAGGGCTCACAACCACCCTCAAGGGACCTGAGACCCCCCCCATTCAAAGGGAACCTGCGCCACCATACATTGGTGCTCTGAGTTGTCTACAGCAACTACTTGGTGGAATGCTCCTGGGACTACTTGCTTCTCAGACACCAGGTGACACCGGACTGAGGTCACACTGGCTCCAGTGTCTCTGAGAGCCTCTACCCTGTTCCCATTAATGGTCACCTAGGTGCTATATTTCTTTGTGTTAGGGGGCACCTGGTTTCCTGGGACCATCTCACTGTCCCCTAGTGAGACAAGGGTCATTTCTGCGGGATCCCCACCCTCCTGTGGGCACCCCCCCTCCCCAAGCGCTACACTAGCCAACACTTTGGACTGTCCACCGGTGGGCAGCTGTGTCCCCTTCGGGCACTTGGGGTCCCCCTTAAAGTGACCTAACTGGTCACATGCATAACACTTGCGGGGGCCGGTCTCAACAGGCTTCCCTGTGGAGACCCCTTTCTTCTTATCACTGGGGGGCTGGGAACCTTTACCCTGGGTACTAGTTTGGGGCCCTTTAGAGAACTCCTGTGCTTTACCCTTGTCCCCCACCTTTCTGCTGGGGACCCTGCCCACTTTTGGCTGAGTCTCCCCCAAACGCTTTCTTGTGGACCCTGGTACTCACCCAGCGGTCCGCTTCCATAACAAGCTTCCTGGGGTCAGTTAGCTTACTATCAACTAGGTGCTGGCGCAGATCTGCAAAACATAGACTAGACAAGTGCTCCCATGCAATCAAGTTGTAGAGCCCCTGAAAATCTGTTACACTACTGCCCTTCACCCAACCATCCAGAGACCTGCAGAACACATCCACACATTCCAACCAAGTGTTGGCATCAGACTTCTTACTGGACCTGAACTGATCCCTGTACTTTTCAGGAGTAAGACCATACTTCAGTGAGAAGGGCATCCTTCATGTCAGCATAGGTGAGGTGATACCCCTTACCCAAAGCTATCAGAGCATCCCTTGCTTCTTCAGGGAAAAGTGGCCACAATCCTGCTCCCCAATTCTCCTCAGGGACCCCATTCATGTGTATGGCTGCCTCATAACCCTGAAACCACCTTTGTATGTCATCCCCCTTCTTGAACTCCTTGCCTACGTTCTTGGGAATGTGCACAATCCTGTCTGCCTTTCTGGACGAATTGCTGCCACCATCTGAGCCTGACTTACTCCTAAGTTCTAGCTCCTTCAGTTCTCTCTCATGCTCTAAGAGCATCTTCCTCTCCTCTATGGCCAATCTCTTCTCCTCCCGCTCACTCTCCAGTCTGAGCTTCTGCAGCTCAAACTGCCTTGCCTCCCGCCTGTCCTCCAGCTCCTCTGGGGCCAGACTGCTGCTGCCTGATCTGGCGGGTTCCCCCCTACCCAAAAGCATATCCACCCTGGAAATAGGCTCCTCCACCTCCTCACTGAGATTACCAGGCTGCCCACTGGCATGTCTGGCTGCTACCCAGGCCCTCAGCGCCTTCTGTAGCTCCTCCTTCCTTGTGAGGCCTTTAATTTGGACTTTCAGGTTTTTACAAATTGCTCGTAGTTCCTTTACGGCGTAGGTTTCCAACCTATCCTCCTCAAAGATAATTTCCAGAGATGCAACGGATGATGCAGCTGTGTCAGGCATGACAAAAGTAGTGAGTTGAAAACTGGCAAGATCAAAAATAGGCCAAAAGAAAAAGAACCAGTATGTGGTACGTAATGGTCTGCGATATGGTAGTAGTGCACACCAATCACTGTAAGTCAAGTGCAAACACAAGTCCTATCCTCACCGCTGACAACCAATGTTAGAAATGGGATCTCTAGTTGGCAAGGGTTTGCACCTTTGTCCAAGTAGGGACCCTTCTTCCTAGTCAGGGTAAGGGTGTTACACTCGTGAAGTAACCCCTGCTCACCCTCGTGGTAGCTTGGCACGAGCAGTCGGGCTTAATTCAGAGGCAGTGTGTAAAGCATTTGCACATAACCAACAGTAATACAGTGTAAGCACTACAAACGGACACCACACCAGTTTAGAAAAATAACCAATATTTTATATACTCAAGACAAGACCAATTACGACGAAAATCCACAATACTGTACTTTAAAAACGAATACTTGATAAGGTAACTTCTTCTTTGCAGGAATATTCCAAAAACAAAGTTCGTGCGAGTCGGTAGCTCCGTCTGAGCCTACCGCGATGCTGAAAACCACAGAGTCTAACAGTTCCAGCCGACCGCGTCGATCACGGGCCAGCAGAGTCGTGAACAGACTCGGTTACAGTACCTTTCTCGTTGTGGCTGGTACGGAGTGTACGAGCCGGTCGGCGTTCGTCGCGGTTGCGGTGCAAGAAGGAGCGATGCAAGGTGCGGTGTCCCTCGATGCGGTGCAGGCAGCAGCTCGATGAGCGTCGTGCAGACGGGGTCGGTGAGTCTAAGGCGTGCGATGCAGGGTGAGACGATGCTCGATGCGGTGCTGACAGGTTGCGATGCAGGCGACCAAGCCAGAATGCGGGAGCTGGCGTCGGACAGCGGTGCGAGTTGGAGCGGTGCGTCGCAGACGTGCGAGCGGTGCCCCAAATGCGGTGCGGTCACGACTCTTGAGCCAGTTGCAGCGACCGCGTCGGTCGGGTCCGGCTGGTTCAGTGAAGCGATGCGATGCGAACTGCGGTGCCCACAGGTCACGGTGCAAGCAGCGGCTCGATGTTGGCGGCGTCGGACGTCGCCCACGGTGAGACCAGGGTTGCGATGCGAAGCGGGCGATGCGGTCTGCGGTGCAAACAGGTCACCGGCCAGGGATGGATTCGGTTGACGGAGTCGGTTGCGGTTCCCTTCCTCTGTGGCAACTGAAACAGCGTTCCAGAAGCGGTACCCAGAGGCTTGTGAAGTCTTTGCAGTCCCTGAGACTTCTTAACAGGAGGCCAGCTCGGTTCCAGGCCCTTGGAGATACTCAGCACAAGTTTGTAGAAAGTTCAGTCCAGTCCTTTCACTGCCCAAGACAGAAGCAGCAACTGCAGGCCAACCCAACAAAGCAACAACACAGCAAAGGGGCAGTACTCCTCCTGGCAGCTCTTCCAGCTCTTCGTCTTGGCAGGTTCCTTGATTCCAGCGAGATCTAAATTCATGGGGTCAGGGCCCCAATATTTATATCCCAAATTCCTTTGTTCTCTGAAGGCAGAGAGGCCTTTGTAGTCCAAACCAGTTCTGGAGCACTTTGTTGACAAGTCTCCGTCCCTTCTTTCAGTGAGTAGGCCAGGGACATCAGACGCACCACAGGAGGTGGAGCCAGCATTGTGGAGGGAAGGCACTGACCTATTCAGGGCCCAGGTGCAACTCCTCCCACCCATCTACATGTAGATCTTGGTATTCAGCCCTGTGCTGACTCACCCCGTCTCCTGGCATCCCCCAGCCCCTGTCACTCACACTCCAGACAAGGAATACACAACCTCGCAGAGGCAGGCTTGGATGGTTAGACAAGAAAATACCCACTTTCTAAAAGTGGTATTTTCAAACACAGACTGTTAAAACCAACTTCACTAAAAGATGCATTTTATCATTCTGAGTCCAGGCATACTAAACTCGAATTCCTACCATGTTCCCTGGGTCAGTTAGGATTATCAGCTGTAATAATCCAAACTGCCCGTTCTGGCCTAGGGGGAACAGGTAGCCTTGCAATAGTGAAAAACGAACTAGGCTGTAATTCACTATCAGGACATGCCACACACACCAGGGCATGTCCTACCTTTCGCATACAACGCACCCTGCCCACAGGGGTACCTTGGGCCTACCTTAGGGGTGACTAACATGTAGCAAAGGGAAGGTTTAGGGACTTGCAAGTGTGTGCACTTGCCAAGTCGACATGGCAGCCCCAGGCTGCGCACAGGCTCTGCGATGGCAGGCCCGAGTTACACTTTACGGGCTGTTTGCGTGGGTGGCACAATCCAGTGCTGCAGCCCACCAACAGCATTTGGTCTATAGGCCCTGGCACTCGCAGTGCACTTTACAAGGGACTGACACATAAACCAAATAGGCCAATCATGGAAACACCAATCCATAACACATTTTATACAGGAGCACTTGCACTTTCCCACTGGACAGCAGTGAGGAAAGTGCGCAGAAATCATTACACCAGCAAAAACAGAGTCAAAACCGGGAGGTCAGAAAGCAAAAAGTCAGGGGAAACACGCCAAAAGATGCCAAGTCTAACATTGGCACTCTTCCAAGAATCCGGGGCAGGCATATCTAATTGAGCTCTTTGAAATACCTCCAGCATAAGTGCCGAAAGCTGAGTCTTAAACTTTTTATAGAATTCCCCAGGAATTAGATCGGTGCCCACGGCTTTGCCAGATGGAAGAGAGTCTATAGCCTCGGTTAGTTCATCTAAAGTGATTGGTTCTTCTAGTCTGTCTCTCTCCTCACTCGATAACATTTCTTGGTTCCCGATCGGGACATCTTCCGTATACAAATTTTGATAGAATTTCTGAAAAGCGGTAAGAATAGCCTCAGTCTCGCTTACCATACCAACGATCGGATCCCTAATTTCCCTAATCCGGGTATGTGTAATCTTCTCTCTTGTACGCACAGCTAGGAGGTGTCCCACTCTCTCACTACTTTCATATGCCCTACTCCTCCAGGCCAAATGTTTACCAGCCGCCTTCTTAAAAGAAATTTCCGTAATGGCTGATCTGGCGATAGTAATCTTTAACTGGGCTGCCTCCGGATCTGCCCCTGCTGACAATACCTCTATCAATTTGGTCTCGGCCTTGCCCAGATCCTCATACAGGGATCGCAGCAGGGTTTTATCATATCTTTGTGCCTCCCACCCAAATCTGGTAGTTTCCCCTCTAATCCCTGCTTTTAATGTGTCCCACACTATACCTAGATTAGCACTCCCTAGATTCTCCTTAATAAACCTATGAATACATTCCTCCAATTGCTGTATATACCCCTCTTCATTTAAAAGGGCCCTGTTAAATGTCCACCGTGTCTGTGAGGATGGGTACCGAATTTCAAGCTCAATCACCAGAGGATTGTGATCAGACATTACTTTAGGGAATTTGCTTATCGTGCTTCCTTGTAAAAGTTCGTGTGACACAAAAAAATAGTCCAGTCTTGCATGAACTTGGTGTGGTGCAGAGAAATACGTAAAACCATGGTCATACTCCTTTTGTGTCGCCCAAACATCCTCTAACCCGTGCAGTATCTTAAGTTGTGCCAATGATTTAAAAACTTTAGGTTTCCGGCCTTGATACGATACCTTGTGGGTGGCAACTTTACAACTCATATTAATATTCAGATCTCCGCAGAAAATCAGGGGAAGAGGCCACCCCACAAGCTCCACCTTCAACCAGTCAAAAAGTGCTGGATCGTCCAGCACAGAGCCATACACTGAACAAAGAGTAAACCCTCTATTGTTTAAATATACTTGCACAATAACCCATCTTCCCATTTTGTCTGCAAGAGAACGAGTAAAACTTCCCATACCCTTACGGGCTAATATCGCCACCCTCTTGTCCGAGTTTCTTGTGTAGTAGTAACAATAAGTTGGTATCCACCCAATTCTAGAAGCCCTTTCCTACATCCCTCAATATGAGTCTCTTGGAGGCATAAGATATCTGCCTTCAAAAACTGAACATCAAGGCTAATCCTCCTTCTTTTTTGGGGATCATTCAACCCACAGATATTGATGGAAGAAATTCTAATTTTCCTCATTACAAAAGAAAAGGGAAAACAAAAAGTTCCAAAGCATGCAACTGAACAGACAGCACTTAACCAATCTAAAATACCAGGTAATCACCCCCGTGCAAAAGTTCCTCCCTGCCCCCCTCTGGTTTCGGTCCCCGCCCACCCCTCCCTCCCCATCCATAATCTTTAATCCAACGTCACATGGGACATATTCCTTGGGATATTTGTTATGTATGTACTACATAAATGTATAGTAGGGATACCAAGCAATAAACAACCATCTTTCATTATCAGTCAACAGAGTGAACATAGTGATTGCCCTTTCTACACCTGATTGATGTATTGCCAAGGTGACCTTTGAACTATATTGACACCGATACAGACTGCATATCTGACACTTCAGCAACTGAGCTACCTCGCTTTGTAATGTATTTAACTCATTTCCTCCGAACATGAATATTTGTATTTTCTCAGTGAGTATAAGGGACACCAACATTGCTAAATCCTGTTCTTACAGAATTTAGGATGCAGTTTCTAAGTGGGCCTGTTGCCTGTTTAGTTATGAATAGTCACACTTTGACTCGTTACCACAGTGGTCTTGCAGGAATGCTAAAATTCTACCTTCCCTTCAAAGTCACTGCATATATAATTCCCATAGGTTCTCGACACACCGAACATTACTGTAAGGCTTTAGGTATGACATGTGACCGTCCCTCTACTGCCCCATCTAAACTGCAACAGCATGCTTAATACCACCTCATCCATCTTCCTTTTGATAGCCCTTACCCAATGAGCTAAGTCCTCACCTAGGTGACAGGCAATCCACTTGCTCCCTTAATAAAAGAAAGACGTACTATCATATTTTCTTTTTTTAAATTCTAATTCCTCCTCTTTCTGTTCCTATAAGAACCCCCAGAAGTCACCGGACATCCTGATCATTACCATGTTGTAGCCAATCTGAAAGAGGCTGAAACTGGCCCTTGGGAAAAGCAGGGAATCTAGAGTAATGAAAATGACCAGTTAGTAATCAGGACATTAACTCAGATACAGCCAGTATAGAAATGCACAACACTATGACATCAGATACCATTAGACGGAAGATGTGGCTCTGGTTGTAAATTTACGAAGTGAAAGCTTGCTTGTTTTTCTTGACAAATACAATGCCAGACAATTGAGAATTTCATTCTGGGACAGCAGCCCATTGCCCCTGTTCCTTAACATCTAAGATGTTTCTCTGTTCTCCAGTCAGACATTTCTACTGACTCCCTGATGCAGTTTATTGTTATTGATTTGTGAATGTACAATGTGAAGGTACAATGTCAGCTACTTAGAACCATATTTCAAAATAAATTATAGTTGCACAAAGAGAACTTTTAAATTCTGGCATCATTTAACATTGTCTCCTCCAGGGTCTCTGCAATGCAAGCTATGGAAGTAATTTGTATCTAGTAATAATGCGTGGGCTCAAGTGATGGAGCATGCCCTTGAGTCTCTGGCCTTAAAAGGGCTTTGGAATGTGCACAATTCAAAACTGCTCTTTCTCTGAAGATCAAAGCCATCTCATGCATTGAGAACTTATCAGCATAGGCAGAAACACACATTTATATACAGTAAGACTGCGGCAAACCATTTGCTAGTCTCCATCCCAATGTGAAGGTAACTGCAGTTTTTTCTCCTAAGTTTTGGCCTCTCCAATGTACACTATATGCCTCCTCATCTAGATATGAGACTGTTAAAAACTCACTCTCCTCCGTTCATCTAGGATAGCATACTTTAAGCTAATTCTCATCCTAGAATGCATAATAGAACTAGATCAGTTTCAGTGCAATTTATTGTTTCAATATGATAAAGAGACTTACTTTTCAAATTGACCATCTCCTTTGGACGTCTGAAATAAAGGTCTTTGTAGGTGTGGAATGTATTTCTATAGTGTGAACCTAGCCAAAAGGCAACAGAGTACTGTACATGGTCAAAGACAAGCATAAAGTCAATGAGTAATAGTAGAAGAAGCTGGGTTGTGAAAATCTAATGCTTTGTGATGTAATATCCTTTAAGGAGGTGAGTCTTCAACTCTTTCCTAAATTGGCGCAGCATTAGGGCAGTCCTGGGTGCATAGTTAGAAAATCCCTGCTGCCTTTTTCCTTTTTTACACTTAGGGGCCGATTCCGATTCGGGCCGGAAATCTCTCCGACCGAGCCGGACTCGGAGAGATTTCCGACCGAATCGGACTCTGGCAGCCCGACCGAACGAGTACGATGCGCACGTATGCCATCGGACTCGATTCGGTCGGACTCCCATTGAAGTCAATGGGAGCTGGTCGTATAACGCGTACGCGGGCTCCCATTGACTCAATGGGTGCGATGAGGACAAGGGCGCCCCCTACAGCGGGTACGTGGCGAAGCGACTCGCGCCGTACACGCACAGGTAAGGGGGACCCATGGGTCCCCCCTGTGTGCGACTCGTGCGGCTACGCGTACAGGGGGGTCCGACACGGACCCCCAAAGTACGGCTCCGACTGCTCTTTCGAGCCGGAGTGCGCGGCTCGGTCGGACTGCTCGCGGCACGCATCGTACTTACCCGGCCGGGGAACGTCTCCATTGCGCGGTGCGAGTCGAGTCCGAGCGAGTCGGTCGGTGCGGTCGGGACGCCCGGACGAGTCGGTCGGAGCGGTCGGGACGCCCGGACGAGTCGGTCGGCGAATTCTTATCGTACTCGCTCGCCCGGACGCGCGTACGAATCGGTCGGGAAATAGGGCTCCGAATCGGATCCGGTTAAGCCGAATCCGATTCGGAGCCCTACCGGCCGAGATCGGAATCGGCCCCTTAGTCTGCTGTGTAATGGTGCCCTGGGTGTGGATGTGCTGAGAACCACCAGAGATAGTGAGATTGTCTGCAAGATAATAGGAAGTGCTGGTCGTGATGACTTTGTAAATGATCCAACTGGTTTTCATGATGATGCTGGTCTGAAAGGGGAGCCAATTAAGTTCCATCAGGAATGGGAGTGATGCGGTCATATTTCTTCAGACCCTGGATGAGACATGCTGAAGCATGTAGGATGCCCTTATGGGGTGCCAGTATGGAGTCTGGGAGGCAATGGGGTAGGGCATAACTGCCATCCAGATGTAAGAGTGTGAGGGCATGAACAGCAGTTCTGCAGTCGCTTTCTGGAAGAAAAGGTTTGACTTTCTTTAGAAGGGGGGGCTGGTGCCAGGCCGTCTTTGTTTGTTTTTTTGTTAATGTTTTCTTTGACAGAGATGTTGATGTCCAGGATGAATCCAAGTGACTTTGCATTCAGTGAATGTTAGAGATTGAAGCCTTAAGGGTTCATGTCACTGGGCCTGGTTAGTACTGATTCTTGTTGTTTTGTTCTTGCAAATAACAGTAGTTTAATCTTGATTGGATTGAGCTTGAGGTAGGCAGTGGGCATCCATGTCTAGATGATGTGCAAGCAGTGTTTGAGCCGCTGGATGTGTGAGCAGAGGAGAATTTCAAGTAGAGTTGTGCATCATTTACATATTGGTGAATCTTTATTCTGGTATTTTTGTGCAGTGCACCAAGCGGTGCCATGAATAGGTTGAAGATTACAGTAAGCAGTTTGCAACCAAAGTGGGACTCCATAGGTGATAGGAACCTTTGTGACATGGAGATGCGTATGTGAACAAACTGGTGTCAGTTGGAAAGGTAGAAGGAGAACAAGTGAAGGACATTGCCGATAAATCCCATTCAAGACTCCAGGATGCATATATGATAATGAGATGGCCAATCTTTGCACAAAAAACGTCATTGCAATTAATAGTTTTTGAAGTCACTAGATCAGTACCTTGATTTATGAGCTGGATGCAAAAACAATTATTTGAGCACAAGGAATGGCCTTTAGTTGAAATAGACATTTACAAAGTTAGTTTACTTCCCAAGTTTTGTAAATGTGTGATTGTCCATTTTCACTCATTCATTGCAAAATTCAAATGAAAGACTGATATTTGCAATAGAGACCTGCACAGTGGCACAAGACTAGGATATGCTTATTCACAGTAAACGTCTTCCAACCCAGTGGAATTTCTAGCTCAACCATTTAAAGAAATATTACATGTGAGAAGAATTTAGGAGAGCACAGGGAATTCACATGCTCATTATTTGTCAATTACTTTTCTAACATTCCCATCAACCATTACCATATTGCCGACTTTGGAGTGGTAACACCAACCAAATCAATCACCTTCAATATCTCTAAAATGGGTACTCAAAGGAATGTTTTTATTTCATTGGATAAGTCCATGTGTTTCACAGTTTCCAATAATAATTTGCCATCATTTAAAAGGCAACTGCCCAAAGATAATAAAAGATCCATGCAGAGATCAGAAAAAATGGGACAAAGGCAACACATTGTGGATAAGTTGAATATTAAGGTTAAATATGAACTGGATCTCAAGTCTACTTTAATACTTTCAGTGTCTCCAGGTCACCATCCACATGAAGACATGGCTAGTTTACCAAACAAAGCAAGCATTGGGAAAGACAATAGGTCTCCTTATTTTAAAAGAAGCAAGCCCTTCATATTTTTATGACCTTCAAAAGGTGCAATCTGCACTTACTCATTGCAACCTAAAGCAGTACTACCAGTTTTTCTAGTTAGAAACAAGTTCTTTTGATAGCAGGTTGCAGTATTTTAAGCCATTACAAGGATGTGCCAAAGGTATAACACGTCCTTTTTTTGCAAACCCGCCTCCTTGGGGCAGAAATAAGATATACACTGCAGAGGTGGAGGTAAACTAGGTATGGCAGATATTGTAGGTTAGGTTTGGTAGGTAGATATGGTAGGTTAGGTATGGTAGGTTGGGCATGGTAGGCTTAGCATGGTAGGCTGGTAGGTAGGGTACCTATGGTAAGTAGGTAATTATATTAGGCTAGGTATGGTATGTTAAGTATGGTGAGTAGATATGTAAGGTAGGTGAGGTTTGGTAGGTAGGTAGGTAATTAGTGGAAGATAAGGTATGGTAGGTAGGCACTGTAGTTATGATAGTTCATTGTAAGTTAGGTAACAAATGTAATTATGTTATGTATGGTGGATACTCTAGTTTATTTATGGTAGGTGTGGTAAATTAGATAAAGTAAGTTATGTATAGTAGATATACTGTAGGTCAGTATTGTAGATAGGCTTGGTATGTATCTACGTTAGGTAGGTATGGCAGGTTTGTATGTCAAATTGGATGTGGTAAGTTAGGTACTGTATAGTAGCTCAGATAGGGTACAACATGAGAAACTTTTTTTTGTCAGATATTTAAACTGTGTACTACTAAAGCCTTTTTGAGATGTTTTGCTTACAAATCATAGCACTGTTAATGAGAAGCACACACATACTTGGTATTAATAAACAACTCCTTTTGCTTAAGGAGAAGTGGTTTATCATATTTAATCCTGTAAATTGCATATGACTGTTCCTCACAATTCACAGCATGTAATTTACAAAAATCAGCCTTGTAGAATTAGAATAAGAATGGTTTGCTAATAAATCCAACAACATATCATAACAACCTATTAAAAAAACTTATGGCCAAGTCAGGAGATTGAAGCTGTGAATTGGCTTTACTGATGCTTTTTTGATCCCAGATAGCTGCTGCAAATGCACTGGCACCATGGCAGCCATCCTGGAATAGGGTTTGTTGAAATAGTACAAAATGCATGAAAAGATGGCCGCCATGGATGCACATTCATCCCGTGTGCCCATGTTTGACTTATGGGCCACTGGCGTTTAATCACATCTCTCTCAAAATGGCACTCTGGTGCTTCTGTTCAGGGATATAAGTCTTTTGTTTCTTATTATGCTCCATAAAGTGGAAAGAGGATCACCTCTCTCCCTTCCTGTTCAATAACGCATGGCAAGCCTCCACCTCTACTTCTTCCCTCCTCCGCCTTTCATGCAGAGCAGGGCTGAGGTATTACCCCCTCATAGGACCGTCTTATCCCAGTCATTAATTAGTGAGGCGTCCTGCCCCCAAACAGGCATATCTACATGCTAGTCCTTTTGTTATTTTTTATTAGTTTAAAAATTTCTCTCTCCCTCCGCCATGCCTGCTTTTTTCTGTTTGCGACAGTTGAGAGACACGCTCATTTTCATAAATTATCTGTTGAGTCATTGGAACCCTTCACTGGCCAATTATAACACTCAAGTTCCATGGTCCCCGACAATTGCATAGGACCTGGGTTGGTGGCTACACAGTCCCAATTTAGAAAAGGGGATACCATTTCAAATGCCTGTCCCAGTGCTACTAACAACAGATGTAGGTTTGTAGGTCTGGGGAGCAACTCTGGGGGATCTGGAAGCACAGGGGCAGTGGTCAGTGGTGGACAGGAATCACTCTTCCAATTGGAGGAAGTTAGTCGCGGTTTGGGAAGCAGTGTAATACTTCCAACCACTGTTGCAGGGTGTGAACATGGTGCTGCATACAGACAATCAGGTAGAGAGATGCGATGTGAATCAGCAAGGAGGTATGAAGACTTTAATTGGCATGAGGGAAGTGTACATTCAAGGGAGCTCAATTTTCATGCAGACAGCTTGAGCCGCAATCTTCCCTCCTCAATACTCTACCATTTATCCCATCCTCTATTTCTTTAAATCTATCAACTGCTCCAGGAACCATAGATAGATCTGCTTGCCTCTCCCCACAATGAGTTACTTCCCATTTATTGTTCAGAAGTAATTTGCCAGCCAGCTTGGGTGGTGGATGCTCTCTCAATTTCATGGCTGCCAGGTCTCCTGTATGCCTTTCCACCAATTCCCCTCTTCCCCAGAGTGTTGCAGAAGATTCGGGAGCAGAGAATGTCAGTGATTCTGATAGCCCAATTCTGGCTGCAGCGCCTTTGCTTTCCTCTGTTATTCAATCTCTCCAAGGGCAGGTTTGTCAGATTTACTTAATTTCATCCCATCTCCAGTTTCCAGTGTTGCCATTGAATCAGCTCCAACAGCTGAAGTTGACGGGATGGTTCTTTCAAGGTTAACATTGGAGGAAATGGGTTGTTCTAGCAAGTTGGCAGCTGAGATCCAGTTATCCCGTAAACATTCCACTCTTTCTTCGTATAAGAAAAACTGGATTTCATTTGTTAATTGAAGTGCAGGTAAGAGTTTAGATCTTGTTTTAGGAGATCCCTTTCAAATTTAGAAATTCTTAAGAGAAGGTTTTTTGAAGAATCTGACACCAGCCAAACTAGCTGCTCAGTGGGCGGCGATCAAAGCCTTCCGTAGTGCGACAGAGAAATTGCAGGGTATTGTGCCATTGGTGGTCTGGTTGCTGAAAAGCTTTCATCTGAGAAAACTGGTAAAACCAATTATCATCCCTTCCAGGGATTTACCTACAGTTCTTCAAGGTTTACAATTACCCCATTAGAACCTCCTGATGAGGCAGATATTATCTAGGTGTCAACTAAAATGGTTCTTCTAATAGATATTACATTGGCTAGGAGGTTGCGCGAATTGGGGGGATTGGTGGTGTCTTATCTCTACTTGCAGATTCTCCCTGATAGAGTGGAGTTATGAATGTACCCTAAATGTATTCCAGAAGTGTCATCCAAATTTCATTTACAACAGGAGGTAGTGCTGCCAATTTGTCAAGAAGGGGATGATATGCAGGTTTTTTGCCCTTTGGATGATTTATTTACAATGTGCAAAAGAGTTTGGACTGGTAAGTTCACTTTTTGTCTCTTTCGGAAGTGTTAATAAGGGGTAAAAGGTTGCCAACGAAAGTCTCAGCAGATGGATTCGACAGCCTATTTGTCAAGCCTATAATTCCCTGGGTGAAGTTTTACCCACTCAAATTCAGGGGCGCTCAACTAGGTCAGTTTCTGCCTCATGGGCAGCAGCGTCAGGAGTGTCAATCCTTGAAATCTGCAGGGCAGCCACATGGAAATCCCATCATACGTTTGTCAAACATTATCAGCTTAATGTTTTGCATTCTTCCTCTAATAACTTTGTATTTGGCGTGGTACATGTAACCATGAAGTAATTGTTGTTTTTTCAATAAAGACCAAACTGTCTTATGTGGTTGCTTGTGAAATTCTGACTAAGTAATGACTGGGACTAGGAGGTCCTATGAGGGGTTAATGAACCCATTACTTACTGGCAAACTTTATTACCCTGTTAAACTTCCGTCTGGTCACAGTCACCAACCCTCCCTCCCTGCTGGTTTTACACCTCCTTGTCTAGACTTGGTAGTGCAGGCATGGCCTAAGGAGGGAGAAGCTTTTAAACTAATACAAATAATGAAAGGATACGGTGTAGATATGCCTTTCTGGGGGGCGGGACTGCCTCACTAAGTAATGACTGGGATGAGGGGGCCTTAATCGGGGCAATGAAGTTTACCGGTAATGGGTTCAATACACACAATGTGCAGCTTTCCAAAGACTATATCATTCTTTTCACCCCCGCAACTGCAGCTACTGAAAATACAGCAATGAGGGTAATCCACTGATCCAGCCGAAGGGCTTCCTTTGGACCCCTGTAGTCTTGAAAAATCTTTCATATGAAACATCCTCAGTCAAAGCTTCTGGAAAAAAATTACTTGAAAGGCCGGTGAGTTAGGTATGCTTTTGTCGAATTATAACCTCGTTGAATTTCCTGAGGGGGTACTAGGCCTGGGAATAAAATCAATTTCAGGTCTTTGAAGGCACACACATTTGATGTGAATATTCACAATCTAATTTGCTTTTTCCTGTGCGCAGTTGCCACAAGGGATAAAACACCAACACTCACTCTTCTTGGTTTCGTTTATATCGTAGAGATAATTTCATTTTCACGATAAGAAGAGTGAATATTACTAACTCGGAATGTGTATTTTGATTAACAAACATTTAAAAAGTAAATTATCTAGGTGTCAAAGACTTCCCCCTGTGAACTTAATAGACTTCGGAGCAAATTTTCCATGCATGGGGGTCCATGTCATCCACGCTACACTACCGGCAGTGATGACACAAAACGGTTCAAGAAAACTCTTTATGGTGAAGCTGAGCAGTAAGCAGACGAAGTGAGTGCCAGGCAGCAGGCAGTCATAAACCACAGCCCACCACTTAAAACAAACATTATCAATGCCAATAGGTCTGGTGTTGGCTGCTAGCCTTTCAGCTTTGTCAATGCTTCTTTTGTTTTGTCATGTTTTTTTGTAAAACTTAATGGATGGTGGAGTTGCAGAGAGAGCACATCAGTATCACAAAAGTTGCCTAAATTATTATTTTTATCTGAAAATGCACTAATTTCCTTAGTAGTCACTTGCACTGAAAGGATCTACTTTGTGTGAGGATGTGCTCCTCGTGGAAAAGCGGAACCCAATCACTCACAGTCAAGTTAGCCAATGGCTGAAGTGGGCTGATCACTGCCAGTTGTATGCTGTCGTTTGAGTGGACCAAAATGGGAATGACAGAACAGGCCAATGGATAAAGAGGCCTGGCTAAACACCACTATAAGTACGCATATTATATAAATAATCAGTAGAATCAAAACGCTTTAGCTATCGCCTGACCTAATGAATGAGGCTCGAGCTGCACAAGTTATGTTATGTTATAACAATTTGTATAGTGCACTACTACCCATAGGTGTCTAGGCGCGTTGCGGACCACATACTGAAGCGGGAGACTAGTTTTTAAAAAGCCAGGTCTTAAGGTGTTTCCTGAATTCAAGCAGGGATGTAATCTTCCTAAGAGAAAGCGGAAGAGCGTTCCATATCCTAATGGTACTATGTCTGAAGCTCCTACCCCCAGTTCATTGTTTTAACTCTGGGGTGAGCATTAAAAAGGCATTAGCTGATCGTAGTGACCTACTGGGAGAGTACCAGTTAAAAACGTGATGAAGAAATTGTGGGCCGTCTCCATGAAGTGCCTTGTGTGCGATGCAAAGTGCCTTGAATTTCACACGCTGGCCAACTGGAAGCCAATGCAGATCTTGAATTCCGGCCCTGATGGACTGGTGTTTAGGGACATCCAGAACCAATCTAGCAGCGGCATTCTGAACTGATTGTAGCCTTCTGAGCTGGTTGGACTGCAAATTGATATACAAAGCGTTACAATAGTCCAACTTGGATAAAACCAAAGTGGTTAAAACAGTTTTCCTAGCCTTTCTAGGAATGTAGGAAAGGATTTTACGCATCATTCTGATTGTAAAAAACGCCGAGGACACCACCTTTGAAATCTGAGATTTAAAATGAAGCTTCTCGTCTATTATGACCCCCAAATTTTTTGCTTTCGCCACCGGAGTAGGAAGGGGGCCCAAAGAACTGGGCCACCAGGCTGGTGACCAAAGAGGAGAAAGCTTTCCAAACAGCACCACCTCAGTTTTACTCGAATTTAACTTCAGGCAATGCCTACTCATCCACTTACGCAAGTATACTATACAGTCATGGAGTTTGGTAGAGTAGTTAACATCCCTGTCAATAGTTGAGATCACCAATTGGGTGTCATCGGCATACGAGGTCGGGGTTAAGTCAAAACTTCTAATCAGAGGTGCTAATTCGGACACATAAATATTAAAAAGTGTAGGGCTCAAAGAAGAGGCCTGCGGTACCCCACATGGCAAGATAAAAGGTGCTGATTTAAAATCGCCTAATTGCACTGTCTGAGTTCTATCTGTTAAAAAAGATGTTAAAAGCATGAGAGCATTTCTTCCCAGACCTATGCATTTTAAGCGTTTTAGCAGCAAGGTATGGTCCACGGTATCAAATGCCGCGGACAAATCGAGGAGGATAAGGGCCGCCGATCCTCCCCCATCCAAAGCGGTTCGGATTTCCTCTATGGTCTTTATCAGGGCTGTCTCAGTGCTGTGGCATGACCTAAAGCCAAACTGACTGTGATCTAGGATATTATTTTCTAAAATATGTTTGGAGAGTTCTGTATTTACAATCTTCTCCAAAATTTTAGCCGGAAGCGGAAGCCTCGCAATAGGTCGATAGTTAGCGGGATCCGTTATTTCTAAATTGTTTTTTTTTAGTAGCGGTAGAATACAGGCTTGTTTCCACCTTGTTGGAAATGTTCCTTGTGAAAGCATCTGATTAAATATGTCAGATAGCCGTGGACTAGCAAGATGGCTAATAAGATGGAGAATTCTTGGAGGGCAAGGGTCCTCCGGTGAGCCCGATTTGGTTTTTGCAAGAAGAGTAGCAATTTGCACTGGAGATGTAAGGGAGAAGTTTAAAAGGGGCGTTGTAATCATAACTTCCTGTTCTGTGGAATTTGAATTTGGCAAATGTAAGGCAAACTGGTCATAGATTTGATCAACCTTTGATTTAAACGCCTGTGCCAAGGTATTACAAAAATCTTGAGTACAGATGGCAGTATCCTCCTTTTTAACAGTTGTCAAATTGTTTATAACCGTAAAAGTTCTTTACTTGAGTTACCTGCCTTTTCTATTTTTGATGTATAATATTGACTTTTTCGGTAATAATTTTTTCTTATAATCGGCTAGCATTAATTTATATTGCTCTTTCTCGGCTGCATCATAGTTTTTCCGCCAGGTTCTTTCTTGCCTCCTACAAGCTTGTTTGTCTAATCTAAGAGCCTCGGAGAACCATGGTGCTGATGGAGTCTTTCTATTTTTATTGGCCACCGAGACCGGTACTAGTCTAGCAAAATTGGATTCTAGCCAAGAAGTATAGTCTCCCGCTGAACCTTCAGCGTCCAACCCCAGGTCTGGTAGGCTTTGCACTAGATGACTTTCCAGTACGCCTGAATCAATATTATGCCAGGCTCTCTTACTGAGCTTGGTACTAGCTGTATTTGTTGCCTTGACACCAGGTAGGTCATAACGAAAAATCACAGCGTAATGATCGGACCATATCAGAGGCAAGGCAGCTGTGAATGAAATGGCTGGGTTGTTTGTGAACACCCCATCCAGGGTATGTCCAGCTTGATGCGTAGGACCATCGATAATTTGTTGTAGTCCTAAATCTGCTGTAATATCAAGAAGTTCCTGGGTTTTTTTGTCAGCTAGAGCTTCCAAATGAAAATTCATGTCGCCCAGCATTGTGAAACAACTTGATTGTATACCCAGCTCTAACAAAGAAGGCAAGTTATTTAAAAAGCTAGCTTTAGAGCCTGGTGGGCGATAGATTAATAATCCTTTAAACGTTTCTTGTTCTGAAACGCTAATCTTAAATAGTAGAGCTTCGCAATCAGAAGAGGTAAGTGTAGAGCAGTGGGATACGAGCTCACTCCTATAAATTATTGCCAGGCCCCCACCTTTTTTTACCAGTCTATCGTGCCTGAAGACTTTATACCCGCAAGGCACTGCTATGATGAAATCTGGGACGGATGTTTCCTCGGCCCAGGTTTCCGTGATAAACAGGACATCCAGCTTGTTATCAATGATAAAATCAGCAATCTCATATTTATGCTTAATCAGTGACCTAGCATTGACAAGAGCTAACTGAAGTTCAGATGAACATTCTAAGGCTGTGTGCATAGGCAGGAGCCAAAACAACTTCTGGGGTAAAGTTCTGCAGAGCAAAAATCTATGTTTTACAATTCTTTCCCAAATGTAAACAAGAATTTATTTTCCATAATTGTATTGAAAATGCATATATCATTTACTCAGTTCCGTGGGAGTATTAGGTTATCCTATTCACTTATAAAGTCTATTAATTCAGTTGAATTTTGATGCTTAGTTTCCTATTTTACGACCAATATTGATATAGTGTGGATTCCATCAGAGGCAGCACAGAACATAGACATTATACCTTACACCAATGTAACTTCAAGATGATGTATAGGTCATTCAGAGTGGGTGAGGGGAATATCATTGGAACCCGAGCTTGATTAAGACTAGTTGTGTCTTGAAAATCTATTCAGAAAGAATAGAGGATGGGAACATATGTACGTCCTCTGGCATTTGCTTACAGGCCCTTGATGTGAGACTGCAGAGGGCTTATCAGAAGCTCTCTGATCTTTCAGTTTGAGGGATTTCCAAGATTAACTGAGATTTACTTCGGCTGTGGCATTTCCAATAGTTCTTAACTCCTGATGAGTTTAGGCTGCCATAAACCTGAGTTGGATATTGTTGTCCACAAACAATAGTGCTCCCTCTGAGCCTTACTGGATATAACCGGCATACCTGGGCTCAAGTAAACCCCCTTATATGTTAATTCATGCTTTATTTCATGCATTGTGCCTCTATCACAACTAGAGATGATCAGAAACTAATGTTTCCTTAAATTCATCATAGTTACCTTCCTAAGAAGGAGATAGATTCTATAAAACCACATCCCTGTGCTCTTTTCTGTCTCACTTCAGGAGCCCATACGTTTGTAGAGGGTGAGATACTGACCTCCTTATGCTGTATGAAGCATCAGGTTCTTCTTCCCATGAGGCCAGTGGCAGTTGGTGATCTTTGACAGTGCTGGGGAGTAGTAGGTTCCCTAAATTCCGGGAACAACCATTACAACGCAGTCATTACAACGCACTACCTTTACAACGCAGTCATTACAAAGCAACATCCTTTACATCGCATGCCATTACAACGCAGCCATTACAAAGCATGCCATTACAACTTATGCGACTACAATGCATGCCATTATAACGCATTATAAGGTAAGTAATGGGAAATAGAAATTTTTACCCCTATACTATCCAACACTTACCCTACTGTTGCACTCACTGGAGTGGGAATAGTAATTTTTACCCCTACACTATCCAACACTTACCCTACTGTTGCACTCACTGGAGTGGGAATAGTAATTTGTACCCCTACACTATCCAACACTTACCCTACTGTTGCACTGACTGGAGTTGGAATAGTAATTTTTACCCCTACACTATCCAACACTTACACTACTGTTGCCCTAAAAGTATTATGCGTTGTAATGGTATGCGTTGTAATGGTATGCGTTGTAATGGAATGCGTTGTAAGTGTAGTTTCTAAAAATGCGCTGTGATGGTATGCATTGTAAAATCATGCGTTGTAATGGATGTTGCGATGTAAAAACCGCGTTTTAAAGGCATGCGTTGTAAATGTTTGCGTTGTAACGTGTCCTATTCCTAAATTCCAGCAAGCAAATGGGTAAACCCAGCTTCCACTAGAGGAAGGGAATTATGGCCTTTAAGCCTATAATTACCTTTAGTGTGCTGATTCCTTTCTTCTCCATTTCTAAGCTCCCTTCCACAAAGGCCTTGCCTCCGAATACTGTCTCACTCTCCTATCTCTGGAACAAATGTACCTATCCGTTGTGTCCATGTGACCCCAACCCTTAGTCTGTTCTTGTTCTTCACTAGGTCCCTATCAACTTCCCTTGGGACTCTCCTCTCTCTTCTCTGCCCCCTGTGGTCCTGTCTAAAGGTGTTCGAAATTTGGGTAATTTCCTTTTGCCTAATTATGTCAGACAAATTACATACAATTACAGATGATTACAGAAAATGCAACACCGGCAATTGGTGCTATATTTTAGTGTGAAATGTTTTCTCACGTCCATTTTGGACAAGAGGATCGATTTCAACCTTCTTTCCATTCAGAAGCTTTCCCACCATTTTATACCTATTTTTAGGGGGACCTGCCATTGGCAATAATAGGATGTGTATTTACTATTCTCACTCCACACATGCTTTGATATTGGGGTAGGTTATAAACTGGGTCCAAGGCAAATAGAGCTGCACTTTAAGTTTTTGGTGCACTCGCTTGAAAGTACTTAAAACACTATGGGGACCAGATCTCATTGTGCATCATTATTCACAAAAATAGTGCTTGTCTGGTACTGTCAGGGTTTACCAACACTACGAGGATTACTCCAGTCCTCATAGAGTTGGTTATGCATGACCAAATGCATGTGAAGACACACACACACACCCATACACACACACACACTCTCAAGTGCAGCTTTTTCAATATTCTTCATACAACAGCCAGTCAGAACCCTTGGCTTTTCTTTTGCTTAGGCTGCATCCTTACGTCAGACTAGCTTAAATAACATTGATTGTGACACCCCATTAAATAACTTCACCGACCACACTCTATAGCTGTTAATCAATTGGTTTTTAGAAATCCAGAACATTTAATTAAAGGAATACTTAATGCTCCCACAACAGTGTTTCCCGAACCCTCACCGTGGCATTTTATAATGGTTACACAAGCCATGTTGTTGGTATGCCAGTTGGGACAGCTGGATGACAGGCTATTTTTTCAGGAGATGGAATTGGCAAACAACTTATTTAAACTATGTTAACTGTAGCAGAATTCGTCATAGTAGAAAACCATTTAGTTTCCTTGGTACAGATGAGTCAACATTAACATGTCTTTAAATATCCTATGAATACAGGTCCAGAAACACTTTCTAATACGATCAGAGGCTAGGTAAAACAATGCTTGCTGGCCCAAGGATCTTCATTGGGCTCATAACACATTTTGGAGCATCCTAGGTCACAAGGACTGAGGACACTTTACTAAAATGGACCATGAACCATGAAGTTTTCTAGCTTAGCAAAAACGAAGTACGATATACTCAGGACGAAGGATAAAGGTAAGGGATGAAAACAGCAATATAGACCAGACGGTATATCGTTTTTTTTAGATTGCAGCAAGTTGATAAGCCTTCTCCATTTTATATGGAGACTAGGTACATCCACTAATTGCTTTGACAGCAATGTTCATTTCATGGTTAGTGCTTGTGAGAAAAGGACAGAGCTTTACAAATCTTGGTACAAATATATTGATTATCACAATATTGTCGATGTAAGTATATATAGGCAAGGGTAGATTTACTCTTCTTCACTTCGTATATATTTACTTTGATATTTTGTCTTCAAGATGAGGAGTTGCGAATAGTAAATCTATTCTTCCCTATACATACATACATTCACAATATTTTGATGTTTAAAATCCTGGCTATTACCGTTTTGAAGCACAATATATTTTTGTGCATGAATTTCTGATAAAAACTAAGAAAAATGTTTTCTTTGGAGTCAGCCGAATAATAGATGCGTTACCATCTGAGAACTTGCATTTCATCTGCACCCTAATTTATTGGCACTATCCTGCACAATGGGCAAAAAGCAGCATAGAGCCATATCTAGTAAAACAGGCCTGTGCTGATGCTCTAATTCGGCTCCTTGTGTGGCACACAGGCTCGCACCTTGGTGCAGAAGTGAGTGTGGGCCGTCTAGCATAGGATATGTACAGGAGATATACCCTTTCAGTAAAACTTCGTAGGCCTAGAAAATCCCAGAAGGTCTCCAAGCATTAGATGTGTGCTGTGAAATGCATCTGCATTTTGAAGAACACAATTCCAGGGGTGTTTCTTTATGGGGGGATGTGTAGAGTGGAACACTCCCCAATATTCATTGCCAGTCAGGAAACAGAACCCAGGTGACTGACTGTTCAGGTTAGCTCAGCAAGCTTTAATTCTGTGGTGTGTGCAGGGTGGCTGTCCTTCTGGGTGCTGCATGCATTGTGACGGGGCCCAGAGCACGGGATTGATCTGAAGCTGGTGATGTGCATGGACAGGCCATTGTCACAGTGATCTTAGTGATACTATGCAATACGTCTGAGGCTCAATAATACCCAGCGTTGGACTCAAGACTTCAGTGTATGATCAGTTCTCGTCTTTGTCACGTCCATGATGAAGGAGGTTAAAGTCAGCCAGTAAGACTCTCGTCTGAGTTGCATTAAACAAGTCTTTCACAGAGACATCCAGCCTACGCTGTTCTTCCTGAAGCCCATTGGACCAACATTTAGTTGGGTCTCTGCATCCCCAAGTATACTACTGCTCCCATGCAGTGGGGCGTGTGACTGCCTTGTGGTACTTCGGGACAATGATAGGAGCTGCTGCTCTGCTCCCACAGAAAAGGATAACTGCCACAGTAAGCAAAAAGTCCTCAGTGTTGTGTATGTGTGTGTAAATGTGTGTGCATGAGTGTGTGTACACGGGTGTGTGAGGATGGGTGTATTTGGATATATTCACACCTGGGGGTGTGTGTGCATGAGTGTGCATGCATGTGAGTGTGCAAATGAGTCTGTGAGTGTGTGCACTGAAGTGTGTGTCTATGCATGTGAGTCTATGTATGTGAGCCAGTGTGCATGAGTGTGTGCACGAGTGTGCAACATGAGTGCGTATTTGCGCATGTGAGTGTGTATGTGTCTATGCACATGAGTGTTTTTGCACATGTGCAATTGTTTGTGTGTGTACAGATATTTGTGTTCAATTCATGGTGAGTCCACTCAGCCTTTTATCCGTCTGAGGTTGATTAACTCAGGTGGGGAACAACAAACATCTGTTATCCACCCCAAAGATACCCCAAGTTGTGAATGTGCAAATTTACAAATACACATTGCATGTGTATGTTTGAGTGTGTGTGCAATATGTGTGCACAACTGTCTGAATGTGAATTTGCAAATGTGTGTGTACCTGTGTATGTGTGAGTGCCTATGTCTAAGATATCATAATGGCTAGGACTATTAGTTTGCCAGTTCTGAATGGCTGTATGAATGGATTGTCTAGGTACCGAGCTAGGTGTAATGGCACCTGTGTGTCTTTGTGCATGTCAATAGTAGGGGGTGATGCACATCAGGAGACTGTTTGTAAAGCTCTTTGTAAGTCTCTGGAGCATGAAATATACCTTTACCCCAGAGAACTGCTAGTTTGACCTCTGAAGAGCTGTCTAAAGTAAAATACAGATCCTGAACATGAGCTGCCAAATGAAAAGTCCAGGTATATCTGCTCATTGCAGCCTGAAGACTGCAGCTGCCTGTGCAAACGAAAGTGATGGTGGTGGACCTGATGCAGTGGTCCAGGGAAGAATGACAGCAGTGATCTACAAAACTTCAGGTGCTGAGCTCCACAGGAATGATTCTCTCTGGAAAGCTTGCTCCATGCATTAACAAAAAACACCTTGAGGCTTCTTTAGAGTATGAATGAATGAATGAATGAATTTAGGATTTATAGAGCACCTGGTTACTCAGATGGAGTGTCCCCGCGCTAAGCAGTAGCAATATATCAGGGTCAGGAATAGTCATAAGCAAATAGGCCCAATGCTCCTTCTAACTCTGTCTAAAGAGCCAGGTCTTCAGGTTTTTGCGGAAACTTGCCTCAGACTGTTTAAGTCTTAGGTTGAGTGGCTTTGAGTTCCATAGCTTGGCTGCACGGAGACCAAAGGAGCAACCCCCCAGTCATGCACGACGTACTCTGCGAATCACTTTTAGAGCTGCTTCCCCAGATCTAAGTAATCTGGAAGGGGTGTAAGCATTGATCAAGGGGAAGAGATAACTGAGACCCCTCCGATTCATTATCCGGTGCATAAAACACAGAGCTTTAAATGAGATTCTATATTTAACAGGAAGCCAGTGAAGATCAGCCAAACTGGAGCTAATGGTGGTCCATTTCGGAATTCTCAATAGCTACGGACCTGCTGCATTTTGTACTCTTTGAAGCATTGCCAGTCTGCCTTTAGAAATCCCCAAGTAGAGCACATTCCAGTAGTCAAGCCAGGACACCAGCAGGGCCTGTGTTACTGCTTTTTATGCTGAGACCGGTATTAGCCTCAGAAACTTCCTTAACAGCCTCAGCACCCAGAGACAGGTGCCCACTGTGGCCCTGATCTGACTTTCAAATGATAGCTGAGCGTCAGAGAGGATGCCTAGATTTTTCACTTTATGTTTTGGAATAGGGGTGGGGCCCAGATCTGCAGGCCACCACGCCGAGGACCAGATTGAGGGCTGTTTCCCAACCACCAGCACCTCTGTTTTATCTGCATTTAACTTCAGGCAGCTAGCCTGCATCCATGTCGCTAAGTCAGCAAGACATGATTTAAAATGTACTGCAGCCCTGTCGTCATCATTAGCTAGTGTGATAACTAGCTGAGTGTCATCAGCATATGACACCATTCTCACTCCATGGCCCTCAATAACATCAGCCAATGGGCGAAGATATGGGTTAAAAAGAGTAGGGCTCAGTGCCGATCCCTGGGGCACTCCCCGCTGTAATGGGATTATGTCAGAGGTATATGGCTTCTGGGTTACCTGGGAAGAGCGCTTATGGAGAAAATCTGCAATCCAGTCAAAAGCTCTACCCTTTATGCCCTGTGTCCACAATCGTTCCAGTAGCACAGTGTGCGACCATGAATCGAAAGCTGCGCTAAGATCCAGCATAATGAGAGCCCCCGTTTTCCCTTTGTCGGCCACCCTGCGTAGCATCTCTGAGGCCAGAAGCAAGGCAGATTCCGTACTATACTGTGGCCTGAAACCCGATTGAGTCTCATGAAGGAGATTGTTCTCTGTGATGAACTCCGTCAGTTGGGAGTTGACATACTTTTTAGCCAGTTTTGCCAGGAAAGGAAGCAGAGAGATAGGGCGAAGGTTCTCTGGTTTAGAAGAGTCAAGAGATGTTTTTTTGAAGAGAGGAATCACCATTGCGTGTTTCCACTCAGCCGGAAGTAGGCCGGCTTCAAAGGACAGATTAAGCATGGAACATAAACTGGGAGCAAGTGCCGTTAAAATAGCTGGAGTCACAGGGTCTAGCGGTGAGCCCGATTTGACTTTTGCCACAAGGGAGCATAGATTTTCCACTGAGATGCTCTCAATCTTGAAGGAGCAAACTGGGAAGGGATCAGAATTCCTCATTGGAGAAAGGAGGCCGTAATTATTAGCATTTTCAGGAAAAGATGCATATAACGAAGAGATTTTATCAAAGAAGAAGTGGGCAATCTCATTACAACTGCCCATACTAGGTGCCCTGACCGCTAATACCGTGTCTAGGGATGTAAGAGATTTAACAATTCTAAAGATCTCTCGAGGAGCATTCTTAGCCTCGTCAATATTTTGTGTGTAAAATACAGTCCGAGCCACCCTAATCTTTTTATGGTATTCCTTTAGCGCAAGCAGGTAGGTCTCTTAGTCTAGGGAACAGTAGTTCTTCCGCCAGTTTCATTCTAGACGCTTGCATAGTTTTTTAGTTTGTTAGAGGTCCTCCGTGAACCAACCTGCTGAAGGTCTGGAAAAAGAGAAATTTTGCGTTTTTCTAGGTGCTCTCAGATCTAATGCTTCCTCTATGCCGAGACTTGCAGGTTAGCGGCCTGTGGACAGTTTTCTAGGCATGGAGGACGGCTGCTCAGGGCCGATAGAAAAGCCTCCTGACTAATCTTAGTCCAATTCCGAGTTTTGATGGATTGGGCCTGTAATGGTTTTGGTGGGGGATGGGTTTCCAGAATCTGAAAAGGGATAATATAGTGATCGAACCAAGCAATAGGAATTCAGGGAAGCAACTTTCACTATATCAGGAATGGCAAAAATCGGGTCAAGAATGTGCCACCGAGTATGTTTGGGTTCCTGTACCAACTGTAGGAACTGAAGCGACTTAAGTCCTCCATTAAGTCTATGGTGGAGCGATTCCTTTGCCAGAAATTGGCAAATGTCCCATCCAACCTATTTAGGTGTATACACATGTATATGTCGAGTGCATACATTTTTTTCAGATTTCCTTAATCCACCAAACTCTTAAATAACTCCTTTTGTCCTTTCAACCTCAAACAAAATGCCTATCCCATGCCACTGTCGTCTTACCTACCTTCATCATGTCTAGAGATTTGAATTGTCCCCATGGTGGACTTTGAGGTTCTGAAGTATCTTTGGATTTTCTAAAGACTTTTGAAATGTAGAAAGTACACCTTTAGTAACCACCTGTGAGTCCCGAACAAGAGATGTATGATTCCCTTCTGGTGAGTTCAGGTTCTCCTGCCTTGGATTCCAATGAACCTATCCAGAAGTGTGCCAGGAATTCTTTCAGACCCACAAACAAAATAACTGTTCCTCCATGATCATCTGTTTCCGAAATATCAGGGTTTGAAGTTTTACAAGCCGGTCTACCAGCAACAACTGGAAAACTGAGGGGCCTATGTACAAGCCCCTATCGCCACCACAATGTCACTATTATCGATGTTGTGGTGGCGATAGGGGCTGCACCTTATTTACAAGGCAGCGTTAAGCCACTCAACGTGGTTTAACGCTGCCTTGTAAATAAGGCCCCCTTTCACACTATGGTTAGCGTGAAAGGGGTGGGCAGTGGGTGTTGCAGTGGGCGTTCCACCGCAACACCCATTGTTTTTTACGCTGCCCCCTATGTACAAGGGTGGCGTAGATAGGAGGCAGCTCCAAAATTAAGACCAGGAAAAACCTGGTCTTAAGTTGGCGAAACGAGGAAAAATGCATTATTTCTCCTCGTTTTTGCTTTTCCCATGTGTGCTGGCTTGTGCAGCACACAAGGAAAAAGCAAAATGCCATGAACTGTTTATGTACAGGAAGGTCCCCCTTCCTGTACATGAACAATCTAAAAAAAAGAAATGCCATTTTGTGACTTTCATGTGTGCTGCATGAAGCAGCACACATGAAAGTGACAAAATGGCATTTCAAGATTGTTTATGTGCAGGAATGGACACCTTCCTACACATAAACAATCCTCCCCTGCACGCAGACACCCTTGCACTACGGTGCAACGGTGCCTACGTTGGTGCTACACTGCTAAGTGTAGCGCCATCGCAGGAAGAAATGCAAGGCTGCACCATATCGTTGGAAATATGGTGCAGCCTTGTGTTTCAGAAGTGGCGAAGAGAGGCGTTAAGCCAGGAAGGCTAACGCCTCTTTCCGCCACTTCCTTGTACATATCCCCCTGAGACTGCTAGACTCCCATGATGCCAAGATATTTAGACCAAGGTCTGAACACTGAAAATATGAAAACAAAAGCATCCAAGTCCCAAGGAGCACATGAAAAAACAACAACTATCGATGATCTCTCTCACGCTACTGGTCTTGAATTCCAACTAGTATAAAATAGAGGATTATATTCAATGTTCTAGCTACCATCTACAACTCCTTCTAAAGCAAGAGCTAGGTGACCTACAGAGATTATCCTTCTTCAATGTAACAACCATGAACCTCAGAAGATGTAACACCCTAGTAATATTTCAACCAATATTACGGAAACTAGTTCTCATGTTGTCAAGAGTAAAGGGCTCTTGAATAATCCCTAAGAGGACAGCCAAGCTGCCCTACTCTTTGGAAACCTCTTAAGAGAGACAGTTCAGACAATATTTTTGCGCCTCACTAAACAAGAAGACCAAAGTCAAGGGCACCCCTCCCCTCCTGTGATTTTGGGGCCGACCCCCAGAACATGCAAGAACTGATGACATTGATGTTGACATTTTTGCCACCAAACACGTATTTACTAAAAATGTAAGGCCTATATTTCAGGACAAAATGAGGTTTTTTTCCTTCAAAGCAGGTATTGTTTAGGAGAATAAAGTTTATTTCGCTAAAATGGAAAGATTGCATGATAGCAAAATATGTGAATTTTCATAAACTGAACAGCTTATGTTTGGGGACAAAATGATTACACTAGTCCTGTCTGAAACCGCGATCTAAAAGATTAGTTTGATCTATCTGTTGTAGGAACTTGTAAATGCTTCATAACCCGAGCAACAGCACTGCTGAGCCTGCAAGGGCATTATAGGGCTCTTGTACTGCCTGAGATTGCATGATGTGTGTACTTTTAATGTGTCCAAACTTTAGGTTTGTCTGAATACACATCAGGATCTCACTAATAGCCTGTACAGTTGTTTGACCTGTGACCTTGCACTGAGCATTTTTTATTCTATGATCCATATTAAAGTAACAGGCTTTAAAAAAGCCCACCAAATACAATCACTCTAGCCAAGCACTTAAAATAGTATTGAAATTGAATAATGTCATGCCTTCTGTAAACATGACGCTAGTATCCACCATGTGAATGTAACATTGCATTTAGCCACTTTGTAAAAGTGGCTCTGTGTTATGTGCTTGACTTATAATTGTGTATGATTTATTTATTACTCAATTGGTCTCTGCATCATGTTGTTGGTGAGGGGTGTACAAAATTGTTTTGCAAGCTTATGGTTCTATGTATTTGTTAATGCTACCAAGAATGTTCCTTGTATTTCCAAACTCCATACTTATTCCCCTTACTCAATGTCAATATAAACCATACCCCACCTACCTGTACACTGTTCTATTTAATTGGGTACACTACATAGCTAGTTGGGAAACCTCCAGTCTGACACCCCCTTAACATTATGGACTAAGCTACACCCCTACACATATCCCCTTGCTCATCCCTGCTTGAAGTAAGCTTTAGTTGAAGTCACAAAGCCAAGTCTGTGAGGGGCTTATTTAGGAGCCCTTGCGTCACTTTTGCGCCGCTGGTGCGTCACTTTTTGTGACGCACCAGCAGGGTAAAAATGCGCCATGGTGCGTCATATTTACAAAGTGACGCATCTAGGTAGATGTGTCACTTTGTAAACCCCTGCGCCACATTATACCTGCGCCAGGTATAATGTATGCAGGGTGGGCGTTTTGACGCAAGTAAGCCTCGTAGAAGTGACGCAGTGAAATCTATGAGATTTCACTGCACCACTTCTAGGACGCAAATGCATCAATATCTTACGCCTGCCTCACAGCAGGCGTAAGACTGACGCAGGCACATTTGAAATGGGTCTTGCCCATGTGAAATGACCCATTGAAGGAGTTGCGTCACTTTCGTGACACACTCCAGCAATGCGTCATTTTTGCACCTACAGATACGTCAGAAATACTGACGTATCTGTAACTCCTTGCGACATGATGCGTCATACTGTAAATATGACGCATCCAGCATGTCGCAAGGAGGGCGAATGAAAAGTGACGCATCGCTGTTTTCACGCAGCGATGCGTCACTTTTCATAAATGAGGCCCTGAATATCTTAGTAGATTGCATCACCACCCACAGGTGTTTGCGCTGATAAGACCCACCAATGCCTCTGTTATGAAAGTGAGGCAAAGGTACCCAAAGTTATTTTTTGCGCTGAAAAAGCAAAACACCTTACACACAGGATAGTAAATATTAGGCACCACTGTGTATTACTTTGTGCTGGCGGAAAGTCTTAGTAAATATGGCCTCTCAAGCAGCACCTGCACCCAGGGCACCTAACTAGTGCAGTCTTTCAAGGTGAAGCCCTAAGCCGCATGTCCTAACACACGAGTCATCTCTCCTTTATTTAGAAAGCTCATTCAGGCAATGCCATTGTCACCGGCGCATCAGTTCTGATTCATTAATGTACTCAAATCTGAAGCTCACGGCAAAGGAAGATTGCTCGCAAGATACCATGGGCAAAAACAAACGAATAATATATTCTGTGTCTGGCTGCTCTCATAATGAGAAAAAAACTGAAAAATTATAGATGTTTCTGTCATTTGCTTTCAAATGAAGAATTGCGACCGGCGCACATCAATAACAGCTACCTTGTCCAAAAAGCAAAAACAATATCATGAGTAAAGGCCATAAAAGACAATATAATTAAATAGAACTTAAATGTCATAAATTCAAAATTATGTCGTCCACAGTCTCCCGGGGAAGTCGTGAGCAGAGGTACTATTCTGACAACTTACAATATATATTCACAAGAGCAACATAAAGCGGTATCTGTCTGCAAAACTGTGAAATGTCAAATATGGATTCAAGATCCCGACTTCATATTATCATACCTAGGTTTTAAGGGAATTTGTTGGTGTGTTTGTTGGAGAAATAGTTATTCACACACCTGGAGTTCTACAACATACATTGTTCAAATGCTAGGGCTGCTGTCTTCCTCTATTGTCTGGTATTTTACCACGGATTACGAAAAAAAGTTGGTAATGCCACTTGATAATCCTAAATTTACTGAATGTGCTATTTGTAAGAAACTCTTTCGTGCATGAAAAAAGAAGAAGAATCAGTGCATCTATTGGGTATTCACATGACATATTGTTTCTATTTCTTTAAAATATGCATATAGCAGTGGGCTTTAGCTCCACCCAGAGGATTATGTCGCTCTCATCTCAGGCGACTGTTTGGAACATCATTGGAGTTTGAAACAAGCGTTTCCATTGGAATACACGAGGAACAATTTTACATCTGAAAAGTAGTTAACTCATCACACTTTTTGTCACATTCAGTCCTTCATTTCCAATGTATACTCTATACAGAAAACAATATTTTTGCTACTTTTCCCCCAGTATTGGGTAAACCAATAGGCATGGCTTTAAAGTGATTAATGTGCTAAACAGCATTTGTCCATGCAACATACTCAAACAGCATTTATCCATGCTTATGACTGCATTTACCCATTGGCTTTGCCAATATTTGTTTTTCTTGTATGTAAATAGATGTGTTGATGTAGGATTATGGCATATCATAATGTTTTTCATGTGAATGTACATGGAAAGGATATTTGAAAGAAACGTACCAGACTGGACACAAGGCCAGGTCATGCCTAAGATGGCAGTCTTAAGAAAGAAAAAATAGTGATCGACAAGTTGTTGATCGACCACTGGGCAAACGTTTTCTGATGGCGGACCAACCCATAGCTCTACTGTTCTAAACCTAGCGAATCACCAACTCTAAATGAAACAATTTGGTGAGGCTGAGCACCAATGCCCCACAAACTCTAAACGAAGTGCAACGTCTATCTAAATCATCAGAAGGATCCTGCCAACAGTGAACTGGTGAGTTTGACACTGAGGCGGTCTGGGATAGTTATCTGAACTAGAATGAGGAGGCCAAGAAGCTTCTTTAACAGTGAGGCAACAGAGAGATTTAAAATAATGTTATGGGGGCGTGGCCAGCCGGCAACGAAAATGGCCGCACCGGAGTAGAGCTCCGAGAACCACACGCATAAATCCCCCAAATCCGCCTCAATAATCCGTATAGCTCAGTAAAATTACCTACTTGGTGGTCCGGAGCACACAGGGAAGACTCGGTCCCCAAACCGCGGTCTCCCGAATTGCCGGAGCCGTGGTGCGCAGGAACGACATCGGAGAAAGGAAGACAGCGATCAGCATCCTGCGACTGCCGAGGCTCGCAGGAGCGGTGGACAAAGTGGTGCGCACTGCGGGGTCAAGGCTCGATGGTCCCCATCTCCCCCCCCTGGGGTTTTCGCGGGCTGCGGCGGCGATTGGGGAGGACACGCGACTGCAGCGGGGTGGCCGCCCGCGGCCTAAGGTGGTGATATCGGCCGATCTACATTGGGGGAGCACGCGGGACCCAGCGGCGTGCAAACAAGGAATACGCATACGTGGTGGGGACGCAACCAGTCAGAAGTGGTGATGGGCGTCCCCCCCCTTCCTCTCCCCCACTTCCCCTACAGCGTTTTTGGGCAGTGATTCACCTCCACGAGGATCGCCATAGAGGTGAGACGAAGTTATTGCAGGAGGGCCAAGTGTGGTGTGGAGACCCTGCAGTGAGGGGCCATAGCTGGAACCACCCAATTGATGCGCGAGTGGCTGGAGGTGACCGGAGGAGGCCGATAGGGTGGCAGGGCTAATCCCACCAGAAGGTACGAACTTTTCTACAGCTCCGGACCGGCGCCCTTCCATGAAGTGCCGTCTGATAAGGTGCAACACCAGCAGCGCTAGGGGACCATAGGTATTAAATCGGAGCGCCATAGGCGACAACACCCTCCCCCACAGTGCAGACCTTTGATTGACGGCACCTGGGCTCAAGGGCTGGGCTGAGGCCCCATTACCGTCATAAGTAGGACACTGATACAACTGTGAAGCCAAATTCTCAAATCTGCCATCATGTCAGCTCCGAAGGGACTCAAACAAACCCACCAAACAAAACTGGACAGATTTGCCCACACCAAGGCGGACTCTGGAGAAGACAGAACCGAGGCACAAAGTACAAAACAGCAGACAGAGGCGGTTTCTCCTACGCTGCAGGATATTATGGAGGCAATACAAGGGGTGCGCTCTACACTGGAACTTAAAATTGACTCAGTCACGACTGAAGTGACGCTAATAGGCGCTGACCTGCGTAATTTTGGTGAAAGAGTAAAAAGTACAGAAGACTCTGTCACTGCACTACAAACGTCCATGAAAACATTGGAAACAACGGTGAAGAAACTTCAAGCTACGACAATGGACTTAGAAGCAAAACTTGAAGACTACGAAGGGCGGGCGCGATGTAATAATGTTCGTATTCTGGGAGTACCGGAGAAAATGGAGGGACCGGCCACAGATCTATTCGTAGAGAACTTGATTCAGAAGCATTTACAGCCCCGCGCCCTCTCTCAGTACTTTTCGGTGGAGCGCGCCCACAGAGTGCCAGAGGGCCGCCAAAACCGGGGGCTCCCCCCGCCCTATCCTGGCCAGAATCTTCAATTATAGAGACAGAGACATAATATTACAAACGGCACGTACGGCCCCTGCGCTCAAATTGGACAACTCTAAGGTCACTTTCTTCCCGGACTTCACAGTGAAGGTCCAGAAAATGCGGCGGTCCTTCTTGGAGGCAAAGCGTGCTCTTCGAGAGCGGAATATAAAATACGCCAGGTTATTTCCAGCAAAACTGCGTGTAATAGCGGAAGGGAGATCCTGGTTCTTCTTGACCCCGGAGGAGACCTGGGACTGGCTTGAAGGGTCCAAAACCTCAGGAACCCATAAACAGGGCTCGCTAAAATGAACACAGAGACAAGAGGATTTCTACGACACCAGTGGTCTCTGGGAAGGCCCTCGACAGGAACTGACTCGAATGGGCGTACTCAACTAAAGAGACAGTCTGCTGGACAATTCGCAAATGAAGAATGGGCCATTGGGGCACGGCTGAGCCACTTTTAGTCGACGTGGTTGAACCCAGGGACTGCTAAGTATACTACCATGGGGACGGGGGCTAAATGTCAAATGTTAAATATTATATACTTGAATGGGCGATCACCTGACTCCGTGCTCCTACATAGGTGCTGAGAACATGATACAGCTACATCTAGTGCATTTTGCACAAATTGCATTGTTTAAAGCAGACTATGCACATGGGCTAACAAGGGTAACAAACTTAGGGGGGAGAGTGGGCTAATGTTCAAAGGACAAGGGTATACAGGCGCTCTGCATAGTTGGGGGGTGGGCAGTTTAAAGTCCACGTTGCAGGGAGGCGGGGGGGGGGGTTGGGAACCGTACAAGTGGAATTGTTATTGAAATGTTTACTGTTCATTATGTTGAATGGCGGAATATGCTACAGTGCTTGGGCTAGGAATGAATCAGTGGGTGGAGGATCAATCTTGAGGCAATTAATATTATGGAACGTTGAACTGTGACTCACTTATCAGGGGGTGCGGAGGGGGACTGGGACACGCAATATCTCCAACCCCCTTGGGAAGACTTTTACACGATCAAATGACTGACAACCCTCTCATGACTCCCCAAATAGGCCTTATAAAATTGCTTTCCTGGAATTTCAACGGTTTGGGGGATAGAATTAAACGGGGAATAGTATTGCAATAATGAAAAAGACACTCGCCCGATGTTGTTGTATTACAGGAAACCCATATACAAGGGACCTCTTACTGCGCGCTCAATAGATGGGGATACAGGCTAGTTGCCCATGCTGGGTACACCAAAGGGTCCAGGGGAGTGGGTATTCTGGTCCATAATTCATCCCCCCTGCAGATCCGAAATGAGTCCCACGACATACGTGGTAGATTTGTGACCCTGTCGGGAAACTGGGAGGGTAGATCGCTCAACATAACGTCCCTTTACGTCCCACCTAGACTACACCCCTCCACCATGGCTGACTTGGGTGCACACATACTTAATTTACCTGAGGGAGAACTGCTGATTGGAGGAGACTGTAATGCAGCCCTCCATGGAGATCTGGACAGGAAGCCGGCTAGACTGGAAGAAACATCCGGAAAACTGCTGGCAGATTTTCTAAGAGCTATGGGCCTTATGGACATCTGGAGAGCGTATAATCCCTCAGCTAGGCAATATACTTATCACTCAGGGACACATGGGAGCTTATCGCGCATAGACTATTTCTTTGGTAGGGCAGAACAGCTTCCCATGTTTGATGAGGTGGCACACCTCCCCAGGGGCATTTCCAACCACTCACCGGTAGTGGCGATATATGGGAAACACTACTCTACGACAAAGAGCGAGGTGACACTTAACCCCTGGTACTTAAAAATACCGCCAATACGGGATGACCTCATAGAGGCTACTACCAACTATTTCGCCGAAAACAACGGGTCGGTGGACTCGACCCTAACGCTCTGGGAAGCATACAAAACGGTGGTCAGAGGGCAGGGAGTCTCAGCAATAGCAGGTGATAAGAAGGAAAAAAGAAGACAAATACAAGAAATAGAAAGCGAAATTAGCCAACTAGAAAAGGATTTAGTAACCTCAGCTGCCCCAGATATTCAACATAGACTCTCCCTTAAACAAAAAGAGTATAAAGATCTGGCTGAAGATGCTGTAAAAGTCCATTAACGGGCTACTCAGCATCGCATATACGAGATAGGGCATAAGACAAGCAAACTGCTAGCGTGGTTAGATAAGCAGGAAAAAGCTTCTAGATGGGTATTCGAGCTCGAGGCGAAGGATGGCGGGCGTCTTAAAGATAGGCAGAGTATAGTAGAAGCATTTGGAGAGCACTTTAAGCAGGTCTATACATCCACAGGGGCTTCCACTTACACAGAAGCACAAGAGTTGTTGGCCACACTTAACCTTCCAACACTTGATAGTGCTGATATCGAGGAATTGGATGCAGCCCTAACTAAGGAAGAGGTGACCAAGGCGATAGGAGCGCTGCAATCCGGAAAAGCGATGGGCCCCAGTGGTTTTCCAATTGAATTATATAAAGCGTGCGCATCCACAATTGCTCCTTTCTTGACAGACATGTATGACAAGTGCGTTGTTGATGGGATACTACCTGAAACTCAGAGATTAGCTAACATTGTAGTGATCCACAAAAAGGGAAAACCCCCTGAACAGTGTGGCTCGTACCGACCCATCTCCCTCCTAAACCCAGAGGTTAAAATATTAGCTAAAATACTGGCTGCACGCTTGACACCTCTACTAAATAAATTGATCCACCCCGACCAATCTGGCTTTATGCCTGGCAGAAATACGGCGCTAAACTTAAGGCGACTTAATGGTGTCTTGGGCAGAGCAGGGACTATACGGGAGGAGGCGGTGATAATGTCTCTCGATGCCAAAATGGCATTTGACATGATTGAGTGGCCCTTCTTATTTGCGGTTACTCGAGAGATACGGATTCGGAAAAAATTCCTGTCTTGGGTGCGGCACTCTATGCAGAGTCCCTGGTGAGTGTGATGGTCAACGGAGGCAAATCCAAGACTTTTCAGTTACAAAAGGGGACGAGGCAGGGGTGTCCGTTGTCTCCATTGATATTCGCACTAGTACTCGAACCCCTGGCAATCTGGATTAGAGGCGACCCTATGATAAGGGGATTAAACTGGACGGCAGAATGGGAAGACAGAATCTCCCTCTACGCAGATGATATCCTGCTTTATTTGGCTAAACCATATTCTTCATTGCACAGAACTTTGTATATATTCACATTCTTCCAAAAATACTCCGGTTACACCATTAACTGAGATAAGTCGTTGATTTACATTTTATATGGAGGGAGCCCCAAACTACCTACCCACTGTGAAGCCAAGATCGTGACAGAAGGCTTCCGGTATTTAGGGATCTATGTCACAACAAATCCCACGGTATTCTACAAGAGCAATCTGGTCCCCCCGCTTCGTTGTCTGCAAACCGATGTGCAGCACTGGAAGACCCTGCCCCTTACATTGCTAGGGAGAGCCTCTCTATATAAAATGATGGCATTACCACGTTTCGTTTACGCATTACAAAATAAGCCATACCTGGTCCCAGATAAGAATTTTAAGGATATAGAATCAGAAGTTTGGGCACTTCTCTGGAACAATGGTATTCCAGGTGTAGCCCTGACCAAACTGACGAAAGGCTGGTATGACGGAGGGATCACCCTTCCAGCAATTAAAAGTTATTATTGGGCCTCTCAATTGGTCGTCACTAATCACTGGACGCACTGGCCAGGTTCTGAACCTGCCTACAGAATGGATAGGCACAATATGTCCCTGGGGACCTACTTAAGAGCTATCTATGGAGGGAAAAAACACAAGCCGAAATATACGCCAACCTCGACCACCGTGGCACTGTGGCACACAACGACAACGGCTCTGGGGTGGAAAGATAAAATCACACTAGCTACCCCCCTTTTAGAGACAGATCGGCTGGGGCTGTTAGCTAAAAGTTCAGGGTTTGACAAATGGGACCTTATCGGCCTCTCGCGGGTCGGAGACGTGTGGGCGGGGGGGGGAGGATGGTTCCATTCCAGGATCTCCAAAGAGGTTATGAACTGAATGCAAGAGAAACCTTCCGATACCTGCAAGTCCGAAATGCATTACATAAAGCGATCCCCAGAGACTCGGATCTCCCGGCCTCGTCCCCTCTTGAGGACAGACTCCTAAACGACTACCTTAAAGCGAAAGCGATCTCTCTGTCCTATAAAATAATACTTAATAACACACCAGACAAAGGGGCAAAAACGTAAGACAAATGGGAGGAGGACATAGGTGAGCTGAGCGATGAGGATTGGCTGGAGGCACTTGCTTCCCCGCGGGAGGTCGCAATCCGTTCCAGATTTAGACTGAACCAACTCAAGCTCTTACACAGAGGGGCATATTCTCAAGGACTCATCGCTGATTTAGTGGCTCTTTTCCGCCACGAAAGTGGCGATAGATTTATCGCCCTATTCACAAGCCTGCGCTAACAGCCGACATCGTCAGTTTACCTGCGATAGCTGCCGCTCAAAACATCGCCAAGGCTGACAGCGACAACTAACGGTAGAAAAAACACAAAGTCCCAAGTCACAAATAGGAGGTTTAGGCAACAACGCTCTATATGTATGAGCTTGCCTTAATATGGATCATGTGCTGAAAAGAACCCACTGAGTACTGCAAAACAATATATCAAGTATTGTTGTAGGGATTCTGCACATACACAGAGCTATGCACAGGATCATAGGACCTCGGCATATAGTGGTGAGCCAACCATAGACCTTAGCACCTAAAACCCCAACCCGACTAGCTGTAGCGTCTCATTAGCAACAATGCTACCAATGATTAGACAACCCAGAACACGGTATCTCTCTCTCAGGACTCGCAGTAGCAAGAACACCCTTTCATAACTCACTCATACCTGTCCACAACGCGCGTAAGAAGAGACACTGTATAGTTTAAAATGTTTATTTCAACTAACGTGCTCTAAGATACAGTACACGTGCCAGTACTATCAGCATAATGCATAAGGATAATATAATCAGCATAGTTACAACTCCATAGAATACAAACGGGGAAAGCATTTCCTAAAGCAGTGGATATAGGGCTAAATGACCTTACCACCCTCCCCTTGCTAGTAGCTAGTTTATTATAAAAACAGAAGACCTCTGGGCTTTGACTAGCGAACCCCCATACCTCAAGATCTAGATGCAAGGTTTACATCATCAGACAAGCACAGCTCTTCTCTCTGGAAAGGTTTTTCTCCAAGTGCCTCTAAACGTGAAAATCACAATATTAAAAGCACCCGAATTTCTCCATGGCAGCTGTACATAGTGTTGTGTCTAAGTGCGAGGGACTGGCCAGATCAGCAAGAACAAGGGACGTTGTTTTTCGACCTTGTACATGTTGTGCAGACGTAGCCCAAAGGGAACAGGAGAAAAGGTGAAAGACAGAAATGCAGACAGTTCTAAAATAGCCGGGCAGAAGCAGAGGCTGGAAAAACAATGGCACAAAGTAACGTGCGCAAAAAGGCATCATGGCAGCCAGGCCTAAGTCAACGTAGCAAGGAAGACCAGGAGGCCACAAACCACAAGACAGTATCATTAAACACATCAGTATGCAATAAAAATATCAATAAGGTGCATGGAGGAGAAAAACCAGTATATAAATGTTGAATTTATTTTATAAAAACATGAAAAGATACACAATTGAAAACATCTCCTCATCTGAGAAGTTACAATATTGATAAACTTAATATATTAGCACTTTAAAATAAATAACAAGAAAACTAACGCTAATCATATGCAGAGTAGGCGTTCCCGTGCAAAAACTCACAATAACACCACTTCGCGATATTCTGCACGACCAGCCAGATCGGCGATGCGGTCCAAAAACAGGCGATAAGGCACGTTAGCAGCAGGGACTTAAGACCTGCTTTTTTCTGGTCTTAAGTAGGACGAAAACCTGCTGTATAAAGGGAGCCCAGCCCAGAGCCACATCTGAAGACAAACAGATGCCATGGAGCTACTAATCATGCAGCTTGGAGACCCAAGAGGGCCACAATACCCACCGCCACCACCCCAATGACCACCCCCACCCCCAGGACCACCCTCCCCCGGACTACCACAGAGGCAGCGCAGAACAAGACAGCGGACTGGATCGCGGGCACCTCTTCTTCTTCTCCTTGCCCTTCTCCTTCCCGAGGTCCCTGGCTGGTCCTCCGGGGGGTTTGTGGGGTTCTGGTTGGCCTCAGTAGTTGCTCCAGCTTCCTCCATGGTGCTTCTCAGTTGTTTGGGTTTTGTGTTTTTCTTTTTTTTTTTTGCAGCTTTTATGGTGATTTTTCCCGCCTGACGTGGGAATAGCAAGCCTGGTGCTGCTTATCGCTGATATCTTTATCGCTGTTGGGCCCATCGCCACTTTTTTCACGTTCGGGTTTCCTTTTTTATCGGCATCCCGGTAACTTTAATGCAGACATTTGGCGCGTTATCGGGAAACTATCGCCTGTTGCCGGCGTGTTGAGAATACGCCGTTAACACGGCGTTAGTTTCCCACGATTGACGGCGTCATGTGAAGTTGTGTTACCCTAGGTTGGCGATAATAATCGCCCGTTCTTGAGAATATCCCCCAGAGTGTATTGTACCAGTGTGGTTCTGGAGAAGATGGGGGCCTGAAACAACTCACTATGCCCTAGAGGATGTGGCGGGGAGGAGACTTATCTACATCAATGGTGGGAGTGCCCTATCCTCCAGGTATACTGGGAGAGAATAACCCAACAAATGTTGGAAACCTGTGGGAAGACAATGGAGATCTCTCCCCGATGGTGTCTCCTCAATATATGGGACGCAACAGACTTGACGACTAGTGAGAAAACCTGGGTCACTCTGGGATGTATGGTGGCAAAGCGCAATATAGCTAGGACCTGGAGGGTGATGCTAGGCCTAAAGTGCGAGAGTGGGAAGCAGATATGGACTGGTGTTTGCTTGCGGAAAGGGCTATTTATGAAGGGAGAGGATGCCCCAAAAAATGGACCAAAATTTGGGGGGCGTGGAACAGGAGTAGGGGTATGATTTGCACATAATTTAACGACTCTTCCCTGCAGGATCTTGATCGCTCGACGTTCACATCAGGATTGGATTTTTAACCACTGATATACCAATATTGATCTATTGTACATATAGTATTATTCATGAACGCATGCACTGTGCCTGCCTACTGCCAAATGTTATTTGTTTATACTTATCATTCAATAAAATAGAATTTAAAAAAAATAATAATAATGTTTAGATTCAATCACACTTTTTAAAACGTTCTGACAAACCTACCTATAAAAAAATGAGCAATAGTGCTGTGTGATTGTGGAATAACCCACTTCTGTCCCACATTGTCTCAATTGCCTTTTCACAAGTTCTCATTTTCCCTGTGATTTAAGGGGACGAAAGGTACACGGTCACAGTAATTCTTCAAGTGGCCATTTACTAAGTGAAAACATGGGGAACAGGCTTTCAACCCCTCTCAGTGGAAGATGCTTATTTATCAAGGCTAAAGCCAGAAATCCCAGTGGCGGTGGATGAATTCCCCTCATTTCAATGTGAAGGCGGGGGGGAAAACGCAGAAGATAATGGGAACAATGAGAAGGGGAGACAAGGAGTTTGGGTCTATCTCCCACCCACCAGACTTATCCAGGGGGTTGTCTAGAATGCTTCCATTTCACTATCTTCATTTTCAAACAATATTGGAAAGCCTTCATCCCTGCATTTCAAACTGCTTCACGAGAATCAAGCCACTTATTTTTTAACAAAGATAATGATTGGAATTTTTTTTTTCACCATTCTGCCTCCTACAGCTCTTCCTCCTAAGCCCCAGCCACAGCTGGACGAGACCTATTGTTAATGTGACAATTTATTTAGAAGAAGGAACTGGCAGCATCTATCCCTTTCTAGATAGACCCACCTGAATATTATAAGTCCTCCAATACACTTACATTGAGTTGAACATAAGGACCACCTGCAGTATGTACACCACCTTTTGATTCTACCTGAAAGGGGCTGCTCTACAAGAGAGAAAATAAAATCCAGGATCTTCGCTGAGGCAAATACGAGTTCCAATAGAGGTATAAAATAAATGTCGACAAGCTCTACAATAGTTGAATCATCTATTGAAATGTCCTTAACTACCACATCTGTTGAAGAAATACCGGGAATAGATGTTTCATGGCCATACCAACATTATGGTGGGAAAGGTGAGGAGGGGCACATGTCTCATATACATTTTCTTATTGGAGAAGTGTTTCGCAATAAAAACAGAAAGGTACACAAACTCTAAATAAATAACTTTATAGCATTGAACTATGTTGGTGATATTCTGGTGTGATGCAATAATTGACAATTATTCAATCTATTATAATCAAAACTTTCCCCAAGTTTATTGTATGTGGTTTAAAAATGGATTAAAAACGTTTTGTATTTTAGTGGGTGGCAAGCGGGACATTCACCTCAATATGTGCAGACCTTCATGCAGATATGTGTACCTGTAAATCCGATTGATGACCAGTTGCCTGTGCCATTTTTATTTAGGTAAAAGTCATAAAAATATATGGGAGATAGGTAGAAACAGATTAATTACTTACTTAGAGTGAGTTACCAGCAATAAAATATTAGTTTGCCCTTCTACTAATCATATTTCTTCAGGGATCCTGTACTTCCCTAATGGTAATATACTTTTGCATGAATACACATTTAACTGACATTTTAATTATGAAATATGTAATACAAAATAAGGACTGTCCTTTTTTTATGTTGATCTTTTTCTTTAGAAAAAAACCTTGTAAAGCACAAACAACATTACACATTCAAGTACGAGACCGCTTTAAAATCCAATAAAATCGTGTCTCAAGAGGAATAAATAACTGCTACAAGTAAAAAATCCATTACGTTGCAGTCAACAAAATAATAACCATAGGGTGTGGAGAACAATGAGCAAATTGTAAATAGTTTTTGAACGTGCAAACATTTTCCACTCACATTAAAGGACCATTGTAAAATATTTCTAAGAACTGAAGAATGAAAAATGCAACATCAAATCCATGCACTACTGTGCAATGTTTTTAGGATGAACAAATGATCCTTTGTAATTTTATTTATTTATAGTGTAGTAGCAACACTAATTATTCACTTTATAATAATTTTAAAAGAGGAAAAACAGCCCTGTGTATATGTAAAAACTCATAGCACATCACAAGGTAATATACATTTATATATTACTCGAATATATATGTACTGTTACACCTAGGTGTAACTAGTCAGCATTTCTGAGTGTAGATTTACACCTAGGTCTGGCCTAACAAGTCTCTACACCTTAGAATCAGGGGGTAGAACATCCTACAACAACATGATTTATGGGTGTAAATTACTATTCATAGCTTTGCACATGTAGGTGGAGAGCTACCACAGTGGCGGAGAGCTCCCTATGGGAATAGCATCGGGAGAGTTATTAAAGTTTCTTGTTCTTTAAAAAAAATATAGAAAATATGTTAATGTATAGTATAATAGTAAATTAATTTAAAACTTAATTATTAACCTTGAACTTATAAAATATTTTTAACTCATCAAATTAAATATGTCAATTAAATATGTATTAGATAATTAGTTATTTAAACCTATTAATTTGATTACGAAATACATTTTAAACAATTTTAAACTTTCCCACATTTTGGTTTTCGTTTCATCTGTAGTACAATTTATTAAAAGTTATGTGTTGCATTTGTTTTTATTGTTTAACTGTTTAAAAGTGTAATCTAATATTTTTAGAATTAAGTTTATAATTACAAAATAATAATAACGACTTTCTATAATTAATTAATAATTACATATAAGTTTTAACACTACATATATTTCCCATTTTCCAGCCACTTCCCCTTGCCACTCTCAGATGTACTACAGAAATGTATAATTACATGTGCGGAGATCTCGGCCACATTGGCGATGCACAGAAAAGACAGGAAAGTGGGGGCAGGGGTCACCATTTGTAGGTTATGAATAGCATTTTGGATTATGTGAGTAGTACTACTGTAGTACTAGTTACACACTACAAAAAAGCAGTTTATGAACGAGGCCCATTATATCACAAACCATAGGAAAAACATTACACAAACTTGGTTAGTTTGCCCATTAGTGTAGGTGTTGGCCAGAAGCCCACTCCTGCACTGCCTTCCTAGTGGGGCCGCTGGCCGACATCCGGCACTTGGAGAGTTACAAAGAAACTTCCAGTGTTTGCACTGGAGGCTTCCTTTTTCGAATCCCAGACTTAAAGCAGAAGGGATACTACTTTAACCCTGAGCCCTCACCCTGCCCAGCTATGATTTTGGTGTGCCTGTCACAAACTCCCACTGAAGTGGTGAGGGATGGCCAGGTCAGTTGCTCCTTTGCCTGTCTGGTGGGGATCATAGTCCTTATGTGGTCTCCCCACATTTGAAGGAGGCAACGCTGGAAAGGGTCGAGCCTCCCCTTTTCAGTAAGCCATCCTCAAACTAATGCTTTCTTGGGGATGACGGATGTGTCACAATCCTTGAGCAGGAATCCACTAGACACCAGGGATTCCTAGTATTTTTTATGTGTTGACCCTTTTGGGATATAGGCAGACCTCCTTCCCAGGGTGCACATTTTTTTCTGGGGCACAATTGCAGGGGGAAACAAAATGGCACACATATTTTTCAAGGGTCGGCCAATCTGTAATGTACTTAGCGCCCACAAGGGCAGTACAAGCAAACTTCATTAGAGAGATTAGAAAAATGGGTGAATTGCCCACTGGGAAATCACAATGAAACTGAATGTTTCCTCTGTGTTGTTCAGCCCATTTGGTGCTTTACTGTTGAATTCAAGGATCATTTTAGACTCTAATTGTCGCAACAACCTTTCCCTGTTACCTCCTCTACGGAGGTTGGGGATAGCGTCAACAACAAAGTATTTTAGACATTTTAAGTCATTGTGATGCTCGGTCCTAAAATGGCGTGCGACAGGATATGCGGTATCGTTGTTGACAATTGTGCGGAGATGCTGCAATATCCTAACATGCACCTGTAGCTTAGTACTTCCCACATACCTCAAACCGCAGGTGCATGTTAGTATGTATACCGCATATTCCGTTCTACAGTTATAGCTCCCTTTTATGGCTGTCATGTCTGGACTAAAAGGAGTGGAATAATGGGTAGTGTTTTCTCCAAATTTACATGCTCTACATGTCGAGCATTTAAAAAATCCTTGCCTTGGCTTGAGCCATGTGCTCTTACTGCTCAGTTCGGGGCTGTTTTTTACTATCTGAGACCTCATGGATATTCCTTTCCTGTAAGTAATAGTGGGTTCTGTAGGTAGTCTATTTGCCAGCACTCCATCCGTGAGTATGATGGGCCAGTTTAATTTGATAATAGACCTCACCTTGCTCTCCTGCTGGCTATATGTAGTTATTAATCTAAGGGCGTTGTCATCCTGTGGGGTTTCGCTCTTCTCCTCCCCTGTTGGTATAAGAGACACCCTACGTCTGTCTCTCATTTTCCTTTCTGCCTCCTTGAGTATGGAGTCGCTGTACCCTCTTCTCTTAAATCCATTGAGTGCTTGTTGTGTGCATTCTTCTAAATCCTCTTGTGTGCTGCAGATTCTTTTAAGCCTTAAAAATTCGCCGTAAGGTATACTTTTAACTAGATGTTTTGGGTGGGCACTGCTTGCGTGCAGCGTGGAGTTGCCCGCCGTAGTTTTTCTATATAAGGTGGTTTCTAGCTTACCATCTTTGATATATACCCTTACATCTAGAAACTCGATACTTTGATTGCTTAAACGCGATGTAAATTTTAGATTAACATTGTTCACATTGCCAGTAGGTAGTTATAGTTAGGACCTCGTTTCTATTTAAAAAGCGTTTTTTCTTTTGCCAATATCTTTGGCGCCGGTTGGCGAATCTTCGCAAAATTTTCAAAAATAATGGGGCGCTCCGGTCAGCTCCTGTCTTAAAAGTTTCGGGGTGATTCGTCAAGCAGGGGCCGAGAAAAAAGGGGTCCCAAAACGCGTTTTCCCCATGATAATTTCCATAGGAACTTTAGACAAAGCTACAGCCCGAACTGCTGAACGGAATTACACCAAATTTGGCAAAAAGGTAGGTCTTGGTTCAGAAAGAGCCCTTTTTTTTAAATGGTGTAAATCCGTTCAGCAGTTCCTGAGAAATTAGAAAAAGAAAAGTTTCGATATCTGAGCACCGAGGAGGGTTCGCGAACCCTCCCGGGCACGAGCTTCACTCTGATTGGCTGCCAACACTCCAAACCAGGAAGTGTTGGCAGCCATCTTGTGACTCGGTAACCGAGTCACAAGAAAAGAGTAAATAAAAAGGTGAAAAACAAGAAAAGGGGGCAGTGTACAAACACCCTGACCCCCTAGGCCTGCTCAGGGGGTCACACAAGGACCCCCAGGGCCCAAAAAAGCATTAAAAAAAAAAAATCAGCCGAATTCGCGATGGGTTCGCCAATCCGGCTGAGAAAATAAAAAAAAAACAAAGCGCGGGCTTCCTTGCTTTGTTTTTAAAAGCCCCCGGGTGGGCCAGGTCCCGGGGGCACTCACCAATTAATTTGCAGGGGCCCCGGGGACCGCCACCTCTCCGGGGCTTATTTAATTGTATGCGGGGGCACTGCGGCCCCCTGCAGCCCAAGGGACCGCCACCTCCCCGGGGCTTTATAAAAAATGCGTGGGGGGGTCCCAATCCCCCCCACGCAGCCCCGGGGACCACCACCTCCCCGGGGCTTTATTAATGAAATGCGGGGGGCACACGGCCCCGGGGGACCACCACCTCTCTGGGGCACATACACACTAAAAATGCGGGGGTCCGTAGTGGACCCCCGGGGACCACCACCTCCCCGGGGCTATAAAGACTTGGGAGGGGGGCTGCGCAGCCCCCTTCCAGGAGCCCTTGATGGCCCTGGGGATCGCCACCCCCCAGGGCCGGCTCCTGCAATGTCCCGGGGTGCCCACCCCCAGGACATTGCTGTTTGCTATGGCAGGGCGGGAGCCGTGTGGCTCCCGCCCTGTCATAGCAAACTCTGCTTTGCTTCATTGAAGCGAGAGCAGGAAAACCTGCTGTCGCTTCAAGGAAGCAAAGCAGATTGCTTTTGAGCAAGGGGAGCTGCATGTTAGCAGCTCCCCTTGCTCAAAAGCAATGCTGGCTCCCGCAGGAGGCGGGGAGCCGGCCGGACCGTGGGGCATTGGGGCTCCCCCCATGGTCCCCAACAAAAAGGGCCGGCCCAGGGGGATGGGGTCCCCGGGACCAGGAGTGGCCCGGGAGGGGGGCCGCACGGCCCCCCTCCTCTGAAATTTGGAAAAAAAAGGCCGGGGGATGGGGTCCCCAGGGCCAAAAACAGCCTGGGGAGGGGGGCCACGCGGCCCCCCTTCTCAATTCAAAATTATTTTAATAATGGCCAAGCCCCGGGGGATTTTGTCCCAGGGGCCAGAAGTGGACCGGGAGGGGGGACACACGGCCCTCCTCCCGCGAAATGTTAATCAAATAAATAAACCAGGACAGGCCCCGGGGGATGCGGTCCCCGGGGCCAGAAATGGCCCAGGGGAGGGGGGCCATGCGGCCCCCCTCCCTGCAAATATAGAACAAATAAATAAATAAACCAGGCCAGGCCCCAGGGGATGGGGTCGCCGGGGCCAATAGTGGCCTAGGGAAGGGGGGCCACGCAGGCCCCCTTCCCGTTTGTTTAAAAAAAAAAAAAAATAACAAAGAAAATGCTCAGGTCCCGGGGGATGGGGTCCCCGGGGCCAAAAGTGGCCCAGGGAAAGGAGGCCACGCAGTCCCCCTCCCATAAAATAAGAATAAAAAAAAGAAAGAAGAAACCTGCAACTCGCTGGAGGCCCAGCCCCCACCCCGCAGCACTCTCCAAACGAGCCCCCTGGCATGTTCTAAGTTGGGGGATTAAGTCCCCTTGAATACTGAGGGTCCCTGGGGGCCAACTAGCCCACCAGGTACCTTCAGTAAGCGCCACAGAGCTGCGTTGCAGAGAGGTGGTCCGAGGCCACGCCCCTTTTTACACCTCTCTGCAACTTAGCTCCGTGGCGCTTACTGGAGGTACTTGGTGGGCTTGTTGGCCCCCAGGGACCCCCCGGATTCAAGGGGACTTAATCCCCCAACTTACAAAGCACCAGGGGGCGCGTTTGCACAGTGGTGCAGGGAGGGGGCGGGCCTGATATAAAAAGTGTGCAAACACGCCCCCTGGTGCGTTGTAAATTGGGGGATTAAGTCCCCTTCAATCCAGAGGGTCCCTGGGGGCCAACTAGCCCACCAAGTATCTCCAGTAAGTGCCAGAGAGCTGTGTTGCAGAAAGGTGGTCCGAGGCCATGCCCCTTTTTACACCACTCTGCAAACGCGGCTTCTGGTGCACTGCTGGTGGGGCGATGAGGTCCTCTTGTGTCCTGAGGACCTCAGGACACAAGTGGACTTCATCCCCCGAGCAGCAGTTGGCCAGAAGCCGCGTTTGCAGCATGGTGTAAAAAGGGGCGTGGCCTCAGAACACCTCTCTGCAACGCAGCTCTGTGGTGCTTACTGGAGGTACCTGGTGGGCTAGTTGGCTCCCAGGGACCCTCAGGATTCAAGGGGGCTTAATAGGGACGTTATAGTTAGAAATTAGCATTTAAAAATCCTTAGAAATTCACTGAAAAAAACATAGGTTTTAGGGACGTTCTAGTTAGAAATTAGCATTTAAAAAACCTTAGAAATTCACTGAAAAAACCATAGGTTTCAGGGACGTTATAGTTAGAAATTAGCATTTAAAAAACCTTAGAAATTCACTGAAAAAAACACAGGTTTCAGGGACGTTATAGTTAGTTGGACATTTCACTCATACAAAACCAGAGAAATTTGGCCGTTATAGTGAGTAGAGGTAACAATAACTCGCGCCCCCGCAATGCACTGATGATGACATCACATATTACATCACTCATGACATGGTCAGTGACATCACTGATGACATCACTGATGACATCTCAAATGACATCACTGATGACATCATCCAGTGAATGTGTGTTTCTGTAAAGTTTAAATATGTTTTATATATATATATATGTCAAGGTGTATTGAAGAATGAGTGGGTGTATAAGTGTCTGAATGGATGATTTAGTAGGTGCGTGACTGATTGTATAAGTGACTGATTAAGCATATCTTACTGAATGCATGGGTTAGTGAGTAAACTGTGTAAATGTCTGTATCAGTCTGTCAGTTGGTGTATAAGCGGCTGCATGGGTTGGTAAGTAGCTACATGACTGTCTATATGGGTTTTTGACTGGTTGTCTGAGTATCTGTATGGGTGCCTGAGTGTCTGTGTGAGTGGGTGGGGGGTGGGTGACTCTGTGCATAGATGTGTGAGTGGGTGATTCACTGGGTGTATGGGTTCAAGAGTGCATATGTGAAGGGCTGTATGGGTGGGTGAGTGTGTGTATGGGTGTGTTGGTGAGTGAATGGATGTCTCAGTGGTATATGTGTGAGTAACTACATATGTGAAAGGCAGTATATGTGAGTGTTGGAGTATATAAATGACTATACATGAGAGTGAGTGATTGTGAGAGTGGCTGTATGGATGTGTGTGCTTGTATCAGTGATTGTATAAGAGAGTAAGTATGTGTTAGTATTTGTATAAATAAGTGAGGTGGTCTGTGTATAACTGTATAGGTGAGTAAATGGGTATGATTGATTCTTTGCATGACTGAGTAGGTGTGTGAGTAAGTCTATGGATGAGTGGCGGTGTGTGAGTGTATGTATAGGTGTATGAGTGCATATGATAGTGATGTATTGATGAGTGACTGCATGTATGAGTTACTGTATGGGTGAAGGAGTGGATGTGTGTGTGTAGACCTAGGAATCACTGAGCGGGTATGTACTAACTGCTATTGGTCTGTCTATGGTTTCGATATTGGTAGTCTGTATTTTAGAGTGGGTGTATTAAAGGTTTTATTAGGGTGTGAGGAGGTGCATCAGATTATCACATGGATCATGTCATCAGTAATGTCATCAGTGATGTCATTTGAGATGTCATCAGTGATGTCATCAGTGATGTCACTGACCATGTCATGAGTGATGTAATATGTGACGTCATCAGCAGTGCATTGCGGGGCGCAAGTTATAGTTACCTCTACTAACTATAACGGCCGAATTTCTCTGGTTTTGTACGAGTGAAATGTCCAACTAACTATAACGTCCCTGAAACCTGTGTTTTTTTCAGTGAATTTCTAAGGTTCTTTAAATGCTAATTTCTAACTATAACGTCCCTGAAGCCTATGGTTTTTTCAGTGAATTTCTAAGGTTTTTTAAATGCTAATTTCCAACTATAACGTCCCTGAAACCTATGGTTTTTTTCAGTGAATATATATATATATAACACAGTGGCGATTGCCAGTAGGTAGACATAGTTAGGATCTAGTTTTCATAGGAAAAACATGTTTAATTATGCTAATAACTTTGGCACCATTTGATGAATCTTCACGAAATTTTCAACACTAGTGTGTCAGTCAATTCAGCTGCTGTCTGGAAAGTTTCACGATGATTCGTCAAGTGGGGGGCCAAGAAAAAGGGGGGTCCCAAAATGCACATGTCCCATGCAATTTCCCATAGGGATTTTAAGCACGACTACAGCCCAACCACTTAACTAAATTACAAAAAAATTGGCAGAACGCACGGTCTTGGTCCAGAAAGAGCTTTTTTATATTTGGTGGTTGTCTGTCAGTACTTTTGGAGTTATTAAAGAAAAAAGATGTAGGTATGTCTAAAAATGTGGATCCGAGGTTCAACGCACCAACAGCAATGCCGTGATTTGCTAGCTGCAATCTGAGCGGCCTCGACTTTAGTAATCAGGACTTGATTCCCAGGAAGGGAAAATAGAGTGTAAATAGGATATAAGGGGTCAGGATAGAGGTATCCTGACAGTTGGAAAATGGATTATTAGTAGTGACAAGTGATGACTTACCACTATTAATAAGGCCACAACACAATACAAGGGTCAGTCAAGGTCTCAATAAAGTATTTTCTTGCCCAACCCTTAGTAGCTGGCAATGAGCAGGCAGGCGTAACTTAGGAGACAAGTGTGTAAAGCATTAAAAAAAACAATACATTAAATAAGTAGGACACAACACATGAATAAAAATCCAACTCCAATTTATAAAAATAGATTATATTTTTATGAGCAAATAGACACCATAAAGACAAAAATTCAATGTAGGGAACCGGAGATATGAATTTTTAAAGAATAAACACTTTCTAGTGCTCAAAAATATATGGCACCACTTTGGGACATCTGGTTGCACTTGCCCGGGACAAAGTCTCAGGACCTACATGATTAAGAGCACAGGAGTGTATTGAGCGTAATACGCTCTTGCTGATGGGGAAGAAAACCAGAGTCCTGAAACTCGGGAGAAGAACATTGCCTTTAGATATTACAGGCACAATCTCAGTTTGACTCAGTTGACTCTTCACTGCTTCTCAGACAGGGCCGTAGTCACGGGGGAAACCTAAAGGGGCAGGGCACCCTCATAAAAATGCCTGACCCCCTTAAATGCATCTGCAAGCATGCCAGAGATTTCTTTCAGAATGAAAGCTTGCTCTGCAATGCTTATGGGACTAGTGAGGTCCTCAGAGATAGCAGTCCTAAAAAACAGAAAATCAGGAAATGGGGCCTCACTTTTTACACAGATGCCTTTGGATTTTGCTGAGGATTTAGGAGAGAGAAACTGCCTGTAGGGAAAGCTCTGCTAGAACCACGGTCAGAGGTTTTTGGATAGAGAAAGCAGTGAACAATGTAATAATTTTGCACAGGGTAAAGGGAGGAAGCAGACTTCTCCCGGGCCTATCCACCACACCCCAAGCAAAACCGGAACATTTCTCTTCAGTCTCCTGCTCCTCTTGGGACTAAAGCATCGCAAGACACACTGGCAATGAATCAAGTTGAAGATCAGGTCAGGTTTCATTCTGCTTTATAGTTTGACACATCAAATTAAATCATACTCATTCTCTGTGTTCAAAGTAGCATTAGTTTAGTCGGTGAATAAACAGTCACACTCAGCCCAGAGCGCCTGTTGCTTTTATATGGGGGCTGAGCAGGGTAGGTCTGTCCTGTGGGGCATCTACCAGTAGCAGGAGGACTGATCTGACAGTCCGTGGATTGGCTATTTTTGGCTGTTTGTGGTCTGTTTATGGTTTGGAGGGCTGTTTTTTACAGTTGATTTTGGTGACATTACTACAACCATTGCCTGCAGCAAGCACAAATGCATGCATCTCCCATATCTTGCAAAACAGCCATACTCTGGCTCTCTGCCAGCTCAAAACTAATCTAATTTAAAAATGTGAGGTTTTCAATCTAATTCGCTAATGAGGCCATGTTTATTTTGTTTTTCGAGCCTATTTTCTGTCACAGTCCAACCGTGCGGCTGAGTAGGGAGACAGAGCTTCTGTCTTCTGTGATCTCATAACCATGGCCTCAAAACTGTTAAAAGAGAAAAGCAGGTCTTGGGAAGTGAGTGGATGAGCAAGGAAACAAAATTCTTTTGCATTCTTATAAGAGAATTGGTGGCTGAGATATGTTTCTTGTAGTGCTGCAGTGACTATGTTTCTAACGCACTAGCCATTCGAGTTCCTCTTTGTTTGTTCCTGAAGAGACAAAACTACCCATGACTTCTTCTCTTTGAAGAAGGAACACTCCACCCTCAGTCTTAGAAAAACATGTTTGCTCATTCTAACAGCTTTTCATAGCATAGAAATACATGCTCTTTTGTCTTTATAGGTTTGCAGAACAACAGCGTTTACGGGGTTGGATATGGTGTTAGTGAACTCAATGAAAAGACAACTTTCAGTATTTTCCAGAAGGCAGCATTGAGAGTTTGTGGATAGAGACATGCAACACCACTGCTTGCATTGGAAGGGGGGGAGTTACACAGAAAATACAAATGATGGCCTGGTACCAGCACTAAGCAGAACTAACAGCAGTGTAAAAGTCTGTATGTTGTATTGTAGTGGTACAGGGCTTCATACCCATTACAAGGTGCCAAACGATGTGCATGTTTGTGTCTGCAAGTGTGTCCACTAATATGTATACTGGTGGGTGGGTGGGTGAGTGAGTGTATGATTGTTTCTGTGTGATGGAAGTGGGGAGGGGAGGCTGTCTTTCTATTCCCAGACTAAGACAGAAAAAACGCTACCCATTTTGTTGAGTCTATCATTTTTGAGCAAAAATGTCTTTAGTTTTTCTTTCTCCACTTTGACAAAAAACTCCAGTTCAATGTGAATTAATGGAGAAAATGCATTTCCATGACTTCTTTGGTGCATCTCCTGTTTCAACATGCTGATGTGCATGGTCATTTGTCCACTTTCACAGCTATCACTGCCCAGCTCACTGGTATGCCCCTTTATTGGATGAAGGTGTAATTAAATCACAAGAAACCTTTGTCTGTTGATGATGCCCATTATCCCCTAGGGCCGGGCCTGGCATTGAAGCCTTGCAAGGTGAAGGGGGGTGAAGAAATCTGCCTTGCACCATGATTCGTATGCAGGAGAACAAAAGACGATCTGATGGCAAAGCATATGAGATAAATATTAGCAGCTCTAAAGTTGAGCCAGGAATTCATTTAAGAGAATCAGGACAAAATTGGGGTTTTTGAATCAGGCTTTCAGTGACTCTTCTATGGCTCAGTAGCAGGTGCGTAGTGGAGGCCCCCAGAGTTTCTTGTTTTAGAGGGGGGCCCTTCACCCTCTAAGCCATGCCATTGTAGAATGCATGCAACGGCATGGAATAAGAAATATTTAAATGCTCTGGAAAGCCACTCTGCTTTCCCAAGCAGGCCCCTGCAATGTAAGGGGGGCAACCGTTCAGATGGCCCCCATCGAGCCCAAGACAAATGAATATCTGTGTGATCTGGAAGACGCCAGGGTCCCTCATCACATTCTGCAATGGGGGGGAGGGGGCATCCTTTTGCCTTACGCCACTGCTCAGTAGTTGTATATTTTTATCAAAATAAGCCACCACAACACTGCAGCTAATTATCAGTGACATGTATGCATTTTATTTCATGAATAGAGAAGTGACAGTGGTACTAGTACCACCCAACACCTCTCCCCTTTTAGGCCTGACACAGGACGGGTGGTCCAGGACAATCAGCAATATGGTAGCAGCTTCCTGTCTGGATCTGGTATTTCCAAGGTTACATTTACATTTGGATTTAAAACCTCTGTTAAAAACAAATCAAAGCTCTCAAGTCAACCTATGGAATACAAGTAACCTATCAATTTGTTTTTTACATTGAATCCTGTTTCTAGTAGATTGGCGTTTATTATATATTCAAGACTACAAATACCAGAATGCAAAGGAAAACAGGAATAGAAAAGCTACTACAACAAACAAAGAACAACTCTAGGTTAAACCAACATTGCATGAATGAGGAATTCTGCAGATTTGGAAAAAAAATGCAGTCTGCAGTTTGTTGGTACTTATGTTCAAACCTATTTGGACACCAGTAAGGCGCTCTACATTGTACAATTGTGCATTGTATATGACAAAATACTGATAGTAGGCCAAGTTGAGAGTGACTTGGTAAGAAAATATTTGGGAGGAGGCTTATTTTAAAACAGTAAGCTCTGCAAGCTTAACATCCAGCTCATCAACCTCATGAGAGAGAGAACTCATAAGAAGAACACTTTTGTTCCTGCGGGACCATCTACTGTTGAAAGGTTTACAACTAATCCCATCAACCAGCTTTTACATACCCAATCATACATGCAGCACACACAGAATTCTATATATAGCACAGCACAAAGCACACTACATATTAAGCAAAAAGACAGACCACTGACACAAAAATAAGTCATCACGGTTGCAGTACATAGAAGCCTTGCATACTAAGCATATAACACACAAAGGTCACAACACAACAAACAATACACACGGAAAACACACACACATCATGTACAGCTATAGTTTCAGCTGCACTTCTTTGTCTCTCCCCATAACTGATGCAGGCCCAGAAAGTGCTCCCATGTAGAATCAGTTATTAATACTTTATTGAAAAGTAGGCATTGTTATTGTTTACACACCATACCTCAATTTTCAGTGAACCTCTACTGTCAGAAAGGACTCAATTAGTAACTAGGTGTGTACCAATCTTGACCCGCAACCCCAACAGGTCATTGAGAATATCACTTTTCTGCTTGTCTTGAATCACACACAGTGGCTAAGGCTTTTAAAAAAAAAATATCTCTAGATTAACTTTTTCAAGCATGAAACAGAGAACAATTTGTAGTATTGTTACTGTTTCTCTGGCAGGGGAGCATTCTTACTTCAAAGGGTGGCTAAGGCTTTTTAATACTGATAAGTCTAGTTCACTCTCAATATAAATACACACAGTGCTTGAATCAGCGGTGGTGTAAAAACAGTTGCTCTCCTTGCCCAACATAACTGGCCATCAGAGCACTGGATTCTGGTATGAATGCCATTTCCGATGAATTGGCTTTCTAGCAAATTTAATTGAACATTGGTATAGGGCTGGAAAATGCACTATTTGCCCCAGTTGAAGAAGGCAGGTACTCTTGCTACAGTCTTATTTTTGAGCATTGTCCATGCAGTACTGGAATTGGGCGGTAACATCAAGAAGTGGGATACACTTAAGAAGGAAGTGGGTAGCCTCCTACAAAAAAAATGTGGACACTTGTTCTTATTTATTTATTACAAATTAAGCTCTGCTCGACTGCACTGTGAAACAAACGTCAAACTGTTTCTTTAATTTTTAAATGATCAGTGAAACTGCTACCCCATGTGTATTCAGAAAAATTAGCCTGATGTGACAATAACCATGTTGCTTCCTCTATCACTTTAAGACACTTATTAATGCAATGCTTGTTTTGCTTTTCAATTCTCCCTTTTTTGAAAATGCTATTTTATATCTTGTTTTTTTAAATTTATCCTTCCCAATACATTTTATAATCCTATACCCACTTTTTATATCACCAAATCACTTGTGCATCTGTATCCCAGGCCTTGTGACTCTTCTATCTCCTTGGTGCTTTGAAGTCAACCTAGGATGGGATAAGTAGTTTATAAGCAAACAATGCCATTTTGTGAGACACTAAGGCTAGTACAGTGACCCAGTAGGGCCTACACTAAAACTAGGGAACTGACACAGGGGCACCAAGAATGACTCACAGGCACTTACAATTTACCTCCAACGCTGTCACTAGCACACTGCCAAAGGAAACCAACGATGACATGGGGGCATTAATGTGACCACAGTGACAAATAGGCACTTACAATCGAACACTAACAGGGGAACACTGGCCCAGGGGCACTAGCAAACGGGCATTGTTAGTAAGATAATGAGACAGGCAAATCAACACTGACACTAGGGCACTGGAACAGGAGTACCGAAACAGGACCATCAATACTTACATCAGAACAGTGACATTGGGACGCAGACATGGGACACAAACACTAATTCTGGGACACTGACACAGGGATGCCAGGACACAAGGATATTGACACTAAACAGTGGGACATAATATTAGACTGTGACATGATATACTGCCACAGGGACACTGACTTGGGAACAAATCATCGGTGAACCTGTGAATGCTGACAAAGGTTACTGATGCAAGGACACTGACATGGAGACACTGCCTTCGGGACATAGACACTAGAACACTGACCACTGGCACCAATAATGGCATGGGGATGTTGACAATCTGCCACTGGAAGTGGTTCATTGACATGAGTCACAAATATTGACACTGGGACACATTAGGAATTGCGAATACCGAATGTATGTATACTACCTCAACCTTCTAAGGTTAAATAATTGTATATTGTAAAGCGCTCCGATACCCTCGTGGGTCAGGTTCGCGCTGTATAAAACTTTATAAATAAAAATAAATAAAATTAACACATCTGCACCACAGTGATGCTGACACAACAGCATTTCCACTGGGTCAGCACCAATGGGACACAGATAATGGACACCAACTTGGGGATATTAACTTGGGGACTAAGACACTGGAACAAACATTGATGCTAATCCAATGCCATGGGACAGTGATATGGGGAGATTGTCATAGGGGCTACAGAATAAAAACACTTGATGCTTGAACACAACACCAGGTGATACAAGGACAGTAACACAAGGGCACTTACTGTGTGAATGAGACCCTCAGGCACTGACTTGTGGTTGCTGAAACAGGTCACTGACACTGGGATACGGACACAAGAGCTTATATGAAGAAAAAAGAATCATTAATGAGGAGAAAAAAAGAATATTGTGTCTTACCAACTTTACAGGTATTAGTCATAAGATCAAAAATCTAATAAATAGAAATTGGTTGCTTCTGAATGAAGGGAAGCATGATAAATTAGAACGTCCCCTCTTCGCATACAGAAGAAACAGAACAATAAGAAACTGTTTAGTACACACGTATGAAGAAAATAACTAAGAATGTAATCTATTTAATAATATGTCCTTGTCAAAAAGGATATATTGGAGAAACCGGAAGAGAGCTTTGTATTTGACTAAATGAACACAAATCAGCTATTAGGAATACCCCAAAAAATGTTCCTCTAGTGGAACACAGGATGAAACATAAACATTGTGAGAAAGATCTTAAATGGTGTATTTTAGAACATATAATAGGGGATAGCAGAGGGGGCAATTTGGATAACAAACGTCAGAAAAGAGAAAAATATTATATGTCTAAATTTAGTACTCATAAAAGTGGTCCTAACAACAGAGAAGAATGGGATGAATACAATTTTCTAAAATTGAATGTGGATTAAGTCGGTTTATTATACAAAATAATTTTATTGTTTCCCCCAGAAATTTTATATAGATGCTGAGGTACAGGCGCTAGAATATAAGCCCTCTTAACTGAGTTTGGTGGTCTTCTAAATCCCATGGCTTTTACAGTTTAGATATAATTGGACGGACAAATATTTGAGCCTAAAATATGACTCCACCACAATGACAACTAGAGATGGCTATAAAATAATGTCACAACTGTGTTATGCCCATTTTTGAAATTTTACCGCTGCCATAAAAATTGACTAAGGATATGTAGATATGACATGTCCGTAACTAGTAGCTATCATCAGGAAATCAGGAGGAGCTATAACTGAAAAGATAGGATTTTGGTCTGTTTATAAAAGGAAGAAGATTTACATATTCTGAATTAAAAACATTGAGTATATGAATAAAGAGTAATTTATTTTAACTGTGCCTGATCTATACATATCCACCGCTATGGGCGTAGTCAATTACACACATGCGCTTGACGTCGTTCTGAAACGTTGCGTGTCATCAATGTGTGCCATAAATAGACGCCGTTGTTTGTTTGCTAATTCTTTCCTTGCTACAGACAGCACGGAAAGCATTACATAGATCAAGGTAAGGGATTATATGGAAAGGGAAAAAAATGAAAATATCCTGGGTTTAATTTCGATTTATAAAAGTATTGGGGCAAGGTTGTTCCCATTAGAACGCAACCATAGTTATGGTTAGAGATTAAACAGAGTATCTGCAGTTACTTCATACACCTGATTATGCTTGATAGGCTCAACTATACCATGGGTGCTCTATCTCGATTCAATAAGTATATAACTGCGGTTTTCTAACTTTATGGAAGCGCAACAGTTTTTCTGATACTCAATAATGTGGACATTATGCATTGAAAAGGGCCTAATGTATCGGACAATGTTAGGGCTAATATTTAGGCATGGCACGACAAATTTGGGAATTCTAGGTGCACTGGCCTATATAAAACCTTTTTTTGACTTGTTTCTGTAAATTTCAGAGTCGCGATCTTTCAAACAAAAGTTTCATTATATTGAGGCATGGGGAAGTTATTGTAAAGTGACCATCATCTAGCTTCGGCTGCCACATCATGACTCGTAATTTTAAATAAGAGAGGTACGAGACGGTCATTGATTAAGTTTTTAATTTGTTTTGGGGAAAATCAGCAAGAACGATAAAATGATTTGCCCCTTCTTTTTATCTATTTACCCTTTATCTATAGGGTGAGGACTTTTTCGTGCCATATGGTTGTTTTGAGATTGATATATTGAGCACACCTAATTGCTCATTGATAAACAATGCATATATCCTAGTATCCGCAGGCACATTAAGTAAATAATGTGCTTTAATTAAATTTAGGAATTATAAATACAACAAGAAAAATAACGTGAATACTAATCTTTGTATCAATTTGATAGGTTCACGTAGTAAAGTGATATACGAGGAGAAGAAAATAATAGCTTGGATGTTAAAACCAAGCCCACACAGGATTTACTGATTAGTGCACCACTGGTAATTTCTTTCTCTGTGGAGGATTGTTCTCGATTCAGGTACATATTTATGTATTTGATTCTATAGACCTCAGGTGTTCTCATATGAGAATAGGAATGATAAAATCTTAGTACCATTCCCTATCTTTCCTAACCAAAGTGAATAAAAATTATCTTTACCTAAACATAAGTCTCAAGAAATGTATTGAATTTATGTAACTAGGTATTTGGTAGGACATTCCAGTTGATGAATGTTTGTATTTGAAAACATTTTTAGAAAAAACAATCTTTGAAAAAGAAATGGACATGAATAGAACCAGATATTTAGTAGGATATTCTAGTTGGTGAATCTCTGTATTTGAATATGTTTAGGAAAAACAGAAGAACATGAACATATTCCATAGCATTTATTAAATAGTTTTGATGTATTATTAATTGAAGTAACTAGTATGTAATTGTTGTCCTTCTCTGTTTTATAGAAATAGACTTTGTATATTGTCTGTCCTAAAAAGGTGGAAGAAATAAGATGTTATTGTTCACCAAAATGCTGTGTTGACACAGTTGTAACTTTTATTTTCAATATGAATTGTATATTTCTCTATTTTTGATTGTCAATAAGGATATAGACTGTGAAATTTGATACCCTTGTATATTATGTGATGATGGTCTTTTAGGAAGAATATGAGTTTAATGTGTATTAAAATAGTCACGTGTTTGTTTTTAACTCTTTTATGTAATTTATTGGTGTTTTTTTCATAAAACACAGAAAAAACAACTGATAATAAAAGTAGACAATTTTTATATACTAAGCTTGTGGTTTAAGAAATTTTGTTTATATACCTAGTCTGTGGTTTATGATATATATTGAAGGACTTTGTAAAATTACTACTTGTTTTATATAACCTGTGTAGGAACATGTCCATTTGAATTTTTAAAGTATCTCCTTCAAAGTTTTAGTTTAGTTCTTAAGTATTGAGTGCCTATCCATTTGAAATTAATATATACACAAAATAAGGAGAAAAAAGGGAATCATATGTTGTTCTTGTTTTACACTACCCTGTCCCATTTTCAACAGAAGGGTGACTCTCATGTTTTAGAGACTGGGACACTGGTGGCAGGGCACCGCCACATGGGTAGACGGGTAAATAGGGACACTGAGATTGATACTGGAACATTCACGATGGGAAAGAAATAAAGGGGCACAAATGCGTAACAGTGACACGGTGACACTAACCCAGTAACACTAATTAGTCCACAAACACGAATGCTGAGGCACCTACACAAGGGTGCCAGCATTGGCATACCGAGTAATAGATGCTACACACAAAGAGGGCATGAGCAACAAGCATGGATGTACTGACATTTGGTCATTGGCATTCAAGCACTAACACAGGGAAACTGTTGCATGGACCAAGACACTGGAACACCAATGCATGCAGAGTGAGAGGAATATATTGACACAGGAACAAGGGATATCAATGCTGACAATACAACCCTTGCACAGTAATAGGACAGTCCATCACTGCCACTGAGACACAGCCACAGATAATGAGTGGCACTGACATTGAAATGTGACACTTGGATAAAAATGGGGATATTACCACTGGAAAACTGATGCAGGGACACATAGGCAGTCAAAGGGACACATGGGAACACGGGGGCACCAACACTGGTATGGGTATTTTGACATTTGGACACTGATATGGAGATGCTGAAAGACAGACTTACACTAAAATCATAATATTGACACTATAGCACTCACAGTTGGGAAATAGGCCTACATGGACACAGAGGCACTGACACAGGCACTAAAAACTACACAAGGTCACTGACACTAAGGGTGGGTGGTAAACTCTGCTCAGCTGGCGGAGTTTGCGGTGTTTTGCCCTATCCGCGCTCTGGTTGGAGGTAAAGTTTGGCAAAAAACTCTGCTCCGCCACGTAGCAGAGTTTACCGGCACCAATTACTACACCCTGGCCTAGTGCAGAACACCTATGATACCTCCTGCACCTGCCATGGGCTCCTCGGACACCGACATAATGACAGTGGTGCAGCAGCACCCAAGAGTCACAGAACTAGTAAGCCACTTCAGGGCTCAGAGTCAGCACACAGTGACACCAGCATGCAACATGGGCCAGAGGACCGTACCACATACCACTCACTAAAGGAGACAAATGTGGGGTAAAGGGCAATACACAAATAACTCAGTGCATATCTCCAACATATGCACATACTTGAAACACTTGACGAGGGCATAACCTTCGCCAATAAGCATAGAACACTAAAGCTGGACTTTAAATTAATAACGAAATAGGGCACCCCTATTGAGTTTATTGAAAGATGCCTTCTTTTGATGCGAAACCCTGATTAAACATGGTCCAAACTATTGAGGAAGAGGGAGGGCTCTTTCAGTCGTCACTGTCTCGCTAAGGTAAATGCATACCCCAAAACAGGCCTTCCTTCTGTGGGTCACTGTATACATGTAATAGAAAATAAATAATGAAATCTAAGGGAGAGACGTTTGTCCTTAAACTTCGTCACGGTTGCCGCTACTGAACTCTGGATTCCCCCTCCACTCTTACAGTGTGCTCTCCCTGGTCCTGGAACCTATTTTGTCTGCATATCTATTGGTTGAAAGTAGTGAAACCCCAGGCGTGTGTATCACTTGCCTCAGTTTTCATGCGAAAAGCTGTTTGCTGTTCAGAAGGAGAAAGAAGAATTCATCTATCCCTTGTGCAAGTTCTGCCAACCTCAGAGACAAAGGGAAATGGCGAGAGTCACAGAGACAGTAAGTGAGTGGGGCTGCAAGGAATAATACAGTCAAAGTTCTCAGTGGCATGCATTGTTTCCGTATGAACTGACTTGTTTGGCAGTAAAGGAAACCCATTGGGGAGTCGTTTGTGCATTCCCACGGCCGTCTGACTGGAAAGGAAAGTGAGGCTCTGCTGCGCGTGCTCTGACCGCTCTCTCATATTCCAATTTCCAAACACATTCATTTGAAAGCAACTTCATTTTTGCAGATCTTAATTTTAAACTCGGGTAAATGATGACGAGTAACTAGGCTTTCTAGCAACGCCCTGAAGTGCATGAGAGGATGTAGCGTTGCGGTCAGAGCTGCAGACTTTGTGAATGGGGGATGAGGTTCGAGTTTCGGTGTCAGCTTAGCATTCTGCGATTCTGAGCACATCGCTTTTAATCTCCTCCTAGACATAAGAATAAGCAAGTCTGTGGTCTCATCTAAACAGCATTCTTTAACCCCTTTGCTGCTAGGCCTTTTCCCCCCCTGTGCTAAGCCTTTTTTTGGCTATTTGGGGTAGTTCGCGCTTAGGCCCCTGTAACTTTTTGACCACATAAGGTATCCACGCCAAATTTGCGTCCTTTTCTTCCAACATCATAGGGATTCTAAAGGTACCCAAGGTTTGTGGATACCCCTGGAGGGGACCCAGAAATTAGCCAAAATACAGCTAAATTTTGGGTTTATTGGGAAAAATGGGGAAAAAGTGCTGCAAATGAAAGCGTCTGTTTTTTTCCCTGCAAATGGTATCAACAAAGGGTTTGTGGGGCTGAAATCACCATTTTCCCAGATTTTAGGGACAAGCAGACTTTTGTCAGAAAACCAACATTTTTTTACACAATTTTGGCATTTTACTGGGACATAGCCTATTTTTGCAATTTTGTGTGCTTTCAACCTTCTTCCAGTTAATGGTAGAAATGGGTATGAAAGCAATAATGGATCCTGGAAAGCTATACATTTTAGAAACGTAGAGAAAATTCTGAATTCAGCAAAGGGTCATTTGTGTAGATCCTTCAAGGTTTCTTTATAGAAACTAACAGTTGAATATAGGAAAAATTGAAAATGAGTTGAAAAAAACAGCCATTTGTGCCAACGTTTTCACCTGTAACTTCTTCTAATTATGACAGCTGTTTGAAAGCAATATACCGTTACATCCGCTGGACCTTTCTGGTTGTGGGGATATATAGGACTTGTAGGTTCACCAAGAACCCGACGAGCCCAGAGCCAATAACTGAGCAGCGTCTTGCTATGGTTTTTTATTATGTACTGGATATATAGCAATTAATTTGGGAAAATATATACATGGAAAAATCGGTATGAAAGACACCTATGTATTTCTGAAATTGGAACAAAATATGGAGTTTAGAAACAGTAGATATTTGCACATTTCCGAAATTGTGAGTACCCATACTAGCATGAGAATTATAGGACATTTTTCAAAGTGACTTCTTTTTTACACATTGTCTTTCATTTGGAAGGCAGAAATGCATCGAAAGTGAATAGGTAATAACAGTTGCTCTACAATTCTGTGTTACCCTAAGTCTCCCGATAAAAATGGTACCTCACTTGTGTGGGTAGGCCTAGTGCCCGTGACAGGAAACGGCTCAAAATGCAACGTGGACACACTTTATTTTTACAGTGAAAACTGACCATTTTTTTGCAAAGTGCCTAGCTGTAGATTTTGAACCATAGCTCTGCCGTCACCTAGGGAAACCTAGCAAACCTATACATTTTTGAAAACTAGACACCCAGGGAAATCCAGGATGGGGTGACTTGTCTGGGTCTCACCAGGTTCTGTTACCAGAATCCCTTGCAAACCTCAAAATTTGTCCCAAAAAACACATTTTCCTCACATTTCTGTGGTGGAAAGTTCTGGAATCTGCGTGGATCTTCAAAATTTGACCCACCCTGCATTCCCCAAAGTCTTCCGAGAAAAATGGTACCTCACTTGTGTGGGTAGGCCTAGTGCCCGCCACAGGAAACGGCCCAAAACGCAACATGGACACACCACATTTTCTCAGTGAAAACAGACCCTTTTTTTGCAAAGTGCCTAGCTGTAGATTTTGAAGCCTAGCTCTGCCGGCACCTAGGGAAACCTAGCAAACCTATACATTTTTGAAAAGTAGACACCCAGGGGAATCCAGGATGGGGTGACTTGTCTGGCTCTCACCAGGTTCTGTTACCCAGAATCCCTTGCAAGCCTCAAAGTGTGTCAAAAAACCCACATTTTCCTCACATTTCTGTGGTGGAAAGTTCTGGAATCTGCGTGGATCCACAAAATTGCACCCACCCCGCATTCCCTAAAGTCTTCCGATAAAAATGGTACCTCACTTGTGTGGGTAGGCATAGTGGCTGCAACAGGAAAGGCCCAAATCGTACTGTGGAGACTTCAAAATTACCTATAACAAAACTACCTGGTTTTGGGGGGGGCACCTGTTTTTTTGGCCCGGGCTCGCCGCCATGTAGGGAAACCTACCAAACCCACACATTTCTGAAAACAAGACACCCTGGGGAGTCCAATGAGGTATGGCTTGCATGGATCCCCCAACGTTTCCCTACCCAGAATCCCCTGCAAACCTCAAATTTAGTTGGAAAAAACACATTTTCCACATATTTTTGTGTAGAATCACCGTGCCGGCACAAATGTCCTACCCCACAGCGTTCTCCTTAGTGTCCCGAGTAAAATGATACCTCACTTGTGTGGGTATCCAATGCAGATATGGCTAAAAATGTATTTGTTTAAAAATGTAGCTCTTAGAATTCTCGGTGCTATACCCTTAATCCCTATGTTTTGGGCTCTTCCCAGTCACAGGCCCTTGCCCCACCCACACAAATGAGGTATCATTTTACTCGGGAGACTGAGGGGAACGCTGTGGGGTAGGACATTTGTGCCGGCACGGTGATTCCACCGAAATATATGTGGAAAATTTGTTTTTTTCAGCTAAATTTGAGGTTTGCAGGGCATTCTGGGTAGGAAAACGTTGGGGGATCTATGCAAGCCATACCTCTCTGGTCTCCCCCGGGTGTCTACTTTTCAGAAATGTGTGGGTTTGGTAGTTTCCCAAGATGGCCGCCGAGCCCGGGGCCAAACACCCAGGTGACCCCCCTTGCAAATCCAGGTTGTTTTGTGATAGGTAATTTAGATGTCTCCTCAATACGTTTTGGGCCCTTGCCTGTCGCGGGTACTTGACCCACCCACGCGAGTGAGGTATCATTTTTATCGGGAGACCTGGGGGAACGCTGGGTGGTAGAAAATTTGTGGATCCACGTGGATTCCAGAACTTTCCCACACAGAAATTTGAGAAACAAGTGATTTTTTCAGCTAAATTTGAGGTTTGCAGGGCATTCTGGGTAGGAAAAAGTTGAGGGATCCATAATGGCAGACATTCCCTAGGCACCTGGAAAGATGGCAATCTGCATATTCAAGCGTTGCTGTCAGCTCTTTACCTGGAATGCAGCAGTAAATATATAAATGAGAACAGTTCCGGTAATCCATTTTACCAGGGCTATAAATGGGATGAAAAGGGTGGACATGTGGGGTGCTTTGGCTCTACAATACAATACAATACACGGGGTGTGGAATAAGAAACAATAAGAAATGTATATAAGAAGCCTCCACAGTGGCATAGCATATGTAACTAAGAGTGTGGCTTAATATGTATGAAAGAGAATCCTGTTTTTGACAATTTCATCAATAGAGTCGTGCTTGAGAAAGAATAACCAAATCAGTAGACAACAAGATACTTTTTTTTTTTTTTTTAAATAGCACCATTATCCTTGGCCATATGCAAAGACAGGGAATGGCAATGCCAATAGATTTGACTTAAATAACTGAAAGTGCCACTTAAGTCACTATATTAGTTTAGACACGGATTAACTCATTGTATACACTCTGTCACTCATCCATGCTCTCATGTACTAATCATTCACCCATTGAGACATTGACACAGATTATCAATCACTAACCCATTCCCAACAAAAGACACACACAAACTCAACACACACATGCAAGATACATTAAAAGAATAAAAGTAGGGGGCGTGGCCTGAGAGCCGAGCAAGATGGCGGCACTTTAGCGGAGCTCCGTCAACCGACTCTGTAATCCCCCATTAATCCATTTGCCCATCCGTTCCTGCCGGTGGTTTGTGCCGGCGCTGCACTGGAGACCCCCGTGGACCGGCCTGGAGCTGCGCGAAACCCCGAAGATACCGCCGACAAGCCGTCATTTCCATCAAGGCGGCTGCGGCCTGCGGGGGGTCTGCTGACGTGCTGCTGCGGCTGTGAGCGGAGGTCACGTATACGGCTCCCGCTCGCGGCTCCATAGTAGGGCGGACCTCTGCATGGATCTGCGGCTGGACCTCGGGAGTGTGAGGCTGAAGTGGCGGTCCTGCTGCCTTGGGGCCAACGGTCGCGGAGCGCGCTGGAGACACCGGTAAGCCGGCTGGGCCGTCCCGTGTCCAGAGCAGCGTGCTCTTGCCTGCGGGGAGCCTACGGACCCCATTGAGACTCTGGGTGCACTATCCATTCTACCGGTGGTGACTAGGGGGGAATCGACCACACCCCAGGGAACCGCCAGAGCAACATGATCCCCCCGCAGCCTTCCTAAATTGGGGATATGAGCGCTGACCGCTCCCTCGTGTGGAGCGAGCAACGGGGCCTAACGTGACGAGCTCACAGGGGGGCACTGGCTACCACTGTGGGCTGTGAGGGCTCTGAGGTGCTCATCTACCGCCTGACCCAGAACACCACTCCTTTTGGGCTAGTTATTTGGACAGAATGTGCTGCGGTGTGGCCAGGGCTGGAGAGACCCTGGTGATTAGAGGAGCTCGGCCGTGAGAGGTACCCCTAGGCAGCTAGAAGGAGTATGACTGGTGCAGACAGTGTCCGCCAACCAGAGAGTGGGTGAGCGCGATCCCCATGACCCTGGGGCTCCACAGAAGACGTGTGGCTGTGGCTGCATGCCCATAGAGAGGCGACAAGGAAGCAGCGGTACACCAGGCCTGGACTTCCCTGGGTGATAGGTTCACCACATGTTTCCAGTAAAGGCCCACAGAGGGAGCGCATCGATCGGAGTGGTGGGACGAGTCATCTCAGGTGCCCTATTTCGAGGGACTTGCCAGCGAGAGCATCGGCGACGACACTGGGCCCCTGGATGAAGCCCAAGGGACAACCCGGGACACAGACGAACAAAATGGACAAGTACGCCATCCCAAAATCAATAGCTACTGCCCGGAACAGCGGCCGGAGATCACTGCAGAACCGTCCTTGGGTGCAATAATGGCGGCGATTGCGGATCTTAAGGGCTCGATTGAACCTAAATTAGATGCCGTAACGGTGGATGTAAACCTTCTGCGGGACGATCTTCACAAAATGGCCGACAAAGTGGCAGCTACAGAGAAGGAGGTGACGCACCTACAGACCAGCACGAAAAGCCTTGAGGAGCAAGTTTGGTCCCTTACGGAGCAGCAGGAGGTGATGGCGGCCAAGATTGAAGACCAGGAAGGGCGAGCATGGAGGAATAACATTAGGGTGGTAGGGGTCCTGGCGGGGATGGAAGGACCGAATGTAGATTTGTTTCTGGAAGATTTAATCCTCAATCATTTGAAGCCCCAAGACTCTCTATATATTTTACTGTTGAACGCTCGCTTAGGGCACCCATCCCTAGACCGAAGCCTGGAGCCCCACCCAGAACAATCATAGCACGGCTCCTCAATTATCGGGACAGGGACGCGATTCTGCAGAAAGCACAAGCACACAGGGATCTGCACCATGAAAACGCGGTGATACGTTTCTTTCCTGATTTCACCCTTCAGGTCCAACGACAGCGGGGAACATTTGAGGTCGTCAAAAGGGAACTGTGCAGTAAAGACATTAAGTACTCCATGTTGTTCCCTGAAAAGTTGAGGGTGGTCGCTGAAGGGAAGATGTGGTACTTCAGCACGGCTGAGGAGGCCTGGGAATGGTTGGAGGGTTGGCGTACAGTGGGCCGCACCCTTCCACGGGAGAGACGATGGGGCCTAGCGAAAGGCCAGCAAGGGGGCCCAGCAGAGAATGGGACACAGGTTTCGGACTGAGGTATGCTTAGGAAAGTGGATCCGACTCCAGCAGGTAAAGCGACACTGTAAGAGTGGTGCCTTGAGACATGCGGGGGGTTGCCCTCCGTTGGGTGAAGGATGAGATTATGTGCACGGGACTTTGCCCACTGGGACCTATAACTGGCTGATGGCCCGCTGTATGGCCGGCAGGACTAGACCAGACTAGATGGGGCTTTGGGATGTGCGGGATGTCGGGGATGGTGCACTACTCTGCTCGGCACCTGCCAACCCCTTAAGCAGTTATTCAGTTCAGGGTGACAGGCACTCTGCGAGATGGGGAAGTGGGTGGTTGTTTCACCCACCAGCAGGGTAGCAGGGAGGGGGGAAGGGGGATCAGGGTATGGGGGTTATTCTAGTTCTATTAGGAATGTTTATCTATTGTTTGTGAAATGTTGCTATGCAGGCTTCATGCAGTACTCAGTGGATCTGACGATGTGGGTGAAATCTAAATCTAAATGTACAGTGAAGGTGCTGTTTCCGTCCAAATGGAAGACCAGAGTGTAAATGTGACGCGCCAGGGGGATCATCGACATTACAATAATCTTAGAGTTCTGTCTTTGAACGTTAACGGTTTGGGCAATCGTATCAAGCGTACTGTAGTCTTGCAATATCTCCATAGACATGCCCCAGATCTGGCACTACTCCAGGAAACGCACCTTAAAGGCAACAGGTACAAGGCGCTAGATAGATACGGATATAGGCTTGTAGCACACTCCGGTTACACAACGGGTTCAAGAGGGGTGGGGATTTTGGTTAGGACTGGCCTCCCATTTGTGGTGGGGAACATTTGGCACGACCCCTTAGGAAGATGTGTGGCACTTACTGGAAAGTGGGAGGGCCAGACGCTGAACATAGTATCAGGCTACATACCTCCAGCTCTACATGCTGAAGCACTGGGGGCCTTGCTAGTGGACCTTCCATCGGGTATTCTCATATTAGGGGGGGATATGAATTCCACTATGGATCCGGAGAGAGACAGGGTAACCAGGGCAATGAAGGGGAGGGGGTGGAGCCGCTTCGTACCTTTGTAGAGGCCATGGGCCTAACGGATATATGGCGTCTTCATGATCCCCATGAGAAACAGTACACTTTCTACTTGGCCGTGCATGGCAGCTACTCCCGCCTCGATCAAGTTCTGACTGTTCGGGGTAATGAAGGGTGGTTCCGCAATGCCCACATCAAATCACGAGGAATCTCTGACCATTCGCCGGTGGAGGTAACCCTCCAGGGCCCGATGCGAACTACTGTCTTGCTGCCCAGAATAAATAACTGGGTCTTTTCGAATAAGGACTTGGCTGACCAAACTAGGGAGAGGGCAAAACTATACTTCCAGGAAAACGAGGGATCGGTAGATTCGGCAGGCATCCTCTGGGAGGCGTTCAAACCAGTGATACGGGGGCATATTCAGGCCAACTTGGGGGGCTGTAAAAAGGAAAAAAGGATCTAATGGGACACACTGGAGGCCGAAGTTGTCGCCTTGGAGGCCAGAATCCTGGCTGCGGAGGAGGCGGATCCGCCACTTATCCACCAGCTTGAACTTAAAAGACAAGAGATGAAGAGCCTCGCAGATGACTCCGCGAGGGCAGCCGCCCTGGCAACACAACGATGGGTATATGACCTCTGCGATAAGGCCAACAAGATGATTGCTTGGCTGGAGAGGGATAGAGAAAGCAATTGGGTGGCTGAGGTTTGTGACTCATGGGGGACAAAGCATGTAACGGGGGAGGGAATAGAGGAAACATTTGCAGAATATTATGAGGAGGTTTATGCCTCCAACCCCGCCAGAACGGAAGCTGAATGCCGGGAGCTGCTGGTTGACGTCCGGCTACCTACGCTGTCCAACGAAAATAGGGAAAGTATGGACAAAGATTTTACGGTGGAGGAAATTGAAGGGGCAATCCAAGACTTGCAGTCCGAGAAGGCCCCGGGGCCGAATGGCCTACCAGCGGAGCTATTCAAGAGCATGACGAGCGTTTTGGTGGCATACATCCTATCTATGTTTGAAGAAGCCAGGGACGTGGGTTGTTTACCAGTTGACCAACGCACAGCCACTATTGTGGTTATACCTAAGGTGGGTAAGCCGCCAAACCATTGTAGCTCCTACAGGCCCATATCTTTATTGAATATGGAAGTCAAGGTCCTCACTAAAGTCCTAGTGAACCGCCTTTCAGGAGTGATTACGTCACTAATACACCGTGATCAGTCCGGCTTTATGCCACACCGGAGTACCAGATTAAATCTACGTCGTTTGTATGGCTTGATGCACTTGACTGAGTCCCGACCAGCTGAGGATGCAGCGTTGCTGTCCTTAGACGCACGTAAGGCATTCAACAGCATCGAATGGCATTACTTGTTCGCTGTCTTAGACAGATTTGGGTTTGGCCCCCGATTACGATCCTGGATTAGACTACTCTATAATAGCCCCTCGGCTAGGGTGCTGGTGAATGGTTCCGTCTCCCGCTCCTTCACCTTGCACAGGGGGACGAGGCAAGGATGTCCACTGTCCCCTGTGTTATTCGCGCTGGCTCTAGAGCATGGGTGCGGGCGGACCCAGTGGCCTCTGGAATCATAGGGGGTGGGCAATGGGAAGAGAAAATTTCCCTATATGCAGACGACGTCCTTTTATATGCGACTAGACCCCGTTTTACAATCAGTAGACTCCTACAAATCTTTCACTTATTCGGGGGGTACTCCGGCTATCGCATTAATTGGGATAAATCCCTTCTATTTATGCTCTCAGACGGCCCACCGCCCGTTCCCCCCGAGGGGATACAACTTCAAGTACACGATCACTTTAAATACCTGGGCATTGTTGTAAAAGACAAAAGGAGAATTCATGGTCCGGAATTTGTTGCCCCAACTGGAACGTCTGAGAAGAGACATGGCGCCTTGGAGGACGTTGCCAATCTCCCTGATGGGGAGAGCCGTCCTGTTTAAAATGATGTTGCTGCCACGAATGATATATATACTCCAGAACACCCCGTATAAGATACCTGACGGATTCTTTAAAGAGGTCGATAGCGAATTGCGGAAGTTATTGTGGGACGGGGGTGGTGCGAGAATAGCACTGGTCAAACTCCAGCGAGGTGTATATGAGGGGGGCCTGGCAGTGCCGGACCTTAGGAAGTACTACTGGGCGTCGCAACTGATGGTTATAAATGATTGGATCTTCGGGGATAGGAACGACCCGGCATATCGTGTTGACCATCTAGTGATGGGCACTTGCGGCTATCCTGCCGCTCTGTATCGCAAACGAGTTGGGAAGTCTATGCCCCCCATACAAAAGCGGTGTTAGATGCGTGGAAAGGGGCTAATAAATTCCTCTGGTGAGACAATAGATTGACGGAACGTACTCTGTTGTGGGACAGTGATATGTTAGAGGAGGTCGGGAAATTGCAGGGCTTTGGCAAATGGAAGTTGCTAGATATAGCCCACCTAGGTGATGTATGGCAGAGCCCGGCGATCATATCGTTCGAAGCCCTACAGTCTGAGTTCCAACTAGCGGAAATGGAACGATACAGATACATGCAGCTAGGGCATGCACTCCATACACATATCCGAGAGGGGGAACTTATTCCGGAATACAGCCCCCTGGAGGATCGGCTCCTATTGGATCATATCCCGGAAAAGGCATTATCTCTAACATACAAGAAGATCGTCAATAATTCACCCGATCCCTTGGGGGCGCTACGGGAGGCCTGGGAAACTGACATTGGGTTACTGGAAGACGATGACTGGGTAGAAGCCATGCAAAGCCTGAGAGAGGTGGCGGTCAGGGCGAGATTCAGATTAGTACAGTTGCGGATCCTCTAGAGGTCCTACTCCACGAGCACGCTCATCCACAAACTTGGAAGCATCCACACAGATATGTGCATTCGGGGCTGTGACAGTAAAGGTACCTTTTTTCCATATCCTCTGGGAGTGCCCTCTTATACATCATTCCTGGGAGAGGGTAATACGGGTGATATCAGAGGTCCTGGGGCAAGAAATTCCCAAAGACTCCAGGTGGCACATACTGAGTGTAACGGGGAACAGACATGGCCGAAATACCAGAAACTCTGGCTAATGGTGGCTGCAATGGTGGCTAAGAGAAATATAGCCCAGGCTTGGGGGGCTGCCCTGCCACCGAGGGTGGGACAATGGAAGACTGACTTAGATTGGTATTGTACTGCAGAAAAAATAGTGTATGAAGGCAGGGGCTGCCCTAAGAAATGGGAGAAAGTGTGCACCAATGGGTTGCCTATAGGGGCTTGGAAAGCCGAGAAGGGGAGGGTGGGCGGTGGGCGGGGCTGACACCGGTTTCTGCTAGAGTTTTCACATGAGGGCGGCTAGAGATGTAAGTTTCGTAATCTAATGTACCACCTGTTTGTGAAGCGGAACAGTATTTTATAATGTTTTTATCATCCATTTCCCATGGTCACTGTACTGTACACTGCATACATTTTATATTCAATAAAAAGATTTGTTAAAAAAAAAAAGAATAAAAGTAGAAAAAAGTTAAAATTAAGTTGCCTTAATGTGGTTGATATGTGCTTGTAATGAAAAAATAAGTAAAAAATGAAACCTAGCCGGGGAGCATCTTGGAATGGTATTATGCATAGTGTGTCATTGTATTAAATTTTCAACATGCCTGCCACGTTTAGGCCATTTTAGAAGGTAAAAAAATGAAACACTATAAACAGATGACTACTCATCATTGAAAGGTATTGTGCATAGTGTATCATTATATTAGTGGTCCAAGATGGCCGACACGTTGCTTCTAAATGAGGTGGCCACCTTTGAAAAGGAAAACAATGATACAACATGCGCAATACCATTCCATGATGGCCACCAGGTTTAAAACCAGTGGCAGCGCAGGATGCGTTGCACTGCAGATGAAATAAGCAGCAAGTGAGCGGCCATTTAATGCTGTCCGCGGAGCTGCTGGGTGCTCCAAAGAATCCAAACAAAATAAAAACAAGGAGAGACAAAGTTATGAAAGGGAATCCATAAAAGGACGCAATGGGATACTGATGGACTGGCCCATCATTCTGGCACTGAAGTGTTCTCATTTAAAGGTGCATGTACATATGTGATCAAGCAAAATGCTGTCACTCACAGTGCAATAGAGCCAATCACTGAAGTGGGCTGACCCATTTCCCAATACTGCATGCTATCATGGCCAGAAACAAAATGTGACTTAAACTCAAAATGACTAGTGGCTCAAGAGGTCTGACCCAAAGACCTTATATGTATTATCTAATTATGTATTTTTTATTATGAAGAGCCTGGCAGACAGCTAAAGCTGTCATGTCAAATCTTAAACGTACATTAATATACATATAGCTAAAGGTTATGCATTACCTTACATATTTGTACAAAATTACAATTGGCAGAACAAAATGTAACCCCTTTTAAGAGGTCAAGCAAGAATTCGTACATTGCAAATCTTGTTTACCCTAATTTTGTCAGTTAGCGTAATAAACACCAAAACCCTGGTCTAAAACAGTGATCTGTTGAGATTCCTTGTAACAATAAATGAGTCTACAAGCTTTACCACAGCTTAATGATACTTCATTCTGAAAGGCCTAATGACATTAACATGGGTGTTTCACAATAACTAAGTCAGGGATATCATTGGCTTGTCACCATAACCAACTCAGGTCTACTATACTGAGCATAAGCTTTGCCACAAGCAACAATCAGGCACACACTCGAAACTTACACACTGCTTTGTTCAGTGTCACTAAGGGGTATTGCTGTAATTCAGCCTCTGCATGTAACAGGCAGGCAGATGTTTATTCTTTGGACATTGAAGGACAGAAATAAAGGACCCTGTGGCCCTGGTTCCATATCTGTTGTGTTTTTTTAGTTTTTCATGGCTCAGGCTTGACTCACTCTGGTCTACTTAGAGCACTGCATTATGTCTTGGACTCTCTTCCATGAGTTGGCTAATATATTTTGAGATGCCAGTGACAACACCATCAGGCTAGCAATTCTACAAGTATATTTTTTCTGGTAAATAGAATGAATATATTTCATTTTACATTATTATAGTCTGATCTCTTCTTAGCTACTTCCCAATTTGTTCGAAACTGCGCTGAGCATCAGAGATGCCTTTCCATACCTCTCACTACCCTGAATAAAATAACCTTATCAGTAAGCCTCTTGCCTCCCAGGGTGATGATTATTACCTGAGCTCTATTTTGTGAACTTCATATGTCCGTGCATGGGCAGAGCGAACACAACAAGAGCAGGGCTGCATTCAGGGATCGCATGGAAATAAATGGAAATACACAGGAGCTACTTTTATGGACAGATTGGACACCACAGGTATATTTTATATTTTAACCGCGCAGCCTTATCTAGCTGAAATGTTTGGCAATGTGGGGGCTCAGCGGCCTCAGCTGGGGTTGAGGCAGAGCCGTGACAGGACATATACTTTGCTGTCTCACTTGTGATTGAATGCTTGGTGTAGAGGAGGAGGGATTGGGAGTTCATCACACACAAACCCTTTTCTGCTAGGGCACAGACTGGGTTCAAAAACAGCGCCACATTGTGCTCGTCTGGGGCATACTAAAGGATCTGTACAGAGCCAAAACCAGACCCTTAGTACCATGGTATGTTGTTAGGAGTTTTTCCTCCATGTGAGTGGCCATGTTGCAGCTTCAATCATTGGTGGTTAAAGTACGCAGTGTAGCATTTGTTGATAGTGAAAACACTCTCTATTGGGAACATAGCCAAGATCATTTGACAGTCAGTCAAGCTCAACTTTATTCGGCCTATTTGCCATAAAAGCATAAAACATATACAACAAAATTATAAAATATTAACATTTTTAAAATAGCATTTTTAAATATTTATCTCAAAAGGACACATTAGCATTCGTTAGTGACTATCAATAGTACTCAGAGGGAACATAATAAGTAATCAAATAGAATACGGTTTACAGTCAATTAAAAGGTTAGCAGCCCCTAGCGTCTTATGTAGCACACTCTTGACGCAGAACACATGGGCGTAACAATAACCCCCGCAGCCCCCGCGGTGCGGGGGGGCCGATCTCCAGGGGGCCCCCTTGGGCACTGTGCACGGCCAGGCATAAGAGCTCCTGCCTGGGTCTGGAGCGTGGCCCAGCCGTGCCAAGTATCATGGGTTGGTCTAGCACATTTGAAGGCATGTCCCCACATCACCGCAATAAAAAGGATTATCACCCATATTGTTCGCCTCTCCATTTATCAAAGCGCTTTGGGGTCATTTCGGTGTAGTCAGCACTCGTCTGTTTACTCCTTACAATGTGTCCCAGGAAGTAGGAGCCTGGGCTCAGAGGCAAGGTAGCAATGGTTGCTATAGAAATCGCTTCTGGGCCCCGATTGCTACAATTTTATTTCTTGCACTCCTTTTGTTACATTTCGTCAGGACCTCGGGACCCCTGTGCTGCTGTGATTGGATCGAGCTCTCTTTACAGGATGTAATGGGTGGTGCCTTGCGACGCGAGCCCAGAAACGTAACAGCACGGTCACTGCCACACCCGGGTGACCACGTGTTACCAGAAGCACGGACGGCCCTCTCAGCAGCATGTTGAGAGCCAGCTTTTAAGTGAGAAGGTAAGCGCCCAGAGCTCTGCTCATCCCTTTCTTTAGGGTAGGGTGAATTCTAAGCGGAGGGCACGTAGTGGGAGCCTGGCCTGCAGCCCTGCACATCCAGATTGCAGAGTAGGAACTAGCCAGCCCAGCCCTTGCGGCCCCCAGAACATGTACACAGCGGGCTCTGCTGAAAATCGGCTGCAGAACACACACTAAAACTTCAAGTAAACCAATGCCTGAAACTAAATTGTCCTGTATTCAGAGTATTGGATATCAGAATACGCCGATATCTCGATAAGGCACATCAGAGCAGGAGTAGCACATTTTTTTTATTACACAAGGAAAGTCTCCGATATATGCAGATTTTTTGGCCTACATGCCCTTCTAGAAGGTTCTTGTTTTCATTAACGTTTAGTGGTGTCATTTTACCCACAAACTGGAAAGATTTCTTTGAAAGTAGTAGTTGGAACTAACAAGCATTTGCAATACAATAGATCTCGCATTTACGCGAGTTTAAGCTATTGGCATTGTAAATCACAATGCCTTTTATTTATGTTATAAAAACGAAAACAAAAATAAAAGGCACTGTCATTTACAATGTCAATAGTTCAAACTTGCGTAAATGTGAGACCTATTGCATTTGAAATGCTTGTTTTTGAATGGAGGGTGCCTTTCTCATGTCAGAAAAGGTTCTAATCCTGCTCTTGTCACAAATACATTGTTGACTTTTTTCAGGGTGTCGTAAATTAAACATTTCAGTTTGCGGGGTGCACATTCACCGCATTCCAGCCTTGGAACTACTACTTCCTGCCTACCTCCAACACCTGTGAGTAATTCTGCTCACACCAAAAGTTTTGTGCGAGTAAATCCTTATGCACGTGTGTGCCAAACTTACATGCATGAACTGCTTTGCGAATCAGGCCCATAACACTGACTCTGGCAAGACCTTGCAGAGGCCGTCTAATGGTAAAATGTAAACCAGTCATTAATCTAGTGTGTGCTCACAATCATGGTGAAAAATGAGACTGAGGCACAGTGAGGTTACGTGATTTACACATATGGTCAAGTGTAAGCGGTGAGGCTGTGAGCAGCCTTGGTGAGCCCTCAGCAATCTAGGCATCAGACTCAAATATAATCTGGGTTTATTTCGATTGGTACCCTCCTTCGAAAAGCGGACACTAAATAAGTGAATAAGGGACTGTAAATTTGCACTAATATTGTGTTTTTTTAACTTTTGTAATTGATAGATTTTAGAATTTTTTTGTGGTTTTTTATTGTGTGCTTTATGGTTGTGAAAGACCAAATAAAGGATTCTTTGACTGACTGACTATTTACAGTAACAATGTCTGAACTCAACCCACTGATCAAAAAGTTGTCCTAGACAGAGTCCATTCATAAACAGAGCCTGTGAAAATTCATACATAAAAAGAGTATAACTAAGAAATGTGGCATAAACACCCGAAGCCTCACATAACCAGAGAGGGAATTATCAGAGCTCGGATAGGAGGACGTTGTCCTGATTGGTCACCTCATTGTAACGGCACCGAATGGACCAGTGCATTTCTAGACAAGGCGAGGTGAGTAAATTTTCGAGGTAAACGTCCCGTCAACAAGTATTTTACAGAATTCCACCCCTGCCTCGTTCTAGTCTTGATGAATGAAACGATCTATCATCTCCCTGTTAAAACCACTTCTGCGGCATCACTTCCGCTCCATGTCACATGAGCCAACGATGTGGTTTCACGCCACCCACCCCTAACCTTCCACTTCCACTTCCCCACTGCTACAGCCTCAGAATTAGCCTGAGTGAAATTTTAATTATGCAGGTGAAATCTGCGAAACCTGAATTACCCAATGTCGCAAAATTTTCACCCGCAGGAAACTCGTTCTTGCAAATAAAAAAATGGACTGGGACTTTTTCTGCTCACACCAGTGCTTTGGTATGGCATGTCACTTTTTACACACAGTACGTCCTTGCACGAAAACGAGATACTGGCAAATCACATATCCATCTAAAAGCTTCATTTTGTAAAAAAATAAAAAACACACAATTGCGTACAACCCTTTTGAGAATGAGGACCCCCGTCCTCCTACCCCTACAGAGGAGAGAACTCCCCTTTAACTCATCGGTTTCACACACTGACAAGACTTTTCAGAGAATGGATGATCGCAACAGAGTGAAAGTGAGTGAAAGTGCTTTCAGCAAAGTGCGAGTGTGTGTGCGTGCACGTGTTTAACAGTAATTGTGAGAATGAGGGCGGGAATTTGTACGTGTAAAAGAGCGAGGGCCTGAATTTGAATGTGAACGAGTGTAAATGAGACAGCTACTGAATGTGTGAGAATGAATGAATGAGTGAGCATGAGTGAGAAAGATGGGTCAATGACATTATGCATGAGGGAGCATGTAAACATAACCAAGTGTACGTCAGTTCTAAACTGTGAGTGCGAGCTTGAATGATTAGAAGTTATTGCATTAGGAGTGCAAATGTGTATAATGGGGTGTGGTGGGGGTCAACGTTGTCATATGTGAAAATGAGTGTGAATGTATCACTAAAAGTGATGAAGCGTGTGAATATGTGCGTGTGAGAGAGAGACAGTCGGTAAACTGTGTGCGAGTGTGAATGAAGAGGTGCAAGTCACTGTGTGTGAGAGTATGTGAAGGAGTGCGAAAGCGTATGAAGAAAAGATTAGTGAAAAGAGACACAGATGGACATAGCAACAGAAAGTAGTCCACAAGCTATGGCCCCACCAAGCCTGTCCCTGCCTGCTACAGATCCTGCACTAAGGGCCTACCTACCCTGCCCATGCCCCCTGCATACCCTGGAGTAGGAGGGGCCCTCGCACAATGAGCCATCTACCCTATGCACACACCTGCCACAGACCCTGTTCTGCCTGGCCTACTATTCACGCACCTGCCACAGACCCTGCTCAGCGCCCCACCTGCCCCGCGCACACCTTACCATTAAGTCTCCCACCAGGGGCTGCGGCACACTCTCTCCCGGGGCGGTTTGGGCGCGAGGGTTGTGGAGGGGTCGTTGTCTTCCACATCCTCCAGCACCACAATGCACACTCGGCTCATTCGCGGGCCTCACTGCCGCTCATCGCTGGCCGGGGGCAGCCACGGTCACCTCAGGCGGGCGCACGACTTCCAGGCTCGTGACCCTGGCACAGGAACGCAGCGGTGCCAGCCTTCACCGGGGTGGCACCACGAGATAGGCCTCAAGGCGTGCAGCAGTGCCAGCGCTCACCAGGGTGGGCACCACGAGATAGACCTTCAGGCACGGTGCCCAGGTAGAAGCACGCAGCGGCGCAAGCCTTCACTGCGGTGGGCACCACGATGTAGGCCTCCTGGCACAGGCACGCAGCAGGGCAAACACTCACCGAGGGCCTCACGGCGACCTTGCTTGCACCCGGCTAAAATTAACGCTTACTCCAGGCTGCTTTTTTCTCCAGACACTATTTTCAGGGAGCCAAATTGAGTTCACGCTGCTTTTTTCGACTTCCGCCTAGAAGCAATTTACGAGGCACAGGTGACTCTTGAGCACAGTGGCAACTCCAAAGACAGCGCCTAGAGCCTGCGGGCGGTAGTGAAAAACAAACTTGGCGCATTCATGCGGTGGGGGAAGATCAGTTGCTGGGCAGGATGGTGAAAGTGCAGCTCAGCGCTGGGGCGGTGGTGAAACAATGCTTGGCATTCACGGATGGTGCTCAGTCAGCGGTGGTGATGGTCAACAGTACCCACTGATGGTCGTCAAACACCTTTAGTGCAAGCTCAGCAGCGGTCACTATTCAAGGGCAGCTCAGTGGGCCTCGTGATGGCTGTGAAGGCAGAGGCCATGGGGCGTAGGATGCAGGCAAGCTCAGGATCGGTCCCTGGTCAAAAACAAGCATTTGCAATGCAATAGGACTCGCATTTACGCGAGACCTAGTGCATTGCAAACGGAGGGAGGGCGGGGGAGGGGGGAAGAAGGCACAGACAATGGGAGTGCGGGCGCAGGGAGAAGTCACGGACAACGGGAGTGCGGGGGGAGAAGGCACGGACAACGGGAGGGAGGGGGAGTAGAGAAGGCAGTAGGAGAACCTCATTAAAGTAAATAGTGCTCACAGTCTAAATAACACGTACCGTGTAACACTCGAAGAAAAGGGGCCAGTAGCCATGGAAAGATACAAATGACGACATGTCCGTCATAAGGAGGGACTAACAGGCCTACAAACCAATCCCAAGGCAGCATTTACGAAGGACAAAGACACAAGCCAATGAAAAATAGGGGCAGGGCTTCCCTCACGTACTGAACTACCGCAGATCATCCCCAGAGCAGCGCTTGCGCGCTAGCTCAGGGCTCGACCTAAAAATGAAGGTGCATTGCATATGGATTAATTGTGCCGATCTAATTTTCTGTTACTCAACCTAATCGGTGGACAAAATGTCTGATTTTAGCTTGAAAACCAACATACAAATAAAATTGGTACGAAGAGTAATAATAATAGTTTTCTCAGGAATTAAGAGACATTTGCAAAAGAAACACTCCACAGCTTCTCACCACCATCCAAAACAGCCACCCCAAACAATATTACACAACTTTTTTTAATTGAACATTTTTTATTTTCATAGGTGAAACGTTCCTGGAAAGGTAACTGGCAAATATTCAGGGGATGGCCAACAAATTGTGTTCAGTGAAAAGTTAAAGGTCCTTTATCTTCCCACAAAAGAGACTATCACCATTAAAAATCTGGAAAAGACTGTCTGGTGAACGTAGATTATCCAGCACTAGCAGAACAACCAATCGAGTCAGTGCCTTTGGGAAAACACAAAGATTCTGCAAAATGTATCTGTAAACCCCAACTGGTGTTTGTGTGGTAGGGTGGAGTGTGGGGATGCGGGGTTGCACATGCCTTCTGTGGATATTTCTGATTAAATGCACAAGACACGGGCTCGAATGTCGGTGGGGCTGTCTCTGCACTCATCCTTATCGGGCCGATAACACCAGGACTGCTCGGTAACCGTGACATGTGTAAGATATATCCTGTAAAGTACTGTGGCAGTGGCAGAGAGGGACACCACAAAATACATTGATGTAATAACCCATGTCACAAACACACACCAAACAATTCTGGGCTATCTAGTTGTGAGGGAAACTCCTAGTTGTTTTGCTAAAACTTTCAATGTATAAGTGTGAGTCAAATAGAGCGCCTGTAAAAGGGACAGGAATTCAGCAATATCTGGGCTAGAGGGGGTTAATGTTTTCAGGATCAGGGGCTGAGGGTACTCTTGGTATTGCCAATTAGCACTTGTTTCGCATGCAACCAGGCCACTGGCCAGTACCATGGGGTTGTGCAGAAGACGCGGGGTGTAGCGCTCATCAGTGCAGCTGGTGCTGTGGCACTGGGGCAAAAGCCTGTGATTGAACCACTGTACCCCAATTATTGCTAGATTTTGATCACCATTTTGTGGAATGTTTGTGTTCATTGATGCGACAAGGAACGATAGAGAAAGGATCAGGCATAGAAATCCCTCACAAGGTAGGGTCTGTAGTCCCTCATGGAGTGCTTCTGGTTTTTTTCTTTCCCTTTGGCTCGGTCTCCCCCAATCAACTTTGTAGAGGCAAGAGGCGACAATTTATTTACTTGTTTCATGCGACAAAAGCACGGACTCCCACACCAAAGCAGCGGGTCTGAACGGCAGACACACTGGGCATGAGGATACAGATTCACTGTTGGAGGAAGGGGATGGGGAGCCCAGATATGGATGGTGGTGGATGACTTCCAGTATGTGGCTAGTCAGTTAAAGGGCTACCCTTATATATTTGACTGCATTGCCTCAAACAAGTCTTCATTATTAACACAACCAGTTTGTTTGTAAATGAGAGATGCTAGTAGGTAGATACAAAAAAGGAAGCACTAGCTTAAAGCCTAATGTCCTGGTCGTACCATCCCTTAGCTGTTACAGTCTCAGCCTTGCAGTGTTTTCTTTACTATAACTACGTGTGGCTGAACTCAGCACATGGTGGCACCAGTGCTTACTAGAGACAGCTGTACCCTGGCAAAAACCCAGTGTAGCCAGCCTGTTATTTGGGTTATTTTCTTATATTTGTATAAGTTAGCCTGGGGTGCATACAACACTCACCATACTATGTCCCATTTACAGAAAACAAGCACATTTCTATCTACACTCACTTTCACTCCACTCTTTCAGGGTTGCTCAGGACATTCTGAAATTAGCATTATAGCACAGGCACAGCTACATTGACATGTGATAAAGTGTAAGAAAACAAGTTACTTACCTGTAACTTTGGTTCTCCAGTATTGGAAGCTTTCATAGATTCCCATGCTTGGAATCATTCCCCGTCGTCGAGATGGGAGTCTCGGTAAAAATAAAATAGTAGTAAATAACCATTACAAAAGAGAAACAGGCCTAGGCCTAATCCCATTTTGTAACCAGACCATGTCTTTTTGTAAAAGAGACCAAAAAGAACAGACAGCCAATCAGAGCAGCCTCACCCTCTAGAACCTTGGTGAAAGAACCTCAGCTCCTCAGATTTTCGTATACGTTGTGAAACAATAACACAGAGAGACGCTGAGCTTTCCCAGGGGAGGAGGGTGGGTCGCATGGGAATCTATGAAAGCTTCCAATACTGGAGAACCAAAGTTACAGGTAAGTAACTTGTTTTCTTACTCCAGTATTGGAGCTTTCATAGATTCCCATGCTTGGAATCAGAGTAGCTAGCAGTAAACATACACATTTTATCATAAAGCATAACCCTTTGATAAACGTTTGTTAAAACATACTTCTACATTAATAATATGCATAGAGATCAGATACGAACGAACATCCAGTACACAGTAGACAGGGTAATAAGCAAATGAATTTAGAAACAAGATAAAATGTGCAAAAAGCTCAAAAGAAGGAAGGAGGGATGCAAGGGAAAGCTCACCACTCATTGGAAGAGATTCCTCAGGACTGCTGGCCCACAGCTGTGTCATCTCGCAGTGATGCATCCAGGCAGTAATGCTTCGTGAACGTGTGAGTGCTGCTCCAAGTTGCAGCCCTACAAATGTCTTTGATCTGGACACCAGCAAACAGGGCCGTCGAGGATGCCACAGATCTTGTCGAATGTGCCCGGATTCTACCCTCCAGGGGTTTGCCCGCTGCTGTGTGACAATATCGAATAGCGCTAACAACCCACCGAGCTATCCCCTGCTTGGAAAGGGGAAAACCCTTGCGGGGAGCGCTGAATGACACAAAAAGTTGAGAAGATTCCTGGAAGGACTTAGTTCGGTCCAAATAAAACTTCAAGCACCTCTGCACGTCCAGAGAATGAAGAGCTCTCTCAGCGGGAGAAGAAGGCTGAGGGAAGAAGGTCTTAAGAATTACTGGCTCGCTGAGATGAAAAGTAGAAGGCACTTTAGGAATGAATTTAGGATTAGTTCTCATGATGACTGTATTCTTCTTGAACTGAAGGAAGGGCTCCTGAATTGTAAGAGCCTGCAACTCTCCGATTCTCCTGGCTGAAGTGAGGGCTAACAACAGAGCGAGTTTCCAGGAAAGGAACTTCAGATCCGCTCGATGAATGGGTTCGAATGGGTGTCTCATTAGTTGAGAAAGAACCAAGTTCAAATGCCACGTAGGAGGTGGAGGTCTCACTGGCGGAAACACTCTGAAGAGGCCCTTGAGAAATTGCTTAACAATTCTGGCTGACCAAAGAGAAGGCCCAGAGGAGGTGCGCCGAAAGCGAGAAACCGCTGCTAGGTGTACTTTAATGGAAGAATGAGTCAAACCTGCCTTAGCCAAGGACAGGAAATATGGAAGGACGTGGTGCGGTTGCGACAAGAAAGGATCCAACCCTTTGCCCTGACACCAGATGCAGAATCGCTTCCATTTCAAGCGGTAAGTCTTGTTAGTGGACTGAGCTCTCGCCTGCGAAAGGACATCCTTAACCTCCTCTGGAAGATCTAAGTCAAGAAATTCTCGCTGCTCAGGAGCCATGCTGAGAGCTGTAACGAGCGAGGATCTGGGTGCCAAACCTGACCCTGAGACATTGTTAGGAGGTGTGGAATCGGCTGCAGTGGGTGAGGACGATCCAAGGAGAGAAGGTGAAGTTCGGTGAACCAGAACTGCCTCGGCCATGCTGGAGCTACTAGGATCATCTTGCACGGTTCTGCTTTCATCTTCATGAGCAACCTGGGAATTAGCGGAATGGGGGGAAAAGCGTATACAAATGCGCCTGACCAGGCGATCGAAAGCGCATTCCCCAGCGACCCTCGATGGTATAGCTTACTGGCGTAAGACTGGCATTTCCTGTTCTCTGGTGTGGCAAACAGGTCTATGGAGGGTCTGCCCCACCGGCGAAAGACTCCCTCCAGCGTAGCCTGATCCAGCTCCCACTCGTGGGTGACCGACTTCAGCCTGCTGAGCCTGTCCGCTTTGTCGTTGAGCACTCCAGGCAAATGCTCTGCCTTCAGAGAAATTCTGTGAGGGATAGCCCACTCCCAAATCGCTTGGGCTTCTTGCGACAAGAGAAAGGACCTGGTGCCGCCTTCCTTGTTGATGTAATGCATGGCTGTGGTGTTGTCCGTCCGGACAAGAACCGACAACCCCTGCAATCTTGGAAGAAAAGCCTGAAGAGCTAGACGAATCGCTCTTAGTTCTAAGAGGTTGATGTGCAGGAGGCGATGTTCCGGCAGCCAACGACCACTGACCTGCAGATCTTGCAACACTGCGCCCCAACCCTCTAGAGAAGCATCCGTCGTCACCACTTGAGGCGCTGGAGTGTTTACGAAGGATAGACCTTGGGATAAATTCCTTTTCCTTGTCCACCATAGGATGGCTTGCTTCATGTTGTGAGTGATCACCAGCTGGTCGTCGAAGGACCCGCTCACCTGTTTCCACTGCAAGTGTAGGTGCTCCTGCAAGGGACGCATTCTTAACCTGCAGTGAGGTATCAAGGGAATGCAGGAGGACATCATCCCTAGAAGGGATTTGTAACGGCGAACAGAAAGATACTTTTTTCTTCGCACTAGATGAGCCATGGAGATTAGATTTCTTTGCCTCTCCAGAGATGGAAACACCTTGCTGAGAGATGTGTTTAAAACCGCTCCCAGAAACTGAACCTTCCTGGACGGGCGGAGAGAAGACTTGGCGTTGTTGAGAGTTAGGCCCAGATTGGAGAAGAGACAAGTGCAAGCGTCGACCGCTTCTTCTGCTGCCTCCCTGGACGAGGCCTTCAGTAACCAATCGTCCAGGTAGGGAAAGACCTGGAAATGTTGCTTCCTGAGGAAAGCTGCTACTGGTGCCAGCACCTTGGAGAAGACTCTCGGAGCTGAGCGAAGACCAAACAGCAGCACTTTGAACTGGAAATGGCTCTTGGCGACTGTAAACCGTAGAAACCTCCTGTGGGCCGGATGAATGGGTATGTGGAAATACGCATCCTCGAGGTCGAGAGTGGCCATAAAATCTCCAGTGTTGAGAAGACGCAGAATGTCCTGGAGAGACACCATCCGAAAAGATAGCTTTGTGAGATAAGTGTTGAGCTCCCTGAGGTCTAGAATGGGGCGCCATTTCTCCAACGTCTTCTTTACCAGGAAAAACCTGGAATAAAACCCCTTCCCCCTCTGTGATAGAGGGACCGGCTCTACTGCTCCCTTGACCAGCAGTTGATGGACTTCCAGCCGAAGGAGATGCAGGTGTTTGGCGGAGTTGGCGGCAGGGGCCTTGGATGGTGGAAGATGAATGAACTCTAGGGTGTGGCCACTCTGAATGATGTTTAGAACCCAACGGTCTGTTGTTATCCGTTGCCAGTTGTGGAGGTATCGAGATACCCTGCCTCCTACAGATGTCTTCGAGGAAGAGGAGGGCACAGCGCAAAGAGCCAGATCGCCGCTATTGCCTCTTAGAGGCGTCCCGTCCTGGACGATTCTGCTTCCCTCTAGTGTTCGATCTAGAGAAAGTCGACGTCTGGCCTTGCTGCTGATGATAAGAAGGACGGTAAGATTGTGGTGTGGAAACATAAGAGGAATACCTCTGCTGTTGGTAGGATCCCCTGTAGGAAGGAGCACCTCTGCCCCTAGCTCCACGGAATGGTACTTTCCTGTATTGAAGGGTCCCCAAGGACCGAGCAGTTTCAGTATCCTTCTTGATGTTTTGGAGGGTATCGTCTATGTGCTTGCCGAACAACTCCTCACCATCAAAAGGAAGATCCAGGAACTTATTCTGGATCTCTGGCCGGAACCACGTTGCCTTTAGCCAACCCTGGCGACGAAGCACAGCTGCACTAGCCAGGGACCGGAAAGCCGTTGTGGCGATGTCCATCGCACAATCGATGATCTCAGTTGACGTAACCTCTCCCTCTTGCAAGATCTTCTTTGCCTCACACTTGGAAGTATCGGGCAACTGGTCCAGGTAAGGCGAGAGGTCGCACCACATCTGGCGGTCGTACCTTCCAAGAATCGCTAATGCGTTCGCAGCTCTGATGACAAGGCTGGCCATGGAGGAGAATCTTTTCCCTGCATTGTCTAGGTGTCTGCCCTCTTTGTCAGGTGGCGTAGTCAGAGGCGCTGAAGGATTCCTCGACTTTCTCTGAGCTGCTTGGGAAATGACAGAGTCGGGCTTTGGTTGACCAGTCAAGGAAGCTGGGCTGTCGTCTGGGGCTTTATACTTTTTGTCCAGACGCGGCAAGACTGGAATCACTGTGGCCGGATTCTTCATGGCCCTAATACCTTCCTCCCAGACATGAGCCATGATTGGAATAGAGCGCACCATCTTCTTACTCGGCTCCTTAAAATCATATAGAAAGCACTCTGTTTGAACTGAAGGCATGGGAAGCTCGAAACGGAGTGAGGCTCTCTCCATTAACTTGTGGAAACCCCCAATGTCTGCAGGGGGGGAATCAACTGGGGCAGGAGCTGGAGAAGCGGGATCAGGGATTACGTAATCATCCCATTCATCTGCTTGATCAGGTTGTACAAGTTCCCCTTCTTCCTCCTCTGTGGAATCATCCTGGTGTTGAACCGTCGGAGGAACGACATCCGATGGTGCTGGAAATTGAGTATGCGGCTGAGCTGATGGAGGTGGTGAAACCATCACGGTGGCAGGAGGAGGAGGCACAGGCTGAGCCAAGAGGGCGGGTTGCGGAGGCGGAGGATGAGCAGAAAACCTCCGTCGGTAGTCTAGAAGCATCCCCTGCAAATCTGCCAAAGAGAAGTAGGAACAGACACCATCTCTTGCTGAATGTTCTCTTGGCGTGGAAATGATTGTTCGTACGCCTGATCGTGATAATAATCACCCTCCGAATCAGTGTCCTGACATTTGAGTAGAAGCTGAGAGGGGCTATTGGCATAGCCAAAATGACTGTCATCCCCATCAGAGTCCTCCTCCTCATTCAAAAGTAATGCAGGTGGTAAAGAATCCCCTCTCCTAGGGGACGTCGAGTCTGGCGAAATTTGCTTCCTTTTTATAGAAATGGAAATTTTCCCCGTCGACGACGTCGTCGACAGTCCCGTCGACGTGGAGGAAAAAATCGTCGTCACGAACAGCGTCGCCGGAAGCACCGTCGACGAGAATGTAGCAGGAACCAACGTCGACGGAAGCGTCATGGACGTGCTGACCGTCGCTGAAACGATGGGCGTCGTCGACATCGTCGTCGACGAGATAAGCAGTACCCCTGCTGACGTCGTCGTCACTGTCGTCGCCGTCTTCGTCGACACCCTCGTCGTCGACGCCACCGTCGTCGACGCCACAGTAGACGATATCTTTGTCGGCACCATCGTCGACGTTGCTGAAGAAGTGCTCGTCGACGAGCCCGTCGACACTGGAATAGATGACGACATCGAAACTCCCGTCGACGCCGGAGCACTTTTAGTCTGCGATTTCGGAGGTTTAGTCGACGAGGGCTTGCGCAGCGTCAACGACGAATGACTACTCTTCTCAGAGGACTGCGAAGAGGGCTTTTTAAAAGATTTTTCTTGTCTAGGGACAGTCGCAGGTGGTGAAACTAGTCCTTCACTCTCCTTTACACCGCAGTGAGGAGATTTGATAGGACCTTGGGCCTCAGACTCCTTCGGGGTCTTTTTTGAGACCTTAGACGGGTGACCCATAGATGGTGAAGGGGAACCTCTACCCCTTTTGACTGACCTTCTAGATGAGGTGGCGGAAGACGACTCCTCACTATCACTAGATAGTGTGTCCTTCCTCGACTTTAGCCTGTGAAGCCAGGTGAGCAGACGACCCTCACGGTCCCGGAGAGTCTTGGTCGAGAAAGTGTGGCAAATCTTGCACTCCGCAGCTTTGTGGTCCGGGTATAGGCAATATATGCAGTCCTTATGCCTATCCTCCACATAGAGCCTCTTCTTGCCACAAGTGGCACAAGCCTTAAATAAAGCTTTCTTTTCCTTATCCGACATGTTCCAACAAAACTTGATGAAAGTAGTTGAAAAAAGGTGAGAAAAAACAGTTGAAAAAAGTTGAAGTAGAGCAAAGCTCGAGGAGACTCCCTTCTGCACAACGTGCGGTAGAAAATCTGAGGAGCTGAGGTTCTTTCACCAAGGTTCTAGAGGGTGAGGCTGCTCTGATTGGCTGTCTGTTCTTTTTGGTCTCTTTTACAAAAAGACATGGTCTGGTTACAAAATGGGATTAGGCCTAGGCCTGTTTCTCTTTTGTAATGGTTATTTACTACTATTTTATTTTTACCGAGACTCCCATCTCGACGACGGGGAATGATTCCAAGCATGGGAATCTATGAAAGCTCCAATACTGGAGTAACTCAAAGTGTCACACATAAGCACACTCCAGCCATTGAAATGTCACACATATGCAACCTGGAACCTTGACAGCAATGCATGGGGGGGCCCCCTCTATGTACTTTTCAGGGGGGCCCCTTCAAGTTTCGTTACGCCACTGGCAGAACAGTTACTAGAAAGGCAACTCTTGGACCTGAGTATAAAGGACAAAATAAGGTAAAGTGACATGTGCTCTGTGATGAAACATTGTTACAATGAAATGGTGGTAATTCATAATTCCATGTACATGGAGTTGGGAAAGCACATTTAAAATTAAAAAGATTTAGTCTAAAACATGTTAACAACAAGCGGTAAAATGTATTATCAATTCAGATCAAGTAGGGTTTGATTTTAGTGCCCATTGATATATCGGCATACAACTCAACAGACTTCATTTTGAGCTTGCTCCATAATCTTTCGTCCCTACAAAACTCTGCATGGCGTGAATTCACAATGGCCTTTGCATCAGCCGTAATGTTCGGGGGATGTGTGAACATATCAGCAAGGTCCAATTTCAGAAAAACAGATTTAATATATTCCAACCTCAGGATTTTGTTAACATTTTGTAAGGCTAAGCAGTCAGAACTCTCTTACCAGCTCAGCCGCAGGATTCAGCCAGCATTTGATCCACAACAAAATTTTTATCTGGTCTCCTATAAATGGGATGCCCAACTCCTTGTGACAAAATTGACAGTGTTGTTTGGGACTGCCAGCAATTTACGGATAAAACCATTTTCAATACGCTGCAGTTCAGCCACGTTTTGGAACCCCCACACACCAGCCCCATAGACAGCTGCCGAAATACATTTTGATTTAAACAAGTCAATCATCTCAGGCATCTGCATCATCTGCATACAGAAGTATCAGGAGAGAGTGCTCACTTATCTTGGGCACATCCGCCCCAGCCTGTACAAGGTGTTCAGTTATGCCATTTATATATAGTAAGAACAGGAATGGGGCTAGGATGCAGCCCTGTCTTACTCCTCTTAGGGACGATATTTGGGAGGTTTGTTCCCCCTGCGGTACATAGTGTACTGCTTCTTTCAGATGGTTATGCACACGTTTTTCTAAGGTAAGGAGATCAGGTTCGACCCCCATATTCTGCATTAATTCCCAAAGTTTGACCCTATTGACCAAATTGAATGCACTTGAGAGATCTATAAAATCCATATGGATGGCCCTCCATTTTGCCTTTACATATTTGCTAGTAATAAGGTGCAGGTTTAATGATTGCTCTATTGTGCCTATGCCCGGTCTGAACCCAAACTGAACGGGGGTTAAGAGTCTCATTAGCACAAGTTTTCAGGCGGGCCAGTATTACCCTCCAAAAAGATTTTTTGCAGTAGTGTCAATCAAAGAGATTGACAGTAAATTAATAGAGAGGGATCTCTTGGAGGCATCAACAATCAGACCAATTATACTCCACCGTCTCATCAATCAAAAATTACTCACTATCAGTCTAAAAGGAGCCAAAAGGCAATTAAATAAAATCTGTTTAATCAAACATATAGATTAAAAAACAATTGTACCTTCAATTAAAATTCATATATTTAAAAAACTCCAGGCTATATCAACAGAAATATATTGTACATGTATTATTAAGACATCACAGATAAGAGAGACACAACATTCACAACATACATATTTGTCATTAAAACCTTGTCAATTTGAAGGACTCGATAAAAACATGTGCCTAAATATCACAGATTATTAATTGTTCTTCAAATTTAACAAAATCAAGGAGCGTTGACGCGTTTCGGTGGGAAAACAGTGTAGAACTACCTTCTTCAGGACAACAATACAAATAATCTCTCTGACTATGCAGTGTTCATTTGCATAAAGAACAAAACGTGTCAAACATACAATTTTAAGAAAAAAACATATTTTTTGACAAGTGTAATTGTATAATTAAAATAAACATTTCTTACACAGTACATTTCTATAACAAACACAGAAGATCTTTTAAACACAATGATGTTTGATCAGATTTGTAATTGTCAGAAAGGCCCACATCAGGACTGAAACCAAGCATTCATTCACACGTTCCTCTCACGGACATACTGTCATATTCATACCTAAAATAAAAACAAATTAATCACTGCACTCACCTATATTCTATAGATATTATTTTTTTTCTTAGAGTTTTATATAGCGCGAACTAGACCCGAGACATTAGGTATCAGAGTGCTTTACATGAGCACCAGTTTCGTTACAGATGAACACATTCCTTTTTTTGTTAGGCACGGGGAAATTAAGTGATTTGCCCAGAATCACAGGATGTTGAGCGACATTGCTGAGACTCGAACCTGGTTCCCCAGGTCCGAGGTCGACCACTCTAGCCGTAAGGCTACATTCTCTCCCCAATTGTCAGGTTGAGTGACACTGTTGACCATCACAGATCTTGTCATAGAATTACGAGGTTAGGCATCAAAAATAAATGGTTGAATTATTGGATTATAGCCCCAATTCATGAATATTCGTCCAAAAATCAGACAGGATATAAAGAAATGTGTACCTAATGTCTAGTAAGTTGCTCCCATGTCTAGTTAGTTGCTCCCATGGGTACTAGAAGTCTGACCGACTGGAGGTCGGTGAAGTACACGTGATTAATTCAGGAAAATTTATTGGGCACACACCTCTATGTTCCTGTGATGTAAAATAAAAGAATGTTTTTGAAATTGTCAAAGCCTGGAGTTTTTAATTATATGAATTTTAATTGATTGTACAATTGCTTTTTAATTTATAAGTTTGATTAAACAGATTTTATTTAATTGCCTTTTGGGTCCTTTTAGACTTATAGTGAGTAATTTTTGATTGATGAGACAGTGGAGTGTGATTGGTCTGATTGTTGATGCCTCCAAGAGACCCCTCTCCATTCATTTTCTGTTGATTTAAGGAACCCTGTCTCTTGGAGTAGTGGGGCTGCTCTCCTGTTTTTAGACAGTAATCAAAGAGATTGGCCTCCTTTTTGAAAATAGGGACTAAGGTGGCAGACCACCACGACTCGGGTATATGGCCTTCCACTACACACCTTAAAACGATTGTCAAGACCGTACCCCAAAGGTATGTTTGATTTAAAGACATCAACTGGCATCCCTCAGGGCCAGGGGCTGAGCGGATTATCGCCAAAACTACCTTGCCCAATTCAATAGGCCTTAGCAAAGGGGCCTGAGCTACATCTGACTCAACAGGCCCAGGTGGGTCAGCAATGTGGAGTTGACCTTCCTGATCAGGTTACAAAACTCCCAAAAAATTAGATATCCACTCAACTTAGGGGATCAGAGCTTCAACCTTAGGGGTGTCAGAATCTGAGAAAAACGGGTGATTTACTACCTCCCAGAATATCTCACTATCCCTTAAGGAGGCAGCGGCTGTCATGTCTTCCCAGGCTTTTGTTCTTATTTCCTTTTTCCCATCCCCCACAATGTTCTTATTTTCCAATCTAGCTCTACGGACAGCCATAGTGCATTGTGGAGTCGATTTTAATGCAAGCTTTAAATGATTATGGGCGGCAGTGCATGGGGCATTAAATCAATGATGTAAAGGAGCCTTTTTTGTTTGTCTATTGACCGTAAAGCTTTCAGATTGCCCCACATAAAAGAGTAAGTTCCTTCAATACGGTGGGAGGTGAAGAGTTTTCTGCCAAACAAACCATTATTGATTCCAAGTTCTCCTGTACTATTTTTCGCATAAAGTACACTGGATCAGTCCCTCATTGCTGGCTCCGGCTCTGGTGAGTGTTCAACAGGTTGAGATCTCCCACTCTGCGCCGGGTCACGCCCTCTGCCCACACTTTCCACCACATCAAATGGCTCTTCTTTTACTTCCACACATCCACTCGACAAAGTTTGCAAGTTGGATTGAGCTGCTGGGGGCGTGATAGAAGAAGGATTGACAGAGGAGAATGGCCTAGATGGCATAGGAGACAAGGACAAGGCAAGGTCTTTCACAGTGAGGGACACCCGTCTTTTGGACAGTTTTATTTAATTTGAAATAACTTCTACTGCCCGCACCCAAAAACTGTCAATAGTCGTTCGTGATTGTACTGAGGGGAACGCAGCAGCCACTGAAGTGACTTTCTTTTTCCTCATTTTCAAATACACAAACCATCCAAATAAAAGAACCAAGAAATCCACAAGGGAAGGCAAGATCAGACACACAGTGCCTTGTTCTTCGTTTTGCACAACGCTCAAGAGCAGCGGATTCAGGAAACCCCAGGGAAGATGGGGGGCCCAGCCCAGCCTTTTTTGGGTTATGACAGCTAAGACTTTGGTCACACTTGTAAGCACATCGGGAATCTCCTTCCTTTGCCCCACCTGCCTCATGTGAGTCTGGGGGATGAAGTCTCACCATAGACTAGAGAATGCAAGAGTTCCGGGAGGCATGGGCCCAGCAAACACAACAGCAACAGCCATGGCCACTTATCTCCTCCCCTGGACTTGCTGAAACCTCCTCCACCCACAGCCACGCCACTATGGCTCTATGGGTTCAGTGAAGACTCAGCAGCCTGAGGGTTTGCCTCTTGGTGAAGGGTCCGGAGTGGTGAAGTGGTAAAGGGTCTAACTCCAGGCTCACTTTCAAGTGCACCTGTAGCCATCAGCAGCCAGCCACCTGCAGCCGCAGGTGATATTGGGACCGCGGTACCACAGGGGTGGCCTCACTGGGTACCGTGGTACTGGGTGCTGGTACTATAGTAGGGCTGACCTGAAATAATGGTTTTAAATAATTTAATTTGCTGGAGGGTGAATTTGGCACCCCCCTCCACATAGCTCTGAGGATCAGAATGTGCCCACGCTACTGCCTTATGAGGCCTATGTTTTTTTTTCAGAGTCCTATAATCATGGCCGCAAAATTTTCTGCAGTGTTGCATCCAACCAATCTGATCATTTGGTACTGTTGTACTGAAAGGACCGATTGGTGAAAAAAACTGCGTCGGTCTATCAGAATGCCTTGTTTTTTTCATTTTTAAACCCTCAGGAGTCCTTCAGAACTCCAGCATGACCAACTGTTCAGCTATATCTAATTTTTTCTTAGGATTAAACCATTCATTCCCAACCCAAGCCCCACTTTTAAGGCTAATTTCTTGAAACCGGCTAAACTAATTCACACTAAATTACAAAAAGCATGAGTAAAATTCTAACTTTTTCCCAAATTTGGTGTCATTCCATTGAGCTGTTTTTTTCTGTAACAGAGAGCAAAGCTTCCTACAGGATTGAACATGGGAAATTACACTTTTAGGACCCCCTTTACCTAGCCCCTGCTTGGTGGTTTGGTGCAATACTTTTCATGGAGGAGCCAAAGTGTATTAACGTTTTTATTTTAAATGCTTCGTGCAGGTTTGGCAAACAACGCCAAAGTTATTAGCAAAAAAACAAATGCCTTTCCTAAGAAACTTTGACCTAACTATAAATACTCAGTGTGAACACCACTGTGTAATATACTAAATTACTCATCAAAACTCATTAAAACAACAATCCATAATTCCAAAAATACCCTTACTACCTCTCAACACCACCCTCCTATAAAAAGAAAAAAACCTCTTTACTACCTGTATACACTATCCATCCTTGAACCCTAAAAATCCATTATTACTGCTGTTCACTGCCCATCCCTGATCCCTAATAAAACCTTACTACTCCTATCCACTAGCCATCTCTGAACCTTAAAAACACATAACTACTTCTATACGCTACCCAACCCTGAACCCTAAAAAACCCTTTCTGCTCCTGCACACAACCCACCCTTGAACCCTAAAAGCCCCTAGATACTCCTATACAGTAGCCATTTCTTAACCCGAAAAACCCCTTTTAACCCTTATACACTATCCATTCCTGAAGTCTAAAAAACTCACACTACCACTATCTACTACTCTGAACCCTAAACCCCCTACTATCTCTATACACTTCCCATCCCTGCACCTTTACAAACCTTTACTATCTTGATACATTGCACAGCCCTGAAACCTAAAAACCCTTACTACTATACATTACCGATCCCTGAACCCTAAAAACCCATTACTACCCATACACTACCCACCGTGGAAAATGTTGCTTACAACTTTTGCTAAAAAAACACAGAAAGACATTTGAGGTGAGCAGATTTAGAGTGTTGGCTGTATTGAAGAGTGCTTCATATAAAGAGGTTACTCTCCATCTAAAATGTAGTAACTTCCAAGGGTTTCCTGTTTCTCATTTGCATAATTTATGCAGCACTCTAAGACTAAAAGGACATTGGTTTGACTTAGACTTGGTGCTACCTTGGGTCTGGACAAAGCTATGCTTTCCGGACGAGCTCTAATAAGAGTATAACACATGCGTCCGTCAGCAGCTACTTCTATTTATTACAGGTTGGCATGGATTGTATTTAATCAATCTAAAACTGTAAATGTGTTGGAAACTGTTTAGCTCAGCGTGGATGGTATCAGGCTGATACTATGCTTAAAACATTTTCTAAAAAAAAAAACATTTGAGGAAAGCACGAAAGGGTGTTGATGATATTGTAGAGGGCCGCATATAAAGAAACTGCTCTCCACCTAAAACCTAGGAACTACCCAGGGTTTCCTATATAAACATATCAAAATATTACCCTTTCAGGTTAAGAGTGCTGCATAAATTATGCAAAAAGGAAGCAGAGAACTCAAGGTAGTTCCTACGTTTAGGTGAAGAGCAGCGCCTATATAAAGCACCCTATGACACCAGCGACACTCTGAATCTGCTTACCTAAAATATCTGTTTTCTAGCAAAGTTTTAAAGTATAGTATTAGCACAGTGCCAACCATGCCGAGCTAGAAAGGGGAAAAGTCTTTTGCCATTTCTACAGCAAAGTCTTTAAGCATAGGATAAGCTTGTGTGATCCTTGCCGAGCTATAAAATGACAAACGCCTTTTACTACTCCAGGTACAATCTAACAGTTTGGATTGTCAAAATACCATTCAAGTCCACCTGGAATGAATAAAAGCAATCCCTGGTGCGTGTTTTGCTGTCATTTCAGCTCTTCAGAGAGTTTTAGCTTTGTCCAGACACAAGGGAGCACCCAGCATAAGTCAAAACAATACCTTTTCAGTATATGTAAAAAACAAACTAACAACCATCATATATCCTTGCTACCTCTCAACACTACCCTTCTCTAAACAGAAAAAAACCTCTTTACTACCCTTCAGCACTACTCATCCCCTAAACACTAAAAACCCTTACTATCCCTATATATTACTCATACCGATCCCTAAAAACCCTTACTAGCCCATACACGACCCATTCCTGAATCCTAACAAACTCTTACTACCCTATACAGTACCCATCACTGAACCCTAAACCTCTTTACTAACCCTATATACTACCATCCCTCAATCACAAAAAACCCTTACCACTTCAATACAGTATCCATCCCAGAAACTTAAAACAAACCCTCACACCCTTGTCTCCAGGCTAGCAGGTGGGAGGTCTTAGAGTACCCCCCCCTGTGTGTAATAAATGTAGTTACGATTTACGCCTAGGCTTGGACGTATCCCAGCACTCTGGGACCATTTCTAGTGGCAGTGGGAAGGGGCCCAAGTTTAAAGCAGCATTAATCAACACTCGATCACTAGGCAGACACCACCAGGATATCTTTGATCTCCTTTCCGATAAACAGGTTGATTTATTATTTATTACCGAGACCTGGCTCAATGATTCCTCAAACCCTATTATCGAGATGGCAATACCCGCGGGATATAAGATCTCCCGGGCAGATCGCAAAGTCGGAAGGGGTGGTGGTGTTGCGGTCATCTATAGGGACAAGTGGGCCTTCCGCTGCAAGGAGTCCTCTCAGTTAGGAGTGGGTGAAGTCCTTGATTTCAGCATTACTATCTCCCCTCACGCCTCGCTGGGTGGAACATTGGCCTATAGGCCCCCTGGGCCTGCAGGGTCTTTTCTCAAAAACTTGGCGGATGTTATTATTCCCCGCGCGTTGCAGTTCACGCACTATCTTTTTCTGGGAGATCTTAATATTCATTAGGATAAAGATGATGCAGGGGACACCAGGGAATTCGTCGATTCTCTTACCCTTGCCCAGCTTACTCAATGGGTCAGGGCTCTGACGCATTCAGGCGGCCATATTCTTGATCCTATTTGTTCTAATTTCCCCATTAAGGTGGAGGATCCTCTACCGGTGCCATGGTCCGATCATTTTTTTGTCTTACTTCTCCTGGGTCCCGGATGGCAATATTCCCCCAAGCCGTGCTGGCCAAGGCCCGGCCTTTGCCAAAATTGACCCGATAACGTTTAGCTGTGCTCTAGTTGAGTTCTGACCAGCCCCCTCCGATGATTTTGAGGTTGCTCTTGAAAGCTTCTCCAGCTGGATCAAGAGGGCGGTGGACCATCTTTCTCCTACGGCCCCCGTTAAACTTTCCAGGGATTCCCCTTCTAAGCCGTGGTTTTCGCATTAGCTTAAGTTACAAAAACAACACTGTAAAAAATTAGAACGCCAATGGCGGCTGGAATACTGCCCCTTGGCGAAGCTTAACCTTAGGACAGCCCAGAAGTTGTATTATACCTCTATAACTCAGGCCAAAAGCCTTTACTATGCAGATCGCATTGATCTAGCCAGGAACAATTCTAAAGAAATGTTTTCGATTGTCCAGAGCTTCATGGCTCCTAGAGCTGAATCCACCACACTGCCCTCGTCCAATGCGTGGTGCGAGGAACTCTCAAATTTCTTTATTGATAAAATTCGCTCTATCCAGGCGTCTTTCACTCCAGGCAATCACTTTATGGTCGGGCCCTCGCCTCCGGAGGTGCCGCATGCTGAGTCTCTCTTACTGACGACTTTTTCACCCATTGATCTTTCTGAGTCTCTGAGGGTCCTTAAGGTCTTGAAGTCAGGCTCCCCGACTGATCCCTGTGCAGCCAGATTTCTGACCTTGGTCGCAGAGATAGTGAACCCAGAAGTCAACAGACTCATCAATCTGTCCCTTCAGGAGGCCCATGTTCCCTCAGTATGGAATCAGGCCAAGATTCTGCCCCTTTTAAAAAAACCTTCATTGGATCCTCTGTACCCAGTTAATTACCGCCCCATCTCCCTTCTTCCTATCATAGCAAAAGCTTGCAAAAAAGTAGTCAATAAACAACTTACCGACTTTGTCGAGGGTGTTGGACTTCTTCACCCAGCTCAATCCGGGTTCAGAGCCTCCTATAGCACTGAGTCGGCCTTGGTGGAAGTCTCGGAGGCTATTCGGGAGTGTCTGGATTCGGGAGGGAGGGCAGCTCTCATTTTGTTGGACCTCTCTGCAGCATTTGATACCGTCCCCATTCTCTGCTGCTTACCCGCCTCGCGGACTTGGGGATCTCAGGTGCTGCCCTGAGCTGGCTGAAATCCTTTTTGTAGGGGCGCACCCAACAGGTTTGGTTCCCCCCGTTCTCCTCCTCGCCTCAGGAGGTATCTACTGGGGTGCCTCAGGGGTCCTCTTTGAGCCCCCTTCTTTTTAATCTTTATATCACCCCCCTGATTTATTTGGCTGAAAAATTGGGAGCCAAAATTATAGCATATGCTGATGACACTCAGCTCCTGTTTACCTGGGGAAAATCTGAGGGTTCCAAGTCCCTGGCCAGAAATTGTCTGTCAGCAGTCTTTCAATGGCTCTCCTCAGCACTGCTCAAATGTAACGAGGACAAATCTGAAATTCTCTTCTACGGGACTTTTCCCCCCCAGTTTAGAGAAACATTATGGCCAGCGGAATTTCCCATGCCTGCTTCAACGGGACAACCCGCTAAGAATCTTGGAGTATGGTTCGAGGAGAATCTTTCCTTCACCACCCAGATTAAGAAGTTAGCGGGGAATTGCTTTGGGATACTCAAAACCCTTAGGAAATTTCTCCTGCTTCTCCCCAGAGCAGCTAAGGAGACGGTGACTTGGGCCCTGATACTCTCTCGGATCGACTAAGTGAACGCCTTGTATGTCGGCTTGCCGGGCTTCCTTCTCAATAAATTACAGGTTGTCCAAAATGCTGCCGTGAGACTTGTGTTTAACATCCCGATGAGAAGCAGCGTCAGACAGCATTTGCGCTCACTCCACTGGCTGCCTGTGGCCAAGCAAGTCAAGTTTAAAGCTCTGACCCTGGCCCATCGTGCTCTGCATGCCAGCGGCCCCACCTACTTGCAGAAGCGTTTCCAGTTCTACACCCCCGCCAGATTACTCCGTTCATCTTCTCAGTTCCTGGCCCATATTCCTCGCTTCCGACTTACAAGAATGGGGGGCAGTTCGCTTGCTGTCATAGCTGCTACCGCTTGGAACTCTCTCCCTCTGGCCCTTCGCAGCATTCAAGACTTTCGTCTTTTCAAAAAAAAATTGAAGACTCGTCTTTTCATCTAACCTTTGTCACTTCTCCCTCTCCAGGCTCGCGCCGGGACACTCCTCGGAGTATCTGTGCGCGTTACAAGCTTAAATAACATAACATAATTACCATGTTACACTACACATCCCTGAAGCCTAAAAAAACATTACATCCCCATACACTATCCCTCTATAAACTAAAACCCCTTTCTATCATTATATTCTACCTGTAAAAAGCCATCCGGCCCATTCAAGGTGAGCCGTGACCCCCAAGGCAACGCACGCAACCCCTACGGCCAGATGTGGCTAAGAGGTATAAATAAAGGTATAGTGCACAATATCTAGTGAGAATGAAGCTGTGTTCTTTTCAGTGCTGTGGACCAGGCTGAATCTCAGTGCCTTAGCCCATTACACTACCCATTCCCGGAACCCAAAAAACTGTTTACTGACTCTATACACTACCCATCCCTGAACCATAAAAACCCTTGCTACCGGTATCCACAATCCATCCTTGAACCCTAAAAATCCTTACTACCACTATGCACTACCCGTCCTTGAACCCCCAAAAGATCCTTTACTATCCTTATACACTACCCATCTCAAAACCTAAAAAAATCCTTCTGCCATATATGTTATCTTATGTTATGTTAATATAATTTATAAAGCGCATAAATCACCCCGGAAAGTGTATCTCCGTGCTACTGTGGCAGGGAGTATTCATCTCTGAAAATCTCAGTTTTGAGAAGTGAGGGTGATCTGTGCACTTTTGAAGGTGAGAGGGTAAGTGATTCCAATAAAGCGGGCCGGGTAAGAGAAGGCTTTACCCCTGCAGCGTGTTTTCCTAAAGAGAGGTATAATGAGAAGAGATTGCTCCTTGGATCGCAAAGATCTGCTCTGCAGGTACGAAATGAGTTTTTCTGTCAAATAACTGGGTCCTCTGCTGTTCAGTAATTTGCGAACTACACTACAGATCTTAAATGTAATTCTCTTTCAAATAGGAAGCCAATGGAGTGAGCACAAGAGGGGGAGAGAGGCAGTTCTGGCCGGCATTTCTGGATTAGGAGGGCCGCTGTGTTCTGGATCACTTGGAGTTTGTTAAGTAGAGTCTCACTAGCTGCAACTAAAAGTCGAATAGTCGAAGCGGCTGATCACCAGTGCCTGAACCAGGGTTTTTCGCACCGAGAGTGGGAGCTAACAGCCATGTATTGATGCAGCATTCCTGGCATGGTTGCAATTTATGGATATTCCACCTCAATATCGAGTTTTAAAAATTATCCTGCCATAATATTGTGTCCAGAATATTGAGGGCCGCAATATAGTTAAGGTAAGAATATATAGATCAGCGTAGGCTATAGTTAACTATTCATACTTTCACGATTTCTGGTTGTCAATAGTATGATATTTTGTCGCTTGATATTGGGCCATACAGTCAAATGTAGGCAAGCTAGCTCTCAATCTAAAGGGGGGGTGTAATGCAAAGGAACTACTGCTACTCTACTAGAGACAAGGGCTCATCGGGTCAGGAGCAACTGACCCTTTAAGTGCTGACAGAGGGGCTGGCTGGTACGACTGCAGCTGTTAATTAGACAGTCTGACTGTCGCCACAGAGCACATGAAGATGGTATAACTGCGAGTCAGGAACATATGCATGTTTATTTTTATGCCCTTTATTTTTCGCTTCATGTTATTGATATACCTGTCTGAGTAGCTAGTATTATTATTGTTGATCATAGCTCCCTCCCGGAAATGAAAAAAATCCACTGCACAGCACACTGGCAATGCCTTTTATGAGTTGGATGCAAATCTGAGCATGAGATAGAAATATTTTCTATTGAATTGATTCTTTTCTTGGACGCTCACCGAGATGAAGTAGGTACTGATCTGAAAGCAATTTCACACAAGTGCACAATGTGCTACTGGAGTTGAAGCAATTTTCATAATGCAGGTTGGATCCGCATCCTAAAGTCAGGAAAGGTTCTGAAAATCTTAGCGATGGTAAAAGTGTGCCAACCTATGGTTATAAGTAGTAAATGCATTGTCCATTGGAACAATGAATGATGTCTTAATGTTATGAATCCCCACAAACCAGCAGTAGACAGATGTGCAGACTTCCGCTTGGGAATGGTTATGATTTCTTAGGTTTTCTGATCCAACAATTGACTCTTTTAAAGACAGTTATGATGGGGAAGTCATGAATGTTTACACACCTTCACAATCTTAACAGCACCCTCATTCCGTTAACTATCTAAGCTCAAAAAATCTGTATATCGCAGTCGCCACCAAAAACATTTCGTGATAGTTGCCCAGGTAAAGACACTGCAGGAAAATGTTTAAAAGCTGAAATTTTGTCTGACTAAAACATCCAACCACAGCATAAGTAATGCCCATCGTGAGTACCGTTCAAGGAGAAGTAATGGTCATCAGGAATAATTTATTATGGTTAAAAATAACTGCTAAGTTATATTGTGTTGGGAACATGGTCCCAAGGCCCATAAATTACAGGGCCACATTGTAGGGCCATGGCAATACTGTATGGAAGAATACACTTTTGAATCATGGGGTCTTATTTAGAGTTTGGTTGAGCGGGATCTGGGCTCAAGTCTGCTGGGGTGGCATTGTTCCTACCCCAGTGTGAGAGGTCGTCAAATGATGAAGCATGCCTTGATACATTAAGGGTGAGACGACCTCTCAAATATCTTTTGATGACTCTCTCTTCTTAGGTTCAAACTGAGAAACATCAGTGGTCACCATATAATCTTCGAGTACTTTTTTCGCTTTGCCATTTGCTGCCTCACCGGGACCATGAGACCCAGACTCCAAAACGTCCTCCCTGACTGCCGCCAACGTCGTCACCCGCGCCAGAAGACGCCGTAAAAACCACCGCGGGCTCCCGCTGCGCGGGACGCCCGTTTTTCGCTTTGCCACTTGCTGCCTCACCAGGACCACGAGACCCAGACTGTAAAGCGGCCTCACTGACTGCCGCCAACGTCGTCACCGGCGCCGGGAGGTGCCGTAAAAACCACAGCGGGCTCCCGCTGCACGGTACGCGCGCGGGCGTGCCCGGGCAAAGCCCGGGCCAAGGGCGGGCCCGTCTGCGCCCGTCAGAGCCTGGAGGAGGCTGGGCCACCTCCCTGACACTCACAGAAAATCTTCTACTGAATTGATACTTATAACAATGCAAGGTACTGTGCCTCTGGCAGCAAATATCTGTACTACGTAATCTTGGGCCTTTTGCCACTTGTGCCACTTGTGTTTTCTAGTTTTCTTTTACTGTGTGCTCCCTTTTACTTGTGTGCAGTGGCTGGAAGTACGGATGGGCAAGCGCAAAACTACGGAGGGTGGATCAAAGGAAACTTTTTCAAAAAAGAAGCTAAAGTCCATAAGCCCAGCAGCAGGGGGGGTACTCGATCGTATTGACAACCTCCTAGCAGAATGTGAAGGCCTTCTCGACCCTCCAAGTACTATTCCCCTGCCTAAATACACCCACGTGCAACCCCCTCCAAGTCTTACATCCTCTGGTCGTATACCAGCTATGCTTAAAAAAGCTGAGGATAGGCACAAAGGACATGACAAATCCACTTTGCATCACAATAGGCTTGACTGTGAGGAAGATAATGAATCAGCGTCCACAGTGGATTTGACCTCCTTTTCCTGCAGTAATAGCTTCTCACCGCTGCTAGAGCTTGCAGAGCCAGAGGACTCACCTGCCCCCTTAGGTAGTGTAGTGCAAACAAAGAGGCCACTGATTGTTACATGTCCTAAAGTGGATGTTATAGTAGCCAAAACACCAGCTATGAATCCAACTAGTGCTGCTGCCACCTGCGCGGTTAGCTCACCAAGTCACTTACCTATCTACACCCACGAAGCACCTACACAAAGATCGCTAGCATCACAAATAATGGACATAGCACAGGAAATTAGAGCACGCAAAGTAGTTGTAGGCAGCCTTACAGATTCGATGAATAAGGTACACACAGACGTCCAGAGTATCAAGAACCAACTGCGATTACAAGTAACTTGCCAGAATAACATTCAAGGGGGCACAGATAGTATGAGGCAGCCACAAGGGGACTATATCAGATCCACTCCAGGAAGGCTAACCAGCGAATACATAGCCCGGAATCCAACAGCTGATCCTTTCACTCCCAGTCATTCCAGTCATCAAAGAGGGGTGGGTCAATATAAGGCTGGTAGATCGCAATTTAGCAATTTAAGCAAGGGGGAAAGATCTCGGACCGTGCCCGCTTACCACCCAACAAATTGTACACAAGCGCCACATAGTGCAACTAAGAGCCCAGATACAAGAAAGACAGTTTATTTAATTAATGTGCCTACAAATGGAGGATGAGAGCTCTCTAATTAATAAATGTATCCATTGGATACGGAGAGTGAGAGGATGTCGGTCCATCATAAGGGAAGATATAACTGGGGCCAAAAGGCAATCCAGTTTGGGGGGCCCTGCGGGTGCCAATGATGTGATTGCACTCACCCTCATGCATCATGATTTGGTGGAAAATTTGGTGGCTTTTGATTTACATACCCAACACTTGACCAAAAATAAAATACATTTTAAGTATAACCGTCCAGAAAGGGCAGTAGAAATAAATCGATCATGCCATGTATCCCCCCAAACCAATGGGCCACCATTGAAAGAGATTGATTGAAGGTCTACCCCGTCTCCAGCAGCCCCTAGTATTCAGGTCAATAACCCATTATGTGCCACCAACTATCCTCCGCCATACCCCGAAGAAAACCACCTCGGAGAGAAGACCGGTGTTAATAACTAAGCGAATGATACATATCACACCTCAGGAACCACAGTCACAATGGTTGGGCTTTCACCACTTTCCAAACGAACACCACGAAGCTTAGTAATTTCATCATGGAACATTTCTGGGCTGCGGTCCAAGGGGGTGTCCCATGAATGGAACTCCTTTGTTGAGGATTGCAACATATGTATCTTCCAAGAAACTTGGCTAGTCGAACCACATCATCACCTTGCGTACTTAAACTACTTTAAACCGGATCAGTGACTAAATATCGAGGGACAGAATATCGACTGCCCAGAATATCGATGCCAAAATATCGAGGGACAGAATATCGAGTCCCTATCTACAAACAGGTAAGTACTAAAATATCGAGTACAAAATATTGATGTTTAAAATATAGTTAACTAAAATATCGAATTTTTAAAATGTATTAAAAATAATATAAAAGTAATTAAATAATAAACACAATTAAATAAAACATAGTTAAAATAATGTAAAAAAGCTTAAAATGTAAAAATAATAAATGTAATGTAAAAAACAACATATTAATTATTTTTTAACATATATATATTTACTTAATAATATTATAAAATAATTATTTATCTTAATTATAAAATATTTAAAACATTATTAAAAATATATTTACATTATCTACTGGCGGTCGCCAGTAGATAGTTATAGTTAGGACCTATTATCCATAGGAAATCCATAACATTTTATTCCCAATAACTTTGGCATCGTTTGACGAATCATCGCGAAATTTTCAAAACTAGTGGGGCGCTCCGGTCCGCTCCTGTCTTTAAAGTTTCGGGGTGATTCATCAAGCAGGGGCCGAGAAAAAAGGGGGGTCCCAAAACGTATTTTCTCCATGTTAATTCCCTTAGGAAATTTTAGCCATGGCTACAGCTTGAACTGCTGAACGGAATTACACCAAATTTGGCAAAAAGGTAGCGCTTGGTTCAGAAAGCGACCTTTTTTTTAAATGGTGTAAATCCGTTCAGTAGTTGCGGAGAAATTCAAAAAATAAGAGTGAAAAAATCAATTTCCCATAGGAAACTTTATGCAAGGCTACAGCAAAAACTGCTGAACGGAATTACACCAAATTTGGCACAAAGGTAGTGCTTGGTTCAGAAAGCACCCTTTTTAAAAATGGTGTAAATCCGTTCAGTAGTTGCTGAGAAAATCCAAAATAAAAGTTTCGATATCTATGGCCGCGGTGGATCCGCGCACCCTCCTGACCACGAGCTGCATGCTAATTGGCTGTCAACACTCCAAACCAGGAAGTGTTGGCAGCCATCTTGTTCCTCGGTAGAACCGAGGAACAAGAAAGCAGTAAAACAAGTGCGCAAAACGCAAAAGGGGGCAGGGTAGAAACACCCTGACCCCTAGGTCTGCTCAGGGGTCCCACAAGGACCCCTGGGCAGAAAAAGCATTTTTTTTAAAAAATCGGCAGGATGCGCTTAGGGTACGCGGATCCCGCCGATTAAAAAAAAAAAAACACAAGAAACAAGTGCGCAAAACGCACAAAGGGGGCAGGGTAGAAACACCCTGACCCCCTAGGTCTGTTCAGGGGGTGCCACAAGGACCCCCTGGGCAGAAAAAAGCAAAAAAGACCGGCATCGTGCCGGAGGCCCCGCCCCCTCCCTGCAGCAGTCTGCAAACGCACCCCCTGGCGCGTTTTAAGAAGGGAAGTAATTCCCTTGAATACTGGGGTCCCTGGGGCCAACTAGCCCACCAGGAACCTCCGGTATGCGCCAGGGGGCTGTGTTGCAGAGAGGTGTACAGAGGCCACGCCCCTTTTACACCTCTCTGCAACGCAGCTCTGTGGCACTTTTGGAGGTACATGGTGGGCTAGTTGGACTCCAGGGACCCTCAGTATTCAAGGGACTTAATCCCCCAACTTAAAAGCGCCACGGGCGCGTTTGCACAGTGGTGAAGGGAGGGCGTGGCTTCAGGTGACATGTGTGCAAACAGGCCTCGTGGCGCGTTTTAAGATGGGGAATTAAATCCTCTTCAATCCTGAGGGTCTCTGGGGCCAACTAGCCCACCAGGTACCTCCAGTAAGCGCCACGGAGCTGCGTTGCAGAGTGTTGTAAAAGGGCGTGGCCTCTGAACACCTCTCTGCAACGCAGCTCTCTGGCGCATACTGGGGGTATCTGGTGGGCCAGTTGGCCCCTAGGGACCCTCGGGATTGAGGAGGAATTAATTCTCCAACTTAAAACGCGCCACAGGGCGTGTTTGCAGCAATGTCACTTCAGGCCCCACCCCCTTCCTTCACCATTGTGCAAATATTCCTCTAAAATCAGCCGAACTACGAATTCCGATTTACTCACCGGTTATCAGGAGAGACCTCAGTGCTGCATCTTTGAGCCCAGTACTGATCCTGAAAAGTAATTTTAACCGTACTTACCAGTAACTTGAATTTCCTTCCATAGGCTAACATTGACTGGTTTCACTTGGAAATTCTTCTAAGTGTGGAGTTATGGAACTTTATAATATTCCTCTAAAATCAGCCGAACTACGAATTCCGATTTACTCACCTGTTATCAGGAGAGACCTCAGTGCTGCATCTTTGAGCCCAGTACTGATCCTGAAAAGTAATTTTAACCGTACTTACCAGTAACTTGAATTTCCATCCATAGGATATCATTGCCTGCTTTTTGCTGAAAAAGTTTCTCTGTGTCGATTTTTGAAACATACAAATATTCCTCTAAAATCAGCCGAACTACGAATTCCGATTTACTCACCGGTTATCAGGAGAGACCTCAGTGCTGCATCTTTGAGCCCAGTACTGATCCTGAAAAGTAATTTTAACCGTACTTACCAGTAACTTGAATTTCCTTCCATAGGCTAACATTGACTGGTTTCACTTGGAAATTCTTCTAAGTGTGGAGTTTTGGAACTTTATAATATTCCTCTAAAATCAGCCGAACTACGAATTCCGATTTACTCACCTGTTATCAGGAGAGAACCCAGTGCTGCATCTTTGAGCCCAGTACTGATCCTGAAAAGTAATTTTAACCGTACTTACCAGTAACTTGAATTTCCTTCCATGGGCTAACATTGACTGGTTTCACTTGGAAATTCTTCTAAGTGTGGAGTTTTGGAACTTTATAATATTCCTCTAAAATCAGAAGAACTACGAATTCCGATTTACTCACCTGTTATCAGGAGAGATCTCAGTGCTGCATCTTTGAGCCCAGTATTGATCCTGAAAAGTAATTTTAACCGTACTTACCAGTAACTTGAATTTCCTTCCATAGGATATCATTGCCTGCTTTTTGCTGAAAAAGTTTCTAAGTGTCGATTTTGAAACATACAAATATTCCTCTAAAATCAGCCGAACTACGAATTCCGATTTACTCACCGGTTATCAGGAGAGACCTCAGTGCTGCATCTTTGAGCCCAGTACTGATCCTGAAAAGTAATTTTAACCGTACTTACCAGTAACTTGAATTTCCTTCCATAGGCTAACATTGACTGGTTTCACTTGGAAATTCTTCTGTGTGTGGAGTTTTGGAACTTTATAATATTCCTCTAAAATCAGCCGAACTACGAATTCCGATTTACTCACCTGTTATCAGGAGAGAACCCAGTGCTGCATCTTTTAGCCCAGCACTGACCCTGAAAAGTAATTCTAACCGTATTTACCAGTAACTTGTATTTCCTTCCATAGGAATCCATTGTCTGGTTTTCAGCAGAAAAGTTTCAAAGTGTCGATTTTCACAAACTACAAATATTCCTTACAAATCGCCTGTATGACTTAAACGCATTCTTTCAACTGTTTACAGGAGATGCACCAGTGCTGGATCCAGGATCCACCACTGAGTAAGAAAAAGTAACGATAACACTACTTACCTGCTAAGTGAATTTCCTCCCATAGGATAACATTGGTGATTCTATGTGAAAAAGTTTCTAAGTGTCAACTTTTAAAATACAATAATATTCCTTAAAAATCACTACTGTAACCAAAACGCTTTTACTCAACTGTTTACAGGAGATGTCCCAGGACTGAATCTAGGATCCAGTCCTGTGGTTAGAAAAGTAATCCATAAAGTAACTAATTGCATTTAACTAGAAATTCACATTGAGCTCAATGTTGCATTGTGTTTGAAATTGTGTTGCCCATTGCAACAACTGTAACTACTGTACTTAAAAGTCTATTGCCTATTTGCAAAGTATTTAAACTAAAGTAATTCATTCTGAGAAAGTATATTTTGTAATGTAATATATAATGTAATTACAATGTAATTTAAAAAATAAAATATGTAAAAATAAATAATTTAAAAAAATGTAGTAAATCAGTATCAAAAAAATAAATATAACAATTAATACATTTAAAAATTGTCATTTACAAAACCTTTGAAATTCACTGGAAAAAACCATAGGTTTCAGACATGTTATAGTTAGGAATTAGCATTTAAAAAACCTTTGAAATTCACTGAAAAAACCATAGGTTTCAGGCACGTTATAGTTAGAAATTAGCATTTAAAAAACCTTACAAATTCACTGAAAAAACCATAGGTTTTAGGGACAGTTATAGTTAGTTGGACATTGCACTCATACAAAACCCGTGAAATTCCCCGTTATAGTTAGTTCAGCTAACTATAACTCGCGCCCCATAATGCACTGCTGATGACGTCACATATTACATCACTCATGACATGGTCAGTGACATCACTGATTACATCACTGATGACATCTCAAATGACATCACTGATGACATCACTGATGACATCATCCACGTGATAATCTGATGCACCTCCTCACACCCTAATATAACCTTTGATACACTCACTCTAAATTACAGACTGCCATTCGCAAAACCATAGACAATCCAACACCAATAACTACATACCCACTCACTGATTCTTAGGTCTACACACACATCCACTCACTCACCCGTACAGTCACTCATACTTACGGTCACTCAGAACAGGACTATCATATGCACTCATACTCCTATATAGACACTCAAACACCGCCACTCATCCATAGAGGTACTCACACACCTAGTCAGTCATTCAAATAATTAAACACACTGCCATTTACTCACCTATACAGTTATACACACACCAGCTCACTTACTCATACAAATACTAGCACATTCTTACGCTCTTATACAATCACTGATACAAGCACACACTCATCCATACAGTCACTCTCACAATCACACACTCTACGCTTATAGCTATTTATATACTCCAACACACAAATATACTGCCTTTCACATATGTAGTTACTCACACATGTACCACTGGGACATACATTCACTCACTAACACACTCTTACACACACTTACCCACCCATACAGTCTATCACAGATGCACTCTTGAAACCATCCACCCAGTGAATCACCCACTCACACATCTATGCACAGAGTCGCACACACCCCACCCACACAAACACTCAGGCACCCATACAGATACTCAGACAACCAATCAATAACTCATATAGACACTCATGTAGCTATTCACAAACCCATGCAGCCACTTACACAGCAATAGACAGACGGATAAAGACATTCACCCAGTTTAGTCACTAACCCATGCATTCAGTAAGATACGTTTAATCACTCACTTATAGAGTTAGTCACGCACCTACTAAATCATCCATACAGACACTTATACACCCACTCATTCTTCAATACGCCTTTCCCTATATATGTATTAAAAATATTTAAACTTTACAGAAACACACAGTCACTGGATGATGTCATCAGTGATGTCATTTGAGATGTCATCAGTGATGTCATCAGTGATGTCACTGACCATGTCATGAGTGATGTAATATGTGACGTCATCAGCAGTGCATTGCGGGGGCGCGAGTTATAGTTAGCTGAACTAACTATAACGGGGGAATTTCACGGGTTTTGTACGAGTGCAATGTCCAACTAACTATAACTGTCCCTAAAACCTATGGTTTTTTCAGTGAATATATATATAAATAAACATTATATAAATATAAAAATAAATAATATATAATAATTTAAATAATTAAAGTAAATTTTTTTATGTTAATTAATAATTTACACCACATTAAATATAACAAAATTAAAAACATTGCATAGCTAAGGGAATAAAATTAGTATTCACACTCCAACAACTGCAAATGTAGGGAATTTGTTGGATAGCGGGTGGGTACAAATTACTATTCCCACTCAAGTGAGTGAAACAGTAGGGAAACTGTTGGATAGTGGGAGGGTAAAAATTACTATTCTCACTCCAGTGAGTGGAACAGTAGGAAAAGTGTTGGATAGCGGGAGGGTAAAATTACTATTCCCACTCCAGTGAGTGGAACAGTAGGGAAAGTGTTGGATAGCGGGAGGGTAAAAATTACTATTCCCACTCCAGTGAGTGGAACAGTAGGGAAAGTGTTGGATAGCGGGAGGGTAAAATTACTATTCCCACTCCAGTGAGTGGAACAGTAGGGAAAGTGTTGGATAGCGGGAGTGTATAAATAACTATTCCCACTCCAGTTAGTGCAACAGTAGGGAAAGTGTTGGGTAGCGTAGAGGAATAATTGAGTAGACCCACTCCTACAATATAATTAAAATTAATTAACAAATAATTAATTAATACAAATATATTTACCTTCCAACATTTTCCCCTATAAACGTCACCTCCAATAGTGTAAAATATTAATGAATCAACATAATTAATTAACATTTAATTAATTAGCTAATTACAATTAACAATCAAATTAATATCCATTATATCTAAATTAATTAACACAATTAACACTATAAAATAACTTTGAATAAATAATATTGAAAAATTATTAAAATTTGAATTAAATTTAACTTAATTCCCACCCTACTCCCCTATAAACACTCAACACACTACTAAAAAAATGTACATAATTAACATATTAATACATTAATTTTTAATAATTAAAATGTAATTAATTACTAATTAAATAAATAAACAATTTACATAATTATCAATTAATTAAAAAGATTATTATTCACTTTTTATATATTTAATAATAAATTAATTAACTTAATTAACAATGTAATTATTAAACAATAAATTATTAATTAATTAATTATTAATTTTTATAATTTAGATTAAATTACCTCCCACCCTATTCCCTTATAAACCCACAACCCGCTAAGGAACTAATATACGCACAAATTATTAAACAATAGTTATTATTAAACACTAAATTATTAATTAATAAATTATTAATTTTTATAATGTAAATTAAATTACTTCCCACCCTATTCCCCTATAAACCCACAACCTGCTACAAAACTAATATACACAAAAATTATTAAACAATAGTAATTATTAAACACTAAGGGGCACATTACGATGACGGGCGGACAAAGTCCGCCCGCCACCGTAGCGGTGAATGGGACCGTCCGCCATAGGAGCGGCGGTCCCGCCGCGAGTATTAGGATGCCACCGCCACGGTGGCGGTGGCATCCCTATTCCCAACATTGTGGCGGGCGGTGTTCACGGCACCGCCCGCCACAATGCTGGGAATGCACGTCGTGCTTTGGCATGCACAAGGTGACAGGCACCGCCCGGTGCCTGCCACCTTGTCCATGCCAATGCAGGGGGTACCGCCCCATGTGCACCCCCCACCCCCCCAACACTCTGGGGCGCCGCAACGGGCCCCCAATAGCGAAGACCGTATGCCTTTCCATGGCGGCATTGCCGCCATGGAAAGGCTGCTCTCTGCAACCATCCTAATATGGATGGCGGTTTCTTGCAGACACCGCCACCATATTAGTGCACTTTTCCGCCCGGTCACCTGTGTGACCGGCGGAAAACCGGCGGACGGTCTTTCCGTCCGCCGGGCTCCCCCCCGCCATCGTAATGTGGCGGGGGGAAATGGCATGCGGGCGGAGGGGAATGGCGATCCGCCCGTCATCGTAATGACCCCTAAATGATTAATTAATAAATTATTAATTTTTATAATGTAAATTAAATTACTTCCCACCCTATTCCCCTATAAACCCACAACCCGCTACAGAACTAATATACGCAAAAATTAATTCACATAAAATCCATTACCTGAAAAAAATTGTAACATACATTAAAAAAATTATATATTTTTAACACATATAGTAACATATAAAACAATTTTAAAAAATTCGATATAATAAAATTCGATATAATGACATTCGATATTACTTACCTATATGTTGATATTTTTTCCAACTATATTATGTCTTTTCTATATTCTGTCCTCTCGATATTTTGTCCTTTCGATATAAAATATTTGATATAAAGGGGCCGAATCCGATTCGGGCCGTAAAACAACCCGACCGACTCGGTACGGGAATATAGTCCGACCGACACGTACCGGCGTTGCCCGACCTGGGAAGTACGATGAAATGCATGTGAATCACGACCGACTCGTACGGAACTCAAGCCGAACGACCGGAAACAAGCTATCCGGCCGGGAAACCACACGAATAGAACCGACCGACACGCACCAGGAATCAACCCGAACGAAACGTACCCGCAAACTCCGACCCGCGCAGTACGATGCAATGGGTGCAAAATCAGACCGATTCGCACGGAGCCCAAGCCGTACGACCGACACGCATACAAAAGCCAGCCGAACAAACACAATACTCCGCGACCGACGCGTACGCCGCATATGAAACTTAGCTGAAACACAGCGGGAACGACTCGGAGAGGCGCGCACAAGACAACTGCAACGTCCTACTCGGTCAGAAGAACGTCTCCTACATGCACAATAATTACAAATGAAAAAATACAAAAAAAGAGGGCCAAACAAGCAATGACAAAGCCAATAAATACAGGGGGGGGGAAATGGAACAAGGACACACCCCCAACTCCACCTACATAAAGGCCACAAATCCCTACCATGATCCTTTGCAAATTCCACTGACCTGCCAGCACAGAACACCATCAGACAGCAAACACAGACACACACACAGCTCATCCAACACAAAAGCCACACACCATTAGCGCCTCAACAAATAGCACCCTCACACACACCCAGCAAAACCTACACTCACACACCCTCACTTGCACAAACACACACATCAATCACCACCACCACCCATCACCATGCCCCTAAAGAAGAATCCAAAGTTCCTAGATAGTGAATTGGAAGTCATGGTAGACGAGATCCTGAGGGTAGAGCCACAGTTGTTTGGCACATTGGTCCAACAGACCCCCATGGCGCAGAAAACCAAGATGTGGGCGAGGATCGTCGACAGGGTCAACGCACAATCACCATGTTTGCGCACAAAGGAAGACATCCAGAACAGGTGGTATGATGTGCGCAGGAGGGTCAGGGACCTACTGAAGAAGGATTACCTCCTGAGCCAGCACACCGGCAGTGGCCTTCCTGCCAAACCAATATACCTCAGGCCCTGGGAGGAGAAGGTGCGGGCCATCCTACCACCAGTGAGCGTATATGGACTATCAAACATCCCAGAGCCTGGTGAGTACACAACTAATATACACAATATTGTGTGACAATACACACACATCACTGTCAAGGGGATAGTCAAACCATGCACCCCTAGCAAATCCACAGCAACCAAAAGATAATCATCCCAAGATGTGTATGTTAGTCATATAATCACAATACATGCCATGTCATAGAGATATGTAACTGTGTCATGACATGTACAAACCCAATAACAAATAGAGCTAGGCAGTGGCACAAATCTAACCAACAAACACTGTCAGATATTTAGCCACCACTAGAACACCACCTCACAGGGAAGCTCACTGAAAGGAAGGAATCCTGTGTATGCTGGTGAAGTCAGTGTAGCCAAGAGCATGAAGGGACTCGTAGTAACAGATAATGGGCAGCCTCACATTTGGCCCATCAACACCACTCTGAACCATGCTCACAACACAGGGAGTGGAAAAGGACTGACAATATGGCTGACACTGGGTACTGCTGTGGGGAGCACAAGGCCCTGCTGGGAACTGTGCACCAACAAACAACAGGACCACACTGTCAGCCATCTTGCCATTGCTGTCACACTCACACACAGTGAAGTCCACTCAAAAGGAAGGAAGTACGGGCATGCTGGGAAGGGGGGTGTACGCAATACCATGATGGGAGTTGTAGTCACAGATATTGCTCACCCTCACAATTGGCCCATCAACACCACTCTGAACCATGCTCACATCACAGGGAGTGGATAAGGACTGACAAGATGGCTGACACTGGGTACTGCTGTGGGGAGCACAAGGCCCTGCTGGGAACTGTGCAACAACAAACAGCAGAACACCACTGCCTGACATCCTGAAAGCCAACTTGCACTCCCTGCAATGCAAGCACGTTGCATGGTGGGACATCTGGCTGGGTGGGAAGGAGGACTGACAGCACTGACCATAGTTACAAGCAGCTCTCCTCACACACCCCCTCAACACAAACTCCACATAACCCACCTGGGAGAATGCAATGCCTCACACTCCAAATGAAGATCCCACAAAGAACCACCACCCTGGGTAATGCTGTGTGACGCACAGGGACACTCTTGGGACTTGTAGCCAAACAAACACCAGGACAACACTGTCAGCCTTCCTGTCAGCACAGGCACACTACCCCACAGGGAAGCAGAGTCAAAAGGAAGGAAGTACGGGCATGCTGGGAAGGGGGTGTAGGCAATAGCATGATGGGAGTTGTAGTCACAGATATTGCTCACCCTCACAATTGGCCCATCAACACCACTCTGAACCATGCTCACATCACAGGGAGTGGATAAGGACTGACAAGATGGCTGACACTGGGTACTGCTGTGGGGAGCACAAGGCCCTGCTGGGAACTGTGCAACAACAAACAGTAGAACACCACTGCCTGACATCCTGAAAGCCAACTTGCACTCCCTGCAATGCAAGCACGTTGCATGGTGGGATATCTGGCTGGGTGGGAAGGAGGACTGACAGCACTGACCATAGTTACAAGCAGCTCTCCTCACACACCCCCTCAACACAAACTCCACATAACCCACCTGGGAGAATGCAATGCCTCACACACCAAATGAAGATCCCACAAAGAACCACCACCCTGTGTAATGCTGTGTGAAGCACAGGGACACTCTTGGGACTTGTAGCCAAACAAACGCCAGGACAACACTGTCAGCCTTCCTGTCAGCACAGGCACACTACCCCACAGGGAAGCAGAGTCAAAAGGAAGGAAGTACGGGCATGCTGGGAAGGGGGTGTAGGCAATAGCATGATGGGAGTTGTAGTCACAGATATTGCTCACCCTCACAATTGGCCCATCAACACCACTCTGAACCATGCTCACATCACAGGGAGTGGATAAGGACTGACAAGATGGCTGACACTGGGTACTGCTGTGGGAGCACAAGGCCCTGCTGGGAACTGGGCACCAACAAACAACAGGACCACACTGTCAGCCATCTTGCCATTGCTGTCACACTCACACACAGTGAAGTCCACTCAAAAGGAAGGAAGTACGGGCATGCTGGGAAGGGGGTGTACGCAATACCATGATGGGAGTTGTAGTCACAGATATTGCTCACCCTCACAATTGGCCCATCAACACCACTCTGAACCATGCTCACATCACAGGGAGTGGATAAGGACTGACAAGATGGCTGACACTGGGTACTGCTGTGGGGAGCACAAGGCCCTGCTGGGAACTGTGCAACAACAAACAGCAGAACACCACTGCCTGACATCCTGAAAGCCAACTTGCACTCCCTGCAATGCAAGCACGTTGCATGGTGGGACATCTGGCTGGGTGGGAAGGAGGACTGACAGCACTGACCATAGTTACAAGCAGCTCTCCTCACACACCCCCTCAACACAAACTCCACATAACCCACCTGGGAGAATGCAATGCCTCACACTCCAAATGAAGATCCCACAAAGAACCACCACCCTGGGTAATGCTGTGTGACGCACAGGGACACTCTTGGGACTTGTAGCCAAACAAACACCAGGACAACACTGTCAGCCTTCCTGTCAGCACAGGCACACTACCCCACAGGGAAGCAGAGTCAAAAGGAAGGAAGTACGGGCATGCTGGGAAGGGGGTGTAGGCAATAGCATGATGGGAGTTGTAGTCACAGATATTGCTCACCCTCACAATTGGCCCATCAACACCACTCTGAACCATGCTCACATCACAGGGAGTGGATAAGGACTGACAAGATGGCTGACACTGGGTACTGCTGTGGGGAGCACAAGGCCCTGCTGGGAACTGTGCAACAACAAACAGCAGAACACCACTGCCTGACATCCTGAAAGCCAACTTGCACTCCCTGCAATGCAAGCACGTTGCATGGTGGGATATCTGGCTGGGTGGGAAGGAGGACTGACAGCACTGACCATAGTTACAAGCAGCTCTCCTCACACACCCCTCAACACAAACTCCACATAACCCACCTGGGAGAATGCAATGCCTCACACACCAAATGAAGATCCCACAAAGAACCACCACCCTGTGTAATGCTGTGTGAAGCACAGGGACACTCTTGGGACTTGTAGCCAAACAAACGCCAGGACAACACTGTCAGCCTTCCTGTCAGCACAGGCACACTACCCCACAGGGAAGCAGAGTCAAAAGGAAGGAAGTACGGGCATGCTGGGAAGGGGGTGTAGGCAATAGCATGATGGGAGTTGTAGTCACAGATATTGCTCACCCTCACAATTGGCCCATCAACACCACTCTGAACCATGCTCACATCACAGGGAGTGGATAAGGACTGACAAGATGGCTGACACTGGGTACTGCTGTGGGGAGCACAAGGCCCTGCTGGGAACTGGGCACCAACAAACAACAGGACCAGACTGTCAGCCATCTTGCCATTGCTGTCACACTCACACACAGTGAAGTCCACTCAAAAGGAAGGAAGTACGGGCATGCTGGGAAGGGGGTGTAGGCAATAGCATGATGGGAGTTGTAGTCACAGAAATTGCTCACCCTCACAATTGGCCCATCAACACCACTCTGAACCATGCTCACATCACAGGGAGTGGATAAGGACTGACAAGATGGCTGACACTGGGTACTGCTGTGGGAGCACAAGGCCCTGCTGGGAACTGTGCAACAACAAACAGTAGAACACCACTGCCTGACATCCTGAAAGCCAACTTGCACTCCCTGCAATGCAAGCACGTTGCATGGTGGGATATCTGGCTGGGTGGGAAGGAGGACTGACAGCACTGACCATAGTTACAAGCAGCTCTCCTCACACACCCCTCAACACAAACTCCACATAACCCACCTGGGAGAATGCAATGCCTCACACACCAAATGAAGATCCCACAAAGAACCACCACCCTGTGTAATGCTGTGTGAAGCACAGGGACACTCTTGGGACTTGTAGCCAAACAAACACCAGGACAACACTGTCAGCCTTCCTGTCAGCACAGGCACACTACCCCACAGGGAAGCAGAGTCAAAAGGAAGGAAGTACGGGCATGCTGGGAAGGGGGGTGTAGGCAATAGCATGATGGGAGTTGTAGTCACAGATATTACTCACCCTCACAATTGACCCATCAACACCACTCTGAACCATGCTCACATCACAGGGAGTGGATAAGGACTGACAAGATGGCTGACACTGGGTACTGCTGTGGGAGCACAAGGCCCTGCTGGGAACTGTGCAACAACGAACAGCAAGACACCACTGAATGACATCCTGAGAGTCAACCTGAACCCACTGCAAGGGTGGCATGCTTCATGGTGGGATAACTGGGCTAGGTGGAGAAGGATGGCCGGATGTCCACCAAATACAACCAATGCTGGCCATGCACACACCTCAACATTCACATTGAAATGCCCCAGGTATGCAGGACAATGTGCTACACCAATATCAACCTCTTACTGTGACAACTTAGGACAATGCAATGTACATGCCCGCATCCAGAGGTACAGTCACAACTGTCAGGTGTGTGAACCATTGATGCCTGTAGAAACATAACATACAATGTGTGTCTCTTCCAAATACAGGTGATGATGGGGACACAGCAGCAGGCGAGGAGGAGTCCCTGTCCCAGGCTCCGGGGGACACTGAGCTCACTGGTGTGGAACAGCCTCTGCCCTCCTCGGATGGCGAAGACCTACCTGGCACCTCCGGTGTGAGTCATCATGCAGCACCAGCAGGACCAACATCTGCACCCCCTGCACCCACCCCTCCAACAACTGCCAACACACAGACCACCCCCGCCGACACGGACAGACCAAGGACCACCGATGACAACAGCACAGGGCCCCAGGCCACGGGAACAGACAACAACACCACCAACAACCCCCAAGGGGGCCTCGGGTCACCTGTGCGTGCCACCGCAGGTCCTGCACGTGTCGCCAGGGGTGGTGGGAGGGGTGGTAGACATAGGTCGCTGCTTGCAGAGGGGTCTGGACTGCATGATGACCCACAACTGGCACGCATTGCTGATGCGTACCAGAATAGCACCGGAGAGGTCAGACAGGTAGTGGGGATCCTCAAGGACATACAACAGCAGCAGGCTGCCCATCATGCCCGCTTGGACTCCCACATGTCCCGTGTGGAGACACACATGTCTCGCATGGAGTCCAAGTGGGACACATTGCAAGAACTCACAGCGGTGCATAGGGACATATTGACGTGAGGGTCCCTCCCCAAAGAAGAGGGGTCGCCCGAGGAAGGAAAACTGAGAGGTTGATGGCCACGTACATCCCCCAGGAAGCCAACACCTGTTCCGGAAATTCTCCTTTGTGTGCAAACTTTTCACCCTGTCGAATGCAACACAACTCTCCCACATGACATGGGGAGTTCAAGTTGGACTAATGTATCATATGACTGTGGACTTCACTCAGGACATTTCTGCTACCAAGACTTGCAACTCATCTGGGAACTTTGGATCACAATCCCAATGTACAGCACCCACCATCCTGTGCACTATACACACACACATTTCTGTAAATAAAATCACTAGTACACCATACTTGCCTCTGTTGTTATTCAAATGTGGATACTGTTATGGTGATGATGATCTGCTAAATTACACTGTGTATGCTAACTGCTACAGCAAGTACAACACCGTCATGTGAGTCATGGTGACGTGACACATATGAGGGAGACACACCACTAGGGCTACACAACACAGAGACACCAGGGCCATCGGACTCATCGCCTACAGTGATGTTGCCAGGAAATACTGTGGAATGCACAGACACCACACCTATTCAGAGTCTGTGTCAACTAGCCCACAGGTGCAGTAAGCAAATGTCAGTCAGATGTGTGACCACAGACAACGCACATCCCAAAGTGAAGCACAGGTTTATTACACATTTGCAACATGTTGTTTCCACTACAAATGCAAGGTTTACCCACGTGGCAGTGGCCACACAGTCAACAAGTGCAGAAGATATGAAGTCCAGGGGTGTGTGGCACATCACCTGTAGGGAAACTACTGCTGCCACCCTGAAAGCTGAATCATGGTGTCGGGGGATCCAAGTTGACCAAAGTACTCAGTAAGCACCCTGTGAAGGACAGACATGACACACAGTTAAAACCACTGAACAACAGGACAGAACTGCAATACTCATGCCCAATACATGTCACAGACAAGTACACAAAACCAAGTTAGCATGTCAACACTGTTGGGGAGTACAGACTACCTGTAAGGACACATTGCTGCACGCATCCAGTCAAGTAGCACATGGCCACACTCAAACAGCACCAGAGCACCACCCACACATATCATGCAAACTCACATCATTCACATTACATCTCCCTGGATACTCACATTCAGCTGAAGAAGTTGGTGATGAGCTGTGTGCGGACATCACCATCATCATCATCATCATCACTGGCATCGTGGTCCAGGCCAGGATCCTCCACAGGTGGCGGACGTTGGTCATCGTCATCCAGGATGAGAGGCAACTCCTTCCGCACTGCCAGGTTGTGTAGCATGCAGCAGACGATGACAATCTTGCACACCTTTGCTGGGGCATATGGGAGGGCCCCTCCTGTCTTGTCCAGGCAGCGGAAGCGGCTCTTCAGGAGACCAAATGTCCGCTCGATCACTCTCCTGGTCCGACCATGTGCCTCATTGTAGCGCATCTGGGCTGGTGTCACAGGGTTCCTGAGGGGTGTCAGCAACCACAGCATGTTGGGGTATCCGGAGTCACCTACGGACAGACAAGTGCACATTAGCTGAGTTGGAAAAGTGGGCGGAATACTACAGAGCAGAACACACACAATGGTACAAAGTCAGTACACACCGACAAGCCAGGCACGCTGGTTCTGCATCTGTGCCATCATCCTCGGGATGCGACTACTCCTCATCACGTAGGCATCGTGTGCTGAACCAGGGAAACGGGCACACACATGTGTGATGCTCATATCTGCAAGACATACCACCAGAGCATTGATCGAATGGTAATGTTTCCGGTTCCGGTATGCCTGCTCATGTGCCTGTGGTGGTACCAAAGCCACATGTGTCCCATCAATGGAGCCAATGACATGTGGCATCCTCCCCAGGGCATAGAAGTCACTCTTGACGTCAGTGAGTTGTTGACGTGTAGGGAAATAGATGTACTGGTTCAGGCATCTCAACATTGCCTCCAAAACATCGCGTAGCACACGGCTGAACATAGTCTGTGACATCATACCGGCAGTCGCCACAGTGTGTTGAAAGATACCGGTGGCAAAGAAGTGTAGGGCTGCCATTACCTTCACCTTGGGGGTCAGCGCCGTAGGGTACGGCCGGCCAGGTTGCAAATGTGGTGCCAAGCGCACTGCCAAATCCTCAATCAGCTGCCTGGTGAAGCGGTACCGTCGGATGCTGTCACGTTCCACCATCGTTGCCAGGTCAGGGAATGGTCTATGGACAGCTGGAGCCCTGCAGTGCATAGGTTGAAGAAAGAAAGATTGTCAGTCACCCCACATATGTGCCATTCACCATACTCAATTTCACATGATACATCATTACGAGACACAAGTACTTGATGTGTGTGCTGTTCTGTTCGGACATAACTCGCACCTACATGGCCATCATCTAACTTCTCAGTACAACATGTGTGGACAACAGGTTCCAGGTTGTGCTATGGGAAACCATTAGGCTGTGTCACAGTACCCATTTACTGCTGTCACGTTCCACACACACACCACAGTGACATGTCTGGACAGATGCGCCACAGGCATCACAGCTCATTGACAGGTAGATTCCCAGTGACCCTGTCTTGCCACATGGACACTGGCATGACATGGCGTATCATGTACACGTCAGAAAATGAAACATGACTCCCACAGGTAGTGGCCCCTGTCGCCTCCGCAGGACAGACATGGACGCCAGTGACGCACAACATCAAAGTCCATGCACAAACAACGTTGATGTGGAGACTGTCTCCCATCGTGCACATGGAATCAGAGACATCGGAAACACAACATGCACACAGACTGTGGAGGGCCATCACTATTGTGGCAATGGGTCACCCTGTGATGTACATGCCTTCCCCCATGGGACCCTGGGGGTATGTGACATGTCATACACATACACAACCTGGAAATGTGACCATGCCACATGCTCCGAAATGAACTGTTGCACATCACAGTGGTCATGTGCACAACACACAAAGGACCCTGTCCCCATGAACACATGCACAGCCTGGGTGTGGCTGCCCACAAGTGCCACCACAGAAACCACATGTTAACCCACATACACAGAAAAGGTAATGCAGCCTTACATGCCTTAGGAAACAGTGTGGACTGGGTGTGGTGTTGTAGGTGTGCCCCTGAGTCTCTGGCAGGTATATGTGGCTGGCATACGTTCACCAGTGACAAGCATGGTGACATATGCGACTGACCTGTACAGGTACGCGTTGTACAGCAATGGACCGATCGGTGTGCCCGGCCAGCCCATTGCATCTGTTTTGGGCGGGTACGCGTTGTACAGCAATGGACCGATCGGTGTGCCCGGCCGGCCCATTGCATCTGTTGGGAGCGGGTACGCGTTGTACAGCAATTGACCGATCGGTGTGCCCGGCCGGCCCATTGCATCTGTTGGGAGCGGGTACGCGTTGTACAGCAATGGACCGATCGGTGTGCCCGGCCGGCCCATTGCATCTGTTGTGAGCGGGTACGCGTTGTACAGCAATGGACCGATCGGTGTGCCCGGCCGGCCCATTGCATCTGTTGTGAGCGGGTACGCGTTGTACAGCAATGGACCGATCGGTGTGCCCGGCCGGCCCATTGCATCTGTTGTGGGCGGGTACGCGTTGTATCCCGACATACGCGTTGTACAGCAATGGACCGAACGGTGCGCACGCGTTGGCTGGGGCCTGGCATGGCAACGGATGCGTATTCGAAGCTTCAACGAGTCTGATGCACTGAATTCAGTTGGCCAGCCACAACAATGTTGCAAAATCATGGGTGTCATGAACTTGGATTTTTGAAGGATGCTGTGGGCGTGTATTAGTGCTGCTATTCCATGGATTGGTCAGATTCAGAAGATGCAAACGACTTGGACCTATCACTTTGGACACATGGGACAGTATCTGCCTCTGCAGCACACATATAATGCTGGCTGTTCCCCTGAGAGCTCACTTGCCTGCACTACATGCTCCAGGACGACATCTGCCACCAACACTGCTGCTGTCTCTGCATCCTCTGGCTACTGCAATGGCACGTACTGTGGAGAGAGCCCCAGCCTTCAGCCTTGAGGAGAACCAGGCCCTGCTGGACAGCCTCCTTCCACAGTACAGCAAGCTGTATGGGAAACCAGGGGAGCAGGTGAGTGTGCTGTCCACTGCCTTACTAATTTTGCATGTTGTCTGACTAGCAGGACTTACAGTGTGCACACCACTGGCTAGCATGCTCACTGAGTAGTTCTGACCCCCAAAGTGTGTAGTTACATGCACTGAACAGGTACAGTGCAGTAACAGTGCATTCCAACAAGGTTTACTTCCCATGCAATGATACCATGTAGTAACTGCTGGCAAACTGTTCATAGCCATCGTTGCACTGCCTGTGTACATCATGTGCCCCAGTGATTGAGACATGTATATCCAACTGTGTGATGCACGTATATGTTGCATGTGTAGTAATGGCATTTTCACTTTGTCATCCTCACAGGTTGATGCCCACCAGAAGCAGGAAATCTGGCTGACCATCGCCCGGGCAGTAAGATCCGTGGGGGACTACAAGCGCCGGATCCGCAACTGCCAGAAGAGGTGGCAGGACCTTCGAGGCTGGACCCGGAGGATCGCAAGGGTCCAGCTGAAGCTGTCGCCTCCTCGCAGGAGGGGCGGACACCGGACCCTGACCCCCACATGCTCAGGATCCTGGCGGTGGTCTTCCCTGACCTGGATGGGCAGCTGAAGGCCAGACAGCAGCAAGGAGGGGGTGAGTCCATGACAGCACTGTGCACTTTGTCTGACATGCTATGTGCCCTCCTCTGGCCTGGTTAAACTTCCACAGTACATCAGTCTTGTGGTCCAGGACCCATGTCCCTCTATTGTGACATGCCCACTCCTCATCTGATACGCATATGTGTGGCCCTTACAGTCAGGAAATTGTGTCACTTGGGGACTGTGTCATTGCATTTTGCTTTGCTCAAGGTGGGGGACAGCATTTGTTCCGGTGACTATGTTGTGGGATTCATGGGTGGGTCAATTGCTTACACAATGCCCAAGTTCTGACATGTAATCTGGGTGTAACTTTGATATGTGGTCCACTTGCTGATCTGATTCACCACATGTCCCTGGGGTATTTGGCACACCCCCATGCTGCGGGTGGGAAGAATGTTTGGGCCTCAGGAGTATGTATATCAAGTGTGTCACACATGCTTAGACACCTGCCTACTGTCCAGGACTCATCCCTCTTACAGGTGGAGCTGGACAGTCATGCCTACTCCAGGGCATACAATAGACTCTGTACTCCCACTCCCGTGGATCATCTGACATGTTGTGATCAGTGACATGTTCCCTCAGGTGTCTGCCTCTGTGTCATTGTGCTGTGGCTTCGTTGTCAGGACTACTGGTATGTTTGTCGGTTAGGGCTCAGCATGCCATCTGAGATGTGACCATGAGAGACGATACTTCTGTGACTTATAGATGTTTGATCACTTGACTGTGCACACAGGTGTATGCGACTGTGACTTTCAGGCAGCTGTTATTCATTCACAGCACACTGTGAGGTGCTCAGGTTCTGAGAGTTGTGTTTCATGTCCCCCATATGTCCAATTGGCATGACGTGGACAAATACTAGTTCAGATGATGTGGTGTGTGGGGGATGGACATGTGCACTTGTCAGTTACATAACTTGCATTCCCCATGTCCTAGGATTGTGACACAGTGCAGACTGTTGTTGGCTGGCTGCCATGGCCATGTGAATGGAGACAGTGATGTATGACTTTGCACGCATGCCTGTGTCATGGCATTAAACTTCCTAAGAGTGATCCTGCAGGGGAGTGACATGTGCAACATGCACCCCATTGTGGCATGGACTATCCGGACATGGGTGCATCATGGTGTCTGGTGCTGGTATGCATCACATGCATTTCTATTTAGACTCTGGCCATCCCTTTCTCCGGACACCTGCACTGACTCAGTGGCAAGAGATGTGATGTGTGCATGTTCACATACTTCACCGTGTTCCCTGCAATGTCCAACAACTGTGTAGGTGGTGCATGTGTCCACACTGGGGTCTTACCATCAGACAGGCACCAGACAGATGGGTGCAAGGGCAGGAGGGGTGTGAGTCCCATGGTTGACCATCAGACTGACAATTGGCTTCTCCAAATCTGTGTGAGGAGTTTTGGCAATGTTCAACTAAGGATGCCAGGGCTGGCTCTGTAAGTGCTGTACTTACTGTGGTGTGTGCGGTCAGTGCAGGTGACTGATGTTTGTCTGTTTCCCTAATTGTTTGCAGATACATCCACGGCCACAGGAGGGGACAGCTCCACGGACCAGGAGGAGCAGCGGAGCCAGACTGGGTCAGCATCCGACGAGTGGTCAGAGGGACCCAGTGGCACGGAGGGCGAGGGGAGCCACACCGAGGAGTCCTCAGCACCATCCACCTCAGCTGAGGACCACAGCAGCTCGGAGGATGACTCCCTTGTGGAGGCGGGTGTCAGCAGCCACCACACCCCAGCTAGTCTGTCTGGCCGCCACCACCACCACCAGCACCGCCCTCCCATTGGCTCCAATTCCAGAGGTCCGTGGAGGCTCCCGTGTTCGGGAGCATGTCTCCTTCGTGCCAGGCACCGCACCCCCTGCCCCTGTGTCCCCTGCTGCCCTGAGTGAGGAGTCTGTGTACCTACTTCGGCAGCTCCATGTAGGGCAGACAGCAATGCTGAGTGTCCTCCATGCACACACCACTCTGTTGACACAGCTGGTGTCGTTCATGGAGGGCATCTCAACGGGTATGTCTGCCCTACAGAGGAGCAATAAGTCCATGGACTCCTCCCTGACGGCAGCAGTGTCCCTCCTCCAACAGTCCCTCCCCCTCCTACCTCTGCCCCATCCACACTTCCTGGCACCCTACCTGTCCAAAGCACATGCACACCTGCACAATCACCCAAACACACAGACACGAGCAGCACAGACACACCCAAAAGAAAGGCAAGACGTGCACACAAGCATCCTCAGGGGACAGATACCACACACACAGGGGATGGGGAACAGACACACACACAGGCATCCACAGTCACTCCGCAGTCCTCCAAATCCTCTCCCTCCAAGACCCCTTCCCTTGCCTCACCTGCAACCCCACCTACACAGCAGGTCTTCCTCTGTGACCTCGGCCTCTTCCCCTCCGATCCTGCAGATCCGGCATACCGGGGAAGAGGAAGTCCACCCACACAGAGGGAGTGCCTCTCGCCCCGGACACCCTCCCCCAGGTGCAGGCAGACTGAGGACCCCATTTGGAAGTCCCCCTGGACCAGGAAGGGCAAGACCCCACCACCACCACCACGCAGCTCCAACACCCAGTCTCTCTCCTCCATCCCCCAGGCCACCACTCCACAGGTTCCACTGCCACACCCTGCCCCAGGTTCCCCACACACTGATACCACATCCCCAAACTGCTTAGGCCCTCCCCCTGCCACTTGCTCTTCCACCCCCAACCCAGACGCTCAGCCTGTTTGTGCCACTGGTGTGGAGACCGGGTCCCCCCTCTGTCCTGCCCACCTCATCTGCCCCGCCTTCCACTCCCTTGGAGGCATGCACTGCAGTGGAGTCCACAACCACCCCGTCTGACTCGGGCACTGCAGTGGGGACCCAGTCCACTCCATCAGACCAGCCCACTGCAGTGGTTGCAGCACCAACACCATCTGACTTGTGCCCTACAGTGGTGCCGGCCCCCTGAGTCAGACACCTCCACTGCAGTTGCCGGTGACACTCCTGCACCCACCACCCCTTCACTGCCTCACTCTGGCATCCCCTGATCCTGTCCCTGCGGTGCCTGGCCTGCCCCTTGTATGCCCCTCCAAGGGGGATGTCCCCTGTCCCTACCAGTGCAGGCAAGCAATGGGTGACAAGTTGTCACATATCACCCTGTTGGGACTGTGTATTTGGACTGGCCATTGGCCTTAGTTTAATTTGGACTTCTGATTTTTTATTGACATTTGCTGAATAAAGCCTCTTTTTGTTTACTTGTGGTTTTTCTTTTGATGTACATGATGTAGATGAGTATCATCATGCATTTGCAGTTGTAATAGTGTTCAGATCAGGAAAATGAAGTGTTGCTGTGATGGACTCCATGTGGTCCATGGAATATGTGTCCTGTTGTAGTCTGGATCTATGGCATCCTCTGCTGCAGTCTGAGGGTGTGATGTTCAGCATATGACACAGGGATGTATGTTTTGCATTTGTAAATTAACATCTTTGTCTTACAGTGATGCACATCTGGTGGGCTTACCACTGTTCAATGTTTCTATTTCCCTGACTGTGTGCCCATCTCCACTGGACATGCAGTTTAGCACACTGTTAGAAATGGGATCTCTAGTTGGCAAGGGCTTGCACCTTTGTCCAAGTAGGGACCCTTCTTCCTAGTCAGGGTAAGGGTTGTTACACTCGTGAAGTAACCCCTGCTCACCCTCGTGGTAGCTTGGCACGAGCAGTCAGGCTTAATTCAGAGGCAGTGTGTAAAGCATTTGCACATAACCAACAGTAATACAGTGTAAGCACTACAAACGGACACCACACCAGTTTAGAAAAATAACCAATATTTTATATACTCAAGACAAGACCAATTACGACAAAAATCCACAATACTATACTTTACGAATGAATACTTGATACGTTAACTTCTTCTTTGCAGGAATAGCACAAAAGCAAAGTTCGATACGAGTCGGTAGCTCCGTCCGAGCCTACCGTGATGCTGAAAACCACAGAGTCTAACAGTTCCAGCCGACCGCGTCGATACGGGCCAGCAGAGTCATGAACAGACTCGGTCACAGTACCTTTCCTCGTTGTGGCTGGTACGGAGTGTACGAGCCGGTCGGCGTCATCGCGGTTGCGGTGCAAGACGGAGCGATGCAAGGTGCGGTGTCCCTCGATGCGGTGCAGGCAGCGGCTCGATGAGCGTCGTGCAGACGGAGTCGGTGAGTCCAAGGCGTGCGATGCAGGGCGCAGACGATGCTCGATGCGGTGCTGACAGGTTGCGATGCAGGCGACCTAGCCGGAGTGCGGGAGCTGGCGTCGGACAGCGGTGCGAGTCGGAGCGGTGCGTCGCAGACGTGCGAGCGGTGCCCCAAATGCGGTGCGGTCTCGACTCTTGAGCCAGTTGCAGCGACAGTGTCGGTCTGGTCCGGCTGGCCCAGTGAAGCGATGCGATGCAAACTGCGGTGCCCACAGGTCACGGTGCAAGCAGCGGCTCGATGTTGGCGGCGTTGGACGTCGCCCACGGTGAGACCAGGGTTGCGATGCGCAGCGGGGCGATGCGGTCTGCGGTGCAAACAGGTCACCGGCCAGGGATGGATTCGGCTGACGGAGTCGGTTGCAGTTCCCTTCCTCTGTGGCGACTGAAACAGCGTTCCAGAAGCGGTACCCAGAGGCTTGTGAAGTCTTTGTAGTCCCTGAGACTTCTTAACAGGAGGCCAGCTCGGTTCCTGGCCCTTGGAGATACTCAGCACAAGTGTGTAGAAAGTTCAGTCCAGTCCTTTCATTGCCCAAGACAGAAGCAGCAACTGCAGGCCAACCCAACAAAGCAACAACACAGCAAAGGGGCAGTACTCCTCCTGGCAGCTCTTCCAGCTCTTCGTCTTGGCAGGTTCCTTGATTCCAGCGAGATCTAAATTCATGGGGTCAGGGCCCCAATATTTATATCCCAAATTCCTTTGTTCTCTGAAGGCAGAGAGGCCTTCGCCTAGTCCAAACCAGTTCTGGAGCACTTTGTTGACAAGTCTCCGTCCCTTCTTTCAGTGAGTAGGCCAGGGACATCAGACGCACCACAGGAGGTGGAGCCAGCATTGTGGAGGGAAGGCACTGTCCTATTCAGGGCCCAGGTGCGACCCCTCGAAACCCATCTACATGTAGATCTTGCTATTCAGCCCTGCGCTGACTCACCCTGTCTCCTGGCATCCCCCAGCCCCTGTCACTCACATTCCAGACACGGAATACACAACACTCGCAGAGGCAGGCTTGGATGGTTAGGCAAAAAATACCCACTTTCTAAAAGTGGTATTTTCAAACCCAGAATGGTAAAACCAACTTTACTAAAAGCTGCATTTCATCATTCTGAGTCCAGGCATACTAAACTCGAATTTCTACCATGTTCCCGGGGTCAGTTAGGATTATATACTGTAATAATCAAAACCGCCCGTTCTGGCCTAGGGGGAACAGGTAGCCTTGCAATAGTGAAAAACGAACTAGGCTGTAATTCACTATCAGGACATGCCGCACACACCCGGGCATGTCCTACCTTTCGCGTACAACGCACCTCTGCCCACAGGGGTACCTTGGGCCTACCTTAGGGGTGACTAACATGTAGCAAAGGAAAGGTTTAGGGACTTGCAAGTGTGTGCACTTGCCAAGTCGACATGGCAGCCCCAGGCTGCGCACAGGCTCTGCGATGGCAGGCCCGAGTTACACTTTACGGGCTGTTTGCGTGGGTGGCACAATCCAGTGCTGCAGCCCACCAACAGCATTTGGTCTATAGGCCCTGGCACTCGCAGTGCACTTTACAAGGGACTGACACATAAACCAAATAGGCCAATCATGGAAACACCAATCCATAACACATTTTATACAGGAGCACTTGCACTTTCCCACTGGACCGCAGTGAGGAAAGTGCGCAGAATCATCACACCAGCAAAAATAGAGTCAAAACCGGGAGGTCAGAAAGCAAAAAGTCAGGGGAAACACGCCAAAAGATGCCAAGTCTAACACACACCAACGTTGTAGGACTCATTGGTGTATACAGTGCACCTTGCTTGACACGTGTTTTGGGTGTATGCAGATGACTGACGTGACACTCCCGTACCCAGGCTGATGTGAGCAGAGCCTTCAGTGTGTTGTAGTTGTTGACTCACTGACCGAGTGTTCTGCCGACATGTTTGAGTCGTGCACAGACAAGGTTTGGCACAGCGGACCTTCCACAGCAGTGGAGTGCCCTCATGGCAGTGTGTAATCCCGTGACATTGCCTAGGCCCGTGTTTTGTGTTGTGTAAGCATGTCTGTGCGTGTACTCTTCCCTTTTCCTACACAGGCTGTGTCCCTAGGGATGTTCCTGTTTCTGATGCTTGCTGAGTTGTTCTGTGTTCATCCAGCATCTTGGACCTGGTTACTCCGGGATGTGGGTGCATGGCAAACTAAGGTTCATCAGGTTGTCATCCCAGGTTGTCTTTGTTGTCAGGGCTGGGGATGTGGGCAAACGCAGATGGGACACATTCAGGATTCCCCTTGGCACTTGTTGGTTACACATGTCATGTAATTTACAGTCTGTGGTAGCTTTCAGTGATTGTGACACGTTTTGTGTGTGACTGCTGCCACTCCTCAGGGTCAGAGCTGCAATGTTGGAAGTTGTGTACATGTGTTCTTTGTGTGTCACCTTGTCTTCTTCATTGGTGTGTGACTATGGCCGGGATCCCATTGATTGTGGTGGATTTCACGTCATGCCCATGTACCGCGTAGTATGCAGTGTGTCAGACATTCACGAGTCTTGTTGACTGGCCATGTGTGATGGGTTTCTGCACTCTTAGTTCCCACCACCACCCCTGGGATTGTCATGGGTGCATGTGCAATGTCACCAGTTCATGTGAGCTTCACTGCTGCACATTGGTGGAGATCAAGGTGTGTGGTGTTGAGTGTGTGCAAATGTGAGTTGTTGCACGGCTAGACCCCTACCTCCATATTGGCCATGGCTGGCAGGCCGTGCTGATTGATTTGTGCTTGTGTAGGTGTGATGGTAGTTTGTTGCTCAGGACACATGGCTGTGGTTCACAGTGTGAATGACATCTACCTTTGTCATCACAGTGGGATTATCATGCAGGCTAGTGTCACCACAATGTGGGGTCCCTGGGGGTAGTGCTGTGGTGGGTCTGTCTCTTGCTGTGTTAGTTGCTGTTCCTACAAGCTTGTGTGACATGTGTAATTTGGGCTCCCTCTCATCTAACAATGCCTCTTTGCCCACATAGGGAATCCGATCCATGAGTAACTTTTGTATGGCACTGTATACACATCTGTGTAATTGGAATTCAGGCCTTCTCATGTGTTGTGTGGTTGCCTGGGGACACTGGCACACACCCCCATCACCTGTTGTGTTTGATATGCAGTGTGAGTCTGCCTGTTTGTGTTTGTGCATTTGCACCACTGCATTGGCATATCTTGAGTGTGCCATTGGCTGTATGTTGTTTGGTGGCTTTCCCCTGCTGTCCCTGGGACTCCTAGGTCATCAGTCAGCACAATAATCATGGTTTGTATGTCCCATTGCTGCCATGGTATGGTATTTGTTCACCTGACATCTACAGTCTCCACAGGATATCTACATTTGTGTGTCCATTGGTGCAGATATGTGGGTCTGCATTATGATGGTCACTTCTGTCATTGTGTTATTTGTGAATGTTGACAATGTGAGCCCCCATGGGTGATGTTTGTATGCACATGGCCAAAACGATGTTTTATTGCCACTGCACTGTTTGCCTCACCCAATCTATGTTGCTATGGGACACAAGCACTACTATGCCACTGATGTGTTTGTTGTTGTGTGACCAGGAATCATCCATGCAGTTTGGCTTTGGCAGCTTTTACCCTGACTACACTTCCTTTTGGTCACTGTGGTGATGGGGCTTTGGGCCCCATTGCCACACTGTTCAAAATGTGCATCAGCTATGGACCCCACACTCACCTTTGGTCACTGTGGTGATGGGCCTTTGGGCCCCATTGCCACACTGTTCAAAATGTGCATCAGCTATGGACCCCACACCTACCTTGTGGTCACTGTGGTGATGGGGCTTTGGGCCCCATTGCCACACTGTTCAAAATGTGCATCAGCTATGGACCCCACACCTACCTTTTGGTCACTGTGGTGATGGGGCTTTGGGCCCCATTGCCACACTGTTCAAAATGTGCATCAGCTATGGACCCCACACTTACCTTTGGTCACTGTGGTGATGGGGCTTTGGGCCCCATTGCCACACTGTTCAAAAGGTGCATCAGCTATGGACCCCACACTTCCCTTTTGGTCACTGTGGTGATGGGGCTTTGTGCCCCATTGCCACACTGTTCAAAACGTGCATCAGCTATGGACCCCACACTCACCTTTTGGTCACTGTGGTGATGGGGCTTTGGGCCCCATTGCCACACTGTTCAAAACTGTGCATCAGCTATGGACCCCACACCTACCTTGTGGTCACTGTGGTGATGGGGCTTTGGGCCCCATTGCCACACTGTTCAAAATGTGCATCAGCTATGGACCCCACACCTACCTTGTGGTCACTGTGGTGATGGGGCTTTGGGCCCCATTGCCACACTGTTCAAAATGTGCATCAGCTATGGACCCCACACTTACCTTTTGGTCGCTGTGGTGATGGGGTGTTCAACCCCATTGCCACAGTGGCCATGGTCGGCTTGCATTGTGGAGGCCACACACATTTATGTGTGACACATGTGCTAGGGGGTCACATTGTATGTTCAATGTCATGTTCAGTGTTGTAGGCATTTGACACAGACTACACACGCTTGTCATGGTGTTGGGCGGGGATGTAATTTTCAGACATTCCTTATGTGGGAGTATGCTGGTTGTGTCATGCATTACCCGTCCTATGAGTAGGGGTGAAAGTAGTGGTAGGCATCCATCCCCCTAAGGGTGGGGATGGTAGTAGTGACAGGCATCCAGGACCCCATGAGTAGGGGTGGTGGTAGTGTCAGGCATCCAGCCCCCCCTGAGTAGGGGTGGTGGTAGTGACAGGCATCCAGGCCCCCCTGAGTAGGGGTGGTGGTAGTGGTAGGCATCCAGGCCCCCCTGAGGAGGGGTGGTGGTAGTGGTAGGCATCCAGGCCCCCCTGAGTAGGGGTGGGGGTAGTGGTAGTGGTAGGCATCCATCCCCCTAAGGGTGGGGATGGTAGTAGTGACAGGCATCCAGCCCCCTATGAGTGGGGATGGTAGTAGTGATGGGCATCCAGCCCCCTATGAGTGGGGATGGTAGTAGTGATGGGCATCCAGCCCCCTATGAGTAGGGGTACTGGTAGTGATGGGCATCCAGCCCCCTATGAGTAGGGGGTACTGTTAGTGATGGGCATCCAGCCCCCTATGAGTAGGGGGTACTGGTAGTGGTAGGCGGGATGGTAGTAGTGACAGGCATCCAGGCCCCCATGAGTAGGGGTGGTGGTAGTGGCAGGCATCCAGCCCCCCCTGAGTAGGGGTGGTGGTAGTGGCAGGCATCCAGCCCCCTAAGGGTGGGGATGGTAGTAGTGACAGGCATCCAGGCCCCCTGAGTGGGGTGGTGGTAGTGGCAGGCATCCAGTCCCCCTGAGTAGGGGTGGTGGTAGTGGCAGGCATCCAGCCCCCTGAGTTGGGGTGGTGGTAGTGACAGGCATCCAGGCCCCCTGAGTAGGGGTGGTGGTAGTGGTAGGCATCCATCCCCCCCTGAGTAGGGGTGGTGGTAGTGACAGGCATCCAGCCCCCCCTGAGTAGGGGTGGTGGTAGTGACAGGCATCCAGGCCCCCCTGAGTAGGGGTGGTGGTAGTGGTAGGCATCCAGCCCCCCCTGAGTAGGGGTGGTGGTAGTGACAGGCATCCAGCCCCCCCTGAGTAGGGGTGGTGGTAGGTGGTGGTAGTGGTAGGCATCCAGCCCCCCCTGAGTAGGGGTGGTGGTAGTGACAGGCATCCAGCCCCCCCTGAGTAGGGGTGGTGGTAGTGACAGGCATCCAGACCCCCCTGAGTGGGGTGGTGGTAGTGGCAGGCATCCAGGCCCCCCTGAGTAGGGGTGGTGGAAGTGGCAGGCATCCAGCCCCCCCTGAGTAGGGGTGGTGGTAGTGACAGGCATCCATCCCCTAAGGGTGGGGATGGTAGTAGTGACAGGCATCCAGGCCCCCATGAGTAGGGGTGGTGGTAGTGGCAGGCATCCAGCCCCCCTGAGTAGGGGTGGTGGTAGTGACAGGCATCCAGGCCCCCTGTGTAGGGGTGGTGGTAGTGGTAGGCATCCAGGCCCCCTGAGTAGGGGTGGTGGTAGTGGTAGGCATCCATCCCCCTAAGGGTGGGGATGGTAGTAGTGACAGGCATCCAGCCCCCTATGAGTGGGGATGGTAGTAGTGATGGGCATCCAGCCCCCTATGAGTGGGGGGTACTGTTAGTGATGGGCATCCAGCCCCCTATGAGTAGGGGTACTGTTAGTGATGGGCATCCAGCCCCTATGAGTAGGGGGTACTGGTAGTGGTAGGCATCCATCCCCTAAGGGTGGGGATGGTAGTAGTGACAGGCATCCAGCCCCCCTGAGTGGGGTGGTGGTAGTGGCAGGCATCCAGCCCCCTGAGTAGGGGTGGTGGTAGTGGCAGGCATCCAGCCCCCTAAGGGTGGGGATGGTAGTAGTGACAGGCATCCAGGACCCCATGAGTAGGGGTGGTGGTAGTGTCAGGCATCCAGCCCCCCTGAGTAGGGGTGGTGGTAGTGACAGGCATCCAGGCCCCCCTGAGTAGGGGTGGTGGTAGTGACAGGCATCCAGGCCCCCTGAGTAGGGGTGGTGGTAGTGGTAGGCATCCAGCCCCCCGAGTAGGGGTGGTGGTAGGATGGTGTTGGTGGTAGGCATCCATCCCCTATGGGTGTGTATGGCATTGGTGATGGCCATCCCACCCCTATGGTTCTGCTGTTGCTAGTGTACGTCATTTGTGCATCCCTATGTGTGTGTGACATATTTCGGGTACGTGTCGTTTGTTTGTGTTGTTGGTGTTTGACTTACCGTCTCGCGCCGTACGCGCTCGCGTGCCGGTCCCGGTAATAGATGTAGAGTATAGGTAGGACCTGCGCAATGGGATTCATGCTTGGATCGTCGCGCTCGGGTTTCTCGTGTCTTCGACTCGTACTCGTAGCAGGCTTGTTCGCCTCGTAGCCGTGGATCGCCTTGTGGCGCGAAACGGAGCTTATGTACGGCTCGCCCGGATGCTCAAACGTCCCGGACGTAGCGACGGGTTCGGGCGCTGCACGGAGTGCGCATCGTACTCGTCCGGCCGGAAGGTGCTGTGTATTTGCTTCCGCATCGACCTCGACTCGGCGCTTACGGATCCGGCTCGGGCGGGGAACAGGAGCTGGATTGCGAGTACGGCTCGCCGGAATCTGGGTTGTTATACGCATCGTACTTAATCGTCCGGACGAGTGTTCGAATCGGTCGGGAAACACGCACTCGGCTGGTTTTTTTTCCGGACGAATACTGTTAGGTGCGCTTCCGGCCGAGATCGGAATCGACCCCTTAGTCTCTACACCCTTTAAACCAGCCACTCAAGGCACAAGCGTCGCCTCGGGGGCTCACAATCTAAGCTAGGCAGGACATTGGCCTTACCATACAAGTATTACAAACGGAGAGCAATGACATTCTTGCTGTCCGCCTCGGGTGCAGCACATATGGCGATATTGATATTTATAACATCTATACTAGAGGGCTTATCTGGGGACGTAGGTCAGAAACAATCTCTGGCTTGGATGAGCTTTTACATAACACCTCCTGGGCTGCCTCTGTAGTTTTAGGGGGGGCTTTAATACAACCTTCGAGCCCCTTGACAATGGCGAATCTGATCTAGCGGGGGAGGAAGACGAGCAGTGGGGTATTCCTCGTTTGGAAATACCCCCAATTAAAAGATGGACAGAGGCAGCCTTACAGATGAAGGCTCTAAGTCTAGAACATGGCCTAAAGGCGGTTAATGGAAGAACAAGATCTGACAAGCAAGGGGTTCACACGTTTAGCAATGGCCACCACTCAAGCCGTATTGATTATTTGTTAATCAGTTTACAAATTTGGCACACCTTACAAGATATGGTCGTGATGGACAGAATTGAGAGCGACCATAATCCATTATGCACCACGCTCACATTTAAGGACCTACTAGAGCAATCACAAATCCCCAACTCACCTCCCACTGGTGAACTGGTATTAACCAACGACATGCGACACCTCAAATGGCCAATGGTAATTGAACGACCAGAAATATTATCAGCCATTAATTCCGATCTTGAACACACTTTAACTGAGATGGTGTCTTCTCATTGTGAATCCTGCTCACCAAAGGAAATAACACTATTGCACACTACCTTATTTGAAAGAATACGCTTACATTTCCTAAATCCCCGCAGGCCCAAGGCGAAGGGTAGCCAACAACAGCCACAATGCTATAACAAGGATTGCAAACAAGCGTGCAGAGCCTTGGGGGGGGGCAATAAGAATAGGAGACCAGTCTAGAGTCCAACACACAAGGAAGCTCTATAAGAAGGTGATTTTGGCAGCAAAAAAGACCTGGGATGAGAAAAGATGGTAGGATTTAAAAGAAGCATGTAGCAAGAGAAATATGCAACGCTTTTGGAGCTTGGTAAAATGGGGCGCGGGCGGAGTAGTGCAATCACCTCAAAACCACGTGGATCCTGATTTGTGGGTAAAGTTTTTCTCAGAGCAATACGCAGATAACGATAATAAGGACCGTGATCCTTTTTGGGCTCTCTCCTATTCACCAGCTGCAGTTTTCAATTTAGCTGATGTAAGTATTGCACTGAGCACAATTACTAGTGGGAGAGCTCCAGGTATTGACAACGTGCCCGCTGATATTTTCCTGCAGGATAAAACCAAATGAAGCCAGTATATAATGCTCCTAGCGAATGCAATCGCCCATGGTGCCCCGATTCCGGACACATGGCGGGGGGCGGTGATCATCCCGATATATAAAAAAGGGGATAAATCCATACCAGGGAATTATAGGCCGATAAGCCTTATAGACTCAATCCAGAAAGTTGTAGCACGACTTGTTTTAGCAAAAATTCAAACCTGGATTGATGATAATGATATTCTGAGTCCACTCCAGGTTGGCTTCCGGGCTCACCTAAGTACAATAGACGAGGTTTTCCGTATTTTACAAATTTATTGGCGGACAGTGACTCTCGGAAAAGGCAGAATTTATGCTGCCTTTGTTGACCTTAAGTCCGCCTTTGATTTAGTTTCACGTCCTAAGTTTTGGAGGGTACTCCAAGAGCTTGGGATGCCCCCTGACCTACTCTCCCTAATGGTTCGTCTCCACAAAAACAATTATGCCCAAATCCGATGGGGGGCACAGGGAAACAAGACCGATCCGTTCCCAGTGGAGAAGGGAGTACGCCAGGGCTGCGTCCCAGCTCCCACATTATTTTCACTTTTTATAAATGGAATAGTTAATTTCTTAGTTTCTTTCCCCACAGATGCCCCAGTTATAGCAGGCAAAAAAATCCTGATATTAATGTTTGCGGATGACCCGCTTATATTATCTAAAACACTGAGTGGGCTAAAGCGTGCGCTGCAGCGTTTTGAAGAATTCTGCTCATTGCATGGTCTAAAAATTAATACCGCAAAAACACAGTTCATGACCTTTAACCAACAAAGGTCATTTAAGGGTGGCATGGTTATGGATGGACTACCCTCGGAGCAGGTAGATGCATTCACTTATCAAGGCATCACCCTGCATAAAGGTCTTAGTTGGAGGCCGCATATTGATACCATGGCTCTAAAACACCGGCAATTAGCCGGTGTTATGATTAAGGAATTTAAAACATCATTGACTAAGCCTCTTACCCCGGTGCTGCAGATCTACAGCTCCAATATATTGAGCTCAGTCCTGTATGGTGCCGAGCTATGGGGTTTTGAGAAATTGTTTCCATTAGCTGCATCAGAGAACAGGTTTTTCCGAGGGATCACAAGCCTACCTCAAAGTACACCCATGCTTCCCCTGCGTTATGATCTAGGCAGAAAAGCAATAGCAGACCTAGCAAGACTACGCCCTATCCTTTATTGGTGCAGAATCCGGAGTACGCCAGAACTGGCCATTTTCACAGAAGGTCTTAAAGATGTAATGGAGGCCGACTGCTTCCATAAAATTAGCTGGCTGCGTGACATTAGAAGCTCCCTAACCTGTATGGGAATGTCATCATTGTGGGAAGCCCCTAAATGCACCCAGTTCCCATCAAAAGATCTAATTAAGCAAAGGTATTGGGAATTGATTGTACAAGAAGCTAACAGAAAAAGTGATGCCACAACACTGACAGGAAAGTTTTTGCAAATAAAACCGAGCCCGGCTGCAGAGAATTATTGGGATGTAATCTCCAAGTCGTTAGATCGCAAACTGTACTTTCAGTTTAGAGCAGGTTGCTTACCCCTGAAGTCTTTTATTGTTAAATGGTTTGCCACTGTTGATGACAAATGTCCAAACTGCATTGAATTGGAAGAAACTTATGCACATGTGCTGTTTGTATGCCCTGCGTATGTCGCACCTCGCAAAGTTTGGCTGGCGCCGACTTGCAGGAATATGGGCACCTACTCGTCGAGCGTAGCTATGAGAATTTTATGTACTGATCCATCTGTATCTTATGCAGTATCAATGGCAAATTTTTTAAGATGGATGTGGATTATAAGATCTAAATTGATTTCTGCAAAGAATTGAAGAAAGGCCTTTGCCACTAATGATAATGAATTATGTTTTAGTCCTGCCGGGACCTTTTAAAGTGTTAATTATTTATTTGTCTTAACTTACAATATTACCGTGTGTATGTTTTAAACTTTGTTCTAAATCTATTCTCTATTTTTATATATGCTTTTTGTATTGATTTTATCCATTAATTCCTCTTTATAGTCAATGTTTAAACTGTGAAATTTGTTTTTTTATGTTCTCAGCTTTTATGACATTTATTGTCGAATAAAGCCTACTTTGACTAGTAAATGCATTGTCCATTGGAATAATGAATGATGTCTTAATGTTATGAAATCCCCACAAACCAGCAGAAGACTTCCGCTTGGGAATGGTTATGATTTCTTAGGTTTTCTGATCCAACAATTGACTCTTTTAAAGACAGTTATGATGGGGAAGTCATGAATGTTTACAGACCTTGACAATCTTAACAGCACCCTCATTCCGTTAACTATCTAAGCTCAAAAAATCTGTATATCGCAGTCGCCACAAAAACATTTCGTGACTGTTGCCCACGTAAAGACACTGCAGGAAAATGTTTAAAAGCTGAAATTCTGTCTGACTGAAACATCCAACCACAGCATAAGTAATGCCCATCGTGAGTACCGTACAAGGAGAAGTAATGGTCATCAGGAATAATATATTATGGTTAAAAAAAACTGCCAAGTTATATTGTGTTGGGAACATGCTCCCAAGGCCCATAAATTACAGGGCCACATTGTAGGGCCATGGCAATACTGTATGGGAGAATACACTTCTGAATCATCGAGTCTTATTTAGAGTTTGGTTGAGCGGGATCTGGGCTCGAGTCTGCTGGGGTGGCATTGTTCCTACTCCCAGTGTGAGAGGTCGTCAAATGATGAAGCATGCCTTGATACATTAAGGGTGAGACGACCTCTCAAATGTCTTTTGATGACCCTCTCTTCCTAGGTTCAAACTGAGAAACATCAGTGGTGACCATATAATCTTCGAGAACTTTTTTTGTGTTGTTTTGCAGCACTTCCCTTATTAAATAAATATATGCAAAGTGCATAAAATTTGGGCATGTAAGTAAACCAGTTTGTGATAAGCAGGTACAATGCTGTGACATTTAATTTATGCTGTGTGCACAGTGCACCTCTTTGCCTGCACTTTAATTATATAGTGACCTAAAAGCAGCCCTGGTACCATCTTTAATTGGCTTCTTCTAATTTACTTTGCATGTCTGAAGACTATCTTTTTCAGTATGCCTGTAGAGTTCATCCACCTGTCTGCCTGCTGTAGAACCACCTGACCTGTGGCTAAAAGGAGTCACCGACAAAAGCTTTGATGGGTTCAAGAATCTTCAACATTTTAAATGTTTGTACCAAATTCTTGTGTCCCAATTGATTGGTGATTTGATCACAGGGCTGGATTTGTATGTTTGAACACTCTACTTGTACATACAAGCAAGCATTGGCAAAACCAATAGGTCTTGCCTATGCGAGAGCTATTGGCTTTCACAATGTGTTTTTGCCAGGTTGTACCCCAGTGTTGTTGCTGTTCTGCATGGTTAAAGGTTTGTGGGGTGGGTGGGTTTTGGAGTGGGGTAGATTGGGTTAGACTGTCATGGGGTAGATTGGAATGGGGCAGATTGAAGTGGGGTAGATTAGGGTAGAGTGGAGTGGGGTAGATTGAAGTAGAGTGGAGTGGGATAAATTGTGTTAGAGTGGGGTATAGTGGGTAGATTGGAGTGGGTTAGAGTGGGGTAAATTGGAGTGAGGAAGTTTGTAGTGGAGTGGTGTGGGATGGATTGGAGTGGGGTAGACTGGGGTAGATTGGAGTGGGGCAAATTGAAGTTGAATAGGGTAGATTGGGTTAGAATGGGGCAGACTGGAGTAGATTGGAGTGGAGAGGGGTAGATTAGATTGGAGTAGATTGGGGTGGAGTGAGGCAGATTGGGGAAGATTGGAGTAGAGTGGGATAGACTGGGGTAGATTTGTATGGATTGGATTGGAGTGGGGTAGATTGGAAAGGGGTAGATTTGGATAGTTTGGAGTGGAGTGGGGTAGATTGGTGTGCAGAGTGGACTGAGGTAGATTGGAGCGGTAATGAGTGGGCGAGATGGGGCTGGAGTGGAGTGGGTAGATTGGAGTGGAGTGGGTAGATTAGGGTAGATTGGGATAGAGTGGGGTTTTTATTGGGGTAAAGTGGGGTAGATTGGGGTGGAGTATGGTAGAGTGGGGAGGAGTAAATGGGGTACACTGGAGTGGAGTGGGGTAGGTTGGAGTGGAATAAGGTAAATTGGAGTGGGGTCGATTGGAATGGAGTGGAGTGGGGTAGATTGAGTTGGATAGAGTGAGGTGGAGTAGGATAGACTGGGGTAGATTGAAGTGGAGGGGTTGATTAGAGTGGAGTGGTGTGGACTGGGATATGTTGGAGCGGACTAGAGATGGGAAGATTGGGGTTGATTAGGGTAGATCAGAGTGGAGTGGGGATTGGGGAAGATTGGAGTGGAGTGGGGTAGATTGGAGAGGAGTAGGCAGATTGGAATGGAGTGGGTTAGACTGGAGTGGAAAGGGGTAGACTGGGGTAGAGTTGAACAGATTGGGGTATATTGGAGTGAGATGGATTGTGGTACAATTGAGTGAGATAGATTGGAATGGAGTGGAGAGGGATAGAGTGGAGTAGGTTAGAGTGGAGTGGAGAGTGGAGTGGGGTAGATTGGAGTGGGGTAGACGGGGTACACTGGAGAGGATTGGGATAGATTGAAGTGGGGTAAATTGCGGAATATTGGGGTGGAGTGAGGTAGATTGGAGTGAGGTGGGATAGATTAGGGTAGATTGGAGTGGATTTGATTAGAGTGGAGTGGAGTAGATTGGGGTAGATTGGAGTGCAGAGGAATGAGGTAGGTTAGTGGGGTAGATTGGATTGGGGTAGATTGGAGTGGGGTAGATTGGGGTGGAGTGGGGTGGATTAGAGTAGACTGGAGAGGGGTGGGTTAGACTGGAGTGGAGAGGGGTTGATTGGAGTGGAGTAGACTGGGGAAGATTTGAGTGGAGTGGGACAGATTAGGGTGGATTGGAGTGTAGTGGAGTGGTGTAGAATAGGGTAGATTGGAGCGGAATGGGAAAGGCTGGAGTGGAGTGGGGTAGATTAGTGTAGATTGGAGTGGAGTAATAACAGATTTGGGTGGAGTAGGGTAGACTGGAGTGGGGTAGATTGAAGTGGAGTGGAGAACATTGTGGTAGATTGGAGTGGAGTGGAGTGGAGTGGGGTAGATTTTAGTGGAATATGGTAGACTGAGGTGACCTGAGGTAGATTGGGGTAGATTGGAGTGGAGTTGGGTATATTGAGGTAGGCTGAGGTAGATTGGATTGGGGAAATGGGGTTAAGTGCAGTAGAGTGGGGCAGATTGGAGTGGACTTGTTTGGAGATTGGAGTGGAGATTGGAGTGGATTGGGGTAGATTAGAATGGAGTGAGAAAGATTGGAGTAGATTATAGTGGATTGGAGTGTGGTAGATTGGAGTGGGGTAGATTGGAGTGGAGTGTGGTAGTGTGGAGTGGGTAGTTTGGGGTAGATTGGAGTGCAGTGGGGTAGAATGGAGTGGAGTGGGGTTGATTGGGGTAGAGTGGAGTCGAGTGGGGTAGATTGGAGTTGGGTGGATGGGGAACGCAGTATGGTGGAGTGAAGTGGGGAAGACCGGAGTGGAGTGCAATAGATTGGGGTAGATTGGAGTGGGGTAGACTGGGGTAGATTTGAGTGGAGTGGTGTAGATTGTGGTAGACTGGAGTGGGGTAGATTGGAGTGGGGTAGATTGTGGTAGACTGGAGTGGGGTAGATTGAGGTACATTGGAGTGGAGTAGAGTGAGCTAGATTGGAGTGGAGTGGGGTAGATTATAGTGGAGTGGGGTAGTTTAGAATGGAGTGAGGCAGGTAGATTTGGGCAGATTATAGTGGAGTGGGGCAGATTGGGGTGGAGTGGGGTAGATTTCAGTGGGGTAGATTGGAGTGGAGTGGGTGGATTGGTGGGGTAGATTGGATTGGATTGGTGTACATTGCAGTGGGGTGGATTGGGGTGGAGTGGGGTAGAATGGAGTGGAGTGGGGAAGATTGGGGTGACTGGAGTGGAGGGGGTAGATTGTAGTGCAGTAAGGTATAGTAGGTAGATTGGAGTGGGGTGAGGGTGGATTGGTGGGTAGATTGGATTGGGATACATTGTTGTACGGTAGATTGGGGTGGAGTGGGATAGAATGGAATGGAGTGGAGTGGGGTAGATTGTAGTGGACTGAGGAATATTGTGGTAAATTGGAATGAAGGGGTAGATTGAGGTGGGGTGGATTGGAGTAGACATGTAGTGCAGTAATGCTGCAGATGTGTGGCAAAAAGGGAACTGATTTTTTTTTTTTATAGTTCCCACCTACAGTTGTCACTGTGAACGTGTCGCTAATAGATTGATGGTTCATTTGGAATGTTTTCCACCTAAAATGAAAAAGAGTTCCAATACTAGAACAAACCACAAGTAAGCATCAACAAGCAAGTGAAATATTGAAAAAGCAACAAATAAAAAGATCTCACCAAATAGGTAGAACAAAGCACGGACTAGCTGTCGACCTTTCATCCATTGTAGTCATAAGGCTAAACTAAGATGACAAGCCCACATCAGCTGGCTGGGGGAGAGCAGGCTGGTGAAAATTAAGGCCATTACTGCAAATCTGGTGAAACATCTGTGTGCTGTACCTATAAACACTGGTGTTCTATCATAATTTGGAGGGCAAAACATTGTCATGCAAAAAAAACCATCTCTAGAGTATCAACTAACACTATGTCACCAAAGTATAGATTGACTGTGTTTAACTCCGCTGTTGTATGTCACATTCACGTAGGCAGCAAAATCGTCCGTATTATAAATATTGCTTATGAAAATAGGGTGATATTTATATAAACAATACTTGGCACACAATATTTATGTCAGAAGATATTCTGACTATGATATTCTTGTGCCATACATCTTTTTCTTTGATGATACCTATATAGATCTGGAGTTTTATCTGCAGTTAAGCATAGTACATCTAGATGGCTGTGGCCAAGCGCGCCATAAGAATCCGAGGTTCTTTAATGCACTATTGACAAAAAAAAGTTACCTGCTAAGACCAGCATGGGACTCCAGAGCGAGATTGTGATCACAGTCAAAGACAGAAGATATTCTATACCGAGGCAGAATAGAGGTGGAGAAAGAGGGGCATTACCCCTTCCACTCCATTGCATCCTTGCCTCAGCTGATTCGGATCCCACTGAGAAGAGAGAGAGGATTTGCTGTGAGGAGGACACTTCTAGAAGACTTGGAGATGTGTGGCCTTCGAAGGTACCAAGAGTGCGTGAAATGAGAGGGGACAAGCAATCCTAGACCTCCGAAACTGCATGTACATCCAGGAGCACAGCATGATGCAATCTCACAAGCATGTAGCGTAAAAAATCAGAAACACACTTAAAGAAGTGCTGAATAGATGAAATGTTTGGACAACAGGGAAAGTACTTGGTCCACATCGCCTCCTTGAGAAACAATGCAATGTGATACACCCTTAGAGAAGATGAGCATTCACTGTATTGGCCGAGCAGTGCCTCATGTCTGCCAAAATGTGAATATCCTGTCTGCAGTAAGACGTCAGACACCAATCACAGATCCACACGTAGTAGGAAATATATAAATAAATATTTATTAGTTGACAGAAGGGCAAAGGGAGGCCATTTCACAGCAATGTAGACTCGCAGCCGATGGCAAAAAAGATAGTGAATTTTGGAAATATTGATCTACGATCTCTGAAGGTTTCTTCTAACTTTTTGAAACTTTGCTATGGGCACTGGTATGGGGCACAGAGACCCCCCATATAGCCCTCAATACACTATGTTGATCGACCTGTGATGGAGGCATAGTCCTACCTAAAATCAGGTGCTAGTATTGGGCAGGGCACTTAGCAGTAGTAAGTGAATGGGCATACTCCATTTTAGATGAACCATCGGTGAGGTTGGACTGCCTGGCTATGGGCCTGAGTTACATGCACCATATATAGGGAGGGAAATCACGAGGCAACCTCGCCCATGCAATGTGACCACACATGATGTCAGTAGAGAAGTATGGTATGCAGGGATCCAGAATATCAGACAAGTGATTGTATACTGGGGAGTATATTTACTCAAATGTCTTGCAACGCAGCTCAAAAACCAAACTTGCTGTGCTGTGTTGTGTGACAGGAAGAGAGCAGGAAAGCACCATATCTACAGAGATATTGCACTGTTGTGCTCGTTTCCCAGTGCTGGTGCAACATCAGGCTGCTAGAGCCACCACATACCTTTGCACCATAGCGCAAAGGTGTCTGCGTCATATCCAGAATAGGTTTTGTACTGGAAGGTAGCCTTCCAGTTAGTGGCTGCCGCTGCACAACAAAGGTGGAGAGGGTGAAAAGGGGGGAGGTCGGGTGTGGGGGGGATTGAGGGTAAAAATAAAATATTTTTAAAACTTACCACTCGCTGTCCCGACGCTGGCGGCCGCCTTGGTGCTGAAAGGTCCGTTGTGTAAAGCATAATAACGATCTGTAACCAGTAGTAATAGACCCACTGTGTCAATCCACCCTTAACAACGGTCCGAAGTTTTAATCACGGCGACAGCATATAATCTTAGAATGTCCCATTATTTTAGGGAAGGTGTAAGAAGAACATCCCTCTGGACTCTGGCCTAGCTGGCTGAAAGGAGCATGAAAGGTAGCCCTGTCTGTAGTATACACAATATCGACCAATCCAAGTAAGGTGACAGAGATCCCAACAGCTGGGCCATTTACTACTGCAATAAGTGGCTTAGGGAAATCGATGAAACTACTCACAAATCTCTCCAACAAAACCGTACCATCTCGTGCACTTTTTTCTTCATTTATTTATAGCTAGCTGCTATAATGGCTACAACTCTCCTGGCAGCGGGACTCTGTGCCTGTCATTCGCACGTTCAAACAGGAAATGGCGATTACTATTGCAGCCGAAATGACCTAAATAATTTTGCCAATGCGTCTCTGGATAATGAAGAAAAAAGTGCAAGAGATGGTTGATGTTGATGAATCCAGCTGCATTGTTGATGAGGATGCGTCAAGCTGCATTGTTGACGAAACACATATCACGTGGATTGTGGCATATGGATTACTGGCTATATTAAGAACTTGGATTGAACTTTGATACTGAACTGGTGTCTATGAATTAAAAGTGGACTAAACACCTGCAATTTGTGAGATTATTATTGACAATCTATTACTCTATGTGTGCTCGGAAAGGATTTTGTGCTCTTGTAAATAAGCCCCTATCTGTTTTCTGCAGGGCAATATTTTTTCACTCGATATTGCGACACACAACCTGCAATTTCTGGGGCTGGAGGCAAGGAAACAAATAAACACAATGGTCAGGCTTGAGCTGGGTACTTCAAACTCATAGTAAGGCCAATTTTTATTGTAAATTACAATGTATCTGTTGAGTCAACATAGCTCACCTTGCGTCACCAGGAAACATGGCAGAGGTCTCCACACCACTGGCACACAATTACCCACAGCTCTGGCCAAAAATGCAATAACATTAGAATCATCGTCTCTTCCTCTTGTTCTCTGCACACCTGTCACAAAAAAACTGAAACTCAATCTCCTGAGCTGAAGTTATAGCTTCCGATCATGTCTTCAGGAAGAAGCTCACTGTCTAATCCACAGCGAGAAAACCTTCAAAAGCATTTTTTGTCTTACAAATTGCTGGCGCTTTTCTCGCTTTGATTACTGCTCGTCTTTTCTTTGGCAGAGACACTTAACGTCAGGGCCGGGTGCCAGGCAGCCGCGCGCTGCATGCACTTCAGGCGGCCTGCTTTCTTGCCACTTGTTAAACACTTTGTACCCAGGGCACCTTCAGAGAGTGGGCGGAAGATTACAGTGTCCAGCGTGTCAGGCATCGGGTGATAACAGCCGGCGGAGTGATAAACCGTGGTACCGCCGGGTTACAAATGTGAGCCAAGCGCTCACACTCCGTCCCTGTGATTTACGTGATGTCTCCCTCTGGACATAGTGCTGCCGGCTAGACAGATGTTCATGTTAACATCCGGCCACCAGTATCAGAGCTCCAGAGGAAAACAGAAAGCCGCGCTGATCAAGAATTGAAGGCATCATAATCTGTCCACAAGCAGGTGCGTTCGTAAGGCCGGGCCCTCAGCCTCGGCAAATTATTTGCAAAACAAAGTACGTCGCACTCAGGAATCAAAGAACAGTTGTTTATTTCATATGCAGAGCCAGTCTGCCTCCACCGACGCGTTTCAGCCTAACGGCCTTGCTCACGGTGGAGGCAGACTGGCTCTGCATACGAAATAAACAACTGTTCTTTAATTCCTGAGTGCGACGTACTTTGTTTTGCGCATAAAATCACAGATATGTAACCCACTTGGAGTGGTACATTTCTGTGCTGGAAACCTGGAGCCGGTGAGAGAAATTGTCTACAATCTGGTCTAGTACAGTTCTTAGACATACCTGGAATAGCCTGACACAGGCTAGATATGCCCCCTGAAGTCCGGCTAATGTTAATGAGATAAAAGATGCAACAGATTCAATTACTTTGCCTCTGGACTTGCTTCTCTAATAAGGAGCGGGCGTAGAGGATAAGTGTTTCCTCATTTGCATGCCTCCTTGGCATCGCACCAGTTCTACGTGTGCGCCGGTGTGATCTGTAGTACCCAAGGGGCCCCGTGGCCACAAGGGGCAGTGACTCATGGGTACTGGGACAGGCAGGCCAAAACATAAGTACAGTAACAAACAGGTTAAGATTTACTAAATTTAAAATGAATGCTTGCAACATGCAAGTCAGGGCCAAGAGATGCAAAGCAGCCCAAGCAGGAGTGTCTAAGAACTGTAAAATGCAATTTTGTGAGGGGGCATGGGGAGGGGGGGAGTTGCATTGCTAAATGGCTTTGTTTTACTTACCACTAACCACCAGACAATTAGTGCAAAATGAGAATGATAGGGCTGGGGCAGCATACAAACCCCTATGCAAAGTCCAATCAAATAAATTAACATGAATTGGCTTTCCGTGGACTGTTAGACCTGGCATCCTTGGCGTGGGTCTCCCTTCCATTTTTTCGTAATGCCTCCACTGTTGCCGATATGTTTTTGCTGGACTAGATGCTCATGGGCACTTTGCCGCTGCTAATCAGTGCCAAAGTGCAAGTGCTCCCTATCGGTAATTGATATATGTATTAGTGACTCCATGATTGGATGATTGGTTTACTTGTCAGTCCCTAGTACAGTGCACTCAGTGTGCCCAGGGCTTGTAAATCCAATGCCGCTGGTGGGCTTGCAGCACTGGTTGTGCCACCCACAGAAGCGGCTGGTAAAATGTGTCTCAGGCCTGCCATCGCAGAGCCTGTGTGCAGCCTAGGGCTGCCATGTCGACTTGGTGAGTACACCCACTTACCAGTCCCTAAAACCTTCCCTTTACTGCATGTTGGTCACCCCTAAAGTAGGCCCTAGGGCAGGGTGCATTGTAAGTATAAGGTAGGACATGCCCTGGTGTGTGTGGCATGTCCTAATAGTGAATTACAGCCATTTTCGTTTTTCACTATTGCAAGGCTACCTGCTCCCCATAGGCCAGAATGGGCAGACTGACTATTACACCTTATAGTCAGAACTGACCCAGGGAACATGGTAGAAAAACGAATTTAGTATGCCTGAACTCAGGATGATAAAATACATCTTTTAGTGAAGTTGGTTTTAACATTCTGTGTTCGAAAATACCACTTTTAGAAAGTGGGTATTTTCTTGCCTAACTATCCAAGCCTGCCTCTGCTAGGTTGTGTATTCCTTGTCTGGAGATTGAGTGACAGGGGCTGGGGGTGGCTACCGGAGACAGGGTGAGTCAGCGCAGGGCTGAATAGAAAGATCCGCAGCCAGAGTGGAGGGAGGAGTTGCACCTGGGTCTGAATAGGGCTGTGCCTGCCTTCCACAATGCTGGCTCCACCTCCTGCCGGGCGGCTGAGCACTCTGCCCCACATTCTGAAAGGAAAGAAGGAGTCAGAAAAACAAAGTGCTCCAGGACTGACCAGAACTGGTTTTGGACTAGGCAGAGGCCTCTCTGCCTCCAGAGAACAAAGAGAATCAGGGTATAAGAGGGGCACCCAGACCCCAGGAAAATTAGATCACTTTTGGGAACAAGAAGAAACCTTTACTGAGGAGCGGAACCAAGAAGAAACTGAGGAGAAACTATCCCTAAGCCTGAAGTGCTGCTTGGGGGATTGGCCTGCAGTGGTTTGCCTGACTGCCAAAGAGAGGAGAAAGGAACTTTTGCTTTGCTGTGACTTTCATCAACTTGTGAAGGATCTCCAAGGGCTTGGAAGAGAGCTTGCCCCCTGACCGAAGTCCCAGGACCATTGGACTTCACCCCCTTTGTGAATTGCTGCTGGAAACTCTGTTTCAGTGGCTACAGAGGTAGGGAGCTGTGACCGACTCTCACGACCGACTCGGTGTCCTGCAAGCACCGCATCGAAGCACCGTCTCGCCCTGCAACGCACGGCCCTGGTCTCACCGACTCCGTCAACGAGCCGCTGCCTGCACCGCATCGAGGGACAACGCGTCCTGCAACGCTTCGCTACGCCGAATCGAACTGGTCCGACCGACACGGTCACTGCTGCTGAGTTCGAGTCCTGTGACCGCACCGGAGTTGGGCACCGCTCGCACGCTTTGCGACGCACCGCCCGACTCGCACTGCTGTCCGGACTGATCGACGCCAGCTCCTGAATCCGGCTCCGTCGCCGCACCGCAACCTGCCAGCACCGCATCGAAGCACCGTCTCGCCCTGCAACGCACGGCCCTGGTCTCACCGACTCCGTCTCGACGACGTCAACGAGCCGCTGCCTGCACCGCATCGAGGGACAACGCGTCCTGCAACGCTTCCATTTTTGCATCGCGACCGCGACGAACAGCCATCCGGCTCGCACGCCCGTGCCTGCCGCTTCAAGTAAAAGGTACTGTGACCGAGTCTGTCTACGCTGTGTTGGCCCGTCTCGACGCGGTCAGCTGGATTTGTTAGACTCTGTTTGTTCTCGACTCCGCCGTAGCCGGAGGAGGCTACCGACTCGCACAGAACCTTGAATTAAGCCTTTTTGATCAGAACTAAGTATTCTTAACAGTAGTGTGGATTATTTTTGTCGTTTATGGTCTTGTGATAAATCTATATAAAGTATACCTATTTTTATAAATATATAACCTGTGTGGTGTCCATTTGTAGTGTTGTCACTTGATTACTGTATGTGTTCACAAATGCTTTACACACTGCCTCTGAACTAAGCCTGTCTGCTCGTGCCAAGCTACCAAGAGGGTGAGCAGGGGTTATTTCGGGAGTGTACCTACTTTCCCTGACTAGACGCAAGGGTCCCTATTTGGACAAAGGTACATACCTCTGCCAACTAGAGACCCCCAAATCTAACATTGGTGGTCAGCGGTGAGGATTCTGGACTTGCATTTGTGACTCATGTACAGTGATTGGTGAACACTACTTAGTGAGTGCAGACCAAAACGCAACCACATACTTTAATAGCAGTTTTTCTGGGATTTCCTATTTTTGCAAATGCCAAGTTCAGTCACTATGGAGAAACCAGCATCAGTAGCCTCTGTTGAATGTGATTGGGAAGAAGAGAGGCTAGAATGCTACACCCTTAAGCAGCTCAAGCAATTCTGCAAAAAGTTTAAAGTGTCCATGACCGGGATCTCCAGGAAGGAGGACCTCCAAAAGGCGCTGAGGGCCTGGGTCGAATCAAGGAGTGCCCCTGTGGAGGGGGCTGAGAATGCAGAAGGGCAGCTGGAGGGGCTATTGGGTCTAGGGGCTAGAAGACCACCTTCCCCAGTAGGTAGCAGTGTTTCTGCCAGAGGACTGTCTCCAGAGGAGTTGGAGGACAGGAAAGAGAGTAGGGTGCACGAAATGGAGCTGACCAAACTCAAGCTGAATAAGCAGTTAGAATTCGAAATGCAAACAAGGAAATTAGCCCTAGAGGAAAAGAAAATGCAGTTTGAACATGAGAAAGTTTTGAGGGAGTTGGAATTGAAGGCCAAGAGCTTAGAGATTACTCCCTCTGGTGGCAGTGTACCGCCTGTGCCTGTTGAAGCTAGGGTGTATATTCCCAAAGATGTGGTGAAGGAGTTTTTTAAAAATGACGACATAGGGCAGTGGTTCAAAGCCTATGAGGTAGCCATGTCTTCCCACCGGGTCCCTGAGAAGGATTGGGGAGCGGGGTTGTGGGGACGGTTCCTCAGTGAAGGGCGGGATACCTTGTTGGATTTGCCCTCTGAAGTCTATAATTCGTACAGCCACATGAAGGATGCCTTAATGACTAGATATGGTTTGACCCCTGAGCTTTATAGGCAAAGGTTCAGGAACTGTAGTAAGATTGAAAGCAGTACCTGGGTTGAATATGTGACCTTCTTTTGCAGAGCCTTGGATGGTTGGGTAAAGGGTAGCAAAGCGACTGATTTTCAGGCGCTCTTTGATTTGATTGCCTGGGAGCACTTGTCCGGTAATTGTTTTCCTGAGCTACGCCAGCACCTGATTGATAGTAAGCTGACTAACCCTAGGCAGCTTGCTGAGGAGGCGGACCGCTGGGTGAGTACCCGGGTCCACAAGGGTCACGTGGGAGACTCCGCCAAGGGTGGGCAGGGTCCCCAGCAGAAGAGTGGGGGGACAAGGGTAAACAGAAGGAGTTCCATAAAGGGCCCCAAAGTAGACCCCAAGGGAACCAAGGGAAAGGTTCCCAGCCTCCCCCTGAGAAGAAGCCAGTGGCCCTGACAGGCCCCCTGTTCACCAGGGACCACTGGTATGTTACAAGTGTGGCGCCCTGGCCACAAGGCAAACGATCCTCGTTGCCCTTTGCATGGAAAACCAGCACCCACCAGTGCAGTCCCCCGGCAGTTGGCTAGTGTAGCCCTGGGGGAGGAGTTGGGTGCCCAAGGTGGGGGGATCCCACAGTGTTTTCCCTTGTCTCATTAGGAGACTCTGAGATGGTCCCTAGGACCCCGCTGCCTGAGAACACTAAGAAATACAGGCAGTGGGTGACCATCAATGGCCATAGGGTGGAGGCTCTGAGAGACACAGGAGCCAGTGTGACAGCTGTCAAGTGTCACCTGGTGTCTAAAGAGCAGGTTATCCCTGATGCATTCTATCCGGTTGTTGCCGCTGACAACACAGAGAGTCACTGCAAGGTGGCTCAGGTTCCCTTTGAGTGGGGGGGTCTCGGGTACTCTTCAAGTAGCTGTGAGGCCAGCCATGCCTGTTGACTGTTTGTTAGGGAACGATTTGGAGAGCTCACCTTGGGCTAAGGTGGAGCGGAGTGCGCATTTAGAAATGTTGGGCTTGCCTGATTGGGCATGTGTGACCACCCGGTCAATGGCAGCTAAAGGTGTTCAAGAGGACCTGGAGCCTGAGAGGGAGGCCCAGGTGCCTGCCGGAGAGAGAGGAGGCAGGGGGCGCGGGAAACCGGCCCCCGAGGTTCCCACGGTCCAGGAGGAGGCAGACCCTGAGGGGGATGCCCTGGAGCCTACAGGGGAACAGGTAGCTGAACTGGGGGACCTACCTGAGCTGACCCATTGGCAGCAAGAAGGAGGACCCTCCAGGGAAGAGTTCTGCAAGGAGCAGAACACATGCCCTTCTCTCGTGGGTCTGAGGCAACAGGCCACAGACCAGGCAGCAGGTGATCAGTCTGGATCACATTGGGTTTACTGGGAGAATGGTCTCCTGTATTCAGAGCCTAAGGTTGCTGAGCCTGGGTCAGCCCGTGTGCTGGTGGTACCCCAGCGCTTCAGAGCCTTCCTACTGGGGTTGGCTCATGATGTACCGTTAGCGGGACATCTGGGGCAGGACAAGACCTTTGACAGGCTTGTTACCCATTTCTATTGGCCCCAGATGCGCAGGAGTGCCGCCACTCACTGCAGGACATGCCAGACTTGCCAGGCAAGTGGAAAGAGTGGGAGGAAGCACAAGGCTCCTCTCCAGCCATTCCCTGTGGTCAGCACCCCTTTGAACGGGTGGGTATTGACATTGTGGGGCCACTGGACCCCAAGACAGCCATGGGCAACAGGTTTATCCTGGTCTTGGTGGACCATGCCACCCGGTACCCTGAAGCCATCCCTCTGAGGACAGTGACGGCCCCCGTGGTGGGACGGGCACTGATGGGAATTTTCTCACGTGTGGGATTCCCTCAAGAGGTGGTGTCTGACCGAGGTACCAACTTCGTGTCCAAGTACATGAAGTCCCTGTGGCAGGAGTGCGGTGTAACTTACAAGTTCACCACTCCTTACCACCCTCAAGGAAATGGTCTGGTTGAGAGATTCAACCGGACCCTCAAGGGCATGATTATGGGTCTGGAAGAACCCATGAGGCGTAAATGGGACGTCCTCTTACCATGCCTGTTGTTTGCATACCGGGAGGTGCCACAGAAATCTCTAGGGTTCAGTCCCTTTGAGCTCCTCTATGGACACCCGGTGCGAGGACCTCTGAGTTTGGTCAAGGAAGGCTGGGAGCAATCTCCCAGGAAACCTCCCCAGGATGTATACAGTTACATGCTGGCCTTCAGGAACCAGACTAGGCGTTTCAGAGAGCTTGCTGAGGCAAATCTGGAAGCCAGCCAGGAGGAGATGAAGCGGTGGTACGACCAGAATGCCACTCTGGTAGAGCTTCAGCCTGGTCAGAAAGTGTGGGTCATGGCCCCTGTGGAGCCCTGTGCGCTCCAGGACAGGTGGACCGGCCCTTTTACGGTGGTGGAGCGCAAGAGTCCAGTTACCTATTTGGTGGACTTGCAGTCTCCCAGGAACCCCTTGCGGGTCCTGCATGTGAACCGCCTGAAGCCCCACTTGGAGAGGTCCCAAGTGGGCATGCTCTTAGCTACAGATGATGGAATGGAGGAGGAGACCGAGCCTCTTCCTGACCTCCTGTCAGCCCGAGAGCAAGATGGATCAGTGGAGGGAGTAAACCTCTCTACCTCCCTGACACCTGAGCAGCAGGGTGACTGTCGCCAACTGTTGGGACAGTTCCCTGACCTGTTCTCCCTGGTTCCCAGTGTCACTCATTGGTGCGTCCATGATGTGGACACTGGGGACAGTCTTCCTGTGAAGCACAAGGCTTACAGGGTGACTGACAGGGTCAGAGCCTGCATCAAGGAGGAGGTCTCCAAGATGTTTGCGCTAGGGGTGATTGAGTCCTCTAACAGCCCTTGGGCCAGCCCCGTGGTCTTGGTTCCAAAAGCTGCCGCGCCTGGTGCCACACCAGAACTCCGGTTCTGTGTGGACTACAGGGGACTCAATTCCGTCACCAGGACTGACGCCCACCCCATCCCCAGAGCTGATGAGCTCATAGATCGGTTAGGGGCTGCGCGGTACCTCAGCACGTTTGACTTAACGTCTGGGTACTGGCAGATCGCCTTGACTGATGGGGCAAAGAGAGGTCAGCATTCTCCACACCAGATGGGCACTACCAGTTCCGGGTGATGCCCTTTGGGATGAAGAATGCCCCTGCCACCTTTCAGAGGTTGGTCAACCAGGTGTTGGTTGGACTGGAGGATTTCAGTGCCGCCTACCTGGATGACATCGCAGTGTTCAGTGCCAGTTGGGAAGAACATCTGCGCCACCTCTGGGAAGTGTTGATGGCGCTGCGGAGAGCAGGCCTCACAATCAAGGCGAGTAAGTGCCAGATTGGGCAGGGTTCTGTGGTGTACTTGGGACACCAGGTTGGGAGCGGCCAGGTGGCGCCCTCCAACCGAAAATTGATACCATTCTGGCTTGGGAGCCCCCAAGACCCAGACAGAGGTGAGAGCCTTCCTAGGACTCACCGGGTATTACCGGAGATTCGTCAAGGGGTATGGCAGCATTGTTGCCCCCTTGACAGAGCTGACTTCCAAGAAGCAGCCCAGGAAAGTGATTTGGACTGACGCCTGTCAAAAAGCTTTTGACACCTTGAAGACTGCCATGTGCACGGCGCCTGTGCTCCAGGCACCCAACTTCTCCAATGAGTTCATTGTTCAGACCGACGCTTCAGAGCATGGTGTAGGGGCTGTTCTATCACAGATCAATGAGGAGGGCCTAGACCAACCTGTAGCCTTCATCAGTAGGAGGTTACTTCCCCGGGAACAGAGATGGAGTGCTATCGAGCGTGAGGCATTTGCTGTGGTCTGGGCACTGAAGAAGCTGAGACCATACCTGTTTGGGACTCACTTCCGGGTTCAGACAGACCACAGGCCCCTCAGATGGTTGATGCAGATGAGGGGTGAGAATCCAAAGCTGTTGAGGTGGTCCATTTCCCTACAGGGGATGGACTTTACGGTGGAACACCGCCCTGGTACAGAACACGCCAATGCTGATGGACTGTCCAGATTTTTCCGCCTTAGCGATGAGAACTCCCTAGGGGTAGGATAGTTCTCCCCACATTTCAGCTGGAGGGGACACGTGTTAGACCTGGCATCCTTGGCGTGGGTCTCCCTTCCATTTTTTCGTAATGCCTCCACTGTTGCCGATATGTTTTTGCTGGACTAGATGCTCATGGGCACTTTGCCGCTGCTAATCAGTGCCAAAGTGCAAGTGCTCCCTATCGGTAATTGATATATGTATTAGTGACTCCATGATTGGATGATTGGTTTACTTGTCAGTCCCTAGTACAGTGCACTCAGTGTGCCCAGGGCTTGTAAATCCAATGCCGCTGGTGGGCTTGCAGCACTGGTTGTGCCACCCACAGAAGCGGCTGGTAAAATGTGTCTCAGGCCTGCCATCGCAGAGCCTGTGTGCAGCCTAGGGCTGCCATGTCGACTTGGTGAGTACACCCACTTACCAGTCCCTAAAACCTTCCCTTTACTGCATGTTGGTCACCCCTAAAGTAGGCCCTAGGGCAGGGTGCATTGTAAGTATAAGGTAGGACATGCCCTGGTGTGTGTGGCATGTCCTAATAGTGAATTACAGCCATTTTCGTTTTTCACTATTGCAAGGCTACCTGCTCCCCATAGGCCAGAATGGGCAGACTGACTATTACACCTTATAGTCAGAACTGACCCAGGGAACATGGTAGAAAAACGAATTTAGTATGCCTGAACTCAGGATGATAAAATACATCTTTTAGTGAAGTTGGTTTTAACATTCTGTGTTCGAAAATACCACTTTTAGAAAGTGGGTATTTTCTTGCCTAACTATCCAAGCCTGCCTCTGCTAGGTTGTGTATTCCTTGTCTGGAGATTGAGTGACAGGGGCTGGGGGTGGCTACCGGAGACAGGGTGAGTCAGCGCAGGGCTGAATAGAAAGATCCGCAGCCAGAGTGGAGGGAGGAGTTGCACCTGGGTCTGAATAGGGCTGTGCCTGCCTTCCACAATGCTGGCTCCACCTCCTGCCGGGCGGCTGAGCACTCTGCCCCACATTCTGAAAGGAAAGAAGGAGTCAGAAAAACAAAGTGCTCCAGGACTGACCAGAACTGGTTTTGGACTAGGCAGAGGCCTCTCTGCCTCCAGAGAACAAAGAGAATCAGGGTATAAGAGGGGCACCCAGACCCCAGGAAAATTAGATCACTTTTGGGAACAAGAAGAAACCTTTACTGAGGAGCGGAACCAAGAAGAAACTGAGGAGAAACTATCCCTAAGCCTGAAGTGCTGCTTGGGGGATTGGCCTGCAGTGGTTTGCCTGACTGCCAAAGAGAGGAGAAAGGAACTTTTGCTTTGCTGTGACTTTCATCAACTTGTGAAGGATCTCCAAGGGCTTGGAAGAGAGCTTGCCCCCTGACCGAAGTCCCAGGACCATTGGACTTCACCCCCTTTGTGAATTGCTGCTGGAAACTCTGTTTCAGTGGCTACAGAGGTAGGGAGCTGTGACCGACTCTCACGACCGACTCGGTGTCCTGCAAGCACCGCATCGAAGCACCGTCTCGCCCTGCAACGCACGGCCCTGGTCTCACCGACTCCGTCAACGAGCCGCTGCCTGCACCGCATCGAGGGACAACGCGTCCTGCAACGCTTCGCTACGCCGAATCGAACTGGTCCGACCGACACGGTCACTGCTGCTGAGTTCGAGTCCTGTGACCGCACCGGAGTTGGGCACCGCTCGCACGCTTTGCGACGCACCGCCCGACTCGCACCGCTGTCCGGACTGATCGACGCCAGCTCCTGAATCCGGCTCCGTCGCCGCACCGCAACCTGCCAGCACCGCATCGAAGCACCGTCTCGCCCTGCAACGCACGGCCCTGGTCTCACCGACTCCGTCTCGACGACGTCAACGAGCCGCTGCCTGCACCGCATCGAGGGACAACGCGTCCTGCAACGCTTCCATTTTTGCATCGCGACCGCGACGAACAGCCATCCGGCTCGCACGCCCGTGCCTGCCGCTTCAAGTAAAAGGTACTGTGACCGAGTCTGTCTACGCTGTGTTGGCCCGTCTCGACGCGGTCAGCTGGATTTGTTAGACTCTGTTTGTTCTCGACTCCGCCGTAGCCGGAGGAGGCTACCGACTCGCACAGAACCTTGAATTAAGCCTTTTTGATCAGAACTAAGTATTCTTAACAGTAGTGTGGATTATTTTTGTCGTTTATGGTCTTGTGATAAATCTATATAAAGTATACCTATTTTTATAAATATATAACCTGTGTGGTGTCCATTTGTAGTGTTGTCACTTGATTACTGTATGTGTTCACAAATGCTTTACACACTGCCTCTGAACTAAGCCTGTCTGCTCGTGCCAAGCTACCAAGAGGGTGAGCAGGGGTTATTTCGGGAGTGTACCTACTTTCCCTGACTAGACGCAAGGGTCCCTATTTGGACAAAGGTACATACCTCTGCCAACTAGAGACCCCCAAATCTAACATGGACCAAATGAAATAAAGGTCAAACAACGAGCACAAGGAATATTGTGTGATTTTACCACACATAATACGTTTAATTTCCCTGAACTTTAACATATTGCGTTATTGAGAATGGGGCACTTGTCTATGCGTAGAAATTTGTAGTCAAAGGTGTTCTTCGAATACAAAAAACTCACAAGACACTACATGCTCACCATTGTGCCATTATGCAGTGCTTGGTTTCACATTAACATGGCATTATTTGCATGAGTATGGTCAAAGACATCACTAGCAGCTCATGTTATATCCAGCTTTCAACTGTTTTTGCCCATCAACACACTGCAGCACTGCAGACTTTCACGTAGATCACTGTGTTACCTCAAGTTTATAAAATGTTGGCTGCTGACATTGAGCTATGGAAACAAAGCCAATATTAAAGAGGAACAAAGATAAGAGACCATGCACCAGTTGCATCAACTTTGGGAAAGGGAGACACAAACTCTAGCGCCTGTTAAAAAGACAATGAATCTGGAACAGGAGGACATGGACACTGGGGCTTGAACATGCAACGAATGGAATGAGGAAACATACACATTAAGATTAGAGGACACAACCCCATTGAAAATCTCTCTTATGGTTATGTGGAAAGTTGCAAGACCTGACCCCACCTACAAAGCTCTAAGCACATGACCACCATCAAATGGCAGACCAGACTTTGCTATTAGGTCAGAGACTTGGAAAGGGAGACTGAGGGACCAAAAGACATGGACACAACCTAATCGATAAACACACAGGTGTGGGTCAGTGATACAAGTCTCTATTACCCTCAAAGGGTTCCTGCTGCCCGAGACAATCATCGGTGCCAAGAGGCCATCTGAATTGTAGATGCTGTGCTTTATTAAAGCGGTATAACTGATGTTAGAAATTGGGTTGTTGGTTAACTAGGGTGTGAGTCCAAATCAGGCAGCAACCACTATCCTACTCAGGGTAAGAAGGAGGCAAACTCTAAATTTACCTCTGCTCGCCCTCTGGTAGCTTAGCACAGAGCAGTCAGGCTTGACTTAGAGGCAGTGTGTAAAGTATTTGTGCAGCACTTCAAACAGTAAAACAGTGAAAACACCACACAATAAGATTCCAAACTATTTAATACATTTAATTTAATACATAAAAAAGACCAACATGACAAAAATCCAACATGTAGAACTTGGGAGATGAATTTTTCGAGAATAAACTGTACAATAGCTCTTAGAAGCAAAAAGTGCTTACTTTGCTTATCTGGTTGCCCCGGACCGGTGCAAAGTTGAAATTGCAGGGTGCCTGGGATGGAGCGCGGGCCAGATACTGGGACCCAGGGAGGCCTGCTGAACAAAATCCTGGTTGCGTTGTCGAAGATGCAGGGTGCAGCTGAGTGATGAGTTGATGTTCCCACACGCATTAGGGGTGATGTGTCAATTTTCTCCACATAACAGCAGCGATGCAATGGTTCCATAGGCGATACACCGGTTTAGAGATGCAGTGATTCCGAAGGCTATGTGCCAGGCTTCTCCACGCAGTAGGGAAGATGCGTCAATCTTCTCCATGAAGTGGCAGTGATTCGTTGGTTCTGAAGCGGCGGTTGCAGGGCAATGCACTGGTTCTCAGAGTGATGCGCTGGTCCTGTTCCAACAATAGCGGTGATGCATCAATTCTGATCTTGCAGCAGAGGATGTGTCGCTTCCACTTTGGGCAAACACCTCAGGCCCACTTCCAAGGGTCCAGGACTGGGGTGGCAGGGCAGACTCACAGACTGCAGAGTCCAGGTGTAGGAGCAGGATGGTTGGAAGCCTTTTATGTCCCTGAAACGTCAGATCAGGAGGCAAGCCAGCAAGCCCTTGGAGTCACTCTGGGTTCAAGTGATGCAGAACCAGTCCTTCTACTCCAGGCAGGGGAGCAGCAGGCAGCAGGGTAGCACAGCAAGGCAGTAGTCCAGCAAGGCAGCAGTCCAGCAGGGTGACAGTCCTTCAGCAGCACAGTAGACCTTCTTCCTGGCAGAGTCTTAACAGGCCCAGAAGAGTATAGAATTGGTGGTGTCAGGAGTCCAGTACTTATATCCAGTTGTGCCTTTGAAGAGGGGTAGAGTTCAAAGACAGATATTTGAAGGGCACAGAGGTCCTCCCTTCCTCCCCTGGCTCCATACTCACTACAGGGTGGCATTCAGTCCCTTTGTGTGGGGACAAAACACAGCCTATTCAGGTGTAAGTGTGATGCTGCACCCAGCTCCTCCTGCCCATCCTCCCAGGATGGCCCATCAAGTCACACCTAAGCTCCCATTGTGTGTGCTGTCTATGAGAAACATACAAAGCCCAGCTGTCACCCACCCCAGACGTGTATCAGAGACAGGCAGCAGGCACCAAATGGCTAAAGTAAGAAAGTGCCATTTTCAGACTTGCAATTTAAAATACGCCTTTACCTTAAGTTGTGATTTTAAATTGTGAGTCCAAAAACACCAAACTTTAAAAGTCTATCTCTTCGCAATTGAGAATTACATTTATAAAATGTAATAAAGTAATCCCAGTGTTATCTTATGGGAGAGATAGGCCATGCAGTAGTAAAAAAATGAATTTGAGAGTTTTTCACTACCAGGACATGTAAAACTTTAAAGTAAATGTTCTACATTTTAGATACGTTGCACCCTGCCCTCTGGATTGTCCAGGGCATACCTTAGGGGTGAGGTATGTGTATAAAAAGGGAAGGTTTAGGCCTAGCAAGAGGTTTATCTTGTCAGGTCAAAATGGCAGTGTAAACTGCACATATAGACTCTTCAATGGCAGGCCTGAGACATGGTTAGAGGGATACTTAAGCAGGTGGCACAATGAGTGCTGAAGGCCCACTAGTAGCATTTAATTTACAGGCCCTCGGCACAAGTAGTTCACTTTACTAGGGTCTTATAAGGAAATTAAATATGCCGATTGGGGATGAGCCAATATTACCATGTTTAGGGGAGAGAGCACAAGCACTTTAGTACTGGTTAGTAGTGATAAAGTGCACAGAGTCCTAAAGCCAACAATAAACGAGGTCAGAAAAGTGGAGGAGGTAGGCAAAAAAATGGGGGTAAGGCCCCCTCAGGCTGTCAGGTCTTACAACTGAAAATAAATTTGTGCTATTCTGCACATCAGAGCTTTAGAAACAATATACAAGTATAAATATGTTGTTGTATCTAGAGCATTAAAATGTAGATTTAGATGAGGAAGCATAGTTTCATTTTACATCATGCATGATATATTTTCTTGTCGATTTTCTATGCAGATTGGACAACACACACATTTTGTTTATCACAAAGCTCCTCTACATGTTAGTTGGCAGCATCACATCTTTTCCCTATGGTGCACAGGCGTAAATGTCACAAACTGAAATGAATCAACACCACAGTGTGGAAGGTAGAAAGAGATGGATGTATTTTTATTCACTGCTCCCTATTATTTTGAGGTGGTGACAAATCAATGTTATTTTTAGTAGTAAAGTACAATGTACACTTCAACTTTGAAAATATTGTGTTCTTGCTCCTGGACATATTTTCAACTAGATGTATACTGCTATCTGTTCCTTTCACTAAACAAAGCATTGTTCTGTCGGAAAATGTATCTATTGTTTTATCAATTCAAACCAGAGTCTAACATCAAAGGTACTTGAATCAATTTAGTTCTAATGTTATACAGTAGATTCTGCAAAATTGTTTTAAAGATATTACATTCTGGGGCCGATTCCGATCTCGGCCGGTAGGGCTCCGAATCGGATTCGGCTTTACCGGATCCGATTCGGAGCCCTGTTTCCCGACCGAACCGTACGCGGGTCCGGCCGAGCGAGTACGATGCGAAATCGCCGACCGACTCGTCCGGGCGTCCTGACCGCTCCGACCGACTCGCTCGGACTCGACTCGCACCGCGCAATGGAGACGTTTCCCAGCCGGGTAAGTACGATGCGCGCCGCGAGCAGTCCGACCGAGCCGCGCACTCCGGCTCGTAAGAGCTGTCGGAGCCGTACTTTGGGGGTCCGTGTCGGACCCCCTGTACGCGTAGCCGCGCGAGTCACACACAGGGGGACCCATGGGTCCCCCCTACCTGTGCGTGTACGGCACGAATCGCTTCGCCGCGTACCCGCTGTAGGGGGCGCCCTTGTCCGACTCGCACCCATTGAGTCAATGGGAGCCCGCGTACGCGTTGTACGACCGGCTCCCATTGACTTCAATGGGAGTCCGACCGACTCGAGTCCGATAACATACGGACGCATCGTACTCGTTCGGTCGGACTGCACGGGTCCGATTCGGTCGGAAATCTCTCCGGGTCCGGCTCGGTCGGAGAAATTTACGGCCCGAATCGGAATCGACCCCTTAATTGTTAAAGATAAACTGTCTCACATAAGTTTAACTCACTAAGGGGGGAATATCATATAACAAGGTGCTCCGTGCACAGTCTGCAAAGTGCTCATAAAGTGACAATAGCTCTCATGTGAAAATATATACAATCTTGAAGTTTAAGATTCCCTTGTATAGTCTGTCCAACCACAAAGTGAGTTATGTTCGAGCTGGTTAAGGCTCAAATCTGTTGTGTCTTTCCCAGCCCATACATATGGTACAGACTGTGTTATTTGTTGACGTTTCATCCCCATATGGTCTATGCGAAACCTGTATCTTGTGTGGGGTCTTCTTCAGGTCAATGTGTGGAAACACCCCAATATCTGGTGTAGAAAAGTGTGTTTCTAAAAAGTCCCAATGTGTTTCTCTCCAAAAGGCTTCAAAACAACGCCTTTTGGTCAACTCGGATATATGTTATTGTTCCTTTATTTTCCTTTTTTGTAACCTCTTAGGAATGTAGTGTCGGTGCATTCCTTATTTAGACTGGTATCACATCCGTGCCAGAAATTGAACTAATAATAGTGTAAATATAGCTGTGAATATTCCAGATGCTATAAAAGGCAGAACAGTTGCAGGGTAGTTTAGTTTCCCACCTGCGTCTCAGTCCAGTCCACATCTGACTCGAGAAGACCAGTGGGAACTCTCACTCTCACGACTCACTCTTTAGCCTAAAACTTTATAACTTATATAATTTTTCTCTTTTCACAGAAGTTTATTTAGAGGATTTGATTCATCCCGTCTATTCATATCACTAATCTATCTCATTGCTCAATTCTGCATTATCTTTTTTGACCAGTTCTCTTTATTCTCTCCTCCTGTAATTTCTGTCTATATTGTTGTTTTCAACTGAATCTACATTCCTCCACTTTTACAGTTTACTCCTTCTTCTCCTGCTGCTTTCTACCTCATACTAAAAACTCCCAACTATTTGCCCCTTCCTTCCCGACACCACTATTTTACACTCACTTTTCTACTCACTTGTGTCTTTTTTGTAAATGCTATGTTACCACATTTTTGTTTAAATCTTATTATTATGAAATGACACCTAGCACATTTCACAGTCAACCCTAGAATATAGTGCAATAGTAAATCCCCATAAAAAAGCCATACTGGTGACACACAGGAATCGATATTACAAAACATCACAGCGCCTCAATCCATAGTGAATGCAACAAAGCTCAAAACCTGCAATAGGAACCCAGACCCATTGAAAGGGGGGCGGGGAGGATGGGGCCGAATGTGAGGGGAGGGAACAAGTGGAAACTACAAGGTCTCATAGCATGACTTTGTAGACTTGTAGGTATCAGCATGATAATTCCAACTACAAAGAGACCAAAACACAAGCAGAATCCCTTGGCCTTCAAGTGGGCCAGTCAGCAAAGTTTGACTAAGTTCAGATGTAAAGTGAGTAAGCTTACGGTGGGGTGGGCACATGACCCTGCCATCTCTGCATTATTGATCTGGTGCCTCAGAAACTCTCAAGCTGTAGCAGGTTGCCTAAAGACTTGAACCGTCCCATTTTACGTACCCTCAATGTGGCCAGAAACCACAAAGAGGCTTGAAGTCCTTGATTATCAGCTCTTTTTTAATTGCATGCAAATCTTGCCTATGTTATTTGCTGGTTCGCTGAGGGTGGAGTAAACATGTGCCTTTACTGTAAAGTCCTTAGCTGATTTATAATGCCCTGTAGGGCACGTGTTAAGCCATCTGAATCACAGCTGCCTACTGTCCCAAACAAGGATTAGGTCATCAGCCCACCATCATTTGATGGAGGGCAGGGTCATCAGCTCCCATTTGGTATGCTCCAAAGCTCCATTCTGACCCATTGCTTCCCTTACAGTCCATGAAGCCACCACTGCAAGGAAGACAGGGAATCCCCCAAGATCATCGCTATTCTAGTGCACTTAATATCAGGGGTCATCTCCTTTCCAGGACTAGTCAACCCTGACAGTGGAATAAGCCTGCTTGGAACACTTCCTACACAGATTAGCTCCATCTGCCATCTTGAATCCCTGTTGATTGTGGTTGTGTGGGTGGCGTACACCTCAGGAAAAATTTGGTTCAATATGGGTCCCTTCAAACTATGGACCAATCACTAGATGGGCCACCATTTTTCCTGCTGGGGTCGTCACAGTAAAATATGCTTGACTCGCTGACTACCTTATGTAGCCTGCAGATTGAGCCATGCCTGAGCACAAGAAATGGTGGTCAAACTAGGGCACTGCAGGCAGAGTCCCCACTATCTGATTTTGTATCTTAAATGTTGTGCTTTGTTTTGGAAAGCTGACTCTAACACACCTTATATTAATTACTACAAAGTGTTCATAAAGTAGAGAAACAATACGGATGTTTTTATTATGAAGCCTATGTGTAGCATCCCAATCACAGTGTTGTCACAAAATCTGAAATTGTTGGCTGTGGCTGGATAAGCTTTATTATAACTTGGAAAGCCAATGCTGGCTGTCGCTATTTACAATCCAGTTTGTGACACCTATTAGCCCTTAGCAAATTTCCAGCTGACCCGCATTAATGCCTATTAATAGAAACTAATACTTTAGGCTGCGGGCAATGACATGTAATTAGCTCCTGTGTAGTGTGAACTGATATTTGCACTTGCAAGAATGCAGTATGTGATAAGGAATAGAGGTGAGCACAACAGTGAACACCCACCACGAAGATCAAAGAAGCAGAACTGGACCTCTTTTCGCATTATTTTTTTGCATTATTTCCTACATTCTGGGGCATGCTTTTGCTATCCAATCACTAAAACTATCAGTTTAATGAGTTCTGGTATTGCAACCCAACTTGTTAATTGGGTTTTAGGACTGAATTACTTTGCTAGAGGGGTTCCACTTGGCCCTCACCTAGGAGGTGAGAAGTGGAATGCGAAAGTCAGAGTGCAGCTCAGTCAGCAGCACAAATTCTCAGGATTCAGCACATGCCGCATTTACCCGCCATGCCTTTAGGTGTTTTCTCCACTCCACTTTCCTCCGGTGTGGCCAAACATTTGATAAAACCATAAAACGACTCCGTGCACAAATTAAAGGCATTGGGCTACCTCCAGGACTATTCTGTCAACTTGCAGATATGTGCACCTTAAAAGCATATGTTAGTAAAAGTGTATTACTGTGCTTGAAGGGTTAGCCGAAAAGGGGCGAGCGCATGACTAAGGAGAGGCCATCTAGCGACAACGCGTCTCCTCGCATTACACAATGGTATAAGAGAAAGAAAAGTCCTCGACAGCAGCTATGCTTTCACTGCCATTTTTAGGTCGAGCCTAGCGGCAGCGCACATGCGCTGCTCGCTCTGCAAGGCTTGCTGTATTAGGGTATGCATTAGCAGCCACGCCCACTCTCCGCCCATATTTGTCATTGGCTTTGTGTCATTGTCTTTCATAAAGGCTGGCTTCCGATTCATTATGAGGCTTGTTAGTCCCTCCTTAGTACCGCCTTGTCGCCATTTGTTACCGCCCATAAGGACTGGACCTTTCCTTGGCTTGTTACGCGGTCTGCTTTATCTAGTGGGTAGGCACTATTTTGATAATGGACAGTGATGGGCACAATGGCGGCTGCTTTTTTTTTATTTGTATATCAATGCAGAGCGCAGCGCCCACTTTAGGGACGCCGCGCTCAGTTGAAATTTTTTTTTTTAAAGCTTTGATGTTGAGCGTGGTGCCCACTTCAGGTACACCACGCTCTATTTATTTATTTTTACTTTAATACTGAGCGCGGCGCCCGCTTCAGGGACACCGCGCTCGGTTTCATTATTCTTTTTTGTGACATTAGTAATGAGCGCGGCGCCTGCTTCAGGGACACCGCGCTTTCTTTTTTTTTTTTACTTTAACACTGAGCGCGCTCTGCAATGCAATAGGTGTTGCTTTTGCGAAGGTTTGAGCTGTTGGTATTGTAAATGACAATGCCTTTTAATTTTTTATAAAAGGCATTGCCATTTACAGTGCCAATGGCTCGAAGACTCGTGATTGCGAGACCTATTGCATTGTAAATGCTTGTTTCCCGTTGTCTCTAATGTTCGATTGTTTCTGTTATTTGACAAGAATTTGTGATACTCCGGATCCCGAGGGACTATCAAACTGCAAATTGTGCTCCCGCAGATGAATTGGCCTTCACACCCTGCTGCCTCAAGGGGGAGGGGGGAGTCAGTATTTAACATGAGGCGTGGCCGTCAGTTAGCACAAATGGCACTTATTTCTCCCCACTATCGAACCCACCCGCATATGGCAATCCTAACAGTATAGGTAGGGTGACCAGGCGTCCCGGATTTGCCCGGACGGTCCCGGTTTTTCACCAGCTGTCCCGGCAGAATTCAGGAAATGTAGCTCCTGTCCCGGTTTTTAGAGAGGGTCGACAGAAAAACGGCGGGAGGTGTTTTTTTATGTTTTACAAAGCAGGGATTGTTAGCAGTTGTTTCAAGGAAGCAATGTAATTAACAGGCAAGCTTCTGGGTTCAAAAATTGCATTTTATGTATGTTCTAACTGCCTGTACTGTAATTCTCTGCTACGGAGCGCTGTCATTCTGGGCGCTCGTGTGAAGTAAAACTGTAGTCCTTCTTCTATTTTCGTGAAATGTCCCGGATTTTGGCTTTTTCAATTCTGGTCACCCTAAGTATAGGGATAATGTGAAAGTTCTCTGCCAGAGACGTGTTAAGGCATGGGCAACGTGGGCAATTGCACAGGGCCCCCACTCTCAAAGGAGACCCCACCCCCCCTTCCACCCAGGAAGGTGATCTTTCTGTGGCTATCTCATTACTACTATTTCTTTATCTTAACCTCTCTCCCTTTCTTTGCCTCTCTCTTTCTTTGTCTTAACCTCTCTCCCTTTCTTTGCCTCTCTCTTTCTTTGTCTTAACCTCTCTCTCTTGCTTAGTCTTAACCTCTCTCCCTTTCTTTGCCTCTCTTTCTCTCTCTCTGTCTCGCTCTCTAGTCAGTTTCAGTGTAAGGATTTTTGGGGGCTCCCTGAGTAACAGATTGTGGCTGGTTTTTGTGACCCCATGTCAGAAAAATGTATGTATAATTAATATCGTTTGGCATCATGTGGGCTTACATTAACATAAAATGAATAATAATACTCCAAGTTGCTCCTAAGAGAGGGCCCCATAACATATCTTGCCCGGGTATATATATAAAGCCACAAAACAAGTGCATACGTAACTTGATTCAGACCGAGTGCTTTAAGGAACTACAGCGTGCACTTGGTAAACGTATTACAATATCTTGACTTTTAAAGCCACTAGTCTCGAATACATAAATCAAATGTGTTAGCTCAGTGGCAGAGTGCCTCTGCGGCAGCACACTTAAAGGAGTTTGACTATCCCTAGACATGTAAAATGTAAGCAGCCGAGCACAGGATTTAGTGAAACACAGCAGTGGTGAACAATAATTTTGAAAACCCACCTATTTTGAGGCAAACAAAACCGAGATATTTTGCCACATACAGCATGCACTTTGCTCCCATCAACTTGTGTAATGAATTCAGGAAAAAGAAAAATAAGTTTGTATGAACTTTCGAGACCACGTGGTGGCTCAATGAGATAAAAGAACATGCCACAGATATCAACCTCAAATCTTAAGCATATGAAATTGTTTTATCTGAAAGTTATTGTGCTGCCGCAGCCTCATAGCAGCTTCAAAGACCAACATGCAATTCACCTTTGGGGTCAGAGAGGGATATTGGCTGGGGACAGGCCGGACGTAGAAGGAGTACTATTGAAGTATAGAAATGGCATCAGGTATTATCTTTCCAGCACTCCGGGAATAGGACCAAAGCCAGAAATGCACAGAGATTCAAACACTTGATGTCTCAGTCTCTTTTAACCGATGAAAGTTATAGCTGACAGGTTACATGTGGGCCCCACTGGACCCAGTCTGCGGCATTACGGATTTAGGCAGGACACAAGTCCTAAAAAAAGAAATGGGGGGACTTACCTAGTTAGGCAGTATGCAAGTGACATCACGGCGCATGACATCACAGCGCACGACATCACGACGCATGCCATCACACATAACATCACAGGAATTGACATAATAGAAAGTGGCATCACAAGCCACGACTTTACAGGAAGTGGCATCGCAAGGAATGACATCAGATCTAAAGCCCTCACATATATGTTTAGCAGGTCTATCATGTGTACGTTTGAGCACATTGCGAGGATAATAGCACAGTGAGCTATGGAACATGATATGTGACTTCCACACCTTGCAATCCCCTAGTTTTATGTAACACATCCTGTACATTAATTTACAAACTTATATAATGTGTTGTACATGTAATATGCACGTGTTGATGTAAAGCGCTCTGACACCCTGCATTGGGATGAGTAGGGCTATACAAGAAAAAATAGTGGTACTTAAATTATTTCAATGCCTCCTCAGGTGTAGTAAGCTCTATATAAATACAATTTGCTGTGTGTAAATACTGGGAAAGACCAACACCTCGGACATTCAGCAGAGGGCTTCTGGGACTGGATTAACAGGGCCCTAGACATAGTTGCCCCTTTCCAAAACTGCATTAATAAAAGGACTAAACCTTCCGCCCCATGGTTCTCGGACAAACTTATGGCCATGAGGCGTTAATGCCGTAGACAAGAACGCAAATGGCGCTCTAGCCACTGCCTCCAGGAGAAAGCCAAGCAGCGCTCACTGCTACGGAACTACAAAGATGCCATTTTCCAGGCTAAATCCCGTTTTCTTACTGGAAAGATTTTGTCAGCTGACAATTCCTCCAGTATGCTCTTTAAGGAAATGGAGGAAATCTCGGAACCACCCCAGCAACAACCTATGACTCCCTCCCAAGATTTCTGCGATAATGTAGCGATCTATTTTCAGGAGAAAGTCCTGCAGATCTTCCACAAGTTTGCTCCTTCTATTGACAATGTGTCTGTCAGCGAGGAAACCATGGAGGACAGTGCTGAACTGAGTATGGTGAAACCCCTACAGGTCATCAGGAAGAATGTTTTGTCTACCTTCTCCCCTATCTCTACCCAACAAACTAAAGATCTCCTTCTCGGTCTTAAATCCGGAGCACCCTCCAACCCTTGCATGCCCTCCACACTGAAACTGGCGCCGGATTTAGCAGCTAATTTCCTGTGCGAGGTATTCAATGGAATAGTCTCATCTGGCTGCTACCCAGCTATCTGGAAGGAAGCTATTGTTCTCCCGCTCCTTAAGAAACCTAATGCCGATCCCTTGGAGCTAAAGAATTTCCGTCCTATATCCCTCCTCCCCGCCCCGGCAAAAATCCTGGAGAAATTCATTCATACTGAACTGATGAAGTACATTGACTCACAGGAAATCTTAGATCGTTCCCAGAATGGATTACGCGCCGGTCACAGCACCGGATCTGCCCTTATTGCAGCCACTGACTGCATTCGGTTGCAGGTAGACCAAGGGGGCTCGGCGGTTTTGATTCTGCTTGATTTATCGGCAGCATTCGACACCGTCTCCCCAGTGCGCATGGTCCAACGTTTACGGGAAGTGGGGGTCACGGGAAAAGCCCTGCAGCTTCTTCATTCCTTTTTAACAGATAGATTGCACACAGTTAGTTGTGGAGGCTTCAGAACAAAAGCTTTTGCTCTCCCATGCGGGGTCCCTCAGGGCTCTTCGCTCAGCCCTACTCTTTTTAATCTATATGTGACCCCTCTGGCCGAACTGGTGAGATCCTACGGATTTCAGGTGCTCTCCTACGCAGACGACACCCAAATTATCGTTTCCATCACCAACGACCCTGCATTCAGTCACAGAGAAGTTCAACATATGTATGTCTAACATCATTCGCTGGATGAAGGGCAATTCTCTAAAGATCAACACAGACAAGACTGAGGTATTAGTTTTTGGACCACAGAACTCCATCTGGTTGAATGCATGGTGGCCTTCTGAATGCGGGCCCCTTCCAACCCCCGGTAAAAACAGAAAAAAATCTGGGGGTCATCTTTGATGAGGGGCTGACTTTCGATGCCCAAGTCAACCGTACAGTTGGTACATGTTTCTATATTTTAAGAACCCTCAGAAAGGCGCTTCCATTCATTCCCTCGGAACTACATCGGCCCACTATCATTGCACTGATTACCTCTCGTCTTGATTACTGTAACGCCCTTTACCTCAATATCACCGCTGCATCACTCAATAAGCTCCAGGTGGTACAGAATGCAGCAGCAAGATTGATTTTAAACATTCCCAAAGATAAGGCTGCCAGAGAAGGGATCCGTACCTTACACTGGCTCACCATCAGGGAGCGTTTCTCATTCAAGGTCTTAAACACAGTATACAAGGCCATGCATAGCAAAGGCTCGCCCCAACTCAAATCTTTGTTTCAATGGTATACTCCAGGGAGGACCTTGAGATCGTCCACACAGAACAAACTGGTCTCGCCCAGATTTCGCAGATCCAGGTGGGGCGGCCGCTCCTTTTCGGTTGCCGCCGCCAAACTCTGGAACTCACTCCTCTCCGCCATTACCAACGCAAGCTCTCTTTCTGCTTTCAGGAAACTCCTGAAAACATGGCTATTCCCCTCTTAATCAGCTGTTGCGCTTTTTCCCCTTGCTTATGTCTGCCCAGCGCCTTGACACCTTTGGGTATAGTGCGCTTTACAAATACTATCCTATCCTACATTCTTACAGTGCATGCATATCTCCTAAGCAGCGACTGAACAAAGTGAAAAGCTTAAGCTGCCTTTCTTAAGTATTTGTGAAGTGCTAACCTTTGTTTCCCCTCCGCTTCATTTGCATCTAGGTGTGAGGCTCTTGACTGCTCCCAGCCAAGAAACTCACAAAAGGAGTGATGACCCCTTAAATTCGGCCTTTGTTATGGGCCAAAAAAAGGAGTCTTAAATAAGAAAGCCTCGTCCCCACCTGCACGTTGTTGCTTGTTGCAGATCAAAAGCAGACAACATACCGGAACTGCTGAAAGTGTTCCGGTGTTTGGAAATTACACCGAGACGAGGTCAGCACATTATTCAGTGGGGCCCAAATTCTTGGCAGTGTGGACGGCGTTCACCCTGTGAAAATAGTGGGTGGACGCTGTCCACCCGCGTTTACCCCCGACTCGTGCTCTGGATTTAGGGGAACTACGGAACAGCTGAGAAGACATTGCATTTGATTCCAGTTGCAAACTTGGGAACTTTTTGTTGTGCCTGGTCAAGTCTGTATTATTCGGTGACCAGCAGGCACACGTGATTCCATGCAGAAACCATTTTGCTAACTGGATCCAATAGGAGCTATATTTCATTGATCATGCTTCATTTTCTTTTCTAAATGATTTCCTGTAGATTAGTAAAATAAAAGAAAAATGACAGTGACTTGTAAACGTTGGAGATGACTGGTACTGATGGACCAAACATATGAGACTGCTTGGTGGTTTGACGTACTTGTTGCAGAGTCGAGTGTGCCACCTGCAGGTCACAAGCAACATTTTGTCAGTTAGAAGTCGATCATTGAGTTGGGTAGTAGGTGGGGGAAGGGGTTGCAGGACCCACTCAGCACCGGAGTGCGTGCCTTGAGGGAAAGCTCAGCTTCTATTCAGGATTTAGTTGTTCACACTGTCACTCGTTGATCCCAGTGAGTATTTAAAGCTGTGACATGTGCTAGGCAGTTTTAGTGAAGTGCACTGGATATCGCACTTCTGACCTCCAACCTGCCAGGGATGAGCTCATTTCCTTGAGAGGGAAAGGTCCCAAACTGATAAAGTCCTGAGCAGTGGCGTAACACAGGCCGCCACAGCCCCTTTGGTGCGGGGGGCCCCCAAGCTCCAGGGGCCCCCCCACAGCACAAAACTCTGGCTGGAGAGCTCCTGATTGAGTCCGGAGGGGGCCCCTCCACATACCTTGCAGGGCGGCCCCCTCAAGTTTCGTTACGTCAGTGGTCCTGAGATGGGAACTGTTTGGGCATCTTCTCGACAGAGAAGTGGTGTTAAGTAAAGTAAACAACATTCTTGAAGATTCTGAAATGTGTAAAAGCATTATGTATCTGAGAATCATATAAAAAGAGCTTTGTCATTGGAGCTCATATCACAAAATCATAGTTTGTAGTTTATAGCTTGCAAGAGCTTCATGAATGTTCTTTACTTTTGTTAATATTGTTTTCTGCTGACAGAATTCAATCCCAATGAATTAAATCAGCAGGTTAGGTGCCAGGTGTAGTGAATTATATGTTTAATTTGTGATGGAAAAAGCTAAATGTGTATTCAACAGTGGGGTTCTTGTGAGAAAGTCATCCTTTTTACCCTGATCACCCCCATGTTTTGACTGATACTGGTGGTAATTGACTCTGACTGCGCCCTGGGCTCTGCTAACCGGGCCCAGGGCCAGTGCTCTGATTAGAAAGGTATATGGTAATTAGGTGTAATTACAATTGGCATTGACAACCTACCTGAAAGTCCCTAGTTATGGTAGGGCATGTAGGTTTAGAAGCAATTAAGTGTGCACTGCTGTGTTGCCTGCTGTCATTTTAAAAGTCAGGCCTGCTTTGCAAGCTGCTTTTAAATTGAAATTACATACAAATCCAACTTTGGATTTAAAGGTACTTACAAAGTATTAAACTACCTTATTTTAACATATAAGTCACCCCTAAGGTCTACCCTCATTGCCCCCAGGGTAGGATGCCATCTAAAAATAAGCAGGGACATTTTAAAAGATGTTTTATGTGCCTTGGTGAGGGAAAAACTACCAATTTTGTTTTTCCTCCATTGTAGCATTTTAGCTCAATAGGCTAACATGGGAACACTGTAATACAGTGTAACTGTTGACAGGAGCTAAAATAATATTTCAGTGACTTAAAAGATTGGTAATGAAAAATCCAACAACTTGTCATTGTTGAATTTATCATAACTAATACAGAAAGGATGTTATAGAACTTTCTTTTCTGTGAGCCAAAATCCAGCCTTCTAGCAGCCTTTCCTGATTGGCCAGCCCTTAACAGACTTAGCCAAACTGCTTTGATGAGGTGATACATGGCCTGCATAGAGATGGAGGTTATCAGGTGGGGGGAGCTCTGCAGCTGCAGAAAACAGGCCAGGAAGGGGGTTGGGTAAACAAACTGGGCTTCAAAGAGAGCAGGACAGTAAGGAATGCCGGCCAGGCCTACACCCTTTTCATGTACCCCCAGCCAGATGGGGGCCCCAGGAATGGGATTTGCAGGCGGTATCATAGGGGAGTGTTAAGGGAAATGAGCCACATCAGTAGGTTGGCTTAGTCAGATCATACACCCAGGGAGAGAAATTCTCCATCTTGAATTATAAAGTACAGTGCTATGTGGGACAAGAATATACCAAACTTTGGAGGAAGCTGTTATGCTTTTGGGTGGAACCCTGTACCCCATTGGTCAGGGGTGACCCCCTACTTGTCACCCCAGAAAATTGGATAAATATGTGAGAGCTGCATAGCAACTCAGATCTGCTGCCTGAAACTACAAGGAGAAGGACTGCTCTGTTGGAACCCTGGTCTGCACCCCAAAGGATTGCACTCTGAAGGAGCGCTACTGCTGCACACTTGAAACTGCAGCCCTGTGGACTTTCCTTTCTTCAGAAAGGATTAAAGATTATATTCCCTGAAAGCAACAGGCTAATAGAGCTCACCTGCACCCTCTCCCCCAAGAAGTCCTCAGCCTAGAGTGTGCCCATTGTACTTTTAAGGGTTTGGCCAAGTGCATTGAGGGAACTGTAGTCCCACACTTACATGTGCCATCTCAGAGTTTCTAGACCCTTGGATTTGTGTTTTGGACACTTTGAACCCTCAAGAGGAACTCCAGGAAGAAGTTACAGAAGTTCGGAGAAGTGTGGAGCAACTTTTGGAAAAAGCTTCATAAGGTGACCGGCCCGTCGACGAGAGACAAGCTGCCGGCATCGAACTGCGAGCCAGCCTGGATTTTCGGTTAATACTGCTGAAAGCTCCAGAGATCAAAACTTCCAGGATTTCACAGATGCCTCGCGCTGAGCCAAGCCACCACAGAATTTTGACTGGAGCCTCATGCTTAGTGTATCCGACCCGGGCTCCATCGTGGTCGGTCTCAAACTTTGACTTTGTCCCAGTCAAGCGCGACCAGATGTCCCAAGTTGGCGCTATATGTTTTTAAGCACAAGAAAGTGTTTATCCTTTAAACATTCATATCTCCGGTTCCCTAATTGGATATTTGTCATTTTGGTGTCATTTCAATCATATTTTAAATATACAAATATTTCCAAAATTGTTTGTGGATTTTAATTGTGTATTGTGTCTTACTTATTTAATGTATTGGTGTTTTTAAATGCTTCACACACCTGTCTCCTAAGTTGAGCCTGCCTGCTCTCAACCAGCTCCCAAGGGCTGAGCCAGGCGTTAATGTGTTGAGACCTTGACTGGACCTTATATTGGGTTGGTGGCCTTATTGCTATTCGTAGGTGGATACTTACCCCTACCAATAATCCACCTTCCAACAGTTCTTTAATGAAGGTTGAAAATGTAATCTTTTTCTTTTTGGCCCTCCCTATGCTAGTTTTTTCTATGACAACATGGTGCATTGAGCAAACACCAAACATATTTCTAAGATGGTTTCTCTCTTTAGATTGTGTGTAAAATTTTGAGGAATTCTACAAGACCTCATAGAAAAGTGTGGCATCTCTATGGGGTTGAAAAAGAGGTCCAGTAAATGTCATGACAAATTTAAGGAATGGACCAGAGAAAAATACTAGAGGGCAGGGCACAAAGGAGAGAGAAGATCAAATCAGATGTGTAGAGAGAAGGCAGAGTAGATGTGAAATAGAGAGAGAGATAGGAGACAGGACAGACAAAGCACAGACAGAGAGAAAAGGACAAATAGGAAAAGGACCAAGGATGTTGTAGAGAAATAAAACAAAGCTGGGAAAAAGTGGAAAGAAAGCACATGAAGCCCAGAGTAGAGACAGAGACAGCTGGGGCAGTGGGGAGAGAAAGCAAAGTTTGGATAGAAGGGGAGAGGGAAAAGAGCAGGGATATATAGGATGATGAGAGAGAGAGAGCATTCAGGCATAGAGTGACAGAAGTGGCAGACCAAGGGAGACAAATGAAAGCAAGAAAAGACTGGAAATGAAAATAGACAGTAGAGGGGTAGAAGATAGAAAGGAGTATGGTGCCATTGGTAGAAATAGACCATTAATAGTAATGGGGTGACCCTTTATCCCTCAGAACCTGGGAAATCTAGTAGTATGCAACAACAATTGGTTCTGTGGAAAATTGTATTTCTTTAACCAGAACATTAATTTGTTCAGAAATATTTTATGTTATGTTGGTCTGGGTACTCAATCACGCCTTGGTTCAGACTGCGGATTATAAAACACCAACACACAAGAGTATGGAAATATGGTATATTAATAATCATATATCATAAAGTGATAGACTGAATAATCATAATGAATTACATAATAACACAGGACTATTAGGAGACATAAACATTGTTAGACACGAAATGAAGACATATACCAAAGTAGAAGTACAAAAAAATTGTGGACTAAAAAACAGTTGAACATACACAAATACAATGGTTACATAAACATTTATTTTTTTAGGGTATCCCAACGAAGCAAATGACTGTCCAAGCAGATGTCCTTTCTATATTTACAAGTGGAAATAGCTTGGCAGGTTACGGGAATACCAAAGATTATCGTCGATGTTTCGACCCCTTATGTGTGTAATTCACAATCATCACGTCGGGTCTTCATCAGGACTGGGCCACAAAAACAGCTTGTAGTGATAGTTAGTAGTAGCCTCTATAGTTCTTATCTGTAGCGCACCTTTGATGAGTTGTCGGCTGTTCCACAAGGGAACCAATAATTCTCGCCTGAGACGCCTGGGAATCGATCTACCAGGGATGTACACACAATGAGCTCATAAAGTAGCTCTAATTTGAAGCAATGATTTTTGGAGATCCAATTAGGATTCTCTGAGAGGGAGCGAATGAATCCGCTCTCCTTCAACGCTGGAGCAGTCAGAAGAAAGACTCTCCAGCATTGAAGCCTCTGGAAATGCCCAAAAGGGGCTTTTTTGGGCCTCTTTCAATAGTCAGTAGATGGACCAGGCTGGTGACCACCCTTCTCACTTTTCAGCACTTGCATGTCTACAAATGCTCAAGTCATTTAGAAAGGCTAGTGGAGTGACAACAGTCTGAATCTGCGCCCCTGTCAGTGTAATGCCTTGGACGTCAGACATGGATAGCCCTTGGAGGGAGTGGGTGAGTGTCTACTTTAATTATAAGGATTGACAACTCCTGGACAGACAGCCAAGTCAATCACAACTGTTTAATGAATTGGCAACAGTCTCAAGTACGTTCACGCACAGTCATAGAATTCCGTGTGTACCTTTACATTTTTTCTTTATGAATAGGGCCCTATGTTTCCAGTGCTTAGCTTTTCTTTAACAGACCAACAGTGGCGGCTCCTCCTCTAAGGCGGAGGAGCGTCACCCCACTGCTCATAGAGCAGTGTAAACGAAAAAATAAAATTATAATAACTGAAGTTATTATCATTTTATTTTTTTGAATGGTCAGGCTAGGGCGGGGCTTGCTCCCCTGACTTCGGGGAGGAGGAGTGGTTGTGCTCTCTGTAAAGTGCGCATGAATGTTTGACCAGCCCTCTTGGGTCGGCCAAACATTCATGCGTACTTTGCATGTTCTCCATGCAGGCTGCATTAAAGCCTGCATGGAGAACATGCCCAGGCCCCTATTCCCTGGCTGAGCGCTGAACCACAGCGCTCAGACCAATCACAACGCTGCATTGCAGCATTATGATTGGCTCAGGGAAGCCTGAGTGCTTACCAATCACAACGCTGCATTGCAGCGTTGTGAATTGCTGTGGGGAGCCTGTGTGCTTCCTTGTCCCGGAAGAGACTCACTCAACGTGGGAGAGACGTGACAATGGAGAAATGGCGGCGAGATCAGGTAAGTGATTTTTTTTGGGATTCCAAACCGCCCCCCGCCCGCCCGCCACCCCGGTACCTTGCTGGCCTCAACTGCAGATCAATGCAATACATTAGTTGTATTCTTCATAGACTTTCAATGGAACGAGATGGATAAATACATCTGACAACGCTGAAAACAAAAGAAGTTTACAAATCTTTTTCCACACTCTTCATAGCAGAGATTCTACCAACTACTTTTGTCACACCTACTTCGCTTAAAGCCACAGAGTCACTCCATTGCTAACCTCTGTATTCCCTAGCCACTCCTCTCAGTCACAATCACTCAATGTGACATTCAAAAAGAGATCTTTGTAACGAGGCACAATAGTACTCAAAGAAGTATAGCCCACCAACCAGGAGGGATGCTTAGACCTTCTTACTTATTTCACATACTTGGGAGGGACCTTGTTCTTCTCCTATCAAAACTATGCTCTCAATTTAGAGTTTGGTGAGTTGCAGTGGCGGCTGGTGAAGTTTGAGAGTGGTGCAGCTTGTGAGAAGTTGGCCTGGCATATGCTGTCCACTAATTATAGTGGGCACCTTGCACCAGTCCAAACAACCCCTTATTGGAGATAGGTTAAAGACAACCTTATTGAAAGCTATCCTAGTGGTAGCTATGGAGAGCAGCCTTCAGGCTAAGTCTTTAAGGAATGTAAAGCAGCTTGTTTTACCAGTCTATAATCTCTTGGGTGACCAAATGAAAGAGCACCACACCAGGTATATATTCAAATATATGTATTTATTGCTAAACACACCCCTCTAGTCTCTTTATGAGGCTAGAGTTCGAAGTACACAAGTTATAAGTTATTTTAACATAGTAATAGCACAAATACACGTTTGGGCCCTAGGGGCGTACCAAACCATATACCAATAAAGTGGTATAAGAACCACGACTGAACTAGATACTAGGCCTAGAGCCTCTAGAAGTGCTTGGACCACAAGGAACCACCCAAGGTAGTGACACAGGGGACCCACGGGGACGCGTGCAGTGTAAATTCACAACCGCGATACGCCGTTAACTTCTATGGAGAAAGTCGCGATCAGGAAATTAAAGAAAAGGGACACTTAAAGGAGGACTTGGAGCAAACCCTTTGAGAATTAGGTCGTTCTAGAGTCTCTACCCACGGGAGCACCGGAGTACTCGTGTTACCTCACCCAGGGAAGCCGGGTGCATAGGTGCCTTTCGGGGTCGGGTTTCGTCGTCGATTTGAATGGCGATCTGCTGCAAAGTGCTGCTGGCGACCAAGTGGAAAGTGTCCGGGTGGATCCAAGAGTGGATCGGAGATCTGAAGAACCTGAAAGCAGAGGGGACAGAGTCTGGGTCACTAGCCAGTGACCAGGAAGGCGATGGACAGATGCCCACCGATGTCGAGTGCTTCAGGTGCGTTGACGGTCGTCTTGACTCTTCAGCCACGAGGTCCAGGAGGCGTTGTCGGCGACCAGGAGCAGGATTCGGGCTGGTACACAATGTCTGTCGAGTGCTGAGGTGTCGGCGACCGGATTGGACCCAACAAGCCTTGGCAACGGCAAGTCTCGGTGAAGATGAAGATCGTCGATGGTGCAGACCAGCAAGGTCTGCGGAACTCACCCAGTGAGGGTAAGTGAGGGCAGGCCTGGAGCAACCAGGATGCCCAAGAAGAAAAAGATTGGCCTTCGTGAAGGGCTACTAGCCAACAGGCTAGCGACCGCGAAGGAGCCTCGAGACGTCGCACGTGGATCTGGCTCACAGGACACTCGTGGAGTGGAGGCCAGTGATCTTCGGTGCAGTTGGTGCTGGAGGCTAGGGCTACTCGGAGCCTAAAGCACGACTTCGTGGAAGACCCAGAAGAGGATGCACTAGCAAATGCGTGCGGTGTCCAGGGGTCACGGTTCCAAGTTACCCACGACAGCTACGGGCCTCAGCTTTGCTGGGGACTCAGGGCAGCCTCGGGGAAGTCTGGAAATCCACCTCTAGTGATGCAAAGACTTCGGCGTCCGATGGGAGCTTAGGCGATGCAGACCGGACAATTGCTTCTTTGGTGCCTGCCAAGCAGGGGAGTCACTCCTTGACCCCAAGGGAGATTCTTCTGTCCTCTAGTCTTGAGTAGAGCGTCGAAGGTCCAGGATTCTGTTTCAGAGTTTCGTCCAGGGATAATCTAAAGTCCTAAGGACTGGGTTCCTATACTTATACCAAGTTTAGGGGTTGGACTACTCTGTGGCCCCACCTATGGGTGGGTCAGGGCAGAGGGTGGCTACACCCCTTTCCCTTTTTCCAGTTCGCGCCAAAGCAGGGGCTGCAAGCCCCTGATCCGGTTTGAACTGGGGTATGCACAGGGACACCAAATGTGCCCCCAGTGCAGGACTTCAAAGCACCCGAAAGTGCTCCCGCCCAGCCCCAATACACATTATCCTGTCTGGGGAGGTGGTCACACCTCCCTGGCACAGGAAACCTATTGTCCAGGCCTCCCCTGCCGGAGTTTCGTCCAGCAGCAGGAGGCCAGACTCGTGTCTGTGGCAGCAGCATCCATTTTGTGATGCCAGGGCTTTAGAAAGAAGTTACCGGGCTAGCCAGAGTTAACATGTCTTTCCCTCTAGAAGGGTGGAATGCTACCCCGCCACCAGAATTGGCGGGGGGTAGTATTCCAAGATGTTTGACACCAAACACGACATGTTTAGGTGCAGCCATTCCAAAGTTAGCATTTAACGCGAGGTTATAATGCGCTTAAGAGTATATGGTCAGGCTGCACTACAAACAGCATCAGAGAAGGGTCTCCGAACGCTGCAGAGGGCCCTGCTCATGCAGGGGCACCCACTCACATAGGAACCACGCACTCTGCCTTCAGGATTGATAAGGCCTGCCATAGGAGTGACTTATAGGTTTATATGTGTGTATGTATTTAGTGATATAGGTAACCTATATCACAGTAAGAGGTGCATGCACCACCTTACCCAGGCTGCAGTAGCAGACCTGTGGTGTCAGTTTGGATGGCCTTCCAGGGGTGGCATAATACATGCTGCAGCCCCTGGTAGGCCTCTGAGGTACCTATGCCCTTGGTACATAGTATACCATATACTAGGGACTTATAAGGGCACTCCAGATTCCAATCAGTGATGTGCCTAAGGCACATGGAAACCATTTTAGAGAGGAAGCAGCTAGGCTGGGGTTCTGATTAGCAGGGCCCCAGCCAGACTAATGTCGAAAAACAGTGAAGCATCAGCAAAAAGTGGGGGTACCCATGTGAAGCAGATCCTACTCTCCTACACAACCCCCCAAATGTAGGGACATTAAACTAACCTTGCCCAGTTAAGTCTTCATGTTCTAAGTGGAAGTACCTAGAGAGTCCATCTGCATTGGCATGGTTACTCCCAGGTCTATGTTCCACTGTGAAGTCCATCCCCTGTAGGGAAATGGACCACCTAAGCAGTTTGGGGTTTTCACCCTTCATTTGTTTTAGCCATAAGAGGGGCTTATGGTCTGTCTGAACCAGGAAGTGGCTACCAAACAAGTATGGCCTCAACTTCTTCAGAGCCCAGACCACAGCAAAGGCCTCCCTCTCTATGGCTGACCAACGTTTCTCTCTAGGGGTCAGCCTTCTGCTAATGAAAGCTACTCGCTGATCCTGACCTTCTTCATTCAATTGTGACAGTACAGCCCCTACCCCCAATTCAGATGCATCAGTTTGAACAATGAACTTCTTGGAGTAATCAGGACTCTGTAGAATGGGAGCAGTGCACATGGCCTGCTTCAGGTCATCAAATGCCTTTTGACAGCTAGCTGTCCACTGAACCTTTTGGGCATTTTCTTAGAAGTTAAGTCATTCAGGGGTGTCACTATTGATCCATACCCCTTGACAAATCTCCTATAGTACCCAGTCAGGCCTAAGAAGGCTCTCACCTGAGTCTGGGTAGTTGGAGCAGTCCAGTCCATGATAGTCTGGATCTTGCTCTGTAAAGGTTGAACCTGGCCTCCACCCACAAGGTGGCCCAGGTACACAACCTGACTCTGCCCTATCTGGCACTTAGTGGCCTTGATAGTCAGGCCTGCCTTTTGCAGGGCCTGTAAAACATTCCTGAGGTGGACCAGGTGATCCTCCCAGGTGGAGCTAAAGACAGCAATATCATCTAGATATGCTGCACTATAGGCTTCCAGACCTGTGAGAACTGTATTCACCAACCTCTGGAAAGTGGCAGGTGCATTCTTCAGACCAAAGGGCATTACCACAAATTGATAATGCCCACTAGGGGTTGAGAATGCTGTTTTGGGCTTTGCAGTATCAGCTAGTCTGATCTGCCAGTAGCCAGCTGTCAAGTCAAATGTGCTGAGATATTTGGCTGAGGCCAAAGTATCTATGAGCTCATCTGCCCTTGGTATTGGATGGGCATCAGTCCTAGTGACTGCATTGAGACCCCTGTAGTCCACACAAAACCTCATCTCTCTTTTTCCACCACTGGTGTGAGGTTTTGGCACAAGGACCACTGGACTAGCCCAAGGGCTATCTGAGGGTTCAATAACTCCCAATTCCAACATTTTCTGGACTTCAGTCCTGATACAGTCCCTGACATGGTCAGGTTGCCTATAAATCTTATTTTTAATAGGAAGACTGTCCCCAGTGTCCACTTCATGAGTGCACCAGGTGGTCTGACTGGGTGTCAGTGAAAACATGTGTCTAAACTGATTGAGCACTTGTCTACAATCAGTTTGTTGCTGGGTAGTGAGGCTGCCTGCCAAGGCTACACCATCTACTGACCCATCGTCAGGGTTCTGTGAGAGCAGGTCAGGGAGTGGGTCACTCTCTTCCTCCTGCCCTTCATCAGTAGCCATGAGCAAGCCCATGTCTGCCCTGTCCACATACGGTTTTAACCTGTTGACATGGAGAACCCTGTGGGGACTCCTGGGTGTTCCTAGGTCTACTAAGTAGGTAACCTCACCCTTCTGCTCAACAATAGTGTGGGGTCCACTCCATTTGTCTTGGAGAGCTGCTGGGGCCACTGGCTCCAACATCCACACCTTCTGTCCTGGCTGGTAAACAGTCAGAACAGCCTTTGGTCATGCCAGGCCTTTTGAAGTTCCTGGCTAGCCTCAAGGTTTTTAGTTGCCTTTTTCATATACTCAGCCATCCGGGAGCGGAGACCAAGTACATAGTCCACTATGTCTTGCTTTGGGGGCTTGAGAGGTAACTCCCATCCTTCCTTCACCAAGCACAGTGGACCCCTGACAGGGTGGCCAAACAGAAGTTCAAAAGGGCTGTAACCAACCCCTTCTGAGGCACCTCCCTATATGCAAATAAAAGGCAGGGCAAGAGTATGTCCCATCTTCGCCTAAGCTTTTCTGGGAGCCCTTTAATCATGCCCTTCAAGGTTTTGTTGAATCTCTCAACTAAACCATTGCATTAGTGGGTGAAAGGGTGTGGTGAACTTGTAAGTCACTCCACACTCCTTCCACATTGCTTTTAAGTACCCAGACATGAAGTTTGCACCCCTGTCTGATACTACCTCCTTAGGAAAGCCCACTCTTGAGAAAATTCCCAGGAGGGCCCTTGCCACCACAGGTGCTGTAGTGGTCCTGAGGGGAATAGCTTCTGGGTACCTGGTGGCATGATCCACTACCACCAGGATAAACCTGTGCCCAGATGCTGTTTGGGGATCCATGGGACCAACAATGTCAATCCCTACCCTTTCAAAGGGCACCCCCACCACAGGTAGTGGTATCAGGGGGCCTTTGTAGTGCCACCTGCCTTGCCACTGGCCTGGCAGGTTACACAGGAGCGACAAAACTCCTTGGTGTCTTCAGACATGTGGGGCCAGTGAAAGTGAGGGACAATTCTGTCCCAAGTCTTGTTCTGGCCCAGGTGACCTGCCAAGGGAATACCATGGGCTAGGGTCAATAGGAAGCCCCTGAACTTCAGAGGTATAACCAACCTCCTGGTAGCACCAGGCTTGGGGTCTCTACTCTCTGAGTACAGGAGTCCATCATCCCAATACACTGTATGGGGACCACTAGCTTTCCCAGCAGCCTCAGCAGCAGCTTGCTGTCTGAGGGGTTCAAGGAGGGGCAGCTCTGCTGCTCCTGGCTCAGATCTGCCCTGGAAGGTCCCCCTGTCCCCAAGAACACAACCTGGTCAGGTTCAAGTTCCTCTGGGACAGTTCCTTCTTCAGGACTGAGATCATCCCCCTCAAGGGACTGATCTTCTTCCTGAGCCAAGGGGAAGGCACTGCCTTAACCCTACTACTCCTCCTCTTGGAAGGCACTTGGTCCATTATTCCAGAATCGAAGGCCTGTTCAGTGCTAGACATTTTGGCTTGTGACCTGGTCACAGCAAACACATCTGCAGGGATCCCCAGCATTTCTGCATGGGTCCTGAGCTCCACTTCTGCCCAAGCAGAAGTCTCTAAGTCATTGCCAAGCAAGCATTCGACTGGTAGGTCTGCACTCACCACAACCTTCTTAAGGCCAGTTACCCCTCCCCAGGAGAAGTTAACAACTGCCAGAGTATGGTCTGTTCTGACGTTGCTAGCATTGGTCACTTGGTACATCTCACCAAGTATAACTTGCCCAGGATTCACAAGGTCTTGTGTCACCATTGTGACACTTGCCCCTGTGTCCCTAAATGCCAAAGCCTCTCGTCCATTGATTAAAGGCTGTTGTCTGTACTTGCCCAGATTACTGGGACTCATAGAGGAGGGCACATCCATGCCTCCATCACAGACTAACACAGCCTGAGTTAGTTCTCTGACTAAGTCAGAGCCCAACTCAGTACCCAGGGTGAACCCTACTAAACCCTTGGCTGGAGCACTCCCACCAACTGTAACTGCACTAGGGGAACAGGTGCCTTAGGGGCATTGGTGGGTGCTGGACTTGAGTCTTTGGACTTGGTGCAATCACTGGTCCAGTGGGTCTTTTGCTTACAGACCTTGCACCATGGTTTTCTTTGGCCTTTCCCTTTTGTAGACTGTGAATCCCCACCTGAAGAAGATTTTTGGGGGCCTGATGAAGACTTTTGATCTTTACCCTTCTCCCCACCCTTTTCAGAGTTCTTAGCATCTTGCTTCTTAGGGTCCCCACCTTGGTTCTGTACCTTCTGCTTCACCCTGGTTCTGACCCATTTGTCTGCCTTCTTTCCCAATTCTTGGGGAGAGGTCAGATCAGAGTCCACCAGGTATTGATGCACCAGCTGATTTTGACAGTTATTAAGAATCTGCTCCCTCATTATCAGATTGTACAATCCTGAGAAGTCACACACCTTACTGCCCATCAACCAGCCTTCCAGAGCCTTGGCAGAACAATCCACATAGTCTACCCAGTCTTGAGTCTGTGCTTTTGGGTATCTCTGAACTTCAACCTGTACTGTTCAGTGGTTAGGCCAAACCCATCAATAAGAGCACTCTTCAAGACCTTGTAATTATCAGCATCCTCCTCTCTAACAGTGAGGAGCTTATCTCTACCTTTGTCTGCAAAGGAGAGCCACAAGATTGCTGCCCACTGCTCCTGAGGGACCTTCTGTACTTTACAGGCCCTCTCTAGAGCAGTTATCCACTTGTGGATGTCATCCCCACTCTGGTAGGGAGGGACAATCTTGCTCAGGTTCCTATGGTCATAGGACCTTTCCCTATCTCTAGGGACATGGCTGCCACCATGGGACTCTAGTCCCAACTTTCTTCTCTCTTTGAAGAGATCTAGGGACTCCCTGTCTACAGCCAGTTGCTGCTTTCTGATTTCATGCTGAGCTTCCTCATATTGAACCAGCCTCTTTCTCCTCTCATGAGAGGATTCCCTCCTATGAGATGAGACAGAGGTCCCTATGGAGGTGCCAGAGTGGTTAGACTCCTGAGAAGGAGATCTAGACTTTCTGGGCACACTCATAATCCTTCCTGGGGGACAAAGTGGGGATCATCCAGATCTTCCTCTTCATCGTCCACAGGAGGGATTGGGTTATCCAGGTCAGGGTCATTGTCACCCTCCTGGCCAGTTTCAGAGGGGGCTGGTGGTATTGCTACCCCTGGCCCCACCCTCATCTTCTGCCCCACCCTCAGCTCCTACCCCTTCAGTCCCCAAGGGCTTACTGAGATCATAAGCTACCAACAACTCTTTAAGGTGTTGGGTGGTGGGACTTTGGCCTGTCCTCAATTTCCTCAAGTTACATAATGCTCTCAATTCCAAGAATGGGAGTGTATCATACTTGGAGGGAAGAAGCCCAGTGGCTTCTGGCAAGGATTCTTTAGGTCCTTCCTTTAAAGACATTACTAGTGTGGTGTGGTGTATGCACTACCTACTCTAGTGTGGCCTACTAAACTCTCTTGAGTTGTAGAAAGGGTGTGCTATCCCTTAACACACAACTCTAAGTTCAGTAGAACTTACTGTATTCTAAGCTTAAATTATATGTACCTTAGGTACCTTTAGTGGTTTTCAGTTGATCAATTCAATTGAGATTATCTGGTAAAACAATAGCAAGCTGGAATCCCACACGCTGCACACCAATGTGAGAAGTTGGCCTGGCATATGCTGTCCACTAATTATAGTGGGCACCTTGCACCAGTCCAAACAACCCCTTATTGGAGATAGGTTAAAGACAACCTTATTGAAAGCTATCCTAGTGGTAGCTAGGAGAGCAGCCTTCAGGCTAAGTCTTGAAGGAATGTAAAGCAGCTTGTTTTACCAGTCTATAATCTCTTGAGTGACCAAATGAAAGAGCACCACACCAGGTATATATTCAAAATATATGTATTTATTGCTAAACACACCCCTCTAGTCTCTTTATGAGGCTAGAGTTCAAGTACACAAGTTATAAGTTATTTAAACACAGTAATAGCACAAATACACGTTTGGGCCCTAGGGCGTACCAAACCATATACCAATAAAGTGGTATAAGAACCACGACTGAACTAGACACTAGGCCTAGAGCCTCTAGAAGTGCTTGGACCACAAGGAACCACCCAAGGTAGTGACACAGGGGACCCACGGGGGACGCGTGCAGTGTAAATACACAACCGCGATACGCCGTTAACTTCTATGGAGAAAGTCGCGATCAGGAAATTAAAGAAAAGGGACACTTAAAGGAGGACTTGGAGCAAACCCTTTGAGAACTAGGTCGTTCTAGAGTCTCTACCCACGGGAGCACCGGAGTACTCGTGTTACCTCACCCAGGGAAGCCGGGTGCATAGGTGCCTTTCGGGGTCGGGTTTCGTCGTCGATTTGAATGGCGATCTGCTGCAAAGTGCTGCTGGCGACCAAGTGGAAAGTGTCCGGGTGGATCCAAGAGTGGATCGGAGATCTGAAGAACCTGAAAGCAGAGGGGACAGAGTCTGGGTCACTAGCCAGTGACCAGGAAGGCGATGGACAGATGCCCACCGATGTTGAGTGCTTCAGGTGCGTTGAAGGTCGTCTTGACTCTTCAGCCACGAGGTCCAGGAGGCGTTGTCGGTGACCAGGAGCAGGATTCGGGCTGGTACACAATGTTTGTCGAGTGCTGAGGTATCGGCGACCGAATTGGACCCAACAAGCCTTGGCAACGGCAAGTCTCAGTGAAGATGAAGATCGTTGATGGTGCAGACCAGCAAGGTCTGAGGAACTCACCCAGCAAGGGTAAGTGAGGGCAGGCCTGGAGAAACCAGGATGCCCAAGAAGAAAAAGATTGGCCTTCGTGAAGGGCTACTAGCCAACGGGCTAGCGACCGCAAAGGAGCCTCGAGACGTCGCACGTGGATCTGGCTCACAGGACACTCGTGGAGTGGAGGCCAGTGATCTTCGGTGCAGTTGGTGCTGGAGGCTAGGGCTACTCGGAGCCCAAAGCACGACTTCGTGGGAGATCCAGAAGAGGATGCACTAGCAAATGCGTGCGGTGTCCAGGGGTCACAGTTCCAAGTTACCCACAACAGCTACGGGCCTCAGCTTTGCTGGGGACTCAGGGCAGCCTCGGGGAAGTCTGGAAATCCATCTCTGGTGATGCAAAGACTTCAGCGTCCGACGGGAGCTTAGGCGATGCAGACCGGACAATTGCTTCTTTGGTGCCTGCCAAGCAGGGGAGTCACTCCTTGACCCCAAGGGAGATTCTTCTGTCCTCTAGTCTTGAGTAGAGCGTCGAAGGTCCAGGATCCTGTTTCAGAGTTTCGTCCAGGGATAATCTAAAGGCCTAAGGACTGGGTTCCTATACTTATACCAAGTTTAGGGGTTGGACTACTCTGTGGCCCCACCTATGGGTGGGTCAGGGCAGAGGGGTGGCTACACCCCTTTCCCTTTGTCCAGTTCGCGCCAAAGCAGGGGCTGCAAGCCCCTGATCCGGTTTGAACTGGGGTATGCACAGGGACACCAAATGTGCCCCCAGTGCAGGACTTCAAAGCACCCGAAAGTGCTCCCGCCCAGCCCCAATACACATTATCCTGTCTGGGGAGGTGGTCACACCTCCCTGGGACAGGAAACCTATTGTCCAGGCCTCCCCTGCCGGAGTTTCGTCCAGCAGCAGGAGGCCAGACTCGTGTCTGTGGCAGCAGCATCCATTTTGTGATGCCAGGGCTTTAGAAAGAAGTTACCGGGCTAGCCAGAGTTAACATGTCTTTCCCTCTAGAAGGGTGGAATGCTACCCCCGCCGCCAGAATTGGCGGGGGTAGTATTCCAAGATGTTTGACACCAAACACGACATGTTTAGGTGCAGCCATTCCAAAGTTAGCATTTAACGCGAGGTTATAATGCGCTTAAGAGTATATGGTCAGGCTGCACTACAAACAGCATCAGAGAAGGGTCTCCGAACGCTGCAGAGGGGCCCTGCTCATGCAGGGGCACCCTCTCACATAGGAACCACGCACTCTGCCTTCAGGATTGATAAGGCCTGCCATAGGAGTGACTTATAGGTTTATATGTGTGTATGTATTTAGTGATATAGGTAACCTATATCACAGTAAGGGGTGCATGCACCACCTTACCCAGGCTGCAGTAGCAGACCTGTGGTGTCAGTTTGGATGGCCTTCCAGGGGTGGCATAATACATGCTGCAGCCCCTGGTAGGCCTCTGAGGTACCTATGCCCTTGGTACATAGTATACCATATACTAGGGACTGATAAGGGCACTCCAGATTCCAATCAGTGATGTGCCTAAGGCACATGGAAACCATTTTAGAGAGGAAGCAGCTAGGCTGGGGTTCTGATTAGCAGGGCCCCAGCCAGACTAATGTCGAAAAACAGTGAAGCATCAGCAAAAAGTGGGGGTACCCATGTGAAGCAGATCCTACTCTCCTACACAGCTGGGGTTGGAAAGGTAGGAGTTCACATTAGGGTAGCTCTGGATATTTTGCAAGGCCGATCGCGATTCCCTGCGCAAATTTTGTTGTAAAATTTAAATAATATATTTTCAAGAACAATTGTTTTAAATAAAAGGAGAAAAAAACGATAGCTGTTTTTAACTTCAATGGTTCCCAGCTTAATGGAAGTCATCAATTTGGCAGATTTTTGTATTGCAGCAATACATAAAGGAAATTAGCAAGGAATTGAGCACAACAATTGTTGTGGTGAGCAGAAGCAGAAAAATCTCAGGTGAAATGAAAGCCTTTTAAGAGACAATATTTAATTAGGTGGCTGTTCAAAGAATATAGCATGTTACAACGCATGCTATTACATCGCGTACTATTACAACGCGGTCGTTACAACGACCACCTTGTTAGTACGCAATACCTTTATATCGCAAGTCATTACAACGACTTGCTGTAGGGGGCGCGCTGGACTTAGGAATAGTATTATTTACTATTCCTACTCCAGTTTGCGCAACAGTAGGGAAGGTGTTGGATTTCATAACCAATACCTTAGCACCCCCTACAGCAACTTGTTCTAATGACTTGTGATGTAAAGGTATTGCGTACTAACAATGCGGTCATTGTAACAACAGCGTTGTAAACGCTGTTTACCCTGTTCAAACAGCCAGGTACCAGCATCCTGCTGAGAAGGCATGGCAAGTGCAAAAAAAAAACATCATGCATGCTCAGCACTGCAGGTGGCATAGGTAAATGCTTCAACAGAGATATATAAATTAATTTTACAATTAATCAAAGGTACTTAGTGGAGAAACCAAACGCAAGAGTTATTTGCTCCAAAAAAGAGAAGGGATGTGGTAAAAATGAACAGTAAATGCGTTTTTAATAAGTCAGTTCTGACATTCTCACCCTGTATTTTTTTTGCAGCTACTATAAAGGCCAAACTCGACCGAAGGTACTGGTGCACTTTACATGAGCACCAGTTGCACTGGACAAGGACACATTCATGTTCTATAAGCACGGGGAGAATAAGTAATTTGCCCAGATTCAAAGGATGTTGAGCCGACACCAGGATTCGATCCTAGTTCCCCACTCAAACATCAGCTGCTCTGACAATCACATCCTCTCCCGTAAAAAAACATGCCAGTCATAACATCTGTCACAAACACACCTCACGGGATCATTTTGTTTACAAGTACCACAAACCACTTAGAATAGCACCCCATAATAAACTCCAGTTGTAAATATGTTCCTCCCTGTATTTACAAATTACATTCATGCAATAAAAATTCCTCCCTCCCGAGCTTAAAAAGAAAGTATGAAAACGATGTGTCCAACATCCACATACAATCCATGTATACATTTTATTGAGACCATAATACAGCAGTGAAGGGTGCTTGAATTGCTTACTTACTTCCATCAAATAGGCCGGCCCGCGCGAGTCACTTACTCATTTCCCCAGCTGCAAAGTTTTTTTTCTATTTAGCTGCTGGTCCACTCACAGGCTTCGGAGCTGAGAGACATCGTCTGGACTGACTGAGAGGAAGCTTCAAGTGAAGCAAGGCAAGTTCTTTAATCGCACAGGACATCTGCAGTGCGCACCTTGTCTACAGGAGCTAGAAATGGCATCCTAAAATAACTAGAGCGCGGGAAGCAGACACCTCGAGTCTGCGAAGTTTGTCTTCAAACTGCGCAGATTCAATTTCTTGGCTCCCCGGCTGCCTGTAGTCTTAACTCCACCCTTTCCTAACACATCACAGGGTGGGGCCCACCCCACCCATTGACGAGCTGGGAAAGGGTGGGGTGACCATGCTCTCCACTCCCTGATTGACGGGAAGCCCGAGAGAAACAGGGCTTCAGTGAAAAAAATGCCCAGAGCCGATTTTATCCCCACTGCATTAGGGGGTGGAGACTGGTTGACAAGGCTATGTCTTTGCCGAGCTGATGACCTCACAGGCCTCAGGGCTGTGAGAGCGTCAGCCTGGCAAATACTCTAGACTTTGGGCACGCCCAGGGGCAGCATTTTAAGGAATGCTTGCTTCTGTCACGGAAGCAAGCACGATGAGTGGCAGGGTACATCAGCCCCTCAGCCAGCAAGCACAAAATGTGTGCACATTTTATATATGAAAAAAAACAGTTATGTGTAAACAAATAGCTTTTATTTAGTCCTGCCCTTGGGATGAAAGTAAAGGGGGGCGGAGCCCCGACGTCCTCGAGCAGAAACCGCCGCTGGCGAGTTGGATACTCTATCCACAAAAATAACAGGTATACCGTCCACTGTATTAAAAGTGCATTATATCCTATGGCATTTGTAATACGATGGATGGAATATCCATCCCGTTTGTGATGGCGTATCCCATCTGCCAAACTCTAAATCAGGCCCTAAGGTCGTTTTGCAGTGGTTGCCTCTGGGAGTGCAATGGAAACAAAGTGGCCATTTATAGGGACAGTGTTTTCTTTATGAATGACAACACCCTTCCGTGTTTAGCCATGTATATGTGAAAATGATCCTCAAAATGCAACACTGACATTCCCTGCACTCACCCCTAGAAGATGATTGATCCATTTGCTACACCGACAACTTAAGCAGTACTTTGATATTTCACAGCTCCCATGACTAAGCGAGGTACAGTGAGTAGTGTAACTTACTGACTGTCATGGTGAACTCTTCTTCTGCACAAATATTATGCCATACAAGCCTGTCAACAACAAAACCTCTAGAGTCGTTCATCATTAAGAGATTTTTGAGAAGTACCCAAATAAGCACCTAGCTTGAAAGTCTGGGCATCCATTTTCAGGTGCTTTTTGGGATCTATGCATTTTGAATTCAAGGAACCAACATTAAAGAAACATGCACTTAGCTGCTAGGGCAGAGAGGCATTTAATAACGCCATGCTGCACAGAGCAGCCTGTACCACTTCAGATATTACAGCAGCTTAGTTAACTTAATGAAACTGAACTGTCTGAAGGCACATCTAGAACTCCATCAAATGCAAGGGTGATTAGCATCACTAAAAGGGCAAGGCTCTGCATTTGTCTATCTCTTCTCTTTGAGTACCTCATTCATAATTTGTCTAGCTCTCTCTCTTTCTCTCGCTTTGCACTGGCTCCCTCCCTCTCCATTTTCTCGCTGGCATGTGTGTACATTCATTTCCCTGATGCCACTCACCAGGCACAAGCACGCAAAGAGCTTTCACATTTGCGGAACAACTATATTTAAATCGAGCATTTAATGATGCACATTTTTAATTATAATTTGTTGGCTTCTAATTCGAAGTGTTTAAACCTCGGATATTGGACGGGAGCATCAAAGACTCAGAATCTGTTGCTATGAGATTTGCCTCAGGAACAACTCTGAAGCCACTCGCTTCTCGGAATCAAAACTGATTCAGCACAGCGAAGTAACGAGGCTCAACTACTGGCCTCGAACATTGTTATTCAAAATTCACCTCGGTATAAATAAATAATGAATTTTCCAAGGCTGCTGGCCCAGCGGCACAGAATTAATATGAATTAACAGAATTAACATGAATTTAAGCCAGGGGAGTAGAATTTTGACCAAAAGAGGAAAGACCTACAGGGAAACGTGGCCTGTCACTCTCTATAACCTACCCCGAATAGGATTTCTGGTTCAAGGGCCTGTCTGGAAATAGCAACACCCCCCTTAATCCCAGTTCATCTCTGAGTTTCCCCGCAAGTGGTCAGGAACAATAGGCTAGAGGCCAAGAGTTTGATAATGGGCTTATTAACATATGAATAGTTTTTTGAGTAATGTAAGCGATAATTCAAGTCTTATATTTATAGATTTTTAATAAGAGACAATTGTTTCAAAAGTGTTAATCGTTACAGACAAAATAGCATCATTAGTACTACAGTGTTTCATTTCTAGTAAGAAATAACAAACAATGATAGCAGCATCTTTATTAATGAGTCAGCTAAATGATGCATGTTTGTTAAAATATCCAGGGGCAGATTTACAAGCCCCTTGCGCCACTTTTGCGTAATTTTTCCCATGTTAAAAATGACGCAAAAGTGGCGCAAGGGGCTTGTAAATCTGCCCCCACTCTCTAAAATAGGCTGTATTATTGCCACCCATCGACCTTAGTTTGATTCCATTTCTCTGAGAAAGCTTGCCTTCTCTAAGAGTTTGCAATGGAGTTCCCTTCCGAGCTCTCTCAAAAAACTGCCATCAACAGGTGGCTCGACTGTGAAAGCATATTCTAACCTGTACTCCTGGAAAAATATTTGACACGCTCCTACACCCTCAACTTAAGTGACATTGCTCACTTTTACCTCCCAGCAGCCAACCAAAATCAAAAAGACTTTGAACCAACATATTCTTTTCAACAGAATGACAATCTCCCTATAACGTACAACACAGGTTTCTGCTACACAGCAACCACCCTGTGGCTATCCAACGTTCAACGTCCACATATTCATACTCCAAGCAGTAACATTTTCCAACCATCCTACATGAACCCCACTCTTCTCAAGAACTACACATCCATGCTTTGAATGAAAACATCCTTGTATGCCAACTTACACCCACTCAACATCCACCCAAAGTCCAACCTACATCAACTTGTCTACAGAACCACAACCACACCGGGAAACAATTATCAGCATTTATGATATGTGTACGTGAAACTTGACTTCCGCTCAGACTATACCTCCCTAATTCGTTCCCTTCAACCTGTACAAACTCAACGACACCAGTGTTTCTAAAATTCAAAATTCAACCTTTCTAAAACTAACTTCAAAAATAAATTAATTCCCGTCTGCAACTAGCCAACCTACTCATTTTAATCCCTTCTGCCTCATTGTATAAATGGAACTTTCCTACGTCTCACTCTAAACCTTCCGCCTTACCTCTAAGGAGTCAACTCACTTATCTTTCCTTCAATAACCCCACAACACACCTCCACAACCAAATTCTATAACCTCAACCTAGACAAATTCCTGAACAAATATAAGCCCACCCGATTACTCCCAATGGTCACCTCAACACTGGTAAATTTTTATTCTCGTATCATGCAAACCTTATCTGTGAGTGACAAGCAACAGCCCAATAAAACTATACTGATGTCTAATGTGTGCTTTGCACAAGCCAAAATGGGATATAACAGAATGTAATTTAATGTAACACGAAGCAAGACAAATCAATGCGTATTTTCATTCATCCTTTGGTCCTGTGTCCCTAACATCAAGCCTTAAGTTCAAGTATGCATACAGCACTCAGAATACATGTATCCCATGTAACAATACTTAAATTCACGATATGTACTTTGGGTTGTCATAACTTATTTAAATGCCTCTCTTTTCTTCCCAATCATTACAGTAACAAGCACTGGCATTGTCTCATCTCCTTTGTCCAAATAGCTCACTCTTGCTTAACTGTGCTCTATAACTTTAGATGCCTATGAATTGTTCAATAAAATGCAAAGAGAGTTTAGACACCATATTTGTTCCCATCACTCTATGGGGCATATTCTCAAGGACTTATTGCCGATTTATCGGCACTTTAGCGCCGCAAAAGTGGCGATAGACTCATCGCCCCATTCTCAAGCTCGTGCAAACTGCCGATATCACCAGTTTACCAGCGATAGCTGCCGCAAAAAACATCACCACGGATGAGTGCGACAACTAACGCTAATGATATGCAGAGTAGGCGTTCCCGTGCAAAAACACACAAAAACACCACTTCGCGAGATTCTCAACGACCAGCCAGATCTGCAATGCGAACCAAGACAGGCGATAAGGCGGGTTAGCAGCAGGGATTTAACACCTGCCTTTTGCTGGTGTTAAGCAGGACGACTACCTGCAGTATGAAAGGGAGCCCAGCCCAGAGCCCCATCTGAAGACCAACACATGTCATGGAGCCAATGATCATGCAGCTCGGAGAACCAAGAGGGCCACAACACCCACTGCCACCACTCCCAGGCGCCCCCCCCCCCAGACCACTCCCCCCGGATTACCACCTAGGCAGTGCAGGACAGCGGACGACCCTAAAACGCACCAGCCCCAGAGACTCAACACCAGAGGAAGCCATTGGCCAACACAGGCTCAAAAGGACAACCATCCACCGCATCCTGACCCACATTGCCCACAGGCTGACGGTACCAACACAGCAGACAACCCACATCCCCCCGAGGACAAAGCTGCTGGCTGTGCTGCACCTGTTGGCCCCTGGTGCCTTCCAACCAACAACTGCCGGAGTTGGAGGAGTCTCAGAGCCAGCCCCATCAAACTCCCTCACACATGTCATGGATGCATGTCCACAAAAGCAATGGTGGGCCCCTGTATCCGCACCACACGTTAGTTCCAATTCATACTGCACCTGCGCAACCAACCCCAACGCCAGCCGTGCTAGACGCCTCCGTGCCCCATGCCCAAGATCGTAGTAACTGAAATGTGGGTGCGCCAAGTCATGAAGTCCAGTAGTCAACAGTAGTGTAAAAACAGAACTTTATTACAAATACACAAACAAACAAAACGAAAAGCTCAGCCAACGCGTTCCATTCCCAAAGGGGAACTTCAACAGGGCACCGTGTCTTCAGAAACCTGTGGGAGAAATGGTGACAATGGTCAAACTTCCGTATAGTCACATGCCTAATCTGGAACAGTGTACTGCACTTGGACAAATCAGAATGCTCACAGGCATGATAAACCATGCATGAGAAGACCGTAACAGAACTACGTGTGTCCGTAACCGTCGTAGGAATGAAGAGGAAGGTAACGACCACACGAGCTGCTGTTACGGTCACATCATGTAGGACTCATCATACCTGAAAGCATCACGGTGTGAATCAGCTCGATACCCCTGCCCCTCACTCCCCCCACACTGCGCAGGAACATCTTGAGACCACGCAAGGGAACTACGCCATAGCTGGCGTCACGCACGTGTTGGGGACAATTCACAGCACACGTGTATGACTAGTGCCCCCTGCCGACACTGCTCACAATCACCGCAACAGCAACCACACGCATGCCATCACTGTGCATACAGAAGTGGACCACCGTGGCCTGTCCACCAATGTCGTCACAAACTCCCCAGGCAGTGTGCATGATCCCCACATGTCCACAAGTCCGCCACCAACCAGCACTTTGAGGATGGCCCCCATTGAAATGCACTGCCCATCGGCAAGTACCAACTGGACACACCACACACCTCAACTCCACAATCGCCCAAATCACAACCGTGGGAATGCACACATCACCAATCCACCACCAAGGTGACTACTGGATGTGTCACAGTCTGCGCCACAACCTGCCCATAGGCCCACACACACGTGGCCGACCACCTTCAACGTGCACATTCACACTGGAGACGAGGTGGCTACGTCCCAAACCAACCCACGCACATCACGTCTAGGCCTGGGCGGTAAATTCTGTTCCGCTCACGGAATTTGCGGAATTTGGGTAATTTCGCGTTCCACGGAGAACGCGAAATTGCCGAAAATTCCGCAATCCGCGACTTCGCGGAGTTTTTTTGCTTGTTCGCGCTTTCAAAATGCGTGTTCGCGAGATATTTCTCCCCGAGCACGCAAACAGCGTTCGCGAACAGGAAAAAAGCATCGCGAGCGGGCGGAACAAGCAATTCCGCGTGTTTGCGGAACTTTTGCGCGCTCGCGGAGATTTTTTACCGTTTCGCGGAGCTTTGCGTAGCCCGACTACGCAAATTCCGCCCACCCCTCATCGCGTGCAGGGTCGTGTCAGCAAGGGCGGCGCCCCCCCACCCAGCCACGAGTCCGCCGCCGTGACCGGTGGTGCCTGCACGATCCTGTGCGCCTGCTGCACCCCAGCCCTGGTCCCCAGACCGGTCCTACGCCCAGCGATGACTGGCCGCCCCTGCGCACCCAGGCCGCAATGCTCACCTGCCACCACCGGCCTGTCTCAAAGAGGGCCCACCACGTGCCGCCTCCTTAGCCGATCGCTGGATTCCGCACCACAGGCCCCCAGCGCACCCTGCGGCACCGCACCGCGGAATCATGTGTGTGCTGACTGCTGCCTGCGTGTACACTGCGGTCCAGCAGGGCACACTGTTCAATTTGAGTCTTGATTCGCTGGACGCCGTATCGAGGCCAACGCATCATTGCATTCTGCACACCGGCTCAGCTCTTCAGGTGCCACTAACCCTGTGCAACGCAAGTCATCGTCACGTGGCGGTAGGCCCCTGCCAGCTGCAGTGCAGCAGGTGCCACTGACCCTGTGCAACGAAAGTCATCGTCACGTGGCGGTAGGCCCCTGCCAGCCACAGTGCAGCAGGTGCCACTGACCCTGTGCAACGCAAGTCATCGTCACGTGGCGGTAGGCCCCTGCCAACCGCAGTGCAGCGGGTGCCAATGACCCTGTGCAATGCAAGTCATCATCATGTGGCGGTAGGCCCGGGCCGTCCGCAGTGCAGCAGGTGCCACCAACTCAGTGCACCGCAAGTCATCGTCCCGTGGCGGTAGGCCTGTGCCGGCCGCATTGCAGCGGGTGCCACCAACTCAGTGCGCCACAAGTCATGGACCCTTCATGATTGGGTCGCGTGGTGCGGATGCCATCATGTCATCTCCGGCAGTGGGGAATGTGACGTGCTAGGCCCCTTTTATTGGCAGGGTCACATGTCCTGTGATGCCTGTGCTGGATGGGTGTGGTGTGGGTGTGAACCAGCCCTCAGGGAGTGGCTGTGGCATGCTGACAACTAGACCAGTGATCAGCAGATCAGTACAGGGAAGACCTGGGACATGTAGCTTTGTCGTCCCCCCCTCTGAGCGTAAGAGGAGTGGACTGGCCTGGCGTATGGCAGGCCAGCGTAGGGGTGGGAACAATGAGCCCGGAGCTCTGGGCGTGCTTCAGTTCTGGGCTGGACATGGAAGTAACTGATGATTGTGTCTCTGTTGTAGTGTCTACACCACCCGGCCCGCAATTGGAAATGTTGCACCCTGTGACTCAAGTCCCACAACATGAGCAACGTGGACGTAAGGGGGAATCACTGACCCTACATTCATCCATACTCTCATACTTGAATGATTAAAGGCATGCCACATCTGTGCGATTCTGAATGTTTAATTCACATCCAGTGGAGTGTTGCAACTGGAGCAGTTCAGGGCCATGCAAACCCCACTTCACATTATTGGCCCGTGGAGGGCCAGCCAGAGTCCTTCAGGGAATGACAAGTACATCGGAAGAGGAAGAGTTCAGTCCGCAGTCTGATCGCTGTGTCATTGGTAACCAAACAGAAAATGGCAGTCCATGTTGAGGTCCAAGGTCAGTGTCGTAGAGTGTATCGGGGGACAGTGGAAGGTGATGATGCAAAGGGCAGAACCAAGCAGAAACAGGCCATATGGCGGAGATGAATGCTACTGCCTCCTCCTTACCAGTAAGGTTGATTCACCTGCATCTTCCTCCTCTTATGTCACATGTGCCTCACACGTGGGTGGTGGTGGATTGCCTGCCGCACTGTGAGGCACTGACACATCAGGGGGCGGAGATGTGGATGTAGAAGCAGCAGCAGCATTCATCTGCGCAAGGCCTTGAGGCAGCAATGCCTTGACGATGTGCTGCAGGGCATGGAAGGTCCCAGCCACATCTCGCTGGTGTGCAGCCGTGGCAGCCATTCTTTCCGCCCGTCATCCGCTCCATGTTCTCCATGAGCCCCCGCATCTGTCCCAACTCCCGGCTGACATCGCTGGAGCCACTCTGACTGGACAGTTGTTCTTGTCTCAGTATCATGACTCCAGCGATGTCAGCCATGGATCGTTGGAGAGCATGGAGTGGACTGTTGGTGTCCGTTAGGGACTGTAAGTGGTCCCTGATGGTACTCAGACACCCATTTATGGCATCAGGTTTGGCTGCCATGAGATCGAACCCCACCCGCACCTGATCAGCCATCTTCTCCTGGACCTCTAACACACGGCGTTGGAAGGCCATGTGTTGTTTGTGGGGGTCCTGAGAGACAGCCAGGGTGGTAGGCGCTTCCTGCTGTGTGGTCTGTGCAGGGGGTGGGGTCTCCTCGATGCAGCTGGGCTGCCCTGCTCCTGGAGGTGAGGTGCTGTAGCTGTTCATGAACTCTTGGAGGGCGTCGGTGTCGAAGGTGTGGAGGTCCTCTTCGTCATCAGTGAAGAGCTGTTGGGTCTGCTCTGCAGGAGGTGTTGGTTCTCCCTCTGCAGTGTGAAGGGGAGGTGAAGTTTGACATTGTGTTCACATGTATGTTGGCGCATTGTACAAGTTTACATACAAACTGCATGACAATGTACATTCTGACTGTTTGGGAGGAGCTGCCTATTTGATGCGGGACAGTGGACATTTTGACAACATCACGGATGTGTGTTTGTACTTGTGCATTATCATCTCACATTTCCCTGCTATGCCAAATGTGATTGACCAGTTTCTACACAAGTGGCACCAGTTGTGTCCTCTGTTCTGTTGTGAACGTGTTGCAGTTTGTATCACATTGCTGTCAATGTTGATGTGCTCTGAATGTCATGTGTGTGTGCTGCATTTTGGGAGAGTCACCCCTGCAGTTCTGATTTGGCTGGCCCTTATCCCTTTCAGGCGGTGTGCCTTTGACTTCTATGCTTATACGGTGCTGAGATGTTGCATTCGTAGGTAAATTGGGCTCTTGGTGGGAGTTGGGACTCTGGGGCATGGTTTGTCCGCAGATGTGTTGTTGACGGCAGGGGTTGTTTGTGCACGTGGATGTGTCAGAGTGTGACCTGTTCCTTTATGGATGTGGTCCACACTCAGCCACCTCAGTGTCGTGCACCATGTCATGATGAACGGCCTGCAGCCATGCTAATCGTCATGCAGTGTCACTTGCATTGTCAGTGTGGCTCACTGACCCGCAGCTTTGCTGGGTTCAGCACATGTGCATGGGTTGGTTGTGAGATTGGTGATATGTGGGAAGGGCCCCCTCTGGGCACATAGTCGACGGGGGCCTACTTGCTGTTTCGAGGTGTGCTGCAGTGTGCCAAGGTGATCAGGGACATGATCCAGCGTCATTGTGGGTGTGCACTGTGCTCCACTTGATTGTGCATGTGTGCCATTGTGCCCATCTCCCCCGTCCCCCCAGTTCCTGGTGTTTACTCACCCTGTTGCTGTTGTGCCAGGTCATGTTGAGCAGTGTCCGGACCCCCAACACCTGCCACCGTCTCCCCACTGATGACTGTGGCCACCATTTCCTCCATTTCATCCAGCTCCTCCTGTGGCGCTGGACTCCCACTTCTAGTCTGCATTGCTGCCTTCTGGTTGTTGGTGAGTTTCTGCTTGGTCTTGCGCTTCACATCATTCTAGCACCTCTTGAGCTCTTCCATTGTCCTCCTCAGCACTCCGACTGCATTCACCTTGTCCAGAATGGACTGCCATGTTGCATTTTTTGTTGCCAATGACACAGTGGAGGTGACGAACAGTTGTTGATGGTGTTCTATCACCTCCGTGATCAGGATCCTGTTTTCCTGCGGACTGAACCACGTCTTCCTCTTCTTCTTGTCCTTGCCCTTCCCTGTCCCCGAGGTCCCAGGCTGCTCCTCCTGGGGGCCTGTGGGGTTCTGGCCGTCCTCTGTACCTGCTCCGGCTGCCTCCATTGTGCTTCGCTGTAGTTTGGTTTTTGTTTGTGTTTTTTTAATTCCTGCTTTTGTAGTGATTTTTCCCGCCTCACGTGTGTGATTTGCAGGCCTGGCGCTGCTTTTTGCTGATTGTCTTATCGCGGTTGGGCCCATCGCAATTTTTTTCGCGTTCGAGCTTGGATTTTCATCGCCGTCCCGGTAATGTTATTGCGGATATTTGAGGCGTTATCGGGAGACTATCGCATGTTACCACCGTGTTGAGAATACGACGTTAAACCGGAGTTATTTTCCCGCAATAGACGGCGATATGAAAACTTGCGTTAACCTATTCTGGCGATGTTTATTGCACGTTCTTGAGAATATCCCCCTATGTAAGCACTCCACGTTTTGATGCCTTCTATTGGACTAACTGAAAATAAACTGAAACTATTGCTCATGGCAATATTTTTCAGACTTGCACAGACTGACACAAATGGCAGTTCTACAATATTCAGAATACAAAGCTGCCTTGAATATTATTTTCTTACCAAAAGGCAAAACATATATATATATATATATATATATATATATCGCCACATCCTGTATGCAATCGACAAACAAATCTGAGTACCTGAACTATGAATGACATTTTGTAATAGAGAACGCAGTTTAATCACTAGAATAAATCTAATTAAGGTTGTGTTATCCGGCACCAGGGCATAGCTATTAATAGCGCAGCATGTGCAGCGGCACATAAGAATGGTGGTGCTATTGGCCCATTAAATTCCACCTACAGTTATTTTGTACAATCAAACCAGGGGATGTGCCAGTCAATTTTCTTTGTTTGTATTAGGCCCCAGGGCACTCTTTCTACGCCTATTATCGGACAAGTGTTTTGTTTGATGGATTTGGAGAATGACACACAATTGCTGTGACTCAAAATAAACATCCTTATTTTGTGTAGATTATATATTTAGTCCATTAAAAGCTGCTTTGCCATTTTCGTTCAGGGGTGCCATTTTCTGTTGAAAGCTGTTTTTTCTTTATTGGTCACCTAGTAACCACCAATGTTATGTCCTTAGACGTATTACAGGCCAAATGCCATTCACAGTTGTGCTTTGCAGATTTCCTTTTGATCTGCGAGTACAATGTGCAGGATTGAAGTTTTCTGTGTATAGTAAAATAATATCCAATGCAGATTTGTCTTATGATATTAATAGGTTGTTTTTTCATAATGAGTAATACCAGAGCTTTACCTTGTCTAAGCCCTCATTCAACAGGTACTATACTACCCAATTTAAAGGAACTGTGAGAAATTGGCTTGTTGGGTGGCGTAAGAGCCCTGGTCAAGCAACAACCACAATCACTTACAGGGTAAACCACATAAAGTCCCTAAATTAACCTGTGCTTAACCCTGGATAGCTTGACACAAAATGCAGTCATGCTCAACTTAGAGGCAATGTGTAAAGTAGTTATGCAGCACACAAACAGTAATAATGTAAAAAAACAACACCAGAAAAACCCCAAATTCGAAAGTTAAGGCTGACCGTGATGGGGCGCGGTTAGGATACAAGAAGTGTTTTGGGCCCAATCAGCACTCACCTTCAGACTTAGAAAAATGTTGGAAAAAAAAATTCTCAGAAGGTAGAAGTTCAGTGGGGCAAGGCTATAAGAGTGTCCGAGGAGGGAGCGTCGTCGTCAGATAGCCATGGAGTGAAGCCGCGGTGAAGATTTTTACATTCTGACTTAGTCGTCGAAATGGAATTTGAAAATCTCCAGTGGGATGAATCAGAAGGCTGTAGCGAAGACAATTCCAAGAGGCCGGATCCCCTTCTGGTGAAGTGCCACTGAAGCAGATGTGCTGCTGTGAAGAAGAACGTAGCAGGAGAAGCCACAAAGTTATTCCGATCAGAGATGTACCTCAGATGGATAGGCGAGCAGGTTGGTCCCGGTCTCCTCCTGGTTAACAGAGTACTTTTTGGCCAAATTTTATCTAAGTCCTCAGTTTTGGAAATTGGCCATCTGGGCACATGTGGCACCACACCCATGGGTCCAGAAGTGGATGGAGACATCTTGTGGGTTCCGTACTCACTCAGGCTGGGTCCATGTGCGTTTTCACACTGGTGGGAGTATATTATGTCCCTGTGATTCTCAACAGGAGGCCAGCAAACTAGTTTTGGAGTCACTTCTGGTAGTCCTGGCATAAGATGTAGATGCAGGGCTAAACAGCGGGGCTAGGCTCTGAGGGTTCAAGGGAGGCTCCAGGCAGCAAAGCAGTCCTTCCAGGTACAGCAGCAGTCTGGCAGAGTGCACAGCAGGTCACCGCAGCAGGCAGTCCTCTAAGAGTCCTTCCACAGGTCCAGTAGTGAACTGAAGAATGGGTCAGAAAGTCCTATTTTTATATCCTGGTGCCCTTCGCCTGGAAGGTGGGAGAAGCTTCTAGAAAGGTTCTTTGAAGTTCTTGAAATATCCTGACTCTCCTGCCATGGCTCCAAGCTGGCTCTAGTGACAAAACAAGGTTGTTTGGCCTACTGTGAGGAGAAAGGACACAGCCTATTCAGGTGCAAGTGGGACTGTGCTCAACTCCACCCCCACCATCCTGCCAGTTGATGGCCCATTGAGGGTCAGCTAATCCCACTATTGTGCGACTGGAAGGAATTCACAACGTCTACAGTCAGCTACATCCAGTCATGTGACCTAAGACAGGCTGCAGCCACGAAGGGTAGGGAAATGCCATCTTTCTAAAACTGGAATTTTCAAAATTGTAATGAAAATTCAGACTTTACTATTATAGAGGGTTTAGTTTAAATAATTTTTATTCGTTTCATTAAATAGACCTTAGTGCAATAGTGACAGGCATATAATACAGATCATAAATGATGTGCACTACATATAAAGTAATTTGCTTTAAAAAGGTACAGAGATAATTATAATAAATAGATTCAAATATAGGTTAAAAAGGAGAAATACCCAAATAACTATAATTTACAGATTAAAAGTGATATCAATATATCTCATATGACATGCATCCACAACATCCAAGCATATTCCAACTACTGCATATGTCGTACATATCTTAGGTCTACTAAAATGAGTACAATAAAACTATAACATCAATCCCCCCACCCACAGTTTCCCCTAATAAAGCAAAGCAGTCATAAATAAAGTGTCAAAATATTTCATATGGACAAGTATATCAGAGTAGTTACCCATTATCACCCAATTTATCAGTATTAAACTAGATTTCCCTTATCTTACCCGCAAGTACTCAGGGAGCTATTCGATGAATATGTGTCTGCTTCTGGGGCCAACAAACTATCCACCAGGTGATCCCATGTTTTAACCCTTTCAATTTTTCCTTGTCCACTTTTTATCTCACGAAACAACACAGGATTACCATTAAAGAGGGTTTGTCATTACAATTCCATAGGTACCAAATATGACGTATCTATCTCCTATCAATCATGAATAACAGCTTATTTAATGTAGTAAGGAATCCCCAAGGTTATCCTATGGGAGGGGTAGGCCTCACTGTAGTAAAAAATGTATTTGGGAGTTTTTCACTACCAGGACAGGTAAAACTTAAAAGTACATGTCCTACCTTTTAATTATACAGCACCCTTCCCTATGGGCTACCTAGGGCCTGCCTTAGGGGTGACTTATATGTAATAAAAGGGGAGCTTTAAGCCTTGGCTAGGGGTTTTTAATGACAATTCGATATGACAGTGTGACATTGCATTCAGGCTGCAATGGCAGGCCTGGGATAAGTTTTAGAGTGCTACTTGGGTGGTGACACAATAAGTGCTGCAGGACCACTGGCAGCATTTAATTTACATGCCCTGGGTATATGGTATACCACTCTACAAGGGACTTACAAGTAAAAGAAATGTGCCAGTTAGGTGTAGGCCAATCAGACCATGTTTAGGGGAGTGATCACATGCACTTTAGCACCGGTTAGCAGTGGGAAAGTGCACAGAGTGCTATGGCCAACAGAAGCAAAAAGAATCCAGCAAAAATGGGAGGCACGTAGGCAAAACGTTTGGGGGAAGACCACCAAAAGGCTGACAGGTCTAGCAGGTACCTAATTAATCCACTTCAGGGGAGTGAAAATTTGCATTTGGCCTCCTGGAAATCAAACACATCATATCACATAGTTATTAGCAACAAGAGCCTAACTCCCTAGGTGAGACTTCAAAACGTAATACATTATGTGATATTTGCCTTTACCTTTCATTTTTTCATATTCGCCTTAGTCAGGGACATCCATTTATTGGCACATCTCAGCATAGCCTAAAATATTATTTACTATGCAAGCCACCAAATATTAATTAACAATGCACCATCATCCATGCTACCTGCAACGTGTTTGAAATGTTTTATCGCAGCTCATTAATAAATAAAAAGATAGTCCAAAGAAAGCTATCAAAAACTGGAGAATGTGGATTGATCAATACTGTGATATGTTTAAATATTCCCACTGATTAAATCCCTCTAATGCCCTCATTTAGATCTCCTCTGAAAATCAGGGAGCACTACTCTGTGACAGTAATAATAATAATGCCTCCAGATTGAAGCTCTTATTATGACTAAGGGGTTAAATCGTGCTGACGGTGTAAACAGAGGTTTGTGCAGTGGTCAGAATTTTGAGTCGTGTTATAATCCTTGAGGGAAAAGACCCAGCAAAAAAAAAAATGAGTGCCGCTTTTGGTGTGAAAAGGATAATTTGAAGGTCAAAACTAAAAAAATAGGTATTTCTTCACATGGTAAATACCTCATCCCAGGCTATTGGTATTTACCAGAGGTGGAGCCCTATGCCAGAGCGCCGCTCCCATAATCAGGGTCTTATAGTTTAACAGAAAACAATGAGGAAAAACATATGATAACTATATTATTGCATGTTTGCATTGTGTTGGTGGTAATGGTGTCTGGTTTTGCTGTGCCATGTTGTAGTAATATCAGATCTATGTTGCGCAATTACTGCACCACTCATACAATTTCATCTAAATGGAGGGTCTGGATATCTTCCCAGTAAAACACTTCCAGCAGCACTCCATACAATGGTGCACGTGTTAACCTGGGTATGAGGTTAGGCCAGTTTATAAGTATATTTCCCATGCTATTCTTTGATGAGGTATTTATCGACAGGTTCATTCTCCATGCCTCGCCCTCCCTGACAAGCAAATCCACTGGAGGGCACTGCAAATGAAAGATCACCATCAAGGGCAGGGCTTTAAGGGGGCCGGGTCCTGCCGGTGCTGAGCACCGGCAGTTCTAAAAAGCAGCTGCTGAGACGGGTCTCTATCGGGATCTCTATTTTTGCCCTCACCCTCAGGGTGAAAAAAAAATCTTAACTCTGCAGCAGTGCCACCCTTCACTGCCTTTGATGTGACTTCAAGGAGACTCCTTATAGTTCTTTCACAGCCTCATCATTTCAGAACTGAAGCATTTTCAATATTCTATACAACAAAGCCATAGTTGTTGCTTATTTAACTTACACAACTAACAACCATTGGCAAAGCCAATCGTCCTGGCTTGTTGTAGGTGTAATGTTAGTTGTTGTAGTATATATCTGGATGCCATGACAGAAGCAGCAAAATACCAGTAGGGAGGCACACAAGGCTCAGGGCAGATTGTTACCTTTCATATTTTTAAGCCACGCCTTATTTGCATCGGCCACTCCCCTCTGAGAGGCCACCTAGTTTTTTAATCCCACTTAAAGTCCTGATCAAGGGCATGGTGTAGCTCCCTGAATACCCATGGTGCAGGAGACCCCTGGGGCTCTTGGTCCAAAGGGTCCCACCAACCACCTACCCACCTTCCCAGAAAGCCTGTCTTGGTGTGAGAAGGGCCCCTCCACGAACTTTGCAGAGGGTCTCCCACAGGTTTCCCTACGCGCCTAGTGACAATCCAACAGGTGACTGGAAGTTCATTTCAAATATATTTTATAGGTAAAACCCATGTCCAGCAATCCTTCTTTAAGTAGACAGAGCACCCACTGAAGTATGCGTAAGTATGTTTATTGTCTCAGCGCCCGTAGACCTTTTCAACTGTCACTACATTTAACACAGCACATTCTAATCTGACCTCACAACATTACGTATGCCCACATCTTCATGCTTATACTTGAATACTACACCGTGGTTCTCTTTGAAATCAAAATATATAAAATAAAGAAAGGTGTGCGTTGGCCGACATACAAATTCTGACATTTAGAAGCCTTGTTGTAGCGGTAAGGTTTAGTTTTCATTGCTAAAGGTCGTCTTTACCTGCTGAGGGTAAAACGGTCATATTGTGGTTTTGAAAATCCATGGGGTTGCTTGAAAATCCAGTCACCAACTCGTCCATCATTAGGGTGCCCAACGGATTGTCTTTCATTTATTTCAACATATTTGGTGGCCGATAAACAGGACTGACACCATCTTCCAAGGCTCTACAAAAAGAAAGGCATTTTTAACATTGATTGACACATTTCCTGGTAGCCTGAAAAGGAGTTATAACTACTGAATATGTTAAAATGGTCTCCTTTGTTTCTCGCACAAGTGATGTCGTTCTGCAATGAGTTTTAAGAAGTACCAATTATATAGTTCCTTCATTTTATAGTTCAAAATGCTGCTTCAACAATTCAATACACAAAAACACACATATGAAACACATTCACAAGCAGACCGAAAGATATGTGTTGGTTATGTCTGTCGACTCATTGCCAGCACACCTTGCTACCACGCCAACTGTCTTACCACGTCAATCGTGTTGCAGATTCAGTCAGGATGCTTTGATACCCAAAGGCAGGCACCCAGGGGCTCCCCAAACCACACTTCAACACTGCCATGCAATTCAAGCAACTCTAACTCCATGAATCACTGTTTGCACTGTTATGTACCCCAATGTACCCAAATATAGGCCTAGGTTGTTGCACGACCTTTTACCTACATTTGTCCTACCATTGGTCTACATAACGTGTCTTGCGCAGACCTTTTACCTAGTTAGGTGCTGCATAAATGTTGTGTGTTTTTTCCCGGAAAATAGCCTAATTTATTAGGCATGAGGATTCCCAATATCACAGCAGGATTACCATCTTCTGCATATTAACTCTGTATAAGGGTCACAACTATTGTCATCCTTGGCCGACATGCCCACAGTTCCATGACACATCTAGGTAGAAACCCTGAGGGTATCTTTCAGGTATATAAACACCACATCTTCATTGGGCAAACCAGAGGAGAAAGACTTCCATGCTGACATGAGACACTGAGGTCCCTGCAAGCAGACACTCCAGCATGCACTGGTCTGACTTCCCTCGCAGGGTGTCCAACTTGAGACCAAGATGGGGTCCTTCATTCTCTCACATCAGGTAATGGGGTGGGCTGTTTCCTAGGGGTATTCTTGGCTATACACCTTGTTGGACTTGGCCCTTTTTGCAGGGTCATCCCTGAACTTTTTGCCTTCCTCCTGTATTTTCTCTGACCTGTTTTCGTTGGTTTTATGACTTTGGGCACTTTACCACTGCTGATCAGTGCTAAAGTGCATATGCTCTCCCTTTTGTAAATTGATGTATGGATTAGTGACTCCATGATTGGATTATTTGATTTACTTGTCAGACCCTAGTATAGTGCACCATGGGTGTCCGGGGCCTGTAAATCAAATGCTGCTGGTGGGCTTGCAGCACTGGTTGTGCCACCCACAGAAGCAGCTTGTAAAGTGTAGCTCAGGCCTGCCATTGCAGAGCCTGTGTGCAGTCTGAGACTGCCATGTCGACTTGGCAAGTGCACCCACTTGCCAGTCCCTAAACCTTCCCTTTTCTACATATCAGTCACCCCTAAGGTAGGCCCAAGGGCAGGGTGCATTGTATGTAAAAGGTAGGACATGACCTGGTGTGTGTAGCATGTCCTGATAGTGAATTACAGCCAATTTCGTTTTTCACTATTGCAAGGCTACCTGTCCCCATAGGCCAGAATGGGCAGCTTGATTATAACATCTTATAATCCTAACTGACCATGGGAACATGGTAGAAATTCGAATTTAGTATGCCTGAACTCAGAATGATAAAATACATCTTTTAGTGAAGTTGGTTTTAACATTCTGTGTTTGAAAATACCACTTTTAGAAAATAGGTATTTTTTTGCCTAACCATCCAGTCTGCCTCTGCTAGCTTGTGTATTGTATGTCTGGTTTTGTGAGTGACAGGGGCTGGGGGGCTCCAGGAGACAGGGTGAGTCAGCACTAGGCTGAATAGACCAACTGCATTGGGAGTGGTGGGAGGAGTAGCACCTGGGCCTGAATAGAGCTGTGCCTGCCTTCCACAATGCTGGCTCCACCTCCTGTGGTGGGTCTGATGGCCCTGGCCCACACTGACAAAGGAAGAAGGTGAGCACTGGCAGAATGCACCCAGAACTGGTTTGGACTAGGTACAGGACCCTCTGCCTTCAGAGGACAAAGGATTTATGGGTATAAAAAGGGGGACCCAGACCCCAGAACTTTAGATCACTTCTGGAACAACAAGACAAACCTTTGCCTAGGAGAAGAACCAAGGAAGCTGCAGGAGTTTGGACTGCCCCTCTGCCAGTGTGCTGTTTGCTGGGTTGGCCTGCAGTGGTCTTCATTGCCAAGGAAAGGAGAAGGAACTTTTAAAGGAACTTTCATCATCTTGCAGAATATTTCTCCAAGGGCTTGAACTTGTGCTTGCCTGCTGCTGAAGTCTCAGGGACAAAAGACTTCACCACCAGCTCCCCTCTGAATTCCCTTGCTGGGGATTCTGTCTGCAGAAGCCGCGTGTCGCTGGGAGCTGGAAGCGCGACTCAACGAGAAGAAGCGTTTCGCTATCGCAGCTGTTGCCGTCGCATCGTCAGAGAAACGTGTCGCATTTATCATCAACTTGAACTAAGTTACTTCTATCATCTTTAAGTCTATTTTAAGTACAGTATAGTGGATTTTTGTCGTTTGTGGTCTTGGGTTAAGTCTATATAAAGAATACTTATTTTTATAAAACCTGTGTGGTGTCCATCTGTAGTGTTTTCACTGTATTACTGTATGTGTTCACAAATGCTTAACACACTGCCTCTGAGATAAGCCTGTCTGCTCGTGCCAAGCTACCATGGGGGTGAGCAGGGGTTATCCAGGAGTGTAATCCCTTTCCCTGACTTAGAAGCAAGGGTCCCTATTTGGACAAAGGTGTATACCATTGCCAACTAGAGACCCCCAGTTCTAACACACCTTCATACATGTAAGGTACACTTAGGTACATCTAGTTAGGGCTTGCATTGTAGGAATACGCATTATTACTATCATGTATTTATATGCCTGCATATATTCACTGTTTTAGCACTATGGTAGAATTCTACCTTTTATTTACTCTATTGGTGCTTGTACTCATCTATATCTGCTTCTGTATAATGGTTGTTGCAGCACACGTATTTTATACTAGAATGACACTGGTTAAATAAATACTTATTGAAAACGTCGCCATCATGTAGTCTGTATATCTCTCTGAGAACAAGTGAGCACAAGTGACTGAGCAAAAAGTACTGTACTGTTTCCACGATCCCTGAGGGGTCAGGGTTGTCATGTCCGATAGTTGCCAGAAACTATTCGCTCCTTGGTAAGGTTGTGGGGCTTGTAGCTGCACTGTGTGCTAACTGGTCTACAGACTAACATATCCTCTGGGGGTATCGGGAATCAGACTGGACACCAATCCATTAGTTTATGTTGTCCTAATGCACAGATCCTATATAGATTTGTAGGAACTACATGACATGGCGCAGCCAACGTTGGTTTGGTTCTTATTTAACTGTCAAATCTGAGTAGTTCAGTCGTGCTTTCTCAGAGACCCCTACTCACAGTTTTTTCCATAGATGTCTGGAGTGGAAAGGGAAAAATCCACCACAGCCGAATAGGTAGATCCTATATATAGACTGTAGGTTTATTCAAGCTTGAAGGATTATAGTTCCCTACATTGTGCATAAACCTTTATCTCTATTTCCTTGAACTACCTTTCAAAATGTCTGTCCAAGGTGAGGCTGCGGTAGCATTAAATTCAACTGCAGCGGAGGACAGGGAGCATGGAAAGTGCAATAAACATTTCAGAAAATTTCAGAAATGCACTTACTTTAAAACTAGCAGATTTTGGAGTCCCAGCATTAGGTGGGACTTTTACCTTCATGAATGAGGCACACAAGGCATACAGGACAGAGGTGTTCTATTCTTGGGTCAAGGTCCCACCTGCAGATGCACGTACACATACATTTCATTCTTATATAGTGGATGAAATACCGGAAGAATACAATCCATACGAGGGCATAGAAGTCCCATTAATGTACCAGGAACATATAAACTGGTTTAAAGGCGCCCTCCCACACACCACAGAAAAAGTGAGACTCGGTCTGCTCAGCAGAGACGGAGCGACTTGGCCGGCCCTAGCTGCTTACACACCGCATCCAGAAATTGACACATTGCCAATAGCAGACTTACATCCACTTCACATAGAAATAATAAAACTTTACAGAAATCTGACACAGTTCGTTATGAGAACACTCACACTTCAGCCTACAAGGGTTACTCCATCAGCTCAATATCAAGGCACTGCAACTAAAATAACCCCACAAACTGTGAACGCAGTTATCGGAAGAATGCCCACCAAACATGAGCAAATGCCATTCTGGATAGCACAGAAAATAGCACAGCTGGAGGCTGTGTTTCCACCCAAAGGCTCACAAGCAAAACATAGAATATTAACAATCTGCTTACCAATGGGAATAGCTCCCCAGCTAGAGGACAGTACCACTTGGGGCACAGTTTTCGTTGCCATCTATACCAAGACTCATGGCACCACTTCAATAGCAGTAATACCAGAGGTATTAGGACAAATACAGAATGAGTACAGGGCAGAACTTGCCCTGAACTTGGGGATAAAATTAATAGGCAATGTTTCCCAGGTATCTACGATTATGTTGGCAAACATAAAAGGGGTGGCAGCAGCGGTAGCTATATGCTAACGCCTGAGGGAATGCACTCCTGCACAACAGGAGCGAGAATTACCAAAAATTATCAAAGAAACATATGCCTCATTGGGTAGAGATAATTTGGGAGCTAGACCAGCAAAACCACAAGTAATGGATAATCCTGAAAAGGATACCTCAAGGCAAGCACCAGATTCTTCTAAATAGAAATGGGATAATAAACAACAAAAAAATAGACAGAATAGATCACAATCATGGGGTGGGTCTCCTCAACAGGAGCCCTCTGACACCAGGTATAACCTTAGGAACCGTGATAACATTAAAAAACCTGACAGGTATCAGGATACTGATACACGATCCTCTTGTTCCTTTCAGGGTTCATTAAAACACTCCGAGAGGGAAGGACGGTCAGAACACAGATCAGAAGAGCGAGCAAAGTCAAGAGATACACATCGCACTTCAGACTATAATACCAAAAAAAAGATAAACCAATATCAAAACCTCAATTTAAAAATAAGAAAGTAGCTAGCCTTAAAATAATAAATGCCCAGGCTACCTACTGAGGACTCAACTTCTGAATGGGGAATGGCTCTGACGATGATAGACAATGCAGCACAATTAAAAATAGCTCACCAGAACCATTGGAATTTCTGGCAACAGCTGAATTGAATGAGCATATCACGGTGGAAACACCTGATACTTGGGTAAGTGTCCCACACCAGTTATATGAAATAGCACTCCATATGGAGGGGGACATACCTAGGAAAGTGAAGGGTCTCTTTTGGGAGAACCTGACTTTTGGATACAATATCCGTTTGGCTGAAAAAGATTGGCCATCTGAGTTCGTTATGGACGGCCCAAAGGGAGAAACAGTAATTCTACCAGCTTTCTCTGACCTCATTCCATAATCATTAAAACATTCATACGTGCAGGAGTGGTTGGTAGCACTAGCTCCTGCATTGTACCGCAATCATGTAGGGTGGGACGCTGAGTCACCTCACCATGTAATCCCAGTAAAAACGACTCCACAGAGACAGTACCTAATAAATACCCTCCACTGACTCCACAGAGACAGTCCCTAATAAAACATGACGCAAAAAAGTTGGTCAGGGAGATCTTAGATCAACTTGAATACCAAGGTGTAATAGAGAATTGCACCTCTTCCATGAATAATCATTTGTTTCCCGTAATGAAACCTGACAATTCATACCATCTAGTTTTAGACTATAGACATTTGAACACATGCACAAAGACATTTGCAGTACAAAATGCACACAGTGCCGTATTAATGAATAACATTGTGCAGAAGAAATACAAAACAACACTAGATATCTCAAATGGAATCTTTTGCAAAAATATAGCGCCTGAGTGCAGATATCTGACAGCATTTTCAGCCCTTGGCTCTCAACATCAATTCTGTAGATTGTCCCAAGGGTCTAAGAATAGCCCTGGGTTGTTCTCAGCAAGCGTATCAGAGTTACTTCAAAATTTTGATGAGGAAGCATTGTCCTATGTGGATGATATTTATCTGATGGACGATGATTTATTGGATCATTTGAACAAGGTGAACAACATAATTCTGTGATTCGGCTCTGAGGGCTATAAATTTAACTTTATAAAAATAAAAAATTGCCCACCTCAATGTCCTATTCTTAGGATATGAGCTCTCAAGTGAAGAGCAAAGCCTAGCAGCTAATTTTTAGGAAAAGTGCGCGCTGCTCCAACCTCCAAAAACTCGGAAAAACTTACAATCCATTTTAGGATTCCTAAATTTTGGCAGAACATACATTTTGGATTACGCAGAAAAAGTAAAACCTTTTTATGACATAATTAGACCTGATTTTTCAGTTCGACATTGGACATAGGAAAACAAAGAAATTCTACGTTCCCTACAAGCTGACATGATAGCTTTCAAACATTTACACACATGTGTAAATACTACAAATTTGGTGATCCGTGTAATCGCGGGTCAATCCGGGTATTCTTACCTAACCTTCAATGAATGGGAAACTGTACCCATTGCCTACAAATCACATTTTTACATGAACGCTGAGATATGTTTTGCATTCACTGAAAAAATTCTGACAGCAGTACAGATTGGTGTGGTGAGAGAAAGAGCATTGGCTCAGGGGAAACAAATAATTGTTGTAACTACTGTACCAACCTTGGAGGCTGTTACTAAAGCAAGCATTCCTAAAGCTAAAACACTGCATCCACGATGGATACAATGGGCTAATTCTCTCACTGCAACAGATGTAGACTTCAAATTTGAATCTACATTAAAAACACAAGCATTTTCACAATACGATCAAGCATACCCACTTCCGAATGTAATAATGCTTCTAAAACAGTATGAATACATAATTTACACTGACGGTTCAGCTCAGCCAGCCGTAGGAAGTGAACAGCAATACAGCGCAGCTTGTGAGATTGTAAAGGGACGTACCGGTGCGGGGCGCACCGGTAGGAGACCTCTGATGTTGGTGGTTGGGGACTCCCACTGATGCCGAGGGCCCCCCTGACATTGAGAGTGTGTGCCTCTGGAGATACCCTGACTCTGGGGGACTCAGCACGGGCCGACCAGATCCCATCTGCCTGACCATAAGATGGCGGCCATTGTGCCTAGGGATCATTATGCCCAGTTACCTGGGACTTGCCTGACTCTAAAATGGTGCACAGACTTCAATTTATGTCTATGAGACCCCATCTAAGCGTGTGGGCCTGTTTACTCTACCTTCTTGGGCCCCCACAAGGTTTTTCACTCCCACTGCTGATCTGCCAGATCTGACCTTCTTCCCAGCCCCCTGCCCCCCCCCTTCCCTCTTCCCTCTCCTGGGGACTTGTTTCTTCTGTCTTGGAATTTTGCAACTCTAACTATTGTAACCATGTGCCCTTTACCAAAGCACTCCTTCTCCCCTTGTTGGGGAGGGATCCAACATTTATACCATGGAGTCTCAGAGCCCCTCTGAGAGAGTCCACAGCGTCAAGGGAGCCACACACAGCGGAGGTGTGGGAATGGCGCCCCTTGCCAAAGCACTCCCTCTCCCCTTGTTGGGGAGGGATCCAGTATGTATACCCTGGAGTCTCAGAGACCCCTCTGAGAGAGTCCACAGCATAAATGGAGCCACACACAACGGAGGTGTGGGAATAACACCATTTCCACTGGGATCACAGCACACCGGACATTGGACGCTGTTTTTCCTCGTCTCCCAGTAGTGTTTCTTTCACCCTACCCCACCTCTTTCCCGCTTTCATTCTTTATCTACCTCCCTGCTCTTATCCCCGCTCCCTGAATCTCTCCCCTTACCTGCTTTTTACCTTACGTATATGTTTTTAACGCATGTAACTACGCTCCAGCAACTTGTAACTCTGAAACTGTGTAACTATGTAACTTGTTAACTATGCTCTGAAACCATGCTTGTCCTCATGTAAAGCGCTCTGATACCTCCGGGTCTAGCCAGCGCTATATAAAACTTTTCGAATAAAAAAAAATAAAAAAAATATGCGGGATGGTAAGTTCCATCCTAGCAATATGCAGACGCAGTCTCTAGGAGTTTGCACGACTCAGCTGGTAGAACTAAAAGCCCTGATAATGGCTCTAAAAAATATGGATCGAGTATTCCCCACACTAATTGTGTGCGAGTCATTTTATTGTGCCCATTCTTACAATGAATATCTTCACTACTGGGGCCAGAATGGATTTAAAGATTCAAAAGGTTACACAATAAAGCATAAATTACTTTGGGAACAAGCGGCAGAGCTGAAAAAAGGCTTGCCGTGGGCTCACGTGATTCAGACGCTGAGTCATCAACGTGTTGGCATGCACGTTGAAGGGAATTTATTGGCTGATGAAGCCGCCAAGACAACAATGCGAACTGCTGCCGTTGCTGCAATCACTTGTTCTAGCACAAGAGTTGACGGACAGATAATGGTTGCGTCATCGCTTTGCGTAAAAACAGCTCAGCCTTGCCAAAAGTTTTTCCACTCAAGTACTCCAACAAGTTAGATGTGCACAATATTCCGTATGCTTAAATTCCAGGAGTGGGAATGAAGTAATTTCAAACATGGATCGCAGATTAGATTTAATACTAGCTGCACATGAGGGTCTGGGCTCAGCACATGCAGGTATCACTGTGACAGTTTCATTGTTGAAACAACATTATTGATGGCCAGGTCTTACCAAGCAGACCAAGGGCTTTGTCCTTAAGAGCGACATCTGTCAGCAGATGAAGGGTTCCACCATAGCATGTCCGCCACAAACATTGCTATTGATATAAGACAGACCTCTCACATTTGTCTATTTGGACCACTGGGGCCCCTTAAAATCTGATGGGGCTTACAAGTACATCTTGGTGGCAGTGGATTCATGCTCTAGATTCCTGTGGGTTTGGCCCCAGCACTCGGCTGATGCTTGAACTGTTATAAAGGATTTGCGAGTTTTTATAGGGACATTGGAACATTACATTCTGATTTGGCCCGGTGTTTAGCTCTCAGGCTTACAAAGAAGCTATGGGAAGTTTGGGTGTTGCATTGCAGTACTCCTCTCCATATCATACTGAGGGAAATTCAATTGTGGAGAGGAAAAACGGGGACTTAAAGCAATCCTTAAAAGCAAGGGTATTAGGCTCGGTGGTAGTTGGGTTAATCACCTATACGGGGTCCAGAGGGCACTAAATTACATGCCAAGAAGTTCCCTAGGAGGCCATACTCCATATGAGGCCCTGTTAGGGACAGGAATGTGGGTATCCGACTCTCGATTGTGGCAGCACAGTGGCAGATGAAAAAGCATTTCACAACAATGATCGTTTAGCTGTTTTACAGGAACTCAATGAATTCCGGGCTCTACAAAGCAACGGCCAAGAAAAAAGCACCACCACTGTGGAAGTGAAAGCACTTTCGGCAAGACCTGTCTGGGTCCCAAACATCGGGGGCCTGGTCAGAGAAAAGATTGTGGACAAGAAAGAATTTGGACCATCTTACAGAGCGCCTGTACCTGTCCTGGCTGTCGAAGAAACAAGAACAGTACTTCTACCGCCTCTTGCTGGAAAGAAAGAAAAGAGATCCGTCTCCATTGATCTGATCAAACTGCACTATGTGGCTGATACTGAATAACAGGCCGTGTGGGCTCCTGGGTAGCAGTCGATCTCCTCTGGCTACCATACAGGAAGTTCAGACAGAAAGACTAATAACATTTGAATATTCTACTCTACGAAGTAACGGTGTTGCCAACAATGGAATGGAACTCGTACCTGTCGAAATTGAACAGCAACAAAATACAAATGAAACACAGATCTCAATTCGGCCTAATACCGACATCTATGTGAATATGTCTCGAAACGAGTCAACAGCCAGTTCAACAAAACCTGCTGAGCTACTAAATATAGATCGAACAGTGTCTGGCTACTTTATCGATTTGGATACCTTTTACTGGATCCAAGTGAACGTGAGTCACCGCCAGCTGCTGTTTCCCGCAAAGAAAAAATAGACACTATCTACCTTTGGCTGAAAAAGACTTAATTTGTTTCTACCTGGCTACAGCTCTGGATGGCAATTGGTCTACTTTTCCGAGTCCTTTGGATAGGTATAGTGACTGTCTTTTATAGTTAGGGATAGTGTTTCATATGATGTATTTGGTCCCACTGAATTTTTGAAAATACCACATGTATTTAATTTTTTTTTTAATTATATCATCACCTCTAGTACACTCTCTGATGATTGGGACTTTGAAACTATGAATAGTATGCTGTTTGATTTAGAACAATCTGATGCATTCTCTAAAGAGGAATTGTATGTTGATACATCTGATTTTGATACCATGTATTGTTACCAACATTATGGTCATCATTTTTTGCACATAACAAGTATCCCACGTAATGTTCTTACTTACCATCAATAGTAACATTGCCCGACACCACTGAAAGGTAGTTCATGAACGTTTGCACACAAGTCTGCTTATTATTCTGGGTTTAATTCTTCAGACCTGACCTCATATTATTATAAGGTTGCGCCTACACCGGCAAAAACAATATGCTCACCAACACGAAGCAGATAATCTCTGCTTCCTTTATTTCCCAGCTGTCTTTACAGGGCTTCGACTTTTGGAGGGACATCATAGACACAAAATCGGTCTGAGGGACTAAAGATTGGCAAGTGCAGGGAACTGAGGCATTAGTTAGAGCATGTCTTATACCAAAGCATATTATCTTCCAGAGCAATACAGTGCAACAGACTTCCTGTCTTGGACTAGCCAAGATCAAGGACTTGAACACACCTCGGATTCCCTCGCTCTCACACTTTGAGGGATGGACAAACTCTACACAGTATAGTGGGGATACACTGGATGACATTATACATGAGGGTTCATGTAATTCTTCAGACTCCAATTGGAAGGGATGGTTAGTTTGACCTATCGACACAACTGGATGTCAATCAAGATTCAAGGGTATCACCGAAGGGTTTAGTATCCATAGGTTGGACCAACGCTTTATACAATGAGAACATCCGGGGGTGGTGAGATCCTACAGTGTTGGGAAGTTATGCCTAGATTGGCTGAGAACCTCAACACTATCCCAGGTGAAACAACACTTGTCCTTACTTTCAGATGAGATGGATCTATGGGATTTTTTGCTAGGCAAAACCACGTTGTAAACACTTTTATATGCTATTTACAACAAAGTATGGAAGATCTCTCAACAGGAAGCTGCGGAGAGATTGCGTGAAATTGATAGGGTTAACTTAGAAAAGGCTTTGGCAGTGGTCGAGAATGGTATGACCACACTATCATCCAGTATTTGTTCACTGAGCAACATTGTGTCTTCTGCAATAGATATAATAGAACAGGACCTGTCCATTCTTCAACATGGGCGATCGCAGTTACGAATCATCCTGTTATTAAGATGGACGCTACAATCATATCCCTCTGGTCATGTGCCCTGGCGATACATCAACAGTACGTCTCTGTTCTCTGCTTATAATTTAACAGAAAGGTAGATAGCAATGGCACAAAGAGATGCAAGGTATACACTGCTGCACATTAAAAAATTGGACCAATTACCTTTCACCGTGGCTGGGTCACCTTCCACAGAATGGGTAATCCATGGCCATATAAACTTTGCCAGTGACAACGTTCCAATTTCAATATTGTCTACAGTACCAAGTAGGCAGGTATGAAGCGTTGGGTAGGGAATACATCCATGAATCTTGGGAATTACCTTACAGATTTAGATGCAGAAAAGGGGACACTGAAGTGTTTCTCAGCGGTTCAGACTGTGAGAATTCGTTAAGTGGGTCTCTAATTTGTCAGGATATTATGCTTGACGGAGCTTGCAACGCTTCAGTTGCAAAACTTTCTTGTCACTTGAAAGGATCCCCAGCTGCAGTGATTCATCCGGTGTTCAAACTACTCTCGAATGGGAGTTATTTGATGTTGAATGATCATGGTTGTTGTGGGATGCTGCTGGGCATTGCATATCTGGTCACAGTAAGTTCCAGGGTTACTTGTTGTATGCAAGTATTGTTTCCACCGACCCACACAGTCAGGGAGGCGCCACTATGGCCTTCGTTGAATGTTTCCCTTAAACGGTTTGATTCTCTGAGCAGACTGAAAGCCATACTTTTTCAGAAGGAGGTGGCCTTAACCTCAGCTCGAGAGACTTTTGATCTCCAGGTTGCAAGGTCTTCATCTGAGATACAGGCTCTAGTCCAAACATACTTCCCGCTCCATTTCGGGGAAATTGGACATCGTATCTTTAACGTGTCTGATACGAGTGGGATAGCACATCTATTTAAGAACCTAGGTTCTGGGCTATTAAACAACTTTCAGGCAATCTCGGTGTTATTCCATCTTTGATACACTCCGTATTGGGGAGTGTTTTTGGAGGGCTTCCGCTGGCCCTACTACTTGTAGTGGGAATCCTGGTTTTAATTTTCCTGCTACGCAATGGACGGTCCAAATTCCAACGAGATGGAAAAAGCGCTCTTGGAGCGATGTTGCTGTGAACACATGGTACTCCATCTGGGCACACCTCGGGTTCGGGAGCTAAGTGAGCATTGGTTTCTGTCATTCATATCAGTCTGGGTTGACTGCGTCTTGCCTGCACTCCGCTGCTTATTTTGCAGACATGAATGCGTGTTGGACATCTGTCTAACACTTCCATTGGTTGCGCTTCCGGATGTGAATGTATTACTGGAACCATTAAAGGCCCATCTAGTGCAGTGTCCTCAGCGTATTCCAATTCTGATGTCGGCATTCTTAGAGCCACCATGGGATGCTTCAGCTCCTGTCGGAATGGACACCGGCTCTGTACCAGGCTTACAGGCGTCAAGTGCTTCCTCAGCAACAGCTGTGCGAACTGGTGCCGATCACCTTTGCTCAATTGACCTGATTCAAGAGGTGTTACAGGGACCGTCCTCTGTGAAGGCAAGCAGCAGGGATGTTGCATCTCCCACACAGGACACATAAACATTTGGCTCTCTGTGTGCTGGAAACAATTCAGCCTTTTTCAAAAACAACCTAAATTGGAATTCGAAAACATGATTTTTTTTTTCTCCTCTTTTGCTCTCACTGAGCACTATGGCTTTCGGCGTGCTCAGTCAGTCTATCAGTATATTGAGTATTTAGAGGACTTATATAACTTTTTAACTCTTACATCATTTTTTACACACGTACCATGTTTTTAGATGTTTTTATGCTCATATTTTAGCAATGTCTTATTTTAAACAGGCATATTTTAACATTTGTTACTTTGTCGTCCAGTCCGATGAGGAGTGGGAATTATGAACCCTAATGTACCCCAATGTAGGCCTAGGTAGTTGCACGATCTTTGACCTATATTTGTACTACCATTGCTCTACATAACGGGTCTGGGGCTGACCTTTTACCTAGTTAGGTGCTGCATAAATGTTGTGTGGTCTTCTCTGAAAACTAGCCTAATTTATTATGCATGAGGATTCTCAGTATCACAGCAGGATTACCACCTTCTGCATAACAATTCTGTATAAGGGTCACCACTATCGTTATCCTTGGCTCACATGCCCACAGTACCATGACACATCTAGGTAGAACCCCTGAGGGTACCTTTGGGTATATAAGCACCACATCTTTGCTGGGCAAACCACAGGAGAAAGACTTTCATGCTGACACGCTGAACCGAGACGCTGAGGTCCCTGCACACAGACACTCCAGCACGCAGTGGTCTGATATCCCTCGCGGGGTGTCCAACTCAAGACCAAGACAGGGTCCTTCGTTCTCTCACATCAGGTAATGGGGTTAGCACTTTCCTAGGGGGATTCTTGGCTATACACCTACATACAAGCTAGGTACACTTAGGTACATCTAGTTAGGGTTTGCATCGTAGGAATACTCATTATTACTGTCATGTATTTATATGCCTGCATATATTCACTGTTTTAGCACTATGGTAGAATTCTACCTTTTATTTACTCTATTGGTTCTTGTTCTCGTCTATATCTTCTTCTGTCTAATGGTTGTTGCAGCACACCTATTTTATACTAGAATGAAGGTGGTTCAATAAATACTTATTGAAAACTTCCCCATCGTGTATTCTGTATATCTCTCTGAGAACATGTGAGCACGAGTGACTAAGTGAAAAGTACTGTACTGTTTCCATGATCCCTGAGGGGTCAGGGTTCTCATGTTCAATAGTTGCCAGAAACTATTTGCTCCTTGGTAAGGTTGTAGGGCTGGTGGTGGCACTGTGAGCTAACTGGTCTACAGACTAATATATCCTCTGGGGTTGTCAGGAATCAGTCTGGACACCAATCCCTTAGTTCATGTTGTGTAAACGCACAGATCCTATATAGATTTGTAGGAATTACACAACAGCACCTCACCCACAAATCCCATGAGTTGCAGCTTGCTAAGCCTACTATGACCGCTGGTGCAATGGTTGTAGGTAGGCATATGCTCAGTTCATTGCACATGGCTCTAGGTCTGCTACTGCAGCATAGTCAGGCAGCTTTTCAACTGCCATACGAAATGGCAAAACAAACCCTGGTGCCACGTCAAAACCTTCCTTTTTAGTATTTAGAACTCACCCGTAGGGAAGGCCTTGGTAGCCCATAAGGTAGGGTGCTAAATAATATATTGAGAAGAAGGACATGCTTGTTTGACATGTCCTGACAGTGAAAACTCAAAATTGTCATTTTCACTGGGCAAAGGGTAGGACCATTGGCTAACATTGAGTTACCCTAGCCCACACACTAAGTGCTAACTTCCATTTGGATCCACCAAAGATAGTACTGTAAGGTAACAAATTAATCATGACATTAAACCCAACTTATTGCTGAAGTCGGATTTAAAGAAGCTTTTAATTTAAAGGTGACTCTAGAAAGTCACTGTTGTTTTACCCAAAGCTCTGGTAACCTTTTCTGATCCCCTGCAACAGTTGGAAGCTGAGACTGACTGCTGCTGTCCTGCTGGGAGGTCTGAAGCACTCCCAAGAATGGGGAACAAAAGGGACCATTTGTGGGAAGAGGTGTGAAATCCTCCAGGAGAATGACAAAGGGTGGTGGCCAAACAACACCCACCTTCAAATGGGCTACCACCTCTGGGAAGTAAATGCAAGTTGCACCTTAGCTAGCTGCCCCTTTGTGTAGGAAGACAGTCTAGCATCTTCTCCAGACAGGTAAAACTCATGGAAGAACCGTTTTTCTAGGAGGGGTGGGTAATTATTTTGGACACTCCATAGCTCTGCCTAGTGAAGAAGAGTCCCGAAATTTTGGATTTGGACAGAGAGATGCATTGTGGGCTTGTTTAGTGCCAAACTACAGGAAATTATGTCAGAAGGGATAGGTTGGCCTGTGGGAATTATAGCCCCGTAGGCCAGGGAGTGCTCCCCACACACAAACCCGAAATTGGCATAAAAGTGGTCTCCTGATTGTAGCCCCGGAACATTCCTGGTCTCTGGAAGGACAGAAGAAAGACTACACCTGCTAAACATGTGGACTTCAGAAAGAAAGGCTGCACCATGGAAGACAGTACCTGCTTAACCAAGACAGTACTTCAGAGAGAGAAGGTCTGCCCCTACTGTTGACTTTGTGATGAGAGACCCCAATGGCTGGCCCTGCTCCCACTTGTGCCAAGGACCAGTGAATTGACTTCAAGGGCAAGGTTGCTAGCCTCATGCTATGCTTCGGGGAGACAATAGCTGAAGACGCTTGCACCTCCAAAGTTCCGGATGACCAGTAGCCACTAGACATGCCCTGGACTCTGCTGGTGTAGCCAGTGAGATAGACTTCTAGCCCCCAAGAAGTGCCTCCCAGTTCCTGGACCCTTGGCTGTTACTGCAATGCACTCTTTCTCCCACAGAACTGCAACTTGCAAGCCAAAGGAGAATATTTTTTGGGCACAGAGTCTGTAGCTCATAGACTACAGCTATCTGCTGGTATGTGGGTATCCTCTAACGCCATCAAGAACCAAGACTTCACCAGACCGCTAGGCTTTTCCTACCTGCCAAAGCTTCTGTCTATCAAAGACCCGCCGTCCTCACCGTCGACGAGAAAAAGAACAGGAAATGTTTTTCAGTGTAGAGGTAAAAGTTTGCCCAGGTTCAACCCGATGCCCACATCTGACCAAAAACTCCATTGCGGTCAGTCTGAATGTTTGACTTTGCCCCAGACCCTTGCGTTCAATGCTCATAGACTAATGCTAAGGTGAAAAGCACTGCTTTACCAAACTTTTTTAAATATTTTAGAGGGAAAAGTAGTGATTTATGGAAATCTCACAAAAATCATAGCTCTGGTTCCCTTCATCTGATTTTTTTTATGTTGGTGTCCACTTAAAGATAAGAATATATACTATATTTATAAATTAGAGTTGCCTTTTTATTGTGGTGTGTTTCTTGCTCATTGACTGGTTTGGTACTGATAAATGTTTTAAACTTGTTTTCCTTTGAGTTAAGCCTGACTGCGCTATGCCACAGCTATCCAGAACTTAGCTAAGGTTTGATTTAGAGAAATCTATCTGGACCTGATACAGAACAGTGACATTATTACTTAGTGAGGTCTCACAGCCACCGCAACTAAATAATCCACTATCACACACTGGTGTTTCAGCGGTGGGATCCAGAATTTGTGGTTAGCAATATCACTCAGCTATTAAGCTAAGAAATAAAACAAAAAAACAGGTGTTACCTAGCAAACATAATTTATGTTTTTAATTGGCTCTAAGTCTGTAATTGGGTCATTTTTGATTTTTTTCAAATTATTTTTTATTCCAATTTTTGCCCCTTTAAAAGTTAAGGGAACCATGGACTAAGTCCTGGGTAACCTGCACAATCTGTCCCTGTGGAAACTGAAATCCCTATTGTTAGAAATGGGGGTCTCTAGCTGCCAGAGGTAGGTACCTTTGTCCAAGTAGGAACCCTTCTTCCTAGTCAGGGTAAGGGGGATACACTTCTAAAATAAACCCTGCTCACCCCCTTGGTAGCTTGGCACAAGCAGACAGGCTTATCTCAGGGGCAGTGTGTAAAGCATTTGTGAACACATACAGTAATACAGTGAAAACACTACAAATGGACACCACACCAGTTTAGAAAAATAAGTAATCTTTATCTAAACCAAACAAGACCAGAACGACAAAAATCCACAATACAGTAATAAAAATATGACTTTCAAATGGTAGAAATAGTTCAGTTCAAAGCAAATTGCAGATGCGACACTTTTCACACAAAGTACCTTGGATGCGTCGCACACACAAACAAAAAGGGTCGCAGGGAAGGTAATTTGGCGGTTCCATGCTCCGGGGGAGGTGATGCGTTGGTTCCTTACTGCTGCGCTGTGGATGTGATGCGTTGGTTCCTTACCGGAGAGGAGGTGATGCGTTGGTTTCTTACTGCGTGGGGAGGTGATGCATCGGATTTTTACTGCGTCCTCCAACGATGCGACAGACCTGGCGCCTCGATGCGACAATCTGGGATGATACGTGGGTTCTTGCAGCCACACAGCAAGGCTTGCGTCGGAATCGGTGCAGTGATCTTGGACTTCGGAGACCGGTGCACTCGATGCGGTGTACGGCGATTTCTCGAGCTGTGGGCAGGCGCTGCGTCGGTTACTTTGGAAACAGGTACGGATGTGTCGCGCTTCTCGTCGTTGTGTTGCTTTTCCAGCTCCCAACAGCCAGAACAACCTCTAGAGGCCCAGAACAGCTACAGGTACCTCTTGGTAGGTCAGAACTCCCAGCAAGGAAGTTCAGAGGAGCTGGGGGTGAAGTCTTTGTGTCCCTGAGACTTCAGAACAGCAGGCAAGCTCTTCTTCAAGCCCTTAGAGATCTTCCTCAAGCAGGGGACTCAGCAAACAGCAAAGTCCTTTTCCCATTCCTTGGCAAAAAGTAGCCACTGCAGGCCAACCCCAGACAGCAAACAGCACAGGGGCAGTATTGCTCCTCAGTTTCTCCAGCTCTTAACCTTGGCAAAGGTTCCTCTTGATTCCCAGAAGTGATCTAAAAGTCTGGGGTCTGGGTCGCTCTTTTTATACAGTAAATCTCTTTGTTCTCTGTGGCAGAGAAGCTCTTTGCCCAGCCAAAACCAGTTCTGTCCTCTCTGGTGCAGCTTCCTGGCAGGAGGTGGAGACAGCATTGTCTAACGCAGACCAAGCCCATTCAGGTGTGAAAGAAATCTCCTCCCCCTACTCTGAATGCAGCCCAGGTCCATTCAGCCCAAAACTGATTCACCCTGGAAAGGCAGGACACACCCCAACCACCCAAGTTTGAACAGAATGCACCCCACGCCACTCAGGGAAACCTGACCTGTCAGCAGGTAACAAAAGTGCACCAGGGATGGTCCTGATGAAGGTGCTCAATCCTGTGTGGGCAGTTTTCACTCTGACTTGTAGTGCATCATGTAATCAGATAAGAGGGAAGCTAAATTAGTTGGGTTTCAAGATGTCCACAACTCTGTGAGGCTCCTGTCCACAGCCCCATTTCTGTTTGACTCTATGTTTGGAACTGGTCCATCATATTACATAAGCCTGTTGAGTGACAATTGGCAATTAGCTAGAGAGTAAGGCCCACTTTTAATACGACTAAGACTTTTTTGTGATGAATATCATTTGTTTGACTCCCCTAGATGTCACCAAATGTGAACAGATTACCACTTTTGTGTGGCTACAAATTCCTGCTACTGATGGTCTGCCCGGATAGGCTCTTGTGATCAAGTCCCTTCAGGTTGTTTTTCCCCATCAAGAAATTCATGGAGTCATTTGAGCCTTACGGCTTGAGCGTCAATCTCAAAGCTGGGGAACCGGGTTCGAGTCGCGGCAGGGATGCTCAACATTCCGTGATTCTGGGCAAATTACTTAATCTCCCTGTGCCCAACAAAATAAATGGATGTATCCGTCTGTAACGCAAACACAACTGGTGCTCATGTAAAGCGCTCTGGTCCACATAATAAACAATACCAGTTGTGTTCAACATTTAAACAGACAGCACAGAAATTCATTGTTTTGGATAAGGAATTATATAACCAGGAAAACATCAAATGCCTGGATTATATCTTACGTTTGATGAAAAGAAAGACATCTCTGCCTCATTTGAGACAAAGAGGTGATACTCACTTTGGACTGCCGGGTCAATGTCGCGCTATCTAAAACGCTGAGACAAAAAAAAAAAGGAAGCTCTTTCAATTGGGCAGTCCAAAGTGAGTATCTCCTCTTTGTCACAAATGAGGCAGGGGGGAAAGTAGACGGAGCAAGCACAAGAGGTGGCTTACATCCCTCGAGTAAGTGAGGAGGCCCATGCTTGTTCCCCGAGGAAGCGCATTAGCAGAACTATAAGGTTATAGGTACTAATGACCCATAACAACTGAGAAGAAGGGTAAGTGAAAACACACTTATCCACGCACGCTACTGATTGGGTAACGCTCATGACACTGGTCCTGAAGAAAGCCCCATGACCCAACAGGGCACCAAGAGGGCTGAAACATGTCGACCATCTACACCCTTGTTTAATAAGTAGGTGCTATAGAATAGTAGCCCTTCTAGACACGCACCGCCTTTTGATTTTATCCTTACCCATCGCCCACAAAATAAAACACGGCGTTGAGTGATGGAGGTTATTTTAAACTCACTTTATTCACATTTTCACAATATCTGATCACTACTGCTAACACCAGCAGGTCTCCCTCCAGGTGAAGGAAAGCACTCAGTAAGACCCTATGATGATGCTTTTCACGTAGGTACACAAGCGGAAAATCAAGATATACCGCCACGGTACAAATCACGTGAATGAGGGTTTTTTTAAGACGGCTAAGATCCCAGACCCTGGTTACTGCAGGACAAGTGATCCATTCCCCAATGATAACTTGACTACCACCCGGAAGCCGAATGGATCTCAGCTTCTGCCTCCCTCAATTGATTAAGTGGTTATAAAAATCTTTATCCAAAACAACGATTTTCTGTGCTGTCTGTTCAAATGTTGAATACAACTGGTATTGTTGATTATGTGGACCAGTGGTTATATGTAAATGGTAAAAAGAAGTCTGGACAACGACAAACCTATGGGGCTCCATAGGGAACCATTTGATTGGATGAGTTGACAGACCCTATTTATCCTTTAATCAGCAGTGCAACATCTACTGCATCATAAGCTGCTGCTACAGGTGAGAAATATAGGAACTGCCAGATCTCATTGAGCAAGGGTTGTTGTTAGATGTTTTTGGAATGTGTACATTTGCTGATAAAATGCATTCCATGTGCCTGAAACCTGATTGCTTGGAGTTGACTAGTTATTTCCCTCTCTGTGCTACCCATCCGCAAAGTACTTCAATACTTCGTAAGGGGGTAGTAAGCACTATATAACGTTTGTGTTTTCATGAACACTGCCAGTGCACAGTTCAGGCCTCTGAGTCACCAGGCTCATTATGAGAGGAGGAGGAGGCTGAGGCACGATCCATCTATAGAGTGCTGTTTAAAAACATGGTACTGTGTTTGTGGATGGTTGGACTGCACATGTTTGAGAAGCATAAGTCAACTACGATCCCCTGAAACAGGAACAATCAATTTGATTTAGCAGCCATATTGACCATGTGTCAGGAAGCACCGTGTATTTGCTAAAATGGAGCTGTCTGGGAGCACAACAGTTCAACTCTGTACTAAACTAAAGGCCAAAAAGAGCAGCATGGGCAGGAATTCAACTCTTGTTATGTCTTTTGATAGGGTTGTGCAACCACACTGAAGAAGCTGGTAATGGGCGTGAGGTGGGTCTTCCCCTCCTCAATCCTAATCCCTGCTCTTTCTGGCACCTTGTTTTCAGCACAGGAATCGTGTCTTGCTGGCTTTCATGTCCAGTGCTGGCTTCCTGTCCTCTTGCTGCCTTAGAGGATTCGCCATCAGAGGAAGCAAAGTATGTAAAAATTAAGTATGCTGCTCTGTATGTGTGAGTGTGTTTTTGTGTGTGTATGTGCGTGAGTGTCTTTGTGAGTGAATTGGATTGAGTTTGAATTAGAGAGGGTCTGAGTGAGTGAGTTTGAGTGTGTTTGTGCCTGTGTGGTGACTCTATGTGGGTGAGAGTGAGTGAGAATCAGTGAGGGTGAGTTTGAGAGAATGAGTTAGTTGGACTGAACATGAGTGAGAATGAGGGATTGAGGGAGTATGAGTGAGGCAGAGCAAGTGAGTGAGGGAGAGGGGGGGTAAGTGAGAGTCAGTGAGTGTGCAAGAGTGAGTGTGAATGCTAGTGTCTGTGAGTGAGAGGGAAAATCAGTGAGTGAGAGGGAGTGGGAAGTGTGAATGAGAGAGTGTGAGTTAGACTAAGTTAGGGGTTAGTGTGCATTAGTGGGTATAAATGAGTGAGTCAGCGGATGTAAGTGAGCAATGTGAGTTAGATGAGTTAAAACCAGTAAATGAGGGGAAGCAAGCGAATGTGAGTGAATGTAAGTGGGAGTGTGTGTTAGCTGTGTGAATCCATAGTATACTTAAAGTTATGCTTGGCTTATAGGGGCACCCATGGCAACATTGTGGAATAGACATATTTGAGGTCATTCCTGACATAGGGGAGGGCACTCATGGCCCTGACATACTGGAGGTAATACTTGAAATATGAAGGCACCCATGTAAATAGGCAATCTCTGGCATACTGAAGTAAATTCTTGGTATATGTGTATCCTAGGGCAAAATGCTGGTGTTGGTATATTGAGGTAGTGTTTGGCCTCGAAGAATGTAACCATGCATATTGGTGGACTGGGACAAACCATGAGAAAAAGATGGCCCTGGCATACTAGATGTAATTTTTGGCATATCTGCTACCCATGCCACATGGCAATATCAATGGCAACATTATGGTACTGGCATATTGTGCATAATTCTTGGGCATTAGGGGGTACCCATGGGATATGCATGGCACCCATTCCAAAATGCTTGCAATGGCGTACTGGAAGTAATTTTTAACATATGATGGAGGGTTACCCAGGGCAAATTTTGAAAAAAATAGTGGCAACTTGTGGTATGCATTGGACTTACTTGGTGCAAAATAAAAGTAATCTAATGTTTTATAAGTGCTCTCTGGCTTTTTAGCAAGTTTATGTGAAAATGTGTTTGAAAATTCGCTATTTGACTTCATTTATTTCAAACTTATATGGTGGGATATAACACCCCGCCCCTCCCCCAAAAAAATCTCCTAAAAGACTTGAGGCTCATTTTCGGAGCCAATGAAATTCAGGGCAAGTATTTCACCGCACCGCTTTCAAAGATCTTCAGCAGCCTCTGATGTAGGAATTCTTAGTTTGCAGAAGAAGATCTTCTCTTACCTGAATGTCAGGTCTATAAATTCCCACTGGTCATGCTATAATTTATTTTCGAGGTTATATTATTTAAGATTAATGATGCAAATATTGGGAAAGCATTATAATAAATCTGACAACTGACTGGTTTAAAACAATTTCATTTTCCAGAAGCCCATGTGCAAGCAAAATGTTGTGACCTTTGATCACACAGATGAATGGTGGACTTTATGGATCACCGAATGCAATCCCTTTCATGAGCCACAACCCCTGCAACCTCCAGACGTAAACATGATAGGGGTATTTTACTACACACCAGTGGAGTGTGCTGCAGTGCTTCTTCACAATTATATTATTTTTTGGTGTAAAGTGGAGGACTGCCTTTGCTGATTTCTGAAGACATAGCTAAAGTTTACTTAAACGTCCAAGTGAAAATTCTATTTTTTGTAGAATCATTAATTTATTTTAGGTTTATAGTTCCGGGCTGGCGGAGTGGTGTGCATTAAATTTGCATAAAAAAAAACAAAAAAACAGAAAACACAACCAATGCAGTGTGATACACATCACAAATCAGCTAGTGAATACACAGTAATAAACAATCTGCATAAGAGAATATTCTACACAGTAAAACCACCCTTTCACATTTTGCTGCAAACTGTTTCCCAAACTATGCCAGTCTTTTGGAAATTATGTTTTTTGCAGTTTGAAGTGCCTTAACAGCAGTGATCAAGAGAATGCTAGGATGAGAATGGAGTTCTGCTCGGCAGAGGTTCACAAAAGGCCAAACCTATCAGTCTAAGTAGAGGAATTACTTGGAGTGCAGGCAATACACCGTCATTTTGCAGAATTTGTCAGGTTTAACTGTGAGAGTGTGTGCATGTGCAGGAGTAACTCTACAGAGAGAAAATGGTTGTAGCAAAGCCAAGTGAATGTCGGTAAAATCGTTCCTCCTAGTATGTTGACTCGGGACAATTACAGGGACTTTACTAGAAAGAGAGAAGTGCACAACCTTAAAGCTCGCCAGTCTCAGACAGTGCAAACATTTCAGCTTGGGGTAATTAGAAAAGTATATAGATCAGCGTGGGCCTAAACTCTAATGCAATATAAAGGCCCCTTACTCCATTTGTATCCATAGCCATCTATCCAAATAAGAAGGCTAAATCCTATAAAAAGAAGCTGAAGTAAATGTGGACATTCGTAACCGCATTAAATGAAGGCACGAAAGGCAAAGGTGCTCTGGGAATTATACTTCAGGGAAAGAGTTAAGCCCTAACTCTGGGAGTATGAATGACAAATTCGAGGTTGGTGGTTCAATCCAGCAAACAATTGTCTGACTCCCCAAAAGTCCCTAGTACAATATCAAACTTAAAAAGTTTTGAGAGGTTGTTCATCCATACTAAGGGCACCATCATGATGCCGGTCTGTCAGACCGCTGGCCGCTATTGCAGTGGTCAAGAGACTGCCACCAAGCATGCGGGCGGTCCGACTACCATATCACGATGTGACTGCCGGGCTGGCGGTCGGAACCCCATCAGGGGAATGCTGCGGCCCTGGTGAAGGGCTGCAGCACATGCCGACGCCATGCAGCACCTCCTGCACGTCTGTGGACCGTGTGCCATGCACCATGTCATGCATGGCACACGGTGCACAGAGGTGAGTGGGGGCGCTACATGTGTCCGGAGGGCCACTTTTCAGTGGCCTACCATGGGGCTCCCCATATCCCTTTCCGACAACCTTTTCATGGCGGGATTCCTGCCATGAAAAGGCTGCCGGAAAGGAATATTGTAATCCCGATGGTGGTGCCTGTCTCGGCAGGGACGCTGCTCTAAACAACACCCCCCCCCCACCCCCTCCCCCGTCTGGATCTATGATCCTGGTGGATCCGTCGGTCTTGAGTCCGACGGTCAGAATACAGCTGTTGGACCAAAGGGCTCTCGGCGTTCGGACCGCCACCATCGTAAACAGGCACTAAGGCTTGGTCTACTGAAAGCAATATTAGAATTTACAGACTCAGGGGTTTCCTGTAGTATTCTACTACAATGTTGCATTTTAAATATTGTTGTGCCAAAATATAATATGTGTAACTTCGATTACCACAGTTTTGTGAAAGTAAGTATATATCAGTTATTAGATTGACTATCCCTAGCTACACTTACCTTGAAGATCATCAGGGTATGGAGACTACCACAATATCTTAAAGATAAGTACTTGTTGGTAAGTATAGATTTACTATTCGTAGCAACACATCTACATACGAATATATATTTTGAAGAGAGGTAGATGTGGAGGTTGGAATAGTAAATCTATCCTTAGCTTTATGTAATCACCCTCATGATATTGTGATAGCCGATATACTGCATCTGATATTATTGCAGGGGTATAGTTTGTCACTTCATATATTCGTTTCCCATTAAGTCTGCGCATGTCAACAAGTGCACTTCTTATTGAGTAATAAACTAGCACAAATGTTCATACTCTTTGGCATGCATACAACTTTGGCTCAAAAAAGGTATGCAGAGAAGCCAGTAAGACACTTCCCTCACTAGATATAAGATTAAACATGAGGTTACACCTCTCACAAATGCATACAATGATTTTGATATTTAATTGCAAAGTAAGATGGACTTAATGTTCAAATGTGCCAAAATATATAATTGTAAACATGTGTAACCAATGACATGACGGAGATGGAATTCATGCAGTCGTTTAGTTACTGAAATACTCATTAGTAAGGTTATTTCTATGTTAATGTAGACAACACATTCAATAATACGAACTGCTCATAGTAACAAGGTAGTACATTAGACCATGGACCCCACACTAGTTACATAGTTCAGCGCAGAGAAATGTGTTAGTTAGGAGCAGACCAATATAAGAATAATACCTCAAATATACTTTACATTACACACAATTACACATTTTTTAATTCGCACAATGTACATTTACTATTTCATGCGCAGGAAGATAACATGATTTGCCCAGAATCACACAGTGCTAGATCAACTGACAATGCCAGGATTAGAACCACATTTTTCCAGTTTCAAGGTCAGCAATTCAGTGACTACAACACATCTACTCCTTAACCCTGAGCTGTTATGTTTAGTAAAACCATATGCACTTACTACAAGAAATACATTTACTATTGTTTTTATCCCAAAAATCCAATGCCAACATCATGATATCACATTTGTCAACACCACAATTCACAGCCTTTCTCTCACCTCTTTCTACATCAGTATATCCCCTAACACAATTTAAAACACCAGCGGTGGCAAAACTCAATGATATTTTAAGCTGCATGGGTGGACATGTGCACACACACACACACCCCTTCCCAAACCCTCCCCCAGGTATGTAATCTATAACTTTTTATGTCTGGCAACACATTTTCACTGCGACATAGAAAATCAATATATATTCATTAAAACTTTGCACATTAAAATCAACCTGTTGCTTCCGTCCTGAATTCTGCCTGCTAACTGAAAGGGCACTGTGTGAAGCTCATTCGTCATGCGCCATCGTTTCTTCTCTATAATGCAAATCCCACAAAAAAAAATCTAATTGAAGAGCAAGCTCGCTGGTTCATGTGCATTAACCCATTATCCCAGCCGCCTCCTGGCCTCCACCTTCAGTTCTATGTGCGCGCTACTGCGTTTTAAGTCACTTTGCTATCAAAACCTAGCAATGAATTAATACCTACCCACGAATGCTCCTGCTTCCGTCTCCCCGGGTCGCTTCTCTGAGGCTGCAGCCGGCACCTGGACGCGGAGCCAGCAGAGCTATGCAGCTGTGCGAGAATTGTGCACACATGGGCAGCGTGGAGCTCGGAAAACCAATAATGACAGATCCGCTGGAAACAGCCAGCTTAATGATGAGAAGACACGCGCGCGCATAGCTCTGCCCGCCGTGAGACTTTAATAGTGGCGCGCGCGATGCTGAGGCGGGATGCAGCCAACCTGCTAACTTCTCCTCACGCCGTCGCCGCTTGCCACCGGGGGTTGGGCTTGGAGCTGCAGAGGAGAGCTTAAATTCCCGCTATGAGTCACCCAAATTGTGACTGACGAACCTATACGGGACATAATTGTCTGCCTTGATACTCAAGCGGCCAGCACGCGTATTTGGGTAAACAGTGGTCTTTCTGTATATATTAATTAGCACGTTATAGTCACCGCGTTGGGTGAGTTTGTGTTAACTCTTTTTTTCTCCTCAGAGCGGGACGTTGGGAAATGGAAATTCCCTTTGGTAAAAATAGCGCATGGATTCGTTCAGGAAAATATATTTCAAAAGATGCCTTCTCACCTGGTGAGGCAGGCGACCCGTTGCTACCCTGATGTCTGCGCTTCTATATTAGCACTTGGCCTTCCCAGCTCTCTCGGCTGTATGACTCACCATTGAAAACCAAAGATATTGCTTGATAAAACAAGGGCGGCAAATGTACTAGTGAACTCATATAAATCATTATTATCTGGCCAGTAGATAGTTATAGTTAGGACCTAGTTTCCATAGGAAAAGCGTTTTTCTTTTCCCAATAACTTTGGCGCCGGATGACGAATCTTCGCGAAATTTTCAAAACTAATGGGCGCTCCGGTCAGCTCCTGTCTTGAAAGTTTCGAGGTTATTCGCCAAGCGAGGGCCGAGAAAAGGGGTCCTAAAAAGTGTTTTTCTCCATGTTATTTTCCATAAGAAACTTCAGACACGGCTACAGCTCGAACTGCTGAACGGAATTACACCAAATTTGGCAAAAAGGTAGCCCTTGGTTCAGAAAGAGCCCTTTTTGGTAAAAGGTGTAAATCCGTTCAGTAGTTCCTCAGAAATTTAAAAAAAAGAGGTCAGAAAATCAATTTCCCATAGGAAACTTTAGACACGGCTACAGCTCGAACTGCTAAACGGAATTATACCAGATTTGGCAAAAAGGTAGCCCTTGGTTCAGAAAGAGCCCTTTTTTTAAATGGTGTAAATTCATTCAGTAGTTGCTGAGAAAATCAAAAAATAAAAGTTTCGATATCTAGAGGCGCGGAGGATCCGCGGACCCTCCCGACCACGAGCTTTATTCTAATTGGCTGTCAACACTCCAAACCAGGAAGTGTAGGCAGCCATCTTGTGACTCGGTAGAACCGAGTCACAAGAAAACAGTAGAAAACGTTAAAAAACAAGAAAAGGGGGCAGGGTAGAAATACCCTGACCCCCTAGGCCTGCTCAGGGGGTCCCACAAAGACCCCCAGGGTAAAAAACGCATTTAAAAAAAAAAAATCTGCAAAATTCCCGTAGGATCCGCGAATCCTGCCGTGAAAATAAAAAAAACGAAGCGCGGGCTTCCGCGCTTCGTTAATATTTAGCCCCCGGGTGGGCCAAGTCCCGGGGGCATGCTATATTGTAATTGCGGGGGCCCAGGGGGGGCCCCCGCAGCCCTGGAGACCGCCACCCCCGGGGCTATCCTTAAATATTTGCGGGAGGCACACGGGCCCCCCACAGCCCCGGGGACCGCCACCCCCCGGGGCTTGTTTTTTTAATGTGTGGGGGGCCTCCAAGGCCCCCCCAAGTCCTGGGGACCGTCACCCCCGGGGCTTTTCTTGAATATTTGCGGGGGGCACACGGCCCCCCCCGCAGCCCCGGGGACCGCCACCCCCCGGGGCTTGTTTTTTTTAAAAAAAAAAGAACCTGTGTGGGGGGGCTCGAGCCCCCCCACATGCCCCGGGGACCGCCACCTCCCCGGGGCTCTAAGTATGTAAATTTAGGGGTCCGTTACAGACCCCCGAGCCCCGTGGACCACCACCTCCCGGGGCTTTGAAACTGAAGGGAGGGGGGCCGTGCGGCCCCCCTCCTGGAGCCCGAGATGGCCCTAGGGACATCCACCCCCCAGGGCCGGCTCCTGCTGTGTCCCGGGGTGCCCACCCCCGGGACACTGCGCTCCCGCTCTGCCATAGCAAACTTGCTTTGGATTTTGGAAGCAAGAGCAGGGAAACCTGCTCTCGCTTCCAAAATGCAAAGCAGATTGCTTTTCCATATGGGGAGCTGCATGTCAGCGGCACCCCATGTGGAAAAGCAATGCAGGCTCCTGCAGGACGCGGGGAGCCGGCGGGACCGTGGGGGTATTGGGGCTCCACCCACGGTCCCCAACGGATAGGGCCTGCCCCGGGGATGGGGTCCCTGGGGCTAGAAGTGGCCTGGGAGGGGGGCCACGCGGCCCCCCTCCCCCCCCCCAAAAAATAAAATTTTAAAAAAAGGCCGGCCCCGGGATGGGGTCCCCGGGGCCAATAGAGGCCTCAGGAGGGGGGCCACGCAGCCCCCCAACTTAAAAAACATAAAAATATGTGGTCATGCCCCGGGGGATGGGGTCCCCGGGACCGGAATTGGCCACCGGAGGGGGGCCCACGCGGCCCCCTTCCCGTTCAGATTTTTTTTTTTTGAAAAGGGGTCAAGCCCTGGGGGATGGGGTCCCCAGGGCCAAAAAAAAAGGGAAAAAAAGGGGGGCCAGACAGCCCCCCTTCTAAAAAAAAAAGAAAAAAAGACCGCGATCGTGCCGGAGGCCCCGCCCCCTCCCAGCAACACTCTGCAAACGCGCCCTGTGGCGCGTTTTAAATTGGGGAATTCCTTCAATACTGGGGTCCCTGGGGGCCAACCAGCCCACCAGGTACCTCCAGTAAGCGCCACAGGGCTGCGTTGCAGAGAGGTGGTCCAGGCCACACCCTTTTACACCTCTCTGCAACGCAGCTCTGTGGCGCTTACTGGAGGTACCTGGTGGGCTAGTTGGACCCCAGGGACCCACAGGATTCAAGGGACTTTATCCCCCAACTTAAAACATGCCACGGGGCGTGTTTGCACAGTGGTGAAGGGAGGGGCGGGGCCTGAGGTGACATGTGTGCAAACACGCCCTGTGGCGCGTTTTAAGTTGGGAATTAATTCCCCTTCAATCCTGAGGGCCCTGGGGTCTAACTAGCCCACCAGGTACCTCCAGTAAGCGCCACAGGCCTGCGTTGCAGAGAGGTGGTCCAGGCCACGCCCCTTTTACACCTCTCTGCAACGCAGCTCTGTGGCACTTACTGGAGGTACCTAGTGGGCTAGTTGGACCCCAGGGACCCTCAGGATTCAAGGGGACTTAATCCCCCAACTTAAAACGCGCCACAGGGCCTACGAAGACGTAAGATTGCTAAGACGTCTTCGGAGGCCATGGCCCCCTTTCTCTACCACTCTGCAAACATGCCTCGTTGCAAACTACGGGATGGGGGATGAAGTCCAATTTAGCCCTGAGGGAGTTTGTGGGCCAAGAATCCCTCCTGGTACCTCCTGTAAGTCCTATGCAGCGGAATTCCTGAGCGTTGGTTGGACGCCCAGCACACTTTCTCCACCACTCTGCAAACGTGACTACTAGTTAAAGTAGCATATTTCTGCACCTCTGACTTAGAGGTAGTTTTAATCCCCCTGCCCTATTACGTACTAGGGCCTTACAGAGGCGGTCATGCTAATCACAGGGGTATCCCAACGCATAGTGTTCCCTAGTGTATGTAGGTGTTTTCACTGTATTCTAAGTGTCTTTTAGCATAGCACTGGCTCTAGGCCTGGTTAGTCAGAGTCAGTTACCACCAGTACCCGTCTGAAAAGTTGTGGGCACAGGATGATTATACAACAAGGCCTCTTTCTGCTCCTCTGTTGGTTCTTTCTGCACATGTCTTGCTTCTTCCTGCTCTTTTCTTCGTCTTTGTGGACTTCTATTGCTTCTTTCTGCATTTCTTTTTCTTCTTTCTTTACATGTCCTACCTCTGTAGGCATAGTTAGAAACTAGCATTTAAAAAACCCTTGAAATTCACTTAAAAACCATAGGTTTCAGGCACGTTATAGTTAGAAATTAGCATTTAAAAAACCTTTGAAATTCACTGAAAAAACCATAGGTTTCAGACACGTTACAGTTAGAAATTAGCATTTAAAAAACCTTTGAAATTCACTGAAAAAACCATAGGTTTCAGGCATGTTATAGTTAGAAATTAGCATTTAAAAAACCTTTGAAATTCACTGAAAAACCATAGGTTTCAGGCACGTTATAGTTAGAAATTAGCATTTAAAAAACCTTAGAAATTTACTGAAAAAACACAGGTTTAAGGGAAAGCTATAGTTAGTTGGACATTTCACTCGTACAAAACCAGAGAAATTCCCCCGTTATAGTTAGTTCAGCTAACTATAACTCGCGCCCCCGCAATGCACTGCTGATGACGTCACATATTACATCACTCATGACATGGTCAGTGACATCACTCATGACATCTCAATCACTTTCAATACCAGCAGTAGACTTCCAGTTAACTCCCTGGTGAGCAGTAACTTTACTACAGTGATCTAATGAGCAACTAGAGTGCTAACATTCTGAATTTATGGCAAATGTGTGACACATCTGAATGCCTTCTTGATGGAATCAAAGTAAAAAACTGAAAGCATCTTCTACTGAGGAGACTGCAGTAAATGAGGAAATTAGGAAACTTGATAACAAATAAGTCTCCCAAGATGGCCTCCAGAGAAAAAAGAGCCCAAATGTAGCACAAATATCACCCAGATGTAGCCCACATATAGCCCAATGACAGAAGTGTGCAAAACACTTTTTATTTTTTGTTTTTTTGCAGTTTTATATAGTGCAGACTGGTCAGGTATTGGAGCGTTGCTCTTACTTGGACCTCTTATTGCGTATTTTGCACGAAGTACATGAGATTGATCTTGCGAAACATTGAACTTTACTATTCTGTTAACCTGAAGTTGCTCTGAACCGGGCTTTGTAACACCCGTTTTTACCTACTGGTTTTAATTAATTCTCACTGTATTGTATTAAGAAAGAGGATTTACTGTTTTTATGTACACTTTTATGATCTATGTTTCTAAATCAGATCAAATAAAGTTTAATGAATTTAATTGAAGTCTCCCAAGATGGCCACCAGAGAAAAGGAGCCCAAATGTAGCACAAATATCACCCAGATGTAGCCCACGTATAGCCCAATGACAAAAGTGTGGAAAACACTTTTTATCCTTTGTTTTTTTGCAGTTTTATATAGTGCAGGCTGGTCAGATATTGGAGTGCTTTACATGAGCATTGGTTACATCATACAAGGACAAACTCATTTTGGTTGTAGGCATGGGGAGATTAAGTGATTTGACCAGAACCACAGAATGTCGAGCTGAAGCAGAAACTCCAACTTGGTTCCCCAGTTGCAAAGTCTGCAGCTCTGGAAGTAACACCACATTCTCTCCCATAAGCGTAACATTTAATCAAGTGGTCAACTGGATAAAAAAACATAAATATAACAAATAATTTAAAAGTGCTTTGTCGCTATTTGGGAACTCAGAAAATATGTCCTCATTTTAGTTTTTTAGAGCACTAACCATAATTTCTATGCAAATAAGACCCTCTCATTTCTATAATTTCTAAAGGAAATGCTTTAGGTATTACAGTTTTGATTACATCAAGATGACATCAGGCGTGCCACACTTTTGTAATAAATTGAGAATGTTAGCAATCTAGTTGTCTCTTGCCTCTTTCTGCACGTCTCTTGCCTCTTTCTGCACCTCTCTTGCCTCTTTCTGCAGCTTACTCTCTTCTTTCTGCACCTCTCTACCCTCATTCTGCAGCTCACTCTCTTCTATCTGTACCTCTCTTGCCTCTTTTGCACCTCTCTTGCCTCTTTCTGCACATCTCTTCCCTCTTTCTGCACCTCTCTTCTTTCTGCACCTCTCTTGCCTCTATCTGCACCTCTGTTGCCTCTTTATGCACCTCTCTTGCCTCTATCTGCACTTCTCTTGCTTATTTCTGCAGCTCACTCTCTTCTTTCTGCACCTCTCTTGCCTCTTTCTGCACCTCTATTGCCTCTTTGTGTAGCTCACTCACTTCTTTCTGCACCTCTCTTGCCTCTTTCTGCACCCCTCTTCCCTCTTTCTGCAGCTCATTCTCTTCTTTCTGCACCTCTCTTGCCTCTTTCTGCACCTCTCTTGCCACTTTCTGCACCTCTCATGCCTCTTTATGCACTTCTCTTGGTTCTTTCTGCAGCTCACTCTCTTCTTTCTGTACCTCTCCTGCTTCTTTCTGTACCTCTCTTGCCTCTTTCTGCACCTCTCTTGCCTCTTTCTGCAACTGACTCTCTTCTTTCTGCACCTCTCATGCCTCTTTCTGCACTTCTCTTGGTTCTTTCTGCAGCTCACTCTCTTCTTTCTGTACCTCTCCTGCTTCTTTCTGTACCTCTCTTGCCTCTTTCTGCACCTCTCTTGCCTCTTTCTGCAACTGACTCTCTTCTTTCTGCACCTCTCCTGCCTCTTTCTGCACCTCTCTTGTCTCTTTCTGAACATTTCTTCCTATTTCTGCACCTCTCTTGCCCCTTGATGCACCTCTCTTGACTCTTTTTGCTCTTCTCTTGCCTCTTTCTGCAGCTCACTTGCTTCTTTCTGCACCTTTCTTCCTCTTTGTGCACCTCTCTTGACTCTTTCTACACCTCTTACCTCTTTCTGCACCTCTCTTGCCTCTTGATGCACCTCTCTTGACTCTTTTTGCTCTTCTCTTGCCTCTTTTTGCAGCTCACTTGCTTCTTTCTGCACCTTTCTTCCTCTTTCTGTACCTCTCTTGACTCTTTCTACACCTCTTACCTCTTTCTGCACCTCTCTTGCCTCTTTCTGCACCTCTCTTGCCTCTTTCTGCAGCTCACTCTCTTCTTTCTGCACCTCTCTTACCTCTTTCTACACCTCTCTTCCCTCTTTCTGCAGCTCACTATCTTCTTTCTGCACCCCTCTTGCCTCTTTATGCACCTCTCTTGCCTCTTTCTGCACTACTCTTGCCTCTTTCTGCACATCTCTTGCCTCTTTCTGCACCAGTCTTGTCTCTTTCTACTTCTCTCTTGCCTCTTTCTGCACCAGTCTTGTCTCTTTCTGCACCTCTCTTACCTCTTTCTGCACTTCTCTTACCTCTTTCTGCACCTGTCTTGCCTCTTTCTGCACCTTGCTCTCTTCTTTCTGCACCTCTCTTGCTTCTTTCTGCACCTCTCTTGCTTCTTTCTGCGCTTCTCTTACTTCTTTCTGCACCTTTCTTCCTTTTTCTGCATTTTTCTGGCCTCTTTCTGCACCTTTCTTCCTCTTTCTGGACCTCTCTTGCCTCTTTCTGCACCTCTCTGGCCTCTTTCTGCACCTCTCTTGTCTCTTTCTGCACCTCTCGCCTCTTTCTGTACCTAACTTGCCTCTTTCTGCGCCTTTCTTCCTCTTTCTGCACCTCACTCTCTTCTTTTTGCAACTCTCTTGCTTCTTTCTGTGCCTCTCTTGCTTCTTTCTGCACTTCTCTTGCTTCTTTCTGCACCTCTCTTGCCTCTTTCATCACTTCTCCTGCTTCTTTCTGCACCTTTCTTCCTCTTTTTGCACCTCTCTTGCTTTTTTCTGCACTTTTCTTGCCTTTTTCTGTACTTCTCTTGCTTCTTTCTGCACTTCTCTTGCTTCTTTCTGCGCCTCTCTTTCTCTTTCTGCACATGTCTTACCTATCTAGGTGTAGTTAGAAATTAGCATTTAAAAAGCCTTAGAAATTCACTGAAAAAACCACAGGTTTCAGGGATGTTATAGTTAGAAATTAGCATTTAAAAAACCTTAGAAATTCACTGAAAAAATCACAGGTTTCAGGGACGTTATAGATAGAAATTAGCATTTAAAAAACCTTAGAAATTCACAGAAAAAACCATAGGTTTCAGGGACGTTATAGTTAGAAATTAGCATTTAAAAAACCTTTGAAATTCACTGAAAAAACCATAGGTTTCAGGGACGTTATAGTTAGAAATTAGCATTTAAAAAACCTTTGAAATTCACTGAAAAAACCATAGGTTTCAGGGACGTTATAGTTAGAAATTATCATTTAAAAACCTTTGAAATTCACTGAAAAAACCATAGGTTTCAGGGACATTATAGTTAGAAATTAGCCTTTAAAAAACCGTAGAAATTCACTGAAAAACCATAGGTTTCAGGGACATTATAGTTAGTTGGACATTTCACTAGTACAAAACCAGAGAAATTCGCCTGCTATAGTTTGTTAAGCTAACTATAACTCGTGCCCCCACAATGCACTGCTGATGACGTCATATATTACATCATTCATGACATGGTCAGTGACATCACTGATGACATTTCAAATGACATCACTGATGACATCACTGATGACATCATCCAGTGACTATGTGTTTCTGTAAAGTTTAAAAATGTTTTATATATATATATATATATTAACTGAAAAACCATAGGTTTCAGGAACGTTATAGTTAGTTGGACATTTCACTCAGTACAAAACCATAGAAATTCCGGCGTTATAGGTAGTTCAGCTAACTATAACTTGCGCCCCCGCAATGCACTGCTGATGACGTCACATATTACATCATTCATGACATGGTCAGAGACATCACTGATGACATCACTGATGACATCTCAAATGACATAACTGATGACATCACTGATGACAACATCCAGTGACTGTGTGTTTCTGTAAAGTTTAATTTTGTTTTATATATATGCCAAACTGTATTGAGGAATGAGTGGGTGTATAAGTGTCTAGATGGAGGATTTAGTAGGTACGTGACTGACTGTATAAGTGAGTGATTAAATGTGTCTTACTGAATGCATGGGTTAGTGACTAAACTGTGTGAAAGTCTGTATCAGTCTGTATGTTGTTGTGTAAGCTGCTGCATGGGTTGGTGAGTAGCTGCATGAGTGTCTATATGGGTTATTTATTACTTGCCTGAGTATTTGTATGGCTGCCTGAGTGTGTGTGTGGATGGGTGGGATTTGTGTGACTCTGTGCATAGATGTGTGAGTGGTTGATTCACTGGGTGTATGGGTTCAAGAGTACATGTGGAAACAGCTGTATGGTGGGTGAGTGTGTGTATGGGTGTGTTGGTGAGTGAATGGATGTCTCAGTGGTACATGTGCAAGTAACTACATATGTAAATGGCAGTATATGTGAGTGATGGTGTATATAAATAACTATATGTGAGAGTCAGTAATTGTGAGAGTGGCTGCATGGATGAGTGTGTATTTGTATCAGTGATTCTATAAGAGAGTAATTATGTGTTAGTATCTGTATGAATAAGTGAGGTTGTGTCTGTATAACTGAATAGATGAGTAAATGGAAGTATGATTGATTCTTTGCATGACTGACTAAGTGTGTGAGTAACTGTATATGTGGCAGTGTGTTAGTGTCTGTATAGGTGTATGAGTGCATATGATAGTGTTGTATTGATGAGTGACTGCATGTATGAGTGACTGTATGGGTGAATGAGTGGATGTGTGTGTAGACCTAGGAATCAGTCAGTGCATATTTAGTAACTGGTATTGATGTGTCTATTTTTTCGAAAATGGTAGTCTATTTTAGAGTGGGTGTATCAAAGGTTATATTCAGGTGTGAGGAGGTGCATCAGATTTTCACGTGGATGATGTCATCAGTGATGTCATTTGAGATGTCATCAGTGATGTCATCAGTGATGTCACTGACCATGTCATGAATGATGTAATATGTGACGTCATCAGCAGTGCATTGCAGGGGCGCGAGTTATAGTTAGCTGAACTAACTATAACGCCGGAATTTCTATGGTTTTGTACGAGTGAAATGTCCAACTAACTATAACGTTCCTGAAACCTATGTTTTTTCAGTTAATTTCTATGGTTTTTAAATGCTAATTTCTAACTATAACGTGCCTGAAACCTATGGTTTTTTCAGTGAATTTCTGTGGTTTTTAAATGCTAATTTCTAACTATAACGTGCCTGAAACCTATGGTTTTTCCGGTGAATTTCAAAGGTTTTTAAATGAAAATTTGTAAGTCTAATGTACCTCAATCCTGTTTTTTTAATTTTATATATATATATATATATATTCACTGAAAAACCATAGGTTTTAGGGACAGTTATAGTTAGTTGGACATTGCACTCGTACAAAACCCGTGAAATTCCCCGTTATAGTTAGTTCAGCTAACTATAACTCGTGCCCCCGCAATGCACTGCTGATGACGTCACATATTACATCACTCATGACATGGTCAGTGACATCACTGATGACATCACTGATGACATCTCAAATGACATCACTGATGACATCATCCAGTGACTCTGTGTTTCTGTAAAGTTTAAATATTTTTAATATATATAGGGAAAAGCGTATTGAAGAATGAGTGGGTGTATAAGTGTCTGTATGGGTGATTTAGTAGGTGCGTGACTAACTCTATAAGTGAGTGATTAAACGTATCTTACTGAATGCATGGGTTAGTGACTAAACTGGGTGAATGTCTGTATCCGTCTGTCTATTGCTGTGTAAGTGGCTGCATGGGTTTGTGAATAGCTAGCATGAGTGTCTATATGAGTTATTGATTGGTTGTCTGAGTATCTGTATGGGTGCCTGAGTGTTTGTGTGGGTGGGGTGTGTGCGACTCTGTGCATAGATGTGTGAGTGGGTGATTCACTGGGTGGATGGTTTCAAGAGTGCATCTGTGATAGACTGTATGGGTGGGTAAGTGTGTGTAAGAGTGTGTTAGTGAGTGAATGTATGTCCCAGTGGTACATGTGTGAGTAACTACATATGTGAAAGGCAGTATATATGTGTGTTGGAGTATATAAATAGCTATAAGCGAGAGTGTGTGATTGTGAGAGTGACTGTATGGATGAGTGTGTGCTTGTATCAGTGATTGTATAAGAGCGTAAGAATGTGCTAGTATTTGTATGAGTAAGTGAGCTGGTGTGTGTATAACTGTATAGGTGAGTAAATGGCAGTGTGTTTAATTATTTGCATGACTGACTAGGTGTGTGAGTACCTCTATGGATGAGTGGCGGTGTTTGAGTGTCTATATAGGAGTATGAGTGCATATGATAGTCCTGTACTGAGTGACTTATAAATACATGTAACTGAACGAAGTGCACA